>JASTWQ010000084.1:0-736632 GCA_035220615.1 Leptothorax acervorum
ACATTTTTGTGTGTAAATATAATACTAAAAAATCGATTTTGTAATAATAGACGCTATCGATGAGAAGATAAAATCATAGTTAACTGTATTTCATGGTTATAGTTTTAGTCTTATAGATGTTAGTGAACGAAGTTCGGAATTGATTTGGAATTAATCACGCATAGAATTAATTATAACAATGTATAAATGTTACGAGTTAAAACAATGATTTCTCGTCAACTCAATAAGAGATTAACGATAATAGGATTCGTATTTTCTAGTTATTACAGAGAAATATGACATGGTAAATGTATGGGAAGGAAAACACGAATATCCCCAGAATTCGTTTAATAAGCTGTATTTCATTACAACTCGGCGAGAAATTGTCTTTGCGAAATCCGTACGACATCAGTCGAGCGATAATTAAATGCTTTGTTAATTATTCTCGCTTGCCCATTCTACTGAAATTGGCCTGCGAGACACAATAATCGGGTAGTTCTCTGTGATTTCCAGATAGCCTTAATAGCACGCCAGTGAGCGAGGAATTATTGCTGGCCGGATTCTTGGACCAAGGAATCCATTGAATTTCATGAGTTGCGTTTTATGCGATTATCCGTATTTCGCAACATTATTTCTTCAAAAGAAGATGAGGCGTAAAAACATCACTCACCAGCCAATGTCATCCTGTCGGTCTGCTCCGGTCTGTTCCTTGGCCCCGCGACGGACGGGAATCACTCACACTATCCGATCCGAAAAACATGACTAATTACCGCGCGCGTTAATTAGCCGCTACTCGGCATTTTATTCGCGATACATTTCGAGCGTGTAAATAACGCGAGGTAAGTAAGTACGCTATACTGCGTCCGTCAATTCGCCCGGCACTCCAGATTCTCCCGAAGCGCGTTGCACGTCATCGCGACGTATTTCGCGTAATTGAAAAAATCCGAAAAGACATCGCGCAAGATAGCGGCGCAACCACTGATCTACGTACCGCGAACGGCTATTAAGTTATGCGAAACTGATATCTCGCCACGTTCGTCACTCTCGATATCGTTAACACGGCCGCGTTTACGATGCTGTTTCCACGTGTAGGTAATTAGAGCGAGCACTCCGGCGAAACGAAGTTTTTCTAATCGCACGCACGCGGGGAAAAGTCGGCTCGACTCGACGCGACGAGACGCGAGTCGCCGGACGCGACGATTACAATAGCGGAACGGAATAGCGGACGCGATCGAGCGCGTAGTTAGGTGGGAGTGGTGGAAAAGAAGGCGACTACGCGATTCAATTTAAAAAAAAAACATCTCATCCCTCCCCTCTCGCACGTGCGACAAACCGAATATCAAAACAATTAGATTGTTAGAAATCTGTTCGAGAATTTTTCGACTAACTGTTTCCTTGTTTTCTCGCGTAACATTTTGTCACCACATTACCTAATAATTATCTAGTTTACGATTAAATCGATGCGTGGAATTAATAATGAACTTACCCAAATAAAAATCGCTTTCTTTCTCGATGTAATATATAATATAAAGCACAATTCGCTTACCTGAAACAAAAAACAAATAGAAAACAGTCAATATAACATGTCACTACTTTGGCGAAATTAGCATACACATTATCATTATATAAAAGATTATCATGATGAGAAGCGAGAGTGCGTCAATATAGTATGTTATTACGAAAAACGTTTTTGCATTGAAATTTTTAATTACAAAACACTCCATACGCAGAATAAAACATGAATATATTCAGGCTTTAGGGACAGAAAAAGAGAGAGAGGGGAAGGTGCGACAGGATACAAATAAATTTTCTAAATAAAAAAAAGACTCGACTGCTGCCTAAAATAAGTTAAATAATAAAAAAATAAAAAACTAAAAAATTAAATGATAAAAAAGACAGCTTTAAAAAATTTAAAATAATAATAAAACAAAACAAAAAGTCTTAAAAATTAATTGGTGAGAGTTTTAAAAAGTATAAACAAAAAAATCTAAAAAAAATAATTTTCTCAATACCTAATATATATATAATAAAATACATTTTTTACCTAAACATTTAAGAAGAGCAGTTGGGAGACGCCACGCCAAATGTACTCTATTTCTCAATCACATATTTTCTATCTTACAATATTAATACTAAATATATAAGTCGTGCACATATAATACATATATATAGATATATGTATATAATGTACGTTGTGTGTGTATATATACGAACATCCGTCCATAGTCGTTTCGTTCGTTGCCGAACATCGTGACTTCCTCATGACAATTCATGGGAAGTTTTCTTGGGGCATTATTTACGCAGTAGAAACCCCTCTCCTTTCTGCGGGGTATGGGGGGGGGGGGGGTACACTTAACAGTTGTCAGTTGCTATGTGTGGACCAACAGCTTAACGTCTCTTCCGAAAGACGGAGCCCAGTTTCTCCGCATGAGAATCCCCTCTTTATTTCTCATACGGGGGGTGCAGTTTGAAATTTAAAAATTTCTGTGACCAAGTGGATTCGAACCCAGCTTCCCGTGGTTACGAGTCTGGCGCTCTACCACTAGACCACACTGCCACCCATATATATAACGAATATATGACATACTAAAAATATAAGTATAATTTATCCGCCAAATAAGTATAAAATTTGGCCGATTATTCTCCTCAAATTCGACTGTGATTAGTCAATTTCTTATGACTCGTATTGTAGAAAGATAAGCATTGATCGAATTTAATGCCACCTAATCACTAAGAGCTCAGTTTTATAAAATAATTAATTATTTTATTTAATTTCAATTATTTTTTATGATTTTTATTTTTACTTCTTATCATATTTTTGTTATACGATTATAGCTGAAGGTAAATTATTGACAATGTGAGCAGAAAAAAATGTATTTATATAGTAATAGCGCGCATGTATGTAAAAGTAAAGGATAAATGAATTTTAGATAATATTCTATAATATTTCATTAGTTTTATTTTCTATCTATTAGATACGAAATCTTTTAATAGCTTAAAAACAATTTCATACTTGTTCTTCATCTCTTCTAAAACTGAAGTTTTTTATTTTACTTTGTTTTTTGCTCCAGTTATTTCTGTGTCTGTAGTAAATTATTAAAAGAATTTTCATAAAAATTATGTTTGCTGTAACAAAAATATCACATTATTTTGTGATCCCAATGCAAACTGATTAAAACCAGCCGAAGTTATTTGCGCCAGTTAGTTGGAAATCCGCTTTATTGCTTTTCATTCTTCAAACCATTTCGTACCATGGACAGTTTTAGCTACGAATCGCTATCATAAATTGAAAAAGCAATACATTGAAATGTTATTTCCGAACCGAGATTTCTGTCTGAGGTAATTGATCGTTCGGGCGTGCTATATAAAGTCAATCGAAAACTCAATCGCACGAGTTTACTCGTTTAATCGAAAATATGCGTTCGAATGGACATATGTTTAGATGGATGCAGTCGTGTCGTATTACATTCATTCAAGATGCTTATCTAAAAGCATGATATTGTGAAAAATTCAGGCTTGTAATCTCCGTGAACTTCATAAGAAAATCCAATATCTATGATAGGCAGTAGTAGAGTTTGTCATTTTATCGATAAACTGTTACCACATGTGTCTCGAGCATAACAGAAAGCTTGCATTAAGTGATTGCTTTTAGAAATTTGGTGAAAAAAATTTTTATATATTTCTTTTGATGGAATCTATATAATAAAGAAAAAAATAATAGCAAGTTTAAAATTTCGTAATTTAACAAATAAGATATTGATTCCTGTTTAAGTGCAGTACTTTGTAAATCTTAGTGAAAGCAAGGAAGTGATTTCAATTTTTAAAGTACTTTGCAATCACTTTGCATATAAATATTTTACGACGAAAGAATAAAGATCCATCTACGTTTTAGTATTAGATTTTCCTATGATTCCAGCATCCATCACTTCTCCAGATTGCGATCTGCTTTGCTCTTTTCACTTATTCATAAGAACTTTTCGTGTGGTTCTTCTTACTACCATGTATCCGGCAAATTTCTCCGATGTATTTCGGGTATCCTCTGCTTGACATTGTCAAGATATTCTCGCCGACAAATTAGTCTTCCATTCTCTTGACACACGTCGCCCTGCTGATTATATCACGATGGGAGAGACCATACCGTATTCTGTTTCTAGACGAGCGGTTACAAATGGAAGCGCGTTATCCTCTTTTACGACGACATCAACCCCGCTCCCACAGAACGCATTCAGACATAAACTCCTCGTAGATAATGTCCCGATCGCACTCGACATCCGCGATCTTCACATACGGTGCTCTCTCCCGTTCAAACAGTCGACCCAATTCGACGTTCCATCACTTGGACGCCGGTAGCTCTAGCGTCGAGAGTCGTGATCGTGGAATTTCCGTGAATCGCGAGGAGATGGAAAGATAAGGGGTGGTGGAAAATACAGCAACCACCACCACCATCACTATCATCGCCACCGCCGCCCCGAGCATCCCTGGCCTATGCCACATTCTGAGAATGCCAGGGAAGCTCTCTCTCTCTCTCCCTGGCGCACCCTTCATTGCCGGTCTGGCGGAAGGAAGAGGGCGGGCATGGGAGGAGGGAGGACGGAGGGCAACGTCGGAGGTGGCTGGGGGGCAGGAAATCTGATTGCCAATACATTCCATAGCCCCGCGAATTTCAAACCAATTTCCTCGGTCTATTGCCAATCACAAAGAGCCCGAAATTCTTCGCTGTCGGTTCGGAACGAAATACTTCCCGTGGTTCCTTTCAGACGATCGCCATGCCCCTTTGACCTCCATTGGGTAGCGTCTTGGTAATCCTTGGATACCTCGCTCTCGCGTTACTATACTTAAACGAACGTTCGTTCACCGCCGGCGAGATTTACGACGACGGAAGCCGACTGCTCCAACCGTCTCGATACGCCAACGTCTCGACGAGATTTAGGTATTTCGTAGCCAATGGGAGATTGCAATTGATCGAATTTGATTAATGCACGTTCGTAGACGTTCATATTTTCAATATTAGCTCACTATAAAGCAGTAATCAAAATATCATCATTCATTGTTATATTCTTTATTTGTTATATTAGCGTAGTCTATTTAACGATCACGATAACCATATTAATAACCCACCGTTGAATCTATTGATAGCGGCTTTGGAGATAAATATCGTCAGTGTTCTACGATTTAATGCAATTTGTTGGCCAATTTTGATTGATGCTGGGATTAATATATGGGTGCATTGCAAACGAAATATCGTTTATAATCAAATTCGCGGCGAAAATGTCAATTTTCTCACGTTACGGATCTTTCGTATGAGTCTGCGATGCACACACAATGCTGCTGGCGTACCAATAAACGTCCGACGTGCGTTCCGGATTTTGAGAAACACCCTCCATTATTCATAGGAACTTCGTATACGCCCGAATTACCCTTCCCTACGAAAAGCGTCAGTTTCACCCTCAAGAACGTAACCTGTCAGCGGGGCTGGTATCGAGAAAATTGATTTTGAAATCGCTCATTTCGGGACAATGTGGAACTTCCATTTCTCATTCACCCCTGGTGGAGATCCATGAATCCTTGAACCGATTTGCTGCGCACGGAAATATTTTTGCATGTATCGCCAATCTCAGATTCATTTGCGTTTAAATTTTCGCTTGAAAGAAACACGTCATAAATTCCTCAAAAAATTTTGCAGCCAGAAAGCTAGGAAGAAATGCTATATAACTTTAGAGTAGAGTAGTGTTCTTTTCCAAAATATACATCTCTCTCACAAACAAAATCACTAACAAAATTCGTGCAACTATAGCGCGCAAGTTTTTTCGCGGAAGTCGAAATATGATCTTTTCTCTTTAAGTGTAAAGTGACGCCCGATTATTTCCTCCAAATGAACAGGTTGCGAACATATACAAACCATCGTCTTAATAATACCTCGATACAGTCAGCACGAAGTGGGTCTCTCTTTCCGAAAGAGATCGCACAACGGGGGTTGTGGGGCGGGCGAGCGAGGAACTCGGCAAAAACTACCCCCCGGAGAGTGCCTTGGGAGCGGGATGTACTATATAAATCGAATCGAGGAGGCCAATTTCCCGAGCGCGGAGCGCGTACAGTTACGTCGTTTTCGATAATAATTGGCAGCATGAATGGACGTCACGGCTCGCATAGAAATGCGACCTCGCCGCGTCGCGTCGGGTCGGTCGGGGTGCAGGGTGCAGTTGCGGCGCGGCGCGGCGCGGGCGCCGCGGCGTGTGGCTGCGCACACCACCCGGGCCCCGTCATCTGAATTTGATTCCTGGATGCGTCTGGTCATTAGCGAGTCCAGCTGCGTATATATAGCCGTCGTTGAGTCCGCGCGTACACGCGTATCCGTGTGTGTATGCGGCCGTCAAAGTCCATTCACGCACGCGCTACCACAAACGGGGCGAGTGACGGCCTTCGTCATTCCCGACGGAGCGCAGGACGCAGGGTGCGCGGGGAGGAAACGCGGTTCGGATTTGTCCACTGGCGACATTCTACAGAGGGGTGGTGCGCGCGTACACGTACACGCGCACCCTGCACGTGGCACGCGGAAGTCGATTCCGCGACGTGAGGTAGGGTACAGCGGCAAAACCATCAAGGGCTCGCGTGTCTCTATGTTAACTCTTTAAATGACGCTGATGTCGTTTTCCAGGGTCGCTGGGGGGGTCAAATGTCGGAGACACGTCGCATGCTTATAAACGCATGAAATTTTCATCATCCGGCGATTATTCTTTTGTCTCGCTTTTACATAAATAAGCATGTGGCGTTATTTCAGTGCAGATAAAGAAATGGGAAAATATAATACCAGTAATGTGAAAATAAATGAAAAAATGATGCAAATATATGTATGGAGAGAGTTTCGAAATGTTTGGTATTAATTCGTATAAATGTGAAAGCGCGGTTCACCGCGGAATTATACCGTTTGAGATTTTCATCTCAAATATTAATGATCACAGAATGCAGAAAATATCGTGCTCGACAAATATCGCGAGCTGTTTCGTTATTTATTACATTCAAAAATTTTTAAATATTTTATATAAATATCTCACAATCAGTTATAATGGAGAGATCCCTTATTATCCTCAGGTAATTATAAATTCATATATTTTTCTGTCGTTCTTATACTCTTATTCGGTTGAGAAAACTTTTAAACACAATCAATCTCCTTTCTTCCTCCCCATTTATATCCGCGTTAGCTCAGTATAAACGGCTGCGTCCCGGTGAATCTTTCTGGACCAGTACGTTTAAGCGCTCTCGAAAAAAAGGTGATCTGTCTCCTAAGCATTTCTCTAAGTAGGTATTCCGAACCCGAATATGAATCCCGAGCGGATTATCGGCGGGTATCGATCCCTGCGCGGCGGCCATCTCGTTACGGCCGTCTTTTCCTTCAAGGGAAAGGGACACTCGACCGCCGTTTGTTCCCAATTTCCCGAACGCAGAGACGTTTAATGCGCTTTGTGAGCGATTTGCCGGGCCATTCTATCGCAAGGTCCACGCTGTTTTGTATCCTCTCGGAGTAAATCCGAGCCACCATTATTGGCGCGTTTAAAAATGCTCGCAGCACGCCGGTAGAATGACGGGGGAGGGGGGGAGTCTTCGGGGGCGCATTACTTTTAGCGGTTCCATTGTCGCTGCGAATGTTATTAGGGCATTACGGAGCAGACGGCGGATTAACGGCGTGACGGCGCACTGTTACGTGTTTCAATGGGCGAGCGGGAGGAACTTGTCCGTCAATGGGGCCTTTCGGTCCTTAAGCTTCCCCTTCCGCCCTTACTCGCCGTCTTCCGGTTTAGCGTCTCCTTAGACCTCGCTTCTTCGTCGCGTTCCGCTCGCTCTATCATCTGCGTTATCGTCTTGTACGACGAGCTAACTAACAACGAACATCTGAGCTAATCCTAGAGCGACATATATCGTACATGATCATGAACTCTCTGTACTGGTTTATAATAAACCTATACATATATTATTATGCTTTATATTATTATTTCTTAAATTAATACATTACAAGCGCTTAAAGATTTTGAATCATTTAAAAAATCGTTTTAGTTTGTTTTATTTTAAATATCTTTTTAGATTTTGTATGTAAGGATCATAATTTTTAGGATAACGATTGTATAAAGTTATTGTGATTGAATATATAGTATGGCGCTGGAAAACTATATTCCTATGTATAGAAATGATTTGATTAATATATATGTGATATTTAATCTGTTGAAGAGAACGCCGAGCATTACGTTCAATAGTTGCTCCAACGAGCAACTATTGAAATTAATCGCGATCCTAAGAAGTCGTTGACATCTAATTGAGCATGACGGCAGCGGTAGTTGTTAGATCGCGAGGTTGACTCATTATACGACTCGTCGAGGAAATTGAATCTGCACAGAAGTAGAACCGGTATAATCTGTACGCATCGTGCCTTGACTAGTTGAATGAAAAATAAAGTCTCGGATTTTCAGTTGTCGTGACTTGTTGCCTATCGCAATACTTTTTGCAACTCACAATCAGTATTAAGTATTGTTTGTCGAGCCAGGAGCTCATGCAAATATAATTCGACGAGATTACTCATTTATGCGTTCAGTGATAATTAATTTTGAATGTAATGCTTGTACAGCACAAATATGAGCTATTTGAAGCATTAATAGATAATCGTGAAACAAAACGTAGCCATACGTGGTAATTACTGTATCCCAATGTACAATTATACGATCGCCTCCCATCATCATTTTGTCATACATATGAGTGCGAGCAACAGCAACGTTGCATTGGAATGTAGACGCTGCGTAACGAACGATTTTACGGAATTAAATAGATAACGTAAAAAAACAATGCAAAAAATTAGTATAAAAAAGACAACACAATGTTACATCGCTTTCAAAATGCTCTCTTATCAAAGTCTTTAATTTTACAAAAAATTAGATTACTTCTTTTTCAAAACAGCTTCGTTAAATAAGTCTATATTCGCAATACCTTATATATCTTACTCAATTCTTACGGACAGCTGGTCTGTGCGCAAAATCGCATAAACGCTTCCCAATCCGGTAACTGATAGAGAACCGACAGTTCGTTAGTTTGTTATTGCGGCGCACCTTTGAAACGAGCAGCAAGCGAGAAGTCACCGAGCGCCTTCTAAAAAGTGGCGTCCCGCCGACTTTTATGACGGGGTACAGGTAATTGCGAGCTGGATAATTAGATACCGACAGCGTCAAAACCTGACTGCACCGACGCATTTTGGTGAACCGGCGTTCGCCGACGTATTATCGGAGGTGGCTGACCTTGGTTACGCTGGGCATAATAATTACGTGGAGACATTTACGACCGCGGGTTAACTGTACCCGACCTCCCCTTTCACCCCTCGCGACGTTTATTACTTGCACTTCCTCCAACCCCTCACATCGCTCGTTTCGCTGCCCTCGATCGGCGTCTGCTGCCGCCATACTTTCGGTCTCGCGAAGCCTCATCTCCTCCATCGCAGTGATTCTCAAAACCTTTTTCATCCAGCACATGATGTTACTTGTCACTCATATTACATTACAATAGATTTACTTAATAATAGTATCGAATAAATTAGATTTAAAACTTGGAATTTTATATTATTTCGAACTGGTTTTCTTTTCTTTTTATTTCATAAGAAAACTTGTGTATCTTCGTATTAAATCATTCAGCTAATTTCATTAAATTCACATTCATTAAATTTGCGTTAAACAAACTTCTGTGTACATAAATATTCACAATTGTGCGATGCACGTCTACCGAAACTCTACTAGGACACGCCCTTTGAGAATGACTGCGCCATCATCATCTCTCTTCGGATCTAGTTTCTCTAGACCCCCTTCTTCGAAGTTGCTGCACGCACGAACGACCAAGAAACCTCTAACTATAAATACGCTCGCGTAACGCATCCACTTTTACAGCCGGCTTGCGTCTCTATCGATGTAAACCCGACCAGTCCGGCGGCGTTTATTGCTACCGTTTGCGCGAGCCATCCCGATCAGTATCCGAGGCCAGGATAGGTCGGTCAGTGTTAACAGGGCCGTAGAACGCGCGATCTTGCTCAACCCTTGCCCTCTCCCGGACGTGGCTTCATTAATCATTAACCGGCACATTGAGGATCGATGGCTTCCGCGCAATTAGCGACGGATGCCATAGCACTTGAACTTGTTGGACAGGAATCACAGAAATCACCGAAGCGCATTCTCTGGCTTATATGATATTATTTGTGTGTATTTTTTGGCACACTGAATATTTCTGTCTTCAATGATTAAAATTTTCAATAATAAACATTTTAATCAACTAAATTTTACATGCTTTTAATTAAAGATTCACAATACGTTACTTTAATATTTATTATTTATTATTACAGCAAATTTATTACTCTATTAATTTATTTAATATTGACACTAAAAATTTTGTCAATTCAATCTTCATAGATAGATAAAAGCTTTTATATTTCTCTTTCAAAAATAATACTATTAAAATCAGATTAGATATCAATATATATTTTCCCATTTTCCTAATTTCCCGTTTGCATCTGAATTTTACATGTAATTAGCATTTAATTTTCATTTAATTAAAACTAAAAAAAAAGGAGGAAATCTTGTTTTTTAATGAATTCCACATCACTATTATTAGAGAAAAATTATTTACGTGGAATAATGTTAAAATATAGTACGTTTATTAATTATTTAATAAAGAGCGTAATAAGATTGACATTTTAATCTCGACCATGCAATTTTTCACAAGTTGTGTTCGGAAATCGTAAGTTCGCACATATTTAACTGTGACATTTAAGAGGCCGGCGTGTTTAGTGGCTCATTAACATTCGTTATCACGTCTCCGCCTTAATGAAAGCGGCACCGAGAACGCGGTTTATGATTATCGAGGATTCCTTCTGACTACAAATGTTTCCTTCGAGTGTGCGTGTGTCCCCAAGCGGCAAGCTCTTCCGCTTTTCCTTAGCGCGTAGCCTATTCGCCGTTACTTTTACGATCCGGTCTTTATCGTCCATTCCTCGCTCTATTCGCACCGCGTATATATGAGAGCGAGCAGAAAACTTTCCGTCGAGCGACGCGCCGCGGTTCGCGACCGCTTTAGACGGCCCTGAGCTCCCGTAGGACTGCCGTCGGGACTTCCCCGGCTAATCGGCGATTACGTTTTACGACGGGTTCCTCATATTTTTACGAGCGCCATTCCGCGGCAGAAATATTCTCGCTCGTTCTTCCTGGAGCCTGGAGCTGGAAATGTGCGCCTATGTATAAAGATTTTTCCAGGTCCGCGCGTGCAGCGGCGCGGCGGCCATCGTCGACCCGGTGTGAGTATAACAACCGGGTATATGCGAAATAATAAAACATAGCTCGATAGCGGGATACCTCCCCGATGCAATTACGTATTTTATAGCGATCCGATAATTCGACGGCGCCGAACGAAAATTAATTTCCATTTAATCGCACCGATATTTCTTAATCCGCTATGCGTAAATTGCGTCGAATTCTGATAAGTAGCATATATTGTGCCACGTGCCGCGTATGCGAGCAGAAATTGTATTAAAATAATATAGGTACTCTGGAATCTCCGAAATGTTCTAAAAATTAGAAAGCACTTTTAAAAATAATTTTTTTACTTCGCAATTACATTAAGAGTGTCTTCACATTATGACTTTTATTTTCATTTTTGTAAACGTGCGAGAAATATCCGTCGCACAATACGAATGCCGGTATATCGGGGCAGATTATCGGAGGGTTTCGACGACAAAAGCAGGCGAGCCTTTGCGGTTTTCCCGGGCCTCTAGAGGAAAGGAAAATCTGGAGGCCGCAGCTCGTCGTCGCTCCATTTCATTGCTGTCAATTTCGCATATGAGATATTTCATTAGGACGCGGTCAAAGAGGAAAGGGAGAGCCCTACGTTCTCGCGTGTCCCTAGACGCTGATCATCGTGCGGGAAAGACGCATGAAAAAAAGAGAGGATTATGCTGAGCTTTTACTCGCGGGAACAGACGGTGACTCAAGCCCTCGCTCCCTTTTTCCTTCCCTGGGTATGCATTTTCATATATTGGCATTCATCGGGCTTTTGCGGCCAGCGCGATATATGAATATCATTACCGGATATGTTTTATGGTATTGCAGGCTGACGCCGTGACGGATCGATCGGCCGCGCGCAGCGAGAGGCACGCGCGCTTCATAAAATTCCGTGCGCAGGCACGGAGAAGAGATTGACAATGGGTTTCCTCGCTTTCTTGATTAGTCCCGCGAATTTCTCGCGTGCGCCACGTCGATCTCCATGCACGAACGTGTCCGGCCGCCTGTACGTACAGCTCGAGGACGACGTGTGAAATTAGATTGTGTACCGGCCTAGGAATTTAGTAGAAGCGGGGTTACGCTTGAGAATAATACCGTGGAGTTCTCATGGCCTTATCGTTATTGTTCACAATGAGTTCCGCAATTGTTACGCTTCAGCTCGTCCGGCTGAGCTTCATGCCTTACTCGTGCCTCCCGAACTTTCAGTTTTGAACCGTGAGTATTGGCTATGAGTACTGATTAATTATATGATCTAATTAATTTTACAAGAAACAAAAATAGAAAAATCTAATTCCATTTTTCTTTCTTAAAGAAAACTGGAAACTTTAAAAGACTGAAGTAGAAAATATAAATATGTATACGTTCTCTATTTCAGACGGTGAGGAAAAAGTAGCAAGTAAGTATATATTTTTAAACAGACCCGGTAAACAAGTATTACTTTCTTAAAATGTTTGCTTTTAAACTGTCTTCGATTTTAAGTTTTAATGCTTGAAATGAACAAGTTAAATTATGTGTTATTAGGATAGCATTTCTACTGCTAAAAGCAAATTTTACTCGTTAGCTAAGTTAGCTTCTTTTGTGCAAATTTTATATTTTTATAGAGTTTCAACCTTTCAACCCCTATAGATGATATACATACGAATTGTTCAAACGTAAGGCATCCCACGCCAGTATTTTGCACTGACGAGGGGTCGAAGCGAGAAGATGGTGTTTCCCGGGAGGTGCGACCATCGATAATCGAGAACAAACTCGATTACGGAGGAAATCCGTGCTCGCGGAGGTGTGGATGCCGGGTATTCTTTTCGCCGGCGCGTCGTTGATCGATGAGCTACAAATGGCATAGGAGGGTCGCTCGATAAAACGAACTACCGACCCCTCTATACCCAGAATGGATGCGTTTCGGGGGTGTGTAGCTCGCGCAATAAGAAGAAGTTAATGACGCTGCAGCGGAGAATTATCTCTCGGCTTCACCCGTGCCGAGGGATGGCTTCCAGGGGGAAGATACTCCGCCTCATCCCTGGACGCGTAACGCGATATCGAGGAAACTGACGGCGGTAAAAGGAAAAAGCGAGATTCCACGAAACCCCTTCGTAGCGTCAGTTCCAGCTATATATCGACGCCCTGAGCGGGATCTCTTCTTTATTTAACCTGAGAAAAGTTTAGCGGAGAAGATAGAAGAAAGAGAGAGATACAAATAAAAGACGTCAAGATCTAACTTAAAAGAAAAAAATATATATATGTATAAATTTTTATATTTTATGGGGGAACACATCACACAATGGGTTCCCCCATTAAATATAAAATATAATATAATATTCCCCTATTAAATATAAAATAAAATATAAATATAAAAAAAATTACGTTTGTATTACAAAATTTATAAAATTAGGTATTTCTATACGGATAAAAAATCTAACGTATGTCTTATATTCGTGTCTCATTAAAATAACGCAAAATTGAATAAATTAATAATTAAAAATGGGGAATGGTTTTGTATAATATTTAAGCTAATAGAATTTCGGCGTATACATTTTACGCTCTTCACTTTTTTGACATTCTTAGCGAATGTCTTGACCATCCCTGAAATCGCAGACAATCTTTAACAAAGCTGCAAAACGAGCGACGCACGTTTTTCGACGAAGCACGTAATTAGGGAACAAAGCCAGAACCTGTGGAAGAAGTTCTGTAAGCTTGATTGGCTTCGCGAACGGTCGAATGGCTGATTCGGGACTAGGTTTCCAAGGGTCCGGTCCAAAGGGTCAGTCCCCAGGGTACTCACTAACGCGTACGCAAAGAGACGCCCTTCCTAGAAGGAAACTTCGAATCTCTCTTGTTACGGGCAGGAGAGAACAAACTACGTTTCACATCGAAAGCGAAAAAGCGTGTCTGAGTCGATGAGTTTAACTGCTTGCAATTGAAGGTTGGAAATCAAGTAGCAGCTACGTTTCCTGCACATGTACTTTTTTAAAATAAAATATACTAACTATATATTAAAAGGTATAGTAGCAAAAAAATGGCGTTGCCACCATTTACAAAAGGATTAAGTATTTCCAATTTACTTGGCCCTAGCTTAGAATATAATTCTTGATATACTCAGCTGGGATACTTGATCCCTCACGATCGGTGCTACTGGGTTACGTTCATCGGTCACCGAATTGCCTGAGGTTGTAGAAATTACGTCGACGATATCGACGTCCCGCGAGTACGCCACGCGAGAAACTCGCTCGCTCGCTCACTCGTGAGCGTGCGGATGGGCGGCAGTCCCGGATTGCAGGTACGCGTGAACACACGTGAAGGTAGAAGCGGGGTTGGCAGCTGGCGTAGCGATAACAATACCCGCGGTGCTCGTATAGCAGTCAGGGCACTCGCGCTGCTCCGTGCATATACGCGCGCGTTCTGAAATCTCGAACTGCCCTCCGGTCGTTCGTGCGCTCTCGCGTTGCTCGCATTAATCGCTCCCCCCCCCCCATCTCCTACCCCCGCTGCCCATCGCACACCCCGACCGCGTTTTTGTAACGTTCTAGAAAAGGGGAGGGAGTAGGGTGGCGTATCCTGCTATGGATGAAATTACATCGACGCGAAACACTCGCGCGTTTTATTCGGAGATGATCGCGTGTATTTTTTCTGCACGCGTCACGCTATTATTTGCCTGTATCATTTTATATTGATACTCACCCTCTCCGCCCGAGTGGCTGGGAATAAGGGAGACGTATACATATAACCACAATCCAGGTTGAGCGAGTTCCGATTAGAACAGTGTAAAATGGAATCATGCGTGACGTTTTCAGATGAGGCTGACATTATTTTAACTCCGCGTAATTTTACACTCATCGATCTGGGTTTTGTAGGGCCATCTCCATGTATCTAAATCTTCGTATCGATCCGTGCAATCTGACGATACGTATTTATCTCTGTGTCGATTTCCCTGCGTTTTGTGGCGGATAAATCAGTTCTGTGGCGAACCACGAACCATATCAAATGTTACCATACGGAAGCACAACATTTATTTCTCGGAGAACAGCCGTTTTTGATAAATAAACATTGAAAAACTTGCGTGTCCGTTACATCATGCACTAGAATGTCGAAAGATTTTGTCATCCGTATTATTAATTCATTATCGCTGTTTATTAACAAAGATGTCACGCAGAAAATAATCTTTAGTATTGTAACTTCTCTTTAATCTTTTCAATCGTCTCTTAATAATTTCATGATCCGTATTTAATAATACATAGGCTAAGTTTAATACTTATACTCTCTCCCGAGTTATTTATAAACGATCAATATTTATAAAATGAAGAAGCTGTTGTAAATCTATTTAGGTTGCAGATAATAATTATATTTAGTGTTTGATATATTTTGAGATAAATCTATGTTTCGTATTATCTCGCCACATGGAAACGGTGTTAACAGCAGGAAGTGATTCGGTAACCTGGAACGTCTATCAAGATGTCAATTTATGAAATGGTATACGAATTACTTTTAATTGGTGAAATTCTCCGTGTGTAGATATAATGTGATCCCGTTCATTCTTATAAGTTTAACCGGAATAACCACCGCATGTTTGTTAAAATTACTCGAAATAAATCAAACACGCAGCAACGACTTTCTGTTTACCACGTAAACACCACAAATATCGAAACTATATATTTTTGGAAAGAAAAACGCTACAGAGATAAACACACATTTGCATTGTTTATTCAATCCTCGCATGAAGTAATAGAATAAACGGAGAAACGATATAACAACTTTATCTCAGCTATATATGTAATAAATTTCTGTCGAACGTAAAAATTGATTATGTGCGTGCATGCTATAAAATTTATTAACGGTTTCATTATCATCGTGAGACTCAAGTCGTCAAATAATAATCATTACGATGACGTAAGTCGTTGACGTAAAGCTGCAGCGGAAACACCCTGAGCACGCCGGGCACGAGTGTTCTCTTCGTTTCCTGTGTCGCACATTTATTTATATCGCAAGGTTATTGCGAGTTACGAACGGAAACAATGAGGTCAGTTATTGGCATTTTGATGACGGTGCATCCGCGCGACGCGAATGGAACGAGAAGCAAATACTTTTTTTCCGCGAGTATTACGCTGCAACGCTGCATTCCCGGTAGTCTGCGCCGTTACAACATACACACGTTTTCAATTCGGATCAGCACGGTTGTGTGGCCGTGCCAGATTTCTATAATCGGTTGCCCATTTAGGCCAACCGATGGATGTAGCCGAAACGATGTCGTCACAAATAAAAGCGCGTCGGTGTTACTACCAGGGAAAATTGCTGGACAATCCGTTTATTTGTTAGATGATACCGACATCGAAATAGTTATTTTAGTACACGGGCACGAATATTTCGCAATAAGTACTGTTTTCGCCGATATCGGCACGTTGATGCGCGCGGCTGGCATTTGTATCCTCTTTTTCAAACACTATTTGTGTCGTGTGTACAAATTTACAGAGCAGGGTTTGGATATGACGTTTGCTTTTTAATCTACGCGCAGGTTTACCTATTCGTGCTTTTTATAGAAATTGTAATTTACCGACAAATGTACTTTCGATAATTCGTATCCATACAATTTTTGCAGCACGCGGACAGATTTAAAATTCCGCGTCAGAAAAGGTTTTTCCTGGGGTTCGACGAGGAAAATCGGTGGCTAAGATTACCGGGAACGCAATATAACGCGAGCGTATCTTATGTTATCGATATCGACGTGACGTCACTTTGGAAGCGATGATGAAACGACCAGGACCAGCGAGATCTACGACACGGACTTTCCGCTGCGCGAATCCGTACGTGAAATTCATTCGCACGGGCAGACATCGACGCAGTTTTCAATCGGCTGGCATCTATCAATCATCGAAACTCTTGTTTCCTCCTTTTTCAGTTATCGTCACCTCTCTCCCCTTCCCGTTCGTCGGCGTCCTTTCGCTGTCTCCCGACCTCCGTCAACCCACCCGCTTTTTCCCTTCCCTAAGCGCGTGTGTCCCCGACTCTCCCCGAAAATATGCACCATACAAATAAAACGACGCAGGCTGCGCAGCGCATATCAATGCTGTTTTTATCGTATCGGCGCGCGACAAACGAGCGCGCACGGTTCACCCTTCTTCCGCCCCTTTTTTTCAAACTATTGTGTTTTATCCGTGGGACAGGCACCGCCCGTATCCATGTTGTTGGCGACGTAATTAGTGATTGTTGCGCGTTCAGATCGATAACGAGAGCTGAATGAGAGACCGTCTTTGAGCAAGTATTTGCTGAAACTGATCAACTTTATCAAAATATTAAGCAGAAAAAAGATTATCGATGTAGATAATATTCCAATTATATTTTTTGACATTGAAATAATGACATAAAAATATATATAAAAGTTTAAAAGGTTTGGTTTAGAAGTTAGAGAGAAACCACCAGTCGAGTTTGCTATTTCGCACAGTCAAGAAATTTACGACTTTTTGGAGACGAATGTTCATATTTTATTTTGTTGACGCTCGGGAAAGCTCTCTGCAGTTTATGGTACCTGTTACGCATAAATCTGATAGCCCCTGAAAAAACAAGGTACAGCATCCGGCGTTTCCACGTGACTTTATATCGATCAAACATAACTTTTCAGAATACGTAAATATGCATCTGCAAGCAGCGAGCAGATATCGACATATAAATTCTGTATCAATCCGCTTTCAATTAATTTTACTTTGATCTCTCGCAAACAAAATTTTATATCTCTTTATAAATCCCGGAAACATGATAATATCGTTCATGTAGAATTATGAACATATATATAAATTTAATTAGGGTAAAGATAATAAAAGACTTAATATAAGGGTAGATTAATAAAAGATATAGGTACTTGATATAAAAGCCTCTTTATCTTTCCATTTCCAATATCCGTCTGTTGACATATCGTAATATTCCATTTGTGAATCTTCATGGAGAAATTTTATTCGACAATTCCGGATTTTTAATAACTTGCCCATGCGGAATTGTTACAGATCGACGACAAAAGAGTTCCGCAGAACAATATTCCGGAGTTACTCATAATAGGCGTTCCTACACAAGCGCCCGTCATAGATCATCCACCACGCTATATAACGCTTAGTCGCGCACGCAATACGGCGCCACGCATTTCTCCCAGATTGTCTAGCCGCTTCTTTTGTTCCGGTTTCAAAAAGCTGAAATTTTTTTCCTCCCCGGGCGGATTCCGCATTGTAAGCAAATCCCGTGGGAGAGAAGGCGTGGAGGACAGTCGCGTCGAGGTATCGTCGTTGGGATTCGGGGGTGCGGAGGGTGCCGAGGGACGCAGTAGGAGATCGGGTTCGAGGGTGGTGAGACGGGTAAGGGGGATTGAGAGAGTGGAATAGCGAAGAGGGGTGGGGGAGGAGGAGGAGGGAGGAAGGAGGGAAAGGGTGGCCGCGGTAAAACGGACGGTACACCACTGGGCACAAGAACGAAAACATTGCACTCTCTCGGCCAACAAGCCGGGGTTCGTTGTAATTAGTTCCTGCGGAGCGAGAGTTGAGCCAGCTCAGCACACAGACGCATACACACGCGCCGTCGGCCATTGCGCGAACGCGAGCGCGCTGGAGCACATACAACGAAGGGAGAGAAAGAGATAGAAGAGAGAGAAGAGAGGAGAGAGGGAGAGGGAAGAGAGAGCGAGCGAGAGAGAGAGAGAGAAGAGAGCTCCGCGCTATTGCGGCAACGCTGATGGCGGAGAAGCAAATAGGACGCAATAAACACGGCACTACATCATCCGTGGGCAACCCTTTATGCGACGAGACCGGGCGCGGTGCAAAATCCCTATGGACGGACCGGGCTCCTCCGGGCACGCGCTGCATCATGGCGGACGAGCGAGCGAGCTTCCGACGCGCGGACTGACAAAAAGCTGCAAACGAATCGGGAATCAGGAGCGAAGAGATCGTGACGGACCGAACGCGGAATGTGGAGATACGTATTCGATCATGCGTACGGCGGCGGGTGTATACAGAGATGACTTCCGGTACTCGGGCATGAGGGTGCCCTCAGGAGGGTGCTGTTAAAGATTAGTAGGATGCGGTTTCTGAAACAGGTAGCTTTTCATGGAATTTCGCGACATGGAGGTACCTCTATCGTATCCTTAGGCTTCTTGTGTCAGTACCATAATACCATCAGCTATACTTTGAATTTCAAGAGGTAAACTGATTTTGAGGCAAATCCTATCTAACGTGTTACAAAAAATTAAAAATTAAAGCATTCCATACATCTGATAAAAATCATCGAACGTTCTATCTCATAAATATATACACTTATACAAAAAACTCTTCTTCTTCTGACGCTAACATTCCCATCGCAGAATCTCTCTTTATTGAATCTGCGTACTGTGCCTGCAGACGATGCTCGATCTTCGACCTCGCCTGTTCCTTGAATCTTCCTCTATCTCTCGAGATGATGATGACGACAAGCGAGCGACGACGCCGAGACAATGACGGCAGTTGATGTCGAGGCGCGATGGCGCTTATACGCTCAAGTTGTGGCTGAAGCACGACGATGAAGCTTTCATGAATGCGGCGATCTTGAGATAAACAATCGGTGCCATTGTGTGTAAAAGGGGAGATACGCGCACCGGCCAATGGCAGGGCTCCTCGTTCTCGTGCACGTCTTGGCTTTTTCCTTCTTTCCACGTTTCGCCGGCGTTCTCTCACGAGAATCACGTCGGGACCAAGCACAGTGCCTGGTTTGTGCCAGTCCAGCTGGTCGCGATTGAACGGTCTGCTGATCTTCGCGTATAGAAAAAGAGAGAGGTAGAGAGGGACAGAGAAAAAAAGAGAAACTCTGGCCACTCCAGCAGAGTGGCCGACGCGGACAAATTGATGGCGACGATGAATTTACGAGATTGACGCAATTGTCGGGAACGCGAATATGCGTTTTGATTCCAAGCTGAACGACAGCTAAAACGTTGCCAGCCGACGAATTGTCGAAAACTGACTCGCAGGTCACGAGACATCGCGCCGCCTTCGTGCTGTTACGAGTTTAAAACAACCGACGTTCCATTATGGTAATAATATGTCATAGCAATGTAAAAGCGCAATACACTTATATATTTGATGCGATAACAGAGTCGCTTTGGTCTCAATTTAAAAGAATTCATACAGAGCTTTCCGCGAACACGATAATCACACACAATTATCATCTACTCTGTATGATCATTGCATATATCTTGTTAATGTACTCGACTCATATTTCGAAAATGTGATCTCTCTCCAGGATTACCGCACTACTATAATCTGTTTCGCGATAATCAACTCGCGAGAGACGCTTAAATATACTGAGTCATCATACTTAGCGAAATTGGACATCTTTTAATATTCCCTTCAGATTAGACAAACGATACTGAGAAAGAAATATGAAGGAGCGGATTGAATCCGGTTATGAGATCTCAGAGCTTAACTCCGCGAGGCAATTCGGCTTAATTAATCCTGCTGCTGGCAGACGTCGCGAACGACTTCGCGCGTTGAAGTCATCTCTTAATTAGCCAACGACAATGCTCTATGCTCTGGCTTGATAGCCTTACGTATCACAATTAATGTAAGATTACCGCGAAGAGATTCCGTAAGTTTTCGCTCGAATAAAGGGGCGCGTGCGCGAAGTGTCTAACTGAGTAAAATGTGTAGATATCTCATATAAGATTTCTGAAAGCTTTTATAATGATGACCTTTGATAAGGATAGACGCTGTCAGTTATTCTGCAGCATAAAACTCTCTGGTTTAATCCAGATAGAAATCTATAACTAATGGCTTATACATAGATATAGCAAAAATATAAATTTTTAAAAGTATTCAATGTCTCATTAATATAGGACAGAATATTAAATATTTATTTTCACGGTATAATAGATATTCAATTTATAAAGATATTATTGTAATATTTTATTTTCTGTATTATTATATATCGTGACATTAAATATTAAATGTCAAAATTTAAAAAAATATTTTTTTGTCATAATGGATTAAATTTTAAAAGGTCACTGTAATATTATTATAAATCATTTTTTTCAGCTATCATTAATAATTTAAAGCACTGGCCTTTAATTTACACGCACAATTATACAAAAAAATTTTTAGTAAACATACTATTATTAATTAATATATGAATCAGAAATATTGATTTTTGTACAATTGTGTATTATAATCAGTATTACAGTAATTGAACTAATATTATGCGTTAATTTAATGAGATACATTAATTGTTCGACACTGAATACCTATTATCAACGTGGTTATAAATAAATGGCCTCTCATCACATCGTTCCCTCTCGCGAGAGCCTTCCATTCTCTGCTCGCCTGTCTCATCGGATTACTATGATTTGAGCTTAGGAATGATTCATCTTCTAATTGCATGACGGACCACCCTCCGGTCCGCCATAATCAAAACTCCGGTTGCTCATTAATCACCTCGGTCGCCACCATCCTTCGTGCTAAAGGTGCAAATGCCTCGATGAATTGTCGTTCGGAACAAGGAAGAAAGAAGCACAGGGATGAGGAGACAATGGCGCGGAATGTTATACACCGTTTTCCACCCTGAGATTAATTTTTTAGTCGTCAAACGATTTATCATCCCGAGAGCTCCTTCGCGTGATCAATACTTAAGTCAAAGTTGAAAGCCGCATTGTCTTGGGGATAAGACGTCGGGAGAATCGATTTATCAAGGGAATAACCCCCTTTCCCCTCACGAAAATCTGATTTCCGCGAAATTATCGTTAATTATCGCGTTAAATCGATATTTCAATAAGTACCTATTTATTAAATCGATATTTCAATAAGTATCAATTTGCGTTGAAATTTAGAGGCGCATGTAATAGGTATACAAATTACGCGACTATATTTATAGAGTGAATAGATAGGCCGCGGCGTGTTTCACCGATGCGCGTGTCGCTCTCTTTGGATTTGCCATACTTAGCGAAATACAGCTATTATATAGTCACGCTATAATAAATGCTATCAATCAATCCAATCTGCCTATCCCGTCTGTATTATTTCACTGTCTTTTTATCTACCTGCCTATCGCATCGACTTCCTCGCGTGTTCGCAGCTATGTCGATTCCACGTTCGTTTATCAAGATATAATGACTGTAACGAACTTTCGAGTCAAACAGCTGCTTTCAGCTTTTTCACAGGATCGTATCGCCTTGCAGATATATAATGTACTTAAGGATATTTAACATTATTATTCGTCTTGATACATGTTATATAAACTTGTTTGTTTCAATTGTCATTCTTGTCTTGAACTATGACTCGAATTATATGAGATTAATTATATTAATCATTGTATGTTCTAAATCTAAACTGACGTAATGAAACTCCTGTTTTGTATGGTAAAATAATTATAGTGATTGTATCTACTTATTTATGAATAATGAATTTCACATTGTGCGTAATTAATATATAAAATTTATGTGCAATTATATAAATTTTATTCACTGGTCACTGCAATGCTCCTCATTTTTTCGATTTGATTTCTTTTTATCGCGGAATTAACTTTCCAAATGTTCGTTTAGAATTTCCCGGACTTTTCCGCGATGGTTCCAACAACACGGTGGAAAACACGCGTCGACATATTCGCGAAACATGCATGAGCAGGTGCAACGACAATGGAAATCTGCAAGCGCAGCTGCGCTTAATGAGTGATGGATCGCGGTATGCGCTTTACAACGCCTCCGCGTCAGCCGCGCAATTGCTCGTGCTCGCGCCAGATTTCACACCTGTTCGGTGCTTTTAGTCAAACGTTTCTTAGCCGTTTCTCTCGTTTAACATTGACAGTCATCTGTGATAACACCTAACTCTTCAATGACGTCCTGGTTGATCACTAATAACTACCGAAATTTTTTAAAACCATTGTAAAAAACAAATATCATAATTTAATATGAAATTTTGAATGACATGAATAGCTAGTTAACAATGAAAATTTGCTATATAGTGAAAAATTAATTATATTATCTATATATTAATTTTATTATATAATTATATTTCATCATTCTCAGAAAAAGTTTGCTAAAATAGTTTTATTTTATTACACCTTTTTAAATCTATATTTGCATTAAATGAGAACACAATCTTAACACTACCGCAATGTTAAACACAAATTTCAATGGAATTGGTGAAACGTACCAAATGGAAAAGTAAATCGATGAAATTTATCAAAAGTTATTTAGTTTTACCATTCACTGGCACGCACTGCGAGCCATTATCTATAAAGTGTTTATTACATTCGCGATTTCATTACCAAATTGCAATTTTATTGTCGCGTCACGTCACGAGCCCGAAATAACGTTTCTACCAGCGTGTATGCTCGCCTCGGGGCATACCGGAATTCGTATGGTCGAAAAGTTTCGTTAAAAGTCTCGTAAGCCCTGATGGGATCATCCCTCCGTAATCACAGCTATTACCTTGAGCGCGCTTGTGTCGGCGTGCGTTGCACATGTACGAAACGATGCCCGGGGCAATCGATAATCCGAGGTGAGTAAAGGTGAAAAGGGGTAGGTGCGAAACGAGCGGGCGAGGAAGAGTGGAAGATTTTCACGGATAATCAGGGGGGTGGTGGATTTTGTTCGCGCCGAAGATGAGAGCGGATCGAACACCGAAGGAGCATCGACGCGTCGCTCGAGCTGATTTTGGTGCGATAACATTTCATGTAATATAGCAAGTGTTTCACACCTCCATTTTGCATCGATAATGAAAATTATTTTGTATTTCATTAACGTGCTGATCAAATATACTTATGAGATCGTATTGAAAAAACTCTTTCATTCTACGGTATAAATATTAATGCCAAGTATCAAAGAATTTTGATATGAGAATGAAACTGATATCTGTAAACGTGCATTTCAGAATTATTTATGTGACAAATAATAAGTTAATCTGTTAATGCAACAGTATAAAATTAATTCTCTTAAAGTCGTCGGCATCTAAATTTGCTTACTTTCGCATTCAGTTACAGGAAAAAATTTTAAAAATACATATTTTTGTGTTAAATATTTGATTAATATATTTATACATACATGTTTAAACATTCAACGTGTTATTACTATAGGGCACAGAATTTTGGGGTTGCCGTTTACGCTTATCAGCATATTAGGTTACTTGGTTATTTGGGTGTCGGATTATGCAAATTTGCAGGTATTAGTATCTCCGATCGATTAATTTACACGTATATTGTCACATTACAGCAGGCGTATTCCGCTAGTAAATGGTTTCGCGACTACAAAATATGTCACGTGATTACGTAAACTTAATTGAATCTTCATTAATTTTGCAAGAAATTCTTATTATTATTCTATAAGACGGATATGTATGCTCTTGTGTCTGAACAGCTTTCTAGACTACGATACAAGGAAGTTTTCTTTGGAACCGGTTCTTCTTCAACAATGGAATCAAATCGCCTGAGGAGTCGAGAGAAAAGGGTGCTACGTGGATAATGATATTCAGAGGTAGTGCAAACTTTTCGCATAAATGAAGACTAAAAGATGAATAACCTAAGCGGAATTAATGAGGAATTATCGGGAAAATAAAGAGATAGAGTAGCGGAACACTTTAAATAAAAGACCTCGCAATCGATCGAACGTAATATTAAATACGTGAACAAGGAAGTTCACCGAAGACTGGAAAGGTTTGCGATCCCTTTTGCAAACTGATGATCTTTACGGTGTAAAATTAGACTATGTGACAAGTAATAGATAATTAACACGATTTATTTAACGCGCTAATCTTAAATGCTTTCTTTAAACCTTTTCTTTTTATGGAAATTTTATTCGAAGATTTTTTACGATGCGATAGCTGTTTAATAATAGCACGCGATTACGGATATGAGCAAAATGAGAGCTAGTTATCGATGGATTGAAATGAAAGCTACTGCGCGCGATAGTAATCATAGCACACACGATAATAATTTATCAGACAATGAATATATTATATCAATCGATTGTTTATTGTACTTACGCTA
The DNA here is from genome assembly GCA_035220615.1 of Leptothorax acervorum. Taxonomy (NCBI): domain Eukaryota; kingdom Metazoa; phylum Arthropoda; class Insecta; order Hymenoptera; family Formicidae; genus Leptothorax; species Leptothorax acervorum. Next base: position 25,242 of record JASTWQ010000084.1, read on the forward strand.
GAGAGAGGAATTATATATTCGGTTATACGACGAATTATAAACCCTCGGCGACTGTAATAGTTTCGAGGACCAACTCACCTAAAACAAGAAAAGAAACATTTTGTTAGATAAATTTATATAAAACGGACACATATCTATGTTTTATGTCCCGACTCCCGATACAAATTTAATTTATTACGAACAATTTATTATTGCAAACCGAAGATGTATGATGTAATCGACAGCGAAACTACCGTAATTGTTATTGTTATAATGTAGCTTTGCAAATGACATTTTGATACATTCAAATAGATTCCAATCACGTATGGCCGCTGCAATATTCTACTGGAAGCAATCGGTATGCAGATGCGCAATCACATGCAGACCGCTTTAGAATTTCGCAACACATAATATCTTCAATGCGCAAAAGTATTCACGACGAAGTTTTAGTCGCAGCTGCAAATTCGAAATACCTCCGAGATTTGTGGCTTCGAGCGAAACTTAGCGCGTTATATTTTCGAGTATTATCGGGATGATGGGTATACGGATACGAGGTAGCGTTAATATTTGCCGTATCGGCAATAGCTTTTAATGAAATCCTGTCGATGGGTTTTGCGAGCAGCATAACGCGATTTTAATATCCTCCTTTAATTGGGGACAAAACTATTAATTGCCACGAGGAGCAGGCAAATTCATCTTTGCGCTCGAGCGGGATGGAGCGGAGGAGGGGAAGGGAGCGACCGGAGTATCGCGGTCGAGAGGGGTTGCATATTCCGGGGGTTGCGTCCCCGTAGCTCTTGGCGTTTCAACCTCCTCCTCAGCTCTCCGTGCCGTCCCTGCTTCGCCTCCCGCGCTGTATCTCCGCCGCCGCTTTCCTCGCCCGCTCTTCTCGGCCAATCTCCTATCTCGGTACTCCACCTCGCGGGCGCATATTGAAATATAATTAGGGGTGGTTTAATAAGCGACGGTCTGCGGCTTTCGCTAAGTCTCAACAGCGTAAGCAGCGGCCTGTTAACCGATACATCGGCCGTGTTCTCGTCTAACGAGCTACGAACTACGAGCTCGCCGAGCTTTGCTGTGGTTGCATCGCGCTCGGGCTTGCAGGCCGACATGAAATGTGCAGTGCGCGCCGGCTGCATTCGACAGGCTTTCGAGACGGACTGCTCGTTCGGATGTGCGCGGAAGTATCGTCTGGGGGGCGAAATTTTATATTCGCCCGCGATACCCTCCGCCGCGCGGGGTTATCTTTTCTTCGCAAAGATTATAGTTTCATGGAATTGCGCGAGAGCACGTCGGGTTCATGGAATTACGACGACCGGAAATGTATAGCTCGTTTTATTAGCGAGATAATGGCACAAACAGAACGGTTCTCAGAGCGATAAGCGAACTTGAGGCATCTTATCCTGAGGCAGTGAACACATTCACAAATAATTGCAATTGCAACTTTTTATCTAACGCAGTTTATATTTAATGTGTGATCGATTTATATCAGTATTTTGAGCTTGCGTTAGTAATGACGTTAATTCCGCCTATTAGTTCCGTTAACAATCGTCCAACGATTTTCATGCGATACCACCTGTCCTCACGGAGAATTTATGCGATCACGGCACTTTCGACGAACGCGAATTTTACCATCTGTGATGCAATGCAATAGATCGACACTCGAAATAATCGCGACGGGAAATCGTTGCGCGCCTCGGCAAAGTCAGACGCTTCATTCCCGCGACAGAAGTTCCCCTGGCTCCGCGTGCTCGCGTTCGAGCGAGGAAACTTCGCCGGCATGCTCTCGTCGATCGTAAGAGCCATGAGTGACGCGTAATTACTCGCATCCGAATAGCAGACAACTGGGATTGAAGGGTACCGAGGTTCGGAGTGACAGAGCGTGTCAAAGTTAAGCGCACGGGTAGAAAAAGATCGTGACACTAATTGCTCGAAAATATATACGCTATACCCTGGCACCGACTCGCGGAAAAGTCTCGCATTTTAGCACGCGCGTGCTCATATGCATGACGAGGTGAGAAAGTGGAATTATAAAAATAGAATGACGCTCGGGCAGAATCGGTTATATAAACCGATTAAATTAAATAGTCATCGCGCAATGTCGCCGCTGGGCGCGATATATTACATATATTAACTCCCATAAAATGATATTTATTCGACAATTTCTCTTGAATAATGTACTTTATTCTGCATATTATAAAAACGTAACATTTTTTTAGCGTTACTCCGCATGCAATCAATTCTCGAGCGCGTTCGACATCACGACCGATTTCTTTATCGTGAGATTATTTTTGTTTGAAATATGTACAAGTATTGCAATATTTAGGAAGACGATTAATTCGATCGAGCAATTATGGTGATAGTTTAACGTTTAACAGATCGCATCTCGACAGCAGCCGATTTCGTCGACGATCTAATGTATACTATCCCTTGAATCCCTTGTTATCCAAGATTCCGCGGTGCAGCACGACTGCGATCCTTCCCAGAGAACCGGCAGACGTTTTGCCGAGGATTAATCGCCAGAACGGAAATCGTTTGGCGCTAGCGCCAGCAACGGTACAGCTGCAGCCGTCTGGTACGGTCTGCTTACCTCGACACGCCGGAAGGTTACGACCTATGGCAAGGGGTTGGTGCATAAACGCTGCGCCGCGCGAAGAGAGAGAGAGAGAGAGAGAGAGAGAGAGAGAGAGAGAGAGAGAGAGAGAGAGAGAGAGAGAGAGAGAAACGAGGAGACGGAGAGAAAGTCCCATCCAGACGTCCGGGGGCTCTGTGTTAAATAGCTACCACTACTGTAGCCTCAGCTACACTATCTCGCCGGTGTGCTGCGTTTCCTGGGTGTTGCGCCACCCCCCAAAAATTCATAACTCGGTATAATAAGGGCTTAGCGAACGTAACAGCTGACGCGACCCGCAACCATCGAACTATACCAGCTACGCATTACGCGCTTAATTTACTGAACAAGTTTAATTGCCTTCCAAATGAACTTCGCTCAGTCAAAGAGAAGCGTCCCTTTGCCCCTTTTTTTCTCTTTCTGCTGCACGTCCGTTTTATCGAGGGATTTTTTGTTACAGTCAGAAGTTAGGAATATTTTATTCTCTTCGCGTACTTTACGTAATAAATATCCATTACGGCTATAAATTCAATTTTATTTCTACTTTATTTCTGTATATATATGTATACAGAATTCTGTATATATACAGAAATAAGATATCTTTAATTTGTAGCCGTGATGAGAATATTAAATATATATATAAGTATATATATATATAAATTTATTAAATATATACATATGTTTCATCCTTTTAAATGTTTCAAAATTCAAAGAACCACAATGTATAGGTTAATTAAACATATGCAATAACGAGCAATTATTCGGCGGATAGTTGTGTGTCTAGTAATTCATGGCAGCATCGTGGACATCATGCATATCCATTTCGACTTGCTTTACGTGTTAGTACCATCGTCCTAAATCAGTTTATTACGCATGTAGTCTGCGCAGGGTCATCAATCGTCGATTAATCAACCGGAAATGGTCGATTTAATGCGTTAACGTTACGGCCGTGGATACGCGTTTCGCACGTATCAGTGGCGTTAATTAATGTAATATAGGCGTCCGTATTACCCCAGCTACGAGGATGCCATTTGGTGCCAGTTTTTCGACTAACTAAATCAATTTCGTGGGTAAAACGCTTTATCAGCGACAGCGGATGCTCCCTTCGTTGGAAATGCCGCTGGTCGGACATTGTCGTGTGTTTTACACGAAAAATATTCTCCCTTTAGAAAACCAGGGGTATAATCCTCTCGGATATAATAAATCTGCTGCAGCAGGTTTATCTTTCCATTACATGCTTCGTCTTTTGCTGCCAGATTTGTCCGGTAAAATGCAATTTGTTCACTACTTATAGCGAACAGGATAAGATAAATTTATAGAGTACGAAAAAATCCGGCTAATACCTAAGATTAGAATCATAAACACCAATTATTTTAAACAAACAGTATGACTAAATTTCTGTGATAGATATGTAAGACGAGAGAAATATGTCTACTCAATCCTATCGGCAAATTTGGCAAATATTGATCGTCCTAGAAACTGTGACATGTACCTACATATGTATATAGAATCCTAGAAAATCGTGTCGAGGACAGAAGCAGTGTCTTCATGCACGCGATATTAAGTTCCGTGCATATTAATCATTGAAAAGCAACTAAATACTGAAGCAATCTTAAATTATACTAGCCGGGAAAAATTGTTCGGTTTTATTATTCCTCGACATGATGACGACGTCATCGGACATTCTCGGACAATCGATTTGCCCGCGTGCTTGCGGGATGCAAATAATCTCGCTGGTCGCGCTATCAACGATCGCGAGTGGCGCCTCCGATAAGCAAGAAGCACTGGCCGGTGCATTTCATTTGCACGTTAATTAAAAATAAATTTAGCCTAGCCGCGCGGAGTAGAAGAAGAGTATATGCATTGCGGCCCGATATCTCACGGTCGTTATATGTACTCGGTGGGCACTGGGCAAGATCCAAGCCGCGTCCGTAAGCACAAAATAATAGATGCGAAAACGCTCGGATTTTTATTGCAGAGCATCGCGCGTTTTCCCCTCGGTTCTGTTTGCCGTTCTTTACCGTGACTCCGCTGTCAATTTACAGACATTTTATGATTCAATATTCAACAATGCAGTGAGAATGTTCCATGCTTATAATTCTATGTGCTTTATGCAAAATCACAATTTGTGTTTGTATATTTAGTCAGCCGAGAAACCGCAACGTTCTCATAAACTTATAAACCGCACTGATTTAAAGATGATTAAATATTCCTCATTCCTATTTTTACATTCGCGTCATTCGTTGTGATTACTTGCGCTAAATTGTGAGTAATGTGATATCTGGGTTTCATATCTTACGAGTCACAATGCTAAAAATGCGAATTTATTTACATCCTATATAAATGACGTATTCTAACACAATAACATTCTGCTTCATTGACATCGAGAAATTTTCTGCATTTAAGAGGCTTTATACAGCTTTGTAATAAATTTCTTTCTTTCTGCAATGTGAAATCCAACCGAAAAGGGTGTTACCACAAGAAGATTAATTCGGAGAGTTGAATTTTTAAATTAAGTTTATCACGAAAGCGATTTAACTTCGTTAGTATGGTTTAATCTACAACGTGTATAAACTATTCGCCGGAAGTTTATCGAATATTTGAAGCGGAATATTTAGAAGCGATATGATATTTTTATTGCGGAAACGTACTCGTTATGTCGGATAAAAGTTGGCCGACGAAGGAAGAAGGAACCATAAAAGATAACGCGGTGATCGAGTAACTGACTAACTAATTAACCAACCAACTCCCCGGCGAACTATCCGATTAATACGTAGAAACTCGGATAAACTTTGTTACTGCGTGCAAGTTCCATAACAGCTGCGTTTATCAGCGAACTTGCAGACAGGCAGTGGTTTACATTCGTCTATTCCCTCAGCTAAGTATAAAATCCTAATTTATTCCGCTCAACGACGCGTGAATAAGTTTAGTTCGTACAGCAGAACGTATACCAGTAACAGTAGGGGTCAGTTCGGACTCGCATTCTTTTTATCATAAATTATCTATGAGTTATAAGTAAATTGTTCGATGACGTTCCTCTATCATCAGTTATATTCTTCAATTTCGAAAATAGTGATGTACTCAAATTAAAGTCTGATTGATCTTCTATTTTCAGTAAAAAACATGAAAAAGCAAGAGTTTAGCAGTTTCTCGAGTTGCAAAGGGCGTGAAAGAAATCGAAATAACATAAAGAAAGAATGACGATACGATAATCAAATTCTGTTAATAAATTAATATACGAAGATGATTATAACATATTCCTTAATGTGAAGCTACAAAATAAGCGAAGCTGACAACGAAGTTAATATAGGTATCCTTTACTTCGTAAGGACTTTAACTTAAGAACGTCTGGTCGTTTCTCATTGCAGTTCCGTGAATAGAAGCAAAGACGCGTGCCGCGACGCTTGTCTGAACAATTTGCGGCATTTTCGAGGTCGCGAGAAGAAACCGAATGGTGGACAGTATAAGGGTATCGTCATTCTCGCCAGGCTTGAGATGAAAGGAAGTGTGCTGCCGGAGAGATAGCCGGAAAAATAAAATGATAATGTATGACGAAGCGCCAGACGCGTGCCTATTAATAGAGGCGCCAGTTTGCGATCCTCTTCGTTGAAGTCTCTTTCCTTTCATTGAGTTCCCCTTTGCCTATTCGATATAGAGTATAGTATTGACGCGTTACGTATACATTAATATGAAAAGAAAGTACCTCTTTAATTATCGCTAAATATGGAGAGAAAACTCTCCATACTAAAGCATTAAATGGAAATCTTTCTGATCCTTTTTTTACAGTAATAGAAAAGTATTCATCGCATTTAAATAAAAAATAATTTTTAAAATAGAATATAGACGGATGCATTATATATAAAAATTAACAGTAATATCTAAATACGTATTTCTCTCTGAAAAAATATAATGTCGGCTCAATACCGCGATAATACATATATATCTAATCGATATGTATGTCGCGATAGTGGCAAGAAACTGTCGATACTTTCAAAGTATCAAGCGGAAAGTGTCGATGCTAAAGTATCGGAGTATCGGGGCGAGACTATTGAGATTGCTTCAATAGTATTGAATATCGTTAGCGATTCCATCTATTGCCGGTCTCTCGATATCGTCATTTTCGTACGAATGGCGCACTCATCTCTGTCCAGGATTCGCCTGGGTTGTTCTTATCAGTTAATTATCTTTCACCCGGATGGCGACTAATTATGGGCCGGAAACTAGAACGCGTTCCGAGCTTGACCGGAAGTGTCGTGCTTATTGTCCAAAATTCGTTGCGACGTGGGCTTTTCGATACCTTTTGGACGTGGAGCACAGAGGGGAAACACACAGAGAAAGAGAGAGCGGGATGTCCGATACAGCCGCCGGCTGTGAGCAGACGTGTAAACGCACAGAGCACTCGCCCGCTTTACTGGCTATCGGGTTTGATGCGGTCACGTATACAGAGAAGTGGCGCAGATGTTGCGGAATTGTTCATCGATTGTTTTTACCTAGTTCCGCGTTTTACGGAGCGCCGATATTATTTATCGACCTAACGCATCTCCCGAATTACGTACTATTTCATATCGCGTTCCCGCTTTTTATTACAAATATTTAGTAAATGATTTGCAACGCACGTAACGAAATATCCTATTCTGCCTCCGCGTTATATAATTCGAACGTATATAGAATAATATTCACTACAAGTTGGGAAAAAAGTAGCCTACGAGAGCTAACAATGGAAAATATATTTTTCGTTCTAACTCAGGATCTGCAAAATATTGATTGGCGTATTGTTGTTCATAGGTGCTGTTTATATATTTTAATTCTAAAAATAGAAACGAAAGTTGCGTAATATAAAAAAAGAAATAAAACAACTGTTTAAATATAAACTTAAGAGCACTCATATGTCGGACAATAATTTCATATTACACGTTTTATCTTATTGCGTAATGCGAAACAAAAGATTCGAACATTTAATCAATTAATATAGCAATATGAGAAAACATAGTTTATTGGATAATAATACCAATTATACTGATTTCCGATAAAGCTTCCGATTCATATGTTCCTTTCCCGTCCCGAATTAAATAATTGACTTTTAATTTTTCAATTTATGTCAGTTATATAATGAAAATCAATATATATTCCCCCCATTCGTGTGCCATATACAGAATGTCCCACTTTTCGTGCATTATTTTTGGACATATTTTCTAATGAATTATGATACATGTAAAATTGTTACAAATATAATTGTATATGTGATTTAATTTTATCATGAAATTGTCTTGTTTCAAAAGAGGAGTTACTTTCAGTTTAAATATTAACTATAGTATCTTAAAACCAAAATAAAATAGAGTGAGATTAAACCGTTTCCCTTATTCGATGAAAAAGTATTTTTACCACTTTATTCTTAGGTTAATTGTAAGTAAAGCAGGCTAAAAAGAGCGTCGCCCGAATTTTGTTGAAAGCAATCTGTTTCACGTAATTATGCACGTTGTTCGCAAATCCTAGCTTCAGTTCGAGTTTCCAGTCATGAGCGAGCGAGCTGACAAACGTCAGCGGCCGTAATTAGTAGTGAAATTACGCGACATAAAGTGACCGTCGTTGTGTTGCTGCCTTTATTAATAACGCAGAGACTCTAGACATTAGATAAATGCTTCGTCCGGCGATATTCAAAGTGATTAATGACAGCTGTCGTGACGGCGCTCGCGTACGCGATGCAGACGGTCGTTTTATCACATCCTGATTAAAATACTATCGTTTCCTCTCGGTTTCCAACATGCAGATAAGACTTCCGATTGCGTGCGGACTATAAAAATAATCAAGCAAATTTTTTTCGAGATACGCTCCGTACACGCTTATTAAGCGACGTCGGGTTACTGTGAAGAATTTTCGTCTAAAATTTTACATTTTAGAAATCTATTAATCTTCTGTCAGAAACATGTCGCAATTTGTTAACAGGTATTTAATTAATAAGAACAAAATCAATTATAATATGTTATGCACAGTAAATCTATACATGCAATTGCTGATATACTGCATATATGCATTTTATGATAATTTAATAAATAAAATAATAATTTTTAGATGTTTAATCTAAATTTTGTGATGCCTTTTTGTGGGAGAAGCAAAGCGCAGTCGATTTAATTTCGCTTCTAAATTAATAAGTCGCGACGGACGGCGCGGATACTTCTCGGCGCAATATCTCCCGCTCGTTCTTTTATCATCATGCTGATAGAAGTTTCACTCGTGACTCGCAAGACGTTTCGAGTGAAGAAAACGCAGAGGAGGAGAGAAGAGAATGGGAGAAAGAGCGCGCGGAACGGTGTGCTTTTATTGGCGCGGGTCTCCATAATTGAACCGACATAAGTACTCTTTTTATATCATCGTTGCGAAATGATGGAAGAGGATTACGTCGATCCCGCGGGAGGGAAGCCTGACATCGTGGCAGAGACGAAGGACAGCATTACCGGAATATACGAGAGAGACAGTGATATCTAAGGATACGGGAGAGACGAGGAAGGATGAGAAAGTGGGCGAGACGAACTTCCAGGTTTCTCTCGTCGACTCGTCTCGAAGCGAGCCGAGTCAGCAGGACGCTCCTGCGTCGTCCTTCTCCTTAACTTCGGCGCCAATATCTTTTCGTCTTCCTTCTACTGGCTCTGCCTGGTGTCGTAACGCTTCCTGCCACGGACATGCCCGGTTATAGCGAACGACGAATCGTGGAACCGCGGAAAAGTGGTTCTCATGTCGCCGCCCCCCTGCGGACTCGCTCCTGCTCTTCGCCGACTAAAGTGGTCTTATGGAATCCGAGCCACGATGAGGGAGGGAAGGTAAAAGTTTATTCGGCCCGCGGATCATAAAAGCCAGGCAAAAAGTATTCGAGGATACCGCGCCGGATAGCCGGATCGGCGGCCATGGTCGCTGAATCGAATCGTCGGTTGTGAAAAATGGGGCCGACACTAAAAATTCGCCACGGCACGCACTCGGGCTACTTTTTATTGTGCGGTTTTTCAAAACAAAAGTGAAGCACGTTTCTCCCGAGTGTATCGAGAAAAACTATAGCTCTTCGCGATATCTTAATTTATTCAGCAAGATATTTCGTATTCAAGCACCAGTTTTGAATTCTGCATCGGTTTGTTTCCTCGAGTGAATTGTGCTAGCTAAAAATTGAATCGTGACAGACACAGCAGTAAAAAACATATCGTGCAATGTATGTACAGATATACTAAATTTATGCAGGTACGAAAAGATGAGAAAAAAAACTTTAATTAAACGGATAGCTTCCGGAGGAAATATATGGCGTTTTGTTTCCATTTTTGAAAATAATTTTCCGTGGTTAAGCCTGTTATTATAAAATCATAATAACAGGTTAATTTACATAAAAAATGATTAAAAAATGCATTAGTAAGAGATTGACTTTCATGGATCTTCTTGTATCCGAACAATTTTAATTGCGATGATTGTTATGTCACATGGTAATTTCGAAAGATAAAGAATGGTGTAAATGCTCGTGGGAAGAATATGAGAACCCTTTGCTAAATCGAAACAAGGATGGAAAGCAGAAGGTAAAGTCGCAGCCTGCGCGCCGTGAAGCGCGTCGAGCTGTAGTAATATTTTGTTTGAAGCCGGCCGTCGTTCTCTCTCACTCGCGCGACCAAGCCGACAGCTCTCTCGACTGTCTTTCTCACCGGAAATTAAAACCCTTTTTGTCGCGGGGCCCCCGACGAATACGCCGCAGAGATCTCGCTTTTTTCGCGTATTTTTAGGTAGACCTCCAGCGCGGCCGCCCTCGCCGATGGCCGACAGTCCGAAGCTTGCGCTTCACGTCGAATCGCTCGAACGATTGTCAGTGGGACTAATTAGTGACTGACATTTCCTGTCACGGCGAAGCATTGTTGGTTCGTTCTTTGATTTTCAGAATTTAGAACATTTATCTATGTGGTTTGTTACGGTGGTCCAAAGCGACAAAGAAATCGCACTCGTAACGAGAATACTTGCCGAGGGCACAAAATCAGTTGTTTTCGGCTTTTCGCAATATAAAAATGTTACCCAACGCATACAAACGAATTATAAATGAAATATATTGTTCAAAATATTTTAATTACTACAAATAATAATTGTTAATTAGTTTCGGACAAATGTTTATTATGAGGGTTATTTCAAATTTATTTTATTTTCTAATCGCAAATAATTAATTAATCGCATTTTGTTTTTCAATGACATCTTCTTAAATGATTATTCTTCCGCGCGTTTGCTTCACGTGATAAGCATCTAGAAATGCATGATCCTCTTTTCGATTAATCGATCATTTTGACGAGCCATTTTGACGAGTACTGGTATATTTTCAAGTCCTGCATTGAGAGACACGTACGACGGGACGAGAAAGCAAAAAAACGACGGCAATGTTTGCTAACATCGATGTACTCTACCATAACGTGTGTTTGAAAGGAAAAGATAGACTTGGATTCTATGACAGCAAGACACACATTTGAAATTCAATTAGCCGAACTAACGTGAAACTTCCACATTTCAAACTTCGCGTTTATTCTGATTTAATTCCCAATAGCTGAACTAATATACTGCAGATTTGAAATTGCAGCGTATCGAACCGATGTATATAATCGGCAGATTACTTTTAATTATCGATCTTCTCGTTGCTTATTCGTCACTTGTTGTCACATTCAATTTCAGATTTCAACCACCGTGTAGCGTGTTTGCATTTGGTATTATATTTGTTTAGATTACGAGATATCATACAAAGAGTAAACTTTTCAAGGCATTTTCAAAATATCGTCTGGTGTATGCTGCAGTTCCTGTTTTCTCGAAGGGTTTGTTTAGTTGATTCACGTGCATGTGTCTGCCAGTCATGGTAGTTAACAATTAGCACTATATGCACCATTGATAATTGCGTTGGATTTGGTTGTTTGACACCAGTGGAATAGAAACGTATACTTTTGAACCTGACAGGTTTCGATGTAAGACGCGGTGAATCAACCATTGATGTATTGAACTAACCCATCATGAACAAATTTAAGAAAAATCAATCTTATTACCTCCAGCCCGTAAATATCAGTTCTACAATTAGGAAAATTCTAAAAGTTTAAAGTTTAATATTTATTGGAACACGCTCTGATTAAAGCCATTATAATAGAAGCTAAAATTCACCCAATTGACCCAATCAATATTCCACCTCTCTCTGGTTTTATCTCTTAAATCTGCTTTGACTTTAATTAATATCCCTAAAAAGCGGCTTTTAAAAGATATCCGCGCAACACACCGTCGATAAATGTATACAAAGCAATCGCATTACGTAAATTCGAACGCGTAACTGGGTATAGCATGCGGCTCCCGAGCGACCGTCTTGGATATCGGGCAGGAGGTTATTAAGCCAGCCGGGAGCTATCGTCGTACAAAGTAACCGCGATCCAATTATTTACGTGCGAAAGATCGATCTCTATCATCGGTTGCCGCGGCTGATCCTCCATCCCCCTTCTCTCTCTTCTTGTTACATCATATACACAACGTACGTCGTTTGCGAACCCTCAAGCATTAACCCGCACCCCGAGCTAATCCCGACCTGCTATCGGTTGCTTAGGAAACTAACGGCAATGGTTTCCATCGACGCAATGGGGCCCTTGATGGATTTCAGCCCTGCCAGCACCGCGCGCGGTGATAAACCGCTGGTTGACCCGCGCGTAGCCAATGTGAAGAGATTAAGGGGTGATTATATTATAATTTGGTTACACCTTAACTATAATCGATCGGCCCGAGCAGCGCCAGCGGTCCGCGGCCGCGTTGTTGGAGAAATTTGCTCATTTGCCTGGAGGAAATGACCTATAAGCGACTATCACCGTCACGATGCTATAACTTCCCGCTCTTATCATTTAAGTTTGAACAAAAAAGATTTCTTATCAGAAAAGAGAAATTATATGCATTTCTCTATTTCGCTACGCTTAATAATATATTAATTTTGTGCTTGATTGTGTCAATATTTAAAAATGTTTAACATCGATTCTTTTACACGATCGATTTTTGAAACTTTGAAAAGATAAATATTTTTAATTGTTCAGAAAAAATGATAGACAGATAATTCATATATTTCTCATAAATTTTAGGGACAGCCTGTTACTTAGAAATGTTTCAATATTTTCTTTCTTCAAAGAATCTTTAGCTTCAATCTTTTAGCATCAATTTGTAACAATTTCGAACTATTTGTATATGCTTGCGAGTATGTAATTAAAGAAAGATAAAGATTTTATATCGTATTTTAATATTATCACTAAAAATTCGACTATATTTAAACATCTCGTAGTACTTTCTTTTACGTTTATTAATCTGGCTACGTAATCTATCGTGCTTCTTCCCACCCATCCTTCATATTGCCGATAGTAATCAGCATTAGGTCTTCCTCCTCCCCCGAGTACGGTATTATTGATTCGCCGCTCTTTCTGTCTCGCGTATCGGACCGACCACGGTGTCAGTAGTTAACAGTAACACAAATCGTAATGCAGAGCCAATGAGAGGAGTCCTTTTGCACAGAAAAGGCTCGTGTAATCAGACAACCTCACGGAGGATGGATGCACGATGTCCATATCGACTACGCGCTCTCCGCTCTCTTAGCGTTATACAAAGCAAATGCAGATCAAAGAGGCCATTCATCGTCCGTCCGCAGCCATCCGCGCATGTTGTATCACATGGCCACATAGCAACCCCGGCATCAGCGTTATTACTTCATCCCCTAGCGCGAAGTAATTCGTTTTCGCGGGCTGAAACTTCCGTCCTACCATCACATCACACGCGTGCGATACCGTAAAATGGAGTTAGATCGCGTCGACAAAGGCAGCTTCGCAGCGGAACAAGGGACAAGCCTTAGAGCTACCCGCTGTCAAAGAAATTCGGTCCTTTAATTGAATCAATGTAAATTTCAAGTAAAAACTAAAAATTTTCATACACTCTGCGTAACTCTATGAAGAAAATTTCGTAGCTATTTCATCGTGAATTGTAGCTAACAAATTATTTTCTCCGGGTATTAAACGACGTTACAATCTCTATTTACCGTCGCGCAAAGCTACCCCTGCGGGTGCAATCTAATCCCATCTTACGGTAATACATTCGCTCCGCCGTGTGTTGTAACCTTCGGCGATCGGTTACATTCTCGCAAGTTACGTTGGCGCACGCGTAGCCGCGGGCACCATAATGCGATTACACGGGATTAATATCTGGCACGCATAATGCGAATGATCGAACGGCGAGCGAATATAATGCCGGTACGGCGGCATTGCCGTTGCGTCGAAGGACGCCGCTGGATGGACGCTGGAAATTGGATATTCGCGGAAACTTTGCTTTTCAAAACTGATATCCTAATGCTTCGTTAGCGAACAGTGCCGACGATTCGCAGTCGCGCGTAACGTGCGAAGGTAGAAGCGCACGGCCGCACGCAGCGAGCAGAAAATTATTACCTCGATAGATTAACTCGATATCTCTATAAAATGGCGCGAATATTACTGTGCGTTGCCGACGAAGCGCGCGCGGGGACACGGATACATCGTTCGGGGCTTAATACAGAGTTTTGAGATTAACGTTATTACACCGGACTGTTTCATCCGCGTAGCGTGAGCTAGTTCGTTCCCGAGAGCGATTTTTGGGAATATCTGCGCGGCCGCGTTTGCAAATGGATCTGAATCGTGTTTGTGAAACGTGTGCAGAATTCTGACTTATGTTTGCCGAAATATTGCTGCGGATATGCGGTGTAGTAGGCGCTTATTAAATACATAATTATACAGTTAGGCATAATATTGCTGAGATTGAGCGTGACGCTTTCAGACGAGCGGATTGCTTATTTTCTACAAGTTATGTAAATGCGAGAAACATATCAAAATTCTCTTATTTTGTTTGTATCTAGAGTGAGTGGTTACATATATTGCTAACGTATATAAATATAATGATTTTATCATATCGAAATGTGTTCGCATAAATGTATCTATTACTGTCATGTTTATTAAATTATTTAGGAAGAGTTGGAGAGTAACACACGTAACGCAGACACATATCTGTGTTCCGCAGCATTTCCTGTTTATCAACCGGAATATTAAAGCGGAGCACATCCGGCGTAAATATAAGGTCTTAAATATGAAAATGTGTTCGCAAGAGAAGGATTTGATTTAAATTATTTGAATGAGTCAGCTTGAAGAAAATACATTGATTTTTGCAGTACCATGTGTTATTTCGCTACTTTGACCTTTCTTCCAAATTAATCCCGTAAATCGAATCGAATAATCATTTAAAATCTAGCGCGATTATCCCGATATGTAATACCCATGGAAATACCGTTCGGTAATACAAATCGCTTCTCGACAAGCCGATATCGCATGACTCGCCGCCGCGCCGACCGAAGTAGGTCGTCGCGTTTCTGGCAGATAGGATCTTTTTGACTGATAGACAGGCGCAAGGTGGAATATCGACCGACCGCACACGAGTGTCAGAACGAGGAAGAAAAGGAATTGGCTTTCGGAAGGGTAGAATTCTAGAGGGCGACTTGGAAGCAGCCGGCGCAATGCCCGAAGATCGATCTTTCCTGCATGGAATAAACGCCCTTGCTCGCCTCGTGTACCTATAGTGAATGCGGTTTCCTAACTCTCGGTCCCCAAGGAGTTCATTGCATTGATCGTATATTTAAAGACCGTATACATTTACTATGTAAAATCGTGCATACTTAATAATGTTCCTTGTACATTCTGATCAATTAGTCGATGACATCGAAAGGTAAGTCGATTAGTTACGATTTAGCGCGAACGTTTCCGTATCGCGACGTACAAATTCGCATCTCACGTGTGTTGGGATTTCCGTTCCGCGCGATTTTCGCACACACTCGTGTTTTCATTGCGAAACCCAGGCCGCACGAGAGCGCGTAGGTTTCGGAGTTAGCGACTTCGTGGCTTTGCGCCCAACCGCTCACCCGTCCGTCCGCACCCCTCCGCCAATATCGCTATCCTCGCGCATTGCACCTGCTGCGCTATCCGTTTTAATTTGAAGTCATTTAATCAATGCATCCAGGCAGCATTGAATCAAAACGTCCGACCGAGCCGGTACCTCGTGTGCGCCAAAACAGTTCCACCGCCTCATCCTCCACTCCTCTGCATCGCTACGCGCTCTGCTCCGCTACGTGTCGCCCGTCTCTCGTACCCTTCTACCCTCCCGTGCACCCTACCGTCGCACATCCCCGCACTTCGCGCAATGAATTAATCAGGCAGAGTGATGAGGGACGCGCCACCGCGTGTATGTATACGTATAGGTATACATACCGATGTCTGACGAAGCGCGGCGTAATTCCGTCGCGTCGATTTACTATAACAAAAGAGATGTAAAACGGGGAGGCCAAACGCTGGAGGCCAGAGATATCACTATGAGAATTACGCGAATCGCGCATGCGGATCGCGAATTGAGTATCAATCTTGAAAACGGGGATGACTCGTCACGATTCGATTTGCTCGATAAGGGCTAATGAAAAAGGCTAGAAATGGATGGGGAAAAAATGAGGAAAAATGGATCTTTAGTAAAAGAGTGTACACTTTTGGAATTTCATTAATTAACGAAATGAATCTGACATGACGAAAGAGTTCCATTTTACAAATCAGAAATATGGGTGTATAAACTGATTATTCTCTTATATATAATTTAAAAGTATTACATGTTTAAGACATATGCTTTACACGATGAATCGAGACTGCCTTTATATGGCCGAGAGTCAATTTTGTTTCATCGAGCACGGAATCTGAAATGATTGTGAGTTCGGAGTATCTCTCGAAGGAACGAGATTACTATGTAGTTCAACATGCTCTCTCGTAAATGATGAGAAATTTTCGCGACTTTCTGGTACATTTATCTAGATTAACATTGCTCGTGCGTAAAGGAAAAACAGAAAAAACCTGCTCAATATTTATTTTAGATAACTGAGAACCATGCTTTCGATATTGGTATTTAAAAAATTCAGCCCGATATCTCAATATTTGCGGAAGTTAGAGCAACCACGGACATTTCTAAAAAAATTCAAAATTTTTTTAAAGAAGAACCCCTTTACCGATTATCGCCAAATTCAATACCAACTTTCCTTGAATGATACTCTATCGATTAAAAAAAAAACAATCCGATATCTCAATATTTGCGGAAGTTAGAGCAACCACGGACATAAAATCCGCACATACACACACACACACACATACGGACATTTTTTTTAATGCAATTTTTTGACGTTTTGAACAATCTGAACACATTGGCAGCGGCAACTAAAAAAAAAATTTTTCACGAAAACAAAGCTTCCTCTATGAAAAAGCAAAAAAGAAATGCGCAACAATTTGGAAGAATCAAGCAAGAAGATTTGTTCAATGTATTACTGTGTGCACTTTACAGAAATTCGCCATGTTATTTGCTCTCTTGCGAGATATTTGGGCTCAGCAAAATGGTACTTTGTGCAAAACTCGATACCTTTCGACGTTATTATTAAACCGTGACATTAAGTGGATCATTGCATCGGGTCATTATATAATGAAGTATCAAGTGGCGCGCTGTGTGTTTACGTGTCGAAATTTCATATTATAATTGACAATCACGATGGAACGATCGCGTGTAACGCAGATAAAGTGGGAGATAGCGTTGCGATATCGCTGTGCGCAGGGCCGGGCAACATCGTAAGTGGAATAACGTGTCGATAATTTAATCGAAAGCTCGTTCCGGCTCGTTCCCGCTGTGCGTTCCGGGCTGGTCTCTCTCTCTCTCTCTCATCTCCGCACTTCGCAACGCGAACGCGCTTTTCGTACACGCATCACGGGAAACTACCTACTTCGCAAACTATGCCTATTAATATCTTCGGCATGGATCTCATTGACCGCACGGGTCAGAGGGAAGCTAAGGCAGATAGATAGAAGGAGGGTTGGCGATCAAGCGTGAAGCGTCGATAGTCGGAGCCAGAGTTGGCAAAGAGTAAGCTGTAGCCGAGAGATAGGCAGGCAGCGAGGCGAGAGGGGTAGAGTAAGAGCAAATAATCGCGGAATCAGGGAAAGAGGGAGAGGTAGAGAAACGGGGAGAAGCAGAGAACGCGTGAGAGACACAGGCGAAAAGAGGCGCAACGCGCGACACAAGACGAGAGAGCGGAACTCGGATCACGGCCCCCTAGTCAGTCCTGTAATGAAGCTGGTGCGCGGGTTCGGTCCCGGCCATCCGCCGGTGCCGCAGCAGCCCCCATAGTCACCGACCGCCTCCTCCTGGGTCACCCCGTAATGCACCCGTTCGATCAATATTGCTTACGCGGCATCGATGCACGCGCTCCGTTCGGTATCGTTCGACCCGCGAGACGGACGGACGGATAGACGGACGGGCGGTTGATCGGTTGGTTCGAGGTCGAGTTCGTCTAGCGCTTGGTAACCACCCTTTTACCCCCTTCTAGTTACTCCTCGGAGAAATTCCGATACTTCGATACGCGGGGTTGATCGTTCAGTACACACGCGTTTCCGTATATAAGCGCAACTCGCTGCCCGACTCCAAGTCGATACACGCTATTAATAAGTCACGAGTCGTTTCTCGAAACGGCGTTCGTCTTGGTGTTCCCTTTCTAAGAAACCAAAAGTCGAGCAACACAATGTACGACATTTTCAGAATAATATCTTTAAATTCTGCAGGTTATTAATATAATAGAGAATTATCACTAATCGATGTTATTAATATTAACGCGCACAGAATATATATTAGAAAGATAATAAATAAAAATTAAAAGCGCAAGCTACATAATATTATATGGCATGCTAGTTGTTATAAATGTTATTTATAATGTGCGCTATAACTCATTACGCTTATTATGCGAGCACGGCATTCGAAGAAGCAGACGCGATTCCGAGAGCGTTGCAGCGAAAGTCGAAAGATAAATCGATGGAGGGCACAGGGGGAGCGTAGGACGGCTCTCTCGATGACTTTTTCTCGTTCGACCTGGAAGGTTACTTAACCCCGTGTCCGGAGTAACTTACCTAACCCGGGGCAACGTAAACTCGCGCGAGGGATCGTGAGCGGCGTGTGCGAACCGGTTATGGTCAAGGAATCTGTTTCTGCTCCCACGCGTCCGCGGTCCCCTCTACACTCCCGGCAATCTCTTGATGCACGATGCATCTCTCCTCATCGTTTGCCATTCTCCTCCTCCGCACACGCCGCGCCGGCCGATCCGACGTGCCCCGGGATCAGAAATTACTGCCCCGTTCCACGGACGTGCATTGACCGGTCGGCGTGCGAGCGCAAGTAGGATGCGATCGAGCGTGACTCTTAACACGGGCTAGTCGTCCATGACCCCCTCACTGTTAAACGCGATGCTCCGTAGACACGTACGATTTCGTGCACGCGTACGCGCGCGTTGTGCGCACATACATACGCGTGTGTAGGGAGCTATGTGAATCGGAGCGTAGCGAGCGATGCATTTCGTTTCGGTCATCCGTGATGTTCTGATTCGCGAACGTCATTACGGGTCGCGGCGTGTAGGTACGAGCGATTCCGATCCTGGGAATTTCGGCGAGCGAGCCGCACACCCACCATGACGTACGGTCGATGTGGTTTTCTGTCTGCATCGAAAAACTTTCCATCATCGTCGAGCGAGGCAACGTTAATGGATGAGTTTCGTCGCGTTAAATCATTGAGAGTCATTATCGCTCGATTATCCCCTAATTACGAATTTTCGTCGCGCCCCCTGAAATAATCGCCCTCCTCTCTCCCACGTTTCGCAGCAATCTCTATAAAATCGCGATGCTGCCCATTTAAAATAATTACAAACTAGTTAAAATGACTTCGATGTTCATGTGCAATGTAGGTACTTTTTACAACTCTGATAATACATTAGTTAATGTACCTACATGTGTATAATTTCAGTAGGAAACTGTTCATACAAATTTATACTATAGATGTGGAGAAATGTGGAAGCAGAAATATATTATGTGAAGTTAGATATAATGTTGCTTTTTACTAAATTTAATACAATAGACAACTTTATCTCAGAATTATGTAATTATTTATTATAAAAAAAATTTTAATTTAACAATCTTAAATAAAGTTTTAAATCTATCGAAGCGCCTTATTTGTAATTTCCACATTTTGTAATATTTTCTGTAAATATTGCATATATGTATATGTATGTATAAAATCTCATTGTCAGTGTACATGTTAACAACAAAACGCTTCGGGCACTAAAAATGCTCGTCGAGCGTATTCTCCTATCCGTTGCTTTCGTATTCTGAATGGCGTGAGAATCCATTGTCTAAAGCGGAGAGAATGGCAGACAGGTCGAACATTTTTCCCGACGAGCGACGCGACGGCGCTGTAGATACATCCGCGCTTTTATCTATCGGGACTTAATTGCCGCGAGGATTGCGGCACAAAAAGAAATTGATTAGCCGCCCGACGTACACAGTTCGTCGTTCAAAGTGTAATACGTGACTTGGCGAACGGTTCAAGTAGGGCGCCCGGTGCCACTGTTCTGCGGCTTCTCGTTACGGCTCAGAAGATTGCGCCATTACGCTTCCCGGACAATCAGTGCGAGACAAATGAGAGGAATACTGATGCGAGAGAGAAAGAGAAAGAGAGAGGGAGGCAGGAAACGTCGGGATGGGAACGAACAAATCCCGAAGGGACCGTGCCAGAGGAACGTGGACAGAGGCCGGGTGTTGGAAAAAGTTCGGGACGGTGCGACGCCCGCCATTTGCATTCGGACAAGGAGGAGAAAGAAATAAATTAGGCGAGCGCCGAAGTGACTTTCAATTGGGGATGTACCAGCTTTTTCCTCTACACCGCGGCCGCGGCGCTCCGCTGACGCGGCACGGGAAAGAAGAGACATGTACCCAGCCTCAAAAGAGGACTTCTGCTAATTGCATCCTGTCTAACGTCGCTCGTTAGCCGGCATCCGCGGCGGCCGCGCCGCGGCGGAACCGATGAGCGGGACGAGCGGGCACCAGAAAGTTCGTGGTTTCGCTTCGTGGGTGAGGGAGACGGACGGATAGTCGGCCGGATAGTTAGCGACAGAGAAAGGGGGATAAGGCGCACGGCCAAGTATAGGCAAGGCTCGACGAAGGAGGTTGGGGAAAGTTACTTGAAAGTGGTACTTATCGACGTCGGTGGTACCCGCGTAAAGAGACATACCTAATCAAAAACTCGACGGAGAGAAGTAGAGAACCGTCGCGCTTCCTCCGTGGAATGACGCGGCTCTCTCGAACTTCTTCCTCTCGAAATAACCACGTACGTAGGACGATGTTATTTACGTTTCTCGTGATCGCGTCGATGGCGAGAGCAAGCGAGTTATGAAACATTTATACTACTAACCCTGAAGCGCGGTACATGGTACATGTAGAAAGACGCTTTATGATTGTGTCTTTATTAGAATATTTACTAGGTATATTTGTAATGCAGAGTCTTCGAATATGTTTCATTGAAATTACATTTCAGCTGTGCGATATCGCATTCGTGTTTTTTTTATTTGTAAGCTGCTTCGGTTGGCAAATGTAAATAACACATGAATCATATATGCGAAATAATATATAGAATCCAAGACTAATCTTTCTGTCCGCGCGCGCGTTTTCCCATTAACAGCCTCATAACAGCAGCGCGTTACTGATGTTGATGTTCCCAGGACTCGAATTTCGCACGTGTGATCGATTGCCGACCGGAGTAATGCGCGAGCTCCCTTGCGTGCGATGTAAGATCGTGAAAGGCTTTCGAAATGCCGAGGGGTTGATTCATTAATGGAGTTTTGATTCTCCTTTCAGGAAGCGCCCCGGCGATGCCGCGTCAGAGAGGGAATCTCCACGTGCAACTTTCCCGTCCACAATTAACACTCTTTTGTGCCGTGCGGTGCCGATGCGAGGATGGAGGAACGAGGCGCACCTCGGCTTTCCACGACGAAGCGTCC
The DNA here is from genome assembly GCA_035220615.1 of Leptothorax acervorum. Lineage (NCBI taxonomy): Eukaryota > Metazoa > Arthropoda > Insecta > Hymenoptera > Formicidae > Leptothorax > Leptothorax acervorum. The sequence goes on from JASTWQ010000084.1 coordinate 46,745, forward strand.
GCCAGCTCGTCGCTTTTCGGTTCGTTCGACTTTGATCGAAGCCAGCCGTGCGCGGCGCACCGAGGAGGCCATCGACGTGCCGCGCGTTCTCTCCGGTAAAGTTAGGTTCATATCCGGCGTGGTCTCTACGGGGCTCGAAATCACGCCAACCGACGTCGGCTGACTCTGTCCGTCCGCGTCGGCTCGTTGTGTGCAAGGCATCGCCATCGCCATCGCCATCGACCGATCCGAAAAGGAACGCCGTACGTCGACGGAGCGCGCACGCCACGCTCCGCTCCGGCACGCGAGCTTCCCCGACGAAAATTCATCTCCCTCTCCTTTTCGACCTCAGCTCTCCGACTTCGTGTGTGTTCGTCCGCCCACGGAAACCACCACCCATCGGCTACGTGGCTCGGATTACTTTAGCCGCTTGACAAAATGCCTCGTCCTATCAAGAGAAATCTCGGACCCTACCCTCCGCGACGAGGGTCGCTGACCATGCCGCCGCACGTCCCTTCGTTACGTGCCTGGATGCACCCCTTCCTGGCCCCTTCACCCTTTCCGACGACGGAGCTTTTGGCTAAATTGTCAGGCACTGGAGACCCGGCAATCGAAGGGTGACGCGTATTGCGTGTTCATCGACGGTTGATTTTGCTAATATGCAGCGACCCGGAAAGCGAGTGTCCGTACCACATCGTTATTTTACTTTTCACTAGTCTTAAAATAATCATTATACAAGAAAATAAGAGAAAATGACAATCTAAAAAATTATTTTTTCATTTTTTCCATCTTATTTATCTAACACTTTTAGAACATTATTTGAAGTTACTTTCATCATTAGTGTGAGAGCTCTGTTACTAGAACTCTGAAGATATAAATTCCAATTTCCTTAGATATACGAAGGGAGAGTACCTAACACTTAATTATCTCGATGACAAAAATACTGCTTTTGCGTTAGAAACGGATTATTCACAGAGTCATTAATTATTTTTATGACTTTATCGGACCCTTCATAATACTTTGAAGTACAGCGTATCTCATTACGTCGCCCTTATGGATTAACAAGCACAAGAAAATTATAAAATAGCTAGAAATACAGTTCATGGGATATGGATGACTACTTGAAGAAGTAATTTCTTTTGCCGGGGACTTTGCTCACCCTCAAGAGCAGCCCGGGCTCGAGGAAGGTCTAAGAGGAGGTCCAAGAGGATATCTAATTCCAAATCAATTTTTATGCGATGAATATTACAGCGGGGCCGAGGAAATAAATAAGGTATCAGTCGGACCATGGGAGGGTGCGCGACTCCACCTTGTTCACCACGTCCATTCTGTGCCGCCCTGCTCGTGCTCGTATGCCATGGAATGCCGGGACGCACACTCGATAAATCGAAGCCTTTAATCACGGCTGAAGGGTCAACCGGCCCCACCGAGTCGTAACGCTGAGTTTCGCGTGGACTAGAAATACACAGTCGCGCGTCTCTTTTATATTCAGTAGCGTCCAACGTGCTGTTAATTTATCCGACTATTGCGGCCTGTCTGTTCTGCGCTACAACCTACGATATAAATCCCCGGGACGCGTCAATATTTCATCGGAATCGCGCTATCTCCATCGTGTTCGCGGTTCATTTTCGCTGCGATTCGCGGCAAACGACGAAACTGAACGGTTCCACAGGCATGAAGAATGTGCTTAAAACAAGAGTAGAGATGTATATCTAAAATTATATGATTCAATATTGTGCTCTTCACATGTGAATAACATACAAAACAATTTATTTCATTCCCATATTATTAGGAAAAAACATTTTTCTATTTCTTTCCGAATTAAACGAATTAAACAATGCGACGAACTATGACGAATGGTGGCAATCTAACAACGCAAGATATTAAATATATTTTTATTTCGTATTTTTTTCTATCGTGTTCAACGATGTCACGATACGATTCATCCAATAAGGCAGCATAAAAGATCACGAGCCCCCGATAATTAATCGTCAACGAGATAGATAGACGGAGAAGAGATAGAAAACGAGCACATAGAGGACGTAGAGAAATCGTTTGCCATTCGGAACGTGTATGCAAATGAGCAGTAGATGCTCCGCTTTGGTACGTAAAAAAAAAAAAAATAAATAAACGTAGTGAGTTGCGTGCGCGCTTGTCGCTCTCAGATAAACGTCCGAACCGGCGAATTTGCATTTTTAGCGAATTTACAATTTGATTAGGCCTAAGCCAAGGCCCTCACGGATCCTTAGAGGCATTGCGAGTAGCCGGAGCGTTATCATGGTGCGCGCTTTTGTTGCTCGTGTCGTCTGGATTCATGGAAAGCTGAGATTTCGGATAAGTTAGGAGATTTTTCTAGCGTGAAACATCTCGGCCGTTGGGCCGAGAGAATAGGACGATAAATGCAGGTAGTCGGAAGCAGCTTTATTTTCTCTTCTTAGACAGCATGATAAATGTCCTAGCGTTTTAGGTAAGCCTTTCGTGAACAAAGAGATTCACTAGAAGATTAGAATTCTTAATTTTTAATCTTACAATTAGAGATCTTCATTAAATGCAATCTTATTACATTTATCTCGCTCTTTTAACGGGCAATTTTTTTATCTCTGTTTTTTTTACGTTAGAAATTCAACGTTATATGATAAACATTTCATTAAGACATTAAACACGAAAGAAGTATGTCTGGATTAAATGAATTAATTAATGGACAAATTAAAGTAAGTAATTGGAAACTCAGTGATCAAGAAATGTACACAATTTCTTTTCAAGCTTAACTTGATATCAATTCCTGATGCTCGCGCTGTTCGATCGCACTCTCAAAGAACTGCGATTAAACCTGCTTCAAGATCGGTGAAACGTCAGTCTTAACCAGTCTTAAAAGTGCAACGAGACTTTCAGAAGTCGCGCTTGGGTTCGCCGTGAATCTCTAGATAAATGTTTCAAGCACTGCTTTGGAACGAACGTCTGATTTCTCTCGACCTGTACCCTTCCTAGATCCGGACAGGCGTTCAAGACAGAAGTTTCGCGCTCCAGTTTCGCCTTATCTTCTTCCGTCTAGTTTCTTATCCTCTTCCTCTGTCCGTCCGCGCGAAAAAGAAACGGCACACAGAGAAGGACACGAAGGGCAGGTACCCAGGCGTCGAAACGGGAAGGCAAGCGTCGCTTTGTGTCTTTTTTCTCCCCCTATCTACCGACTCGAGGGCGCGGGAAAAGCGCTCCGACGAGGGAAAACGACGCAACAGACCCGACAAGCGGGTCAAAGAAGATCGCTGAAAAGAGCCCGGCTTAATCTAGTAATGTGATCCCCCAAGGAAACTTGGAAAAATCGCTACGAAAGACTAACTTTCCATTCTCCGTTCTTCGAGGGGGGGCAAACTCGCCAGCGATCCCCGGAAAAACAAAGTCCCGAGAAAGTAGGGTTCATGTCGCGGCCAGCGAAGGAGAAGTTACAAAATTCCACCTTCAGGCAGATACATTTCTTTACCGGCACCGACCATATATCGGACGTGTTGCATTTTCTCCTTATTTTCCTTTTCTGGCACACACGCGAATCCTGATAAATAGTGGCCGTTACGTACGAAATTTGTACCGTGCGAGATAACGATCCTTCGTGACTGCCTACGCGAAGGGCACTAATTACTTTTTCATTATCCGATAAGCGGTCGAGCGAGTGCTCAGTCGTTTAGATCGCTCTTTAAAACCGCTCGCGCGACAGCGATGTAATGTTCACGTTAGGTATAGCGCGACAATTGAATACATATTGAATGAACACAACTACGATAGCGACCTACATTAGAATTTGATCTAATTACGATCTTTAACGCAGTAAGAGTCGCGGCTTCGCAAAACCTCCGTTCGTTCTATTATTTACACAAATAAACGATATCGATTCGTTTCTAATGAAGACATCAATATTCTTAATAATATGATAATTGCTACGTGATTATTGATAAATTTTTTAGTCTAGTTAACTTTTACTCGCTCCGTAAAATAATCTTCCAGCCTCACACATAGGTATTATAGACACATAGAGTCAGTAGCATCACAAATGTCGTATCCGCTAAGTAGTTGTTTGTGCGATGATTACACAAGTACAACATTTATTTATCGTGTCAGGATGTTACGAGGCGGTGTGTTTTTGTCCGAATTCCCGAAGATATCGACACATATAGTCGTCTCATGTTAGTCTACGCGTGGGTGTTCTTGTCGGGACAGGGCGTTCCTTGGCTATTAAGGTGCATCCACTTCAAATCACACACACACACGTGCGCGATGGATACGTACATGTAATATACACACAGAGAAGTGCTTTCTGACGATGTAACCGGCAAGCTATCCCCGGGAGTTTTTCTCTAAGCTATCTAAACAATAGCTTTATCTTAGAAAGCGCTATAGCGAAGGCTGCACTATAATTCCCTAAGGGATACGCGGGGCTTCCTTAGAGACTGATAGGCTAATGCCTTCTGGATAATATTAGTCTATCTCTATTATCAGAAGCCACCTGAAAGCACTTAAGAATTGTTAACCCACTTTCGTCAAACGCTTCCCTCGAGGTCGACGATCATCTTCACTGCAAAGTTAGCAATAATATTGCGCAAACATTTCCAAGAATTCTTGAGCGATACCTTCCATAGAGACTACCGTTATTGATACTTCGGAGTTTTTCTTTCTCCTTTTTAGCTTCAAATAATTGCTATTATTAATTGTATAAGAAAAAAAGTAAAATAAATGTCTTTATATCTTCTTTATGTTTGTTATTTGTTTTAACGCTTTTCTGTTTAGTCCAGCAATAATCGATCAATGTCAATGGATTTAGTTAATTTTCTATCTCTTTCGAGAATGTGTGCATATACATACTTAATACTTATATAAAATTTATAATACATATGCATAAAATATATATCAAGGTTAACAAGGTATAATTGACAATTGGTATGGAATTCCACATTTACGTGTAAATTCCAAAATAACCTATCACAGTTGTGAAGGAATTGACGCGGGGATCTCTCGACACAATGGACGCGATTAAAATCGACCGCAAACGCGAAGAGAAAGCAGAAAGCTTTGGCGGATTCGGTACCCCGAAAGCTCTCTTCTATGTCGGGCGATGGTGGGTTACTTTTTCCCTCGGTATCCATCCGCGATGGATAAAGTCTCTTCTCATTTCGCGAGAAGCCCATTCGCCCATCCCCAAGCCGTCTTCTTTTCGTCTTCTCGGCTCTCCCCTTCACCCTGTCTATCCATCTTCCAACGCTTCGCTCTAGCCTCAGTCACTCTCGCCCCCGATCGCGGCCTGCCTCTACCTCTCCCGTCTGTTCTCCTTTTTCTTTGAATTTCCTTCGGTGTTTTCCGCGCCGCTCGAGAAACTAGCTCCGCCTGCCGAAACGAATTCCACGTTTCTACTGATTCCCTTATTGCGGGCGGCCTAGACGACCGGGTAAACAGACGGCAAAGGATGTCCTCCTTTTTTTATCCTTGCGTTCTTCGCATCGAAAATCCTGTTGTAAAAAAAAAATCAGCCTTGCAAATAAGGCATAGTTGCGATGTGCATTCAACAGACTTGCGAAAGAATTCAACAGAACGTACGTGTATTTAAAAAATATTTTTTCGAACAAGTAATCACGATTTAAGAATTAAGTTTCTGTTACAATTAGTTAAATTTTTTAAATCTAATTTTAATACAATTTTATATTTTCATGAAATTTTGACTCGTACGGTTAGAATTTAAAATTTTGTAACGTCAGTTTAATAATGTATCAATTTAATTAAAATGACCAATTGGCCATAGGCCGATAGGGAAACCGAGAGAATCGGAGTAAAATAGAGAAAGCGGAGAGGGTACGGGAAAAGAGATTTAAGGAAAAGAACAGACGCGAGAAAAAGGGAAAGAGAGAAATTAGATGGTCTGTGGGGCGCTTCCCCGGTTCGTTAGTGACTTTATAATAATGAGAGTTCAGGCAGTAAGGTGAACTGGAAAAATGGAATCACCTCTAATCACTGGCCTTCGTTGCGGCGAACAAAGCCGCGAGGAGAGCATCCACTCAATGATCATCGAGGAAAAAGTCTCGCTATTCGACAGTCTGGAGAGAGTCGAAATTGGAAAACGAAATTGGTAGCGTAAGAAAAACTTATCGCAACGCTGTCGGATTTTCTTGATAGAATTGCGATTTTGAAAGGACATTTCTCTGGACTATGTCGTCATGAAATGTGTGGCGTTTTGTTAACCGCGTATAATTTTATTCGCTTATAATATGAAAAGCCAAAACGGATAACGTAGGAGCAAATAATCGGCGTTTATTCCATGATGATTTTAAAACGAACCTTTATACACATTTGGGATAAATAGTTTTAATTAGCCAATATTCGGTCGGACGGTGATGTTGCGCTCGTCTAACAACGTCAGTATGGAAATATTTGCCTATACGTGTCGATCCCTTTTTTAATTTTGTACGTTATTGTATACTCGGGCGTATTCATCGTGTAAATTGTTTGGTCGAACGCGGAGAAATAATAACGGTAATGACTGCGAAATTAAAGCCGCGTACGTCGAGATAAAAACGATTCAGCCACATTTTCCCCATCTCCCGCCATCGCGCGGGGGAGCGTTTTTTCATTTTATACTGATGATCGCAATATACTCGCACTTTTTTTTCTCACTTTTTTTCGCAACGCACCCGTTAACACTTTCACGTGTACTATTGACGGCATCCGGTGCACTTTGACGGTCGTTAACGGAGAGACACCGAACGCGATATTGAATCGTGCGATCGTGAACAATCGGCGACAATGCTCGATGAATAGATTGGAAATGGGGCAAAATAACCTACGGCGAGAGATAGCGAACGATAGTACCAGAAAGTATAGTTAACGTTGATCTTCTATTGATGCCCGATTTCATCAGTCGTGAATAAAAGTCCCATTTGCTGAGCCATTTTTTTAAACCAATGTAAAAATGGATAACTATATATATTTAATTCATGATTGACGAGATAATTCCTTTGTTCTTAATATTAATATATTATTTTGCTATTACTTTCAAATCAAGTGCATAAAAGTGAATAATATTACATATACATATTGCCTTTATGAAAACATACCCTTACATTGCATGCTACAGATTTCGTGATGGCTCGATTACATTGTAACACATATGGACGTGATAACTGTCTAACATCACAAAACATTTGCTCCCGAAATATAATATTATTGCGTCGCAATGATTGCATTTGTCGGGCACAGAGTTTGCCGCGTGTCCGCATTGTTCAACAATGCGTTTAGCCTATTTGCGAAATATCAACGTTGTCTGCGTATGTACGCATGTTGACAATGCATACCGGCAAATCGGCGCGCGATTAATTCGCGTAGTGTTGCGGGAAACACGGAAAACATCTGAACCGCAAAGCATTAAATCCCGACACCGTTTGCGAGAGCGGAGACAAGAGACAGAGAGATAGATGAAGAGAGAGGAAGAAAGAAAGAAAGAGATGAGCGACTCGGTGATGCTCGACGATATCGCCGAGGGAGCGAAACACGAGGAGTGGAGTACACATCGAATACGAGAAAACGAATCCCGCGACGCGACGGATTGGGAGAATGCACGTAAAAATCCAGAGAATTCCCGAGAAAGCCACAATCTAACCGTAACTTCACCGACGAGCCCCGGCGCGGGCGCAGTTTTCGAAGGACTGCAAGTGCAGCGAAAGAGTGAGAGGATAGGGATGGAGAGAGAGAGCGAGAGCGCGAGAGAGAGAGAGAGAGAGAGAGAGAGAGAGAGAGAGAGAGAAGAGAGAGAGAGAGAAAGTGAGAGTGAGTGAGTGAGATACATTCGGGAGACGAGATATACAGCCTACCATCGGCGCGATGCATAAATAACGATATCGGTGTTTTCACAAGCACACACGCTACCAAACGTGTACAAGGGAGGTTACTCTACCGTAGCACCGGCCCGCGGTATATAACTCACCCCGTCGAGAGTCGTGCACACTGAATAGAGTCAACGGGATCGATACCTATCGGCCTGTATGTAGACACACGCTCCGAGGACACACACGGTCTTCTATGCTTTCTCTCTCTTTCTCTCTCTCTCTCTCGCGCGCGCGCGCGGGGTTCGCACTGTCCTCAGTAGTCAACTAGTAAATAGTAATCTCCCTTGCGATAAATGCGGTGACATAAACTTTGATTTTCCTTACTATCTCTGAAGAGCTTATTTTTTGTTCAGTCCGAGATAAAGTTTATTTTTAAAACATTTTTATCTTGTGACGCTTACTAGAAAAGATGTAATATCGAAATCCGAAAAGTTGTGATAAACTTCAATATTTTTACTAAAGAAAGATAATTTGCACGTTACTATAATTTTCCGATATTTTATATAGATATATGTATATCCAACATTTATGGCATACATTGCAAGTTGTCATGAAATTATTAGATCCTATATTGGTTCATTTGATTATCTACCTCGCCGCTTGCAATAGGTTCAATAGCGAATTTTCAACTGCGCGAACAAAAGACAATTACTATGGATGAAAAAAGAGTGTACATGATCGAATAGGATAGAGAGCTAAGGACGGAGTACTAAATAACGTACCGATAAAAGAGCTATTAATAATGACGCGATCAAAGAGATTGAATGTATCGGCGGGCCGGTGCAGCGCTGCGCAATTCGATTTAATCTTCTCTGTAATTAGACAAACGGCTGCTAATGCAAAAGATATTTCAATCGTTATCACAGCTTAACGCGATTTTTAAGCGAATTAAAAATCGATACTGCCGTGTTATGGCTAAATGCTATCCCGCACTCTGCTCCATGATACTGCGGCGCTCTATACGCGCCTAGTTTCGGTCGGACGAGCTTTTCCGGGGCATTTAGGGGTTCGGGTGATATATCGGGGGATAAATACAGCGCGTTCCGTAGTACCGGGATACGCCCCGTGCGCTGCTTTACCCCCGAGATCACGCGACACCAAATAATGACCGACTCTGCAACCCCGGATTAGCAAATCCCGCGTGGAATTAGGTGCGCTCTACGGAGGGTTTCAACTCCGCGATCTTCGTGTGGCCTTTTAGCCGATGTAATAAATCGATTGTCCTGACAGTATCATTTGATAACTCGCATTATCAGGCAGACAAATTTCTATTTAATGTTTTCACGAAAAGCCAGAATATAAATTTACAGAGAATATATCTTCACGACTCCCCATAACGGATTTATTCTTTATTATTAATTGCTAATTGAAATTCGATCCATAAATTTCGACTAACGATTTTGCACCGTTATATAATAATGAGCCGTTTACAACATAATATTTACGGTAAAACTAATATATCTTTTGCTACTTCCTAAAGTCGAGCGAGTGCCGAGTCTCTCAGCGAGAGCTGAGTTTAATATGCCCGACAAGTTTCCCGTATGTCACGAGGATGACGCACGTTTTAATTATTTACGAGAATCGACAGATGCGAGCGACGATTTGCTCACGCGCGATTTGTTCCGCTCCACGATGAACCGCCCGGTACCGTTTCCAATCCGACGTACGTTCTCGCGTCGCTAGAGCAAGGGAGAGACAAGACGAAGCCGCTCTCATCAACGGTGCAGCAAGTTCATAAATAATGCAGACCCTATATAACGCTGACCCCCACTAGCAACAACTCCATCTGCGTCTTTCGAGAGGCGCTATCACAGATAACTTCGACGTTCTATCGTGCGAAACCTTTAATCCATGAATTAACCCTTTCACGCCGGAATTTTTATTTAGAGATGCAGGATCCTAGGTCGTTAATCAATGAATTCTGATTAAAGGCTATTAAAGCCACGGAAATTGATCTATATATCATCGCGATGAAAGCATCATACACAAATCGATCAATCACAGTTTATTATTCATTCGTTTTTATCCGACGTCAATTTTAGAACGATTCGTAAATCCGATTTGTCTGAGTATAATTAATGGATGATAAATCAATCCAGCAAATAACCTAAATCCGCCAAGGTTTGCAGTTACCACATCGAAAATTAATTTTGTTTCACTATCGCTATCCTGCGCACTGTAAACTCAACGCTTCCGCGAACTATATTTCGCACAGCGAGATTCTGAGTGAACATATTGAATTTCTCAAACACCCCAGATGTTACAGTTTCGCCCGACATATACCTATGACATTAATCTTTTAATATACAAGGAAGCGCATTTAAACTATTCAGCTGCAATATTACAAGAAAACAAGATACAATAAGAATAATTTTTATACATTAAATATGTTCTTTTTTTTTTCTTTCATTGAAATAGAAAAATATCTGAATAGAGTCGTTCGCATCAATTTCCTTACTGCATACGGAAACACGCTAAAGGAAGAGAAGTGAAAATCGCACGTTCAAAAGTCGCAAATATTACTCGGAGCGTCTCAGAAAGAATTCATGCGAAGAATTTAAAGAACGAGGCGCGCTTACTGAAGAACGCGATATTCCTAGGGGATATGTCATCGTTCGCGGGCTGCAAAAGAAGACGAGGTAACGACAAGATTATAGGGTGAAGGTTCCGGTCGGGGAGAAAATGCTAGACCAACTCACGGAAGCGACCGAGCTGCATATCGAGTAGTACGGAGCCCCTGCTTATAACCTCCGTTATTATATTTCGCATACATTTCAATATTAATTCGTTATCTCTTCGATTATACGAAAGCTTTAATCATTTAATTATGCGTTGTTAATAAATCATAAGCGTACGCGTGATTTTGCGAGTAGTGCACTTGAAAACAGACATTAATACTATGTTTTAAAGTTGCGTTTTCAGGAGTGAATAAAAACGTAAGTTTAAATTAAAATTGTCGTAATAGTCCATAGCAGAAACTTATGACATTTAATATACTTACAATACGATATTGCAAAATTTTTAATACCAAACAGCGATAAAGCAAACGTGCATTATTATATCTAATCAAATCGCGATCATTTTTTATCGGATTTCTAAATAGCGTCTTTGCAACACGTCGCAATGTACCGTTCGGAGTGGAGTAATGACTATGAAACGCACAACACAAAGGAAAAGTGCTTGCACGCTTGTGAGATAGAGCGAACGATGCATATACCGCGCGTCGGGTGCCGCGGCTCGGCGACGGTAACGGCACGGTGCAAGCACCTCGCGATGAAATATGAACGGCGGTGCTCTCGCGGCACAGATGGCTGAATTTGAGGTCGCTGCTTCCTGCAGCAATAATGCCGTCAGATCGATAGGCCGCGGCTATAGATACGAGCGGAATAGCGCGGATAACCCCTTTTCGAATTCATTTCTTCCGCAGCACGTCTCCTGCCGACCTGGACTTCCCTCCTCCTCTCTCTCTTTCTCTGTCTCTCTCTCTCTCTCTCCCTCTCTTGCCGCTCTTCTCCCTCCGTCGTCGACCGCGTTTCCATTCCCCGCCGCGTCTCCATCATCTCTCTCTCGATCTCACCCCTCGACTCTCCGTCCCTCTTTCTTCTCCGCGCGCTCGAGGTAGAGCAGCCTTCGTTCGTACTCGTCTCCTTATCGATCCGCCTACCGTCTAGCTTACGGCGTGTGTGCTCCGGAGCGCACCTTGTACCGGAAGTGAAAAGGGGCGGGATCGTGGCACCGGTCGTGCTTGGCACGACGACGAGTCTGCTGCTCCGCTGTGCCCGTCGACGTGCCCCTGTCGATCGTGACTCGAACCAACTCAAACTCAGTGTCAATATCGGGTATATCGTATCGATCGCATTCGCATTTCGGATTAAATGCCCCGAATTAATGCGCGAATTAAAATCTCTTAGCATAACACAAAACAGTTTCAAGAAGTTAGCTCCGACGCAATGATGCGCGTCATGATCCAAGTAATGAATGATTTTCATTACAAAAACCTCTTATTGAGATTTTATGACAAAACGTGCTGTCAATGTCAATTGTGTACTTAAATAGTGTTAACCCTGAAGCTACAAAACCGTGTTTCTAATTAGAACATTAATTAGAAACTATTGCGTTATCCAGTATTATTTTAACTGTCGTTTTAAAATTGAAACATTAATTTCAGATTAACCCAGATATAGCGCATCCTCTGATTATGATAATTTCAATTGTTAAAATATTCAAAGGGAAAATATAAAATTCTGCTCTATCAAAGTTTAAGGTGGTTGTCTCGAAAATCGCAATCCACAAGAAAAATTTGAAAATTTAACTGTACGTTAATAAATATGAGATCTACACGTTTGTGCAATGTAAAAGTTATTGACCGTCCCGAACCCGAGATATTCGCTATAAAAAATTGCATTTTTTACATGTATTGGATACACAAAGCAGACAAAAATCTCGTATTTTTATTTTTTACATTTAGAACAAACCACAACACAGTGATGAAAAACGAATATATAGTAGAAGGACACTTTAGGAATACTAGTAAAAAAAACCGAAATTATTGACCATTTAGATTATAAAATACAATAATAAATAAACCTCGATTTTCACGATTATTCGACGTAAAGAAGCGACTGGAGGAGAAAAATAATGGAAGTCTTTTGTTCTGCGTGTGAGGGACAGAACTATCTAAAAGTTTTCAGCCTGTAACCGTAAATAGTCGAATGTTTTTACGTCGATTTAGAGTATAAAATTTTGGATTGTACTGTCGCGAGACAACTACCTTAAACAATACGTTGCACGTTACCCCGTTTTCATTTTTTAAATTCTCTAGAAAACTTCGAACACTGTCCCGTAGTAACTCCTCATGAGTTAAATACGAACAGACATTAAATGGACCGGTAGAAACGCGCACAACGGGGAGATGAGACCGTAAATTTGATTAGTCTGCGAATGCGGGAGAGTCTGCACTTAGACAACCGCACACATGCATCGCTAGAGACGAATAGGAGACAACCTGTGACAGACTACACATGTTTGAGAGTAGTTCCTTAAATCCTAAAATCCTTAGCTATACCTACAATACAATGGTCGGAATTAAAGGATGAGAAAAAATTTCTTATTTTTATGTACCAAAAACCGTTTTATTTTTCGACAAAATCAAGACGCTATAAAGATTAAAATAAAGCTTGAATTCAATTACAAAATAATATCCTTAATGAATATAAATTTCCTAGATAATTATCTTTCAAAATTGCTGATATAATTAAATTTTACAAATTAAATCTTACTTTTGTATTAATATAAAACCACTATGAGCACTTTTTTTTAAAGCTTTCACATCTTTCTTCCCTTCGAGCATCATGCGGTAACGTACAGATTTGTTGGCGCCATCGTTCTCCTCGCGATTTATATTTTCTCGGTTTAAAACGATTTATTTAACGTTCGGGCTTGCTCACCAAGAATCGTAGATGCTAGCGACGGACGAGACGATACACGGTTTTCCAAACGTTTCATCCTTTTTTCGCGCCGTAACCAGAGTTTCTCGCAACGTACCAAACCGCAAAGGCCATAAATAAACTCACTTTGCTTCTACATCGGCACATGTGATATAAAACAGAGGGAAATCTCGAGTCGAAACACTCGAAACGTGCGTTTGCGACAAAAAGGTAGGAACGGGGTTCGACTTCAGCCTGTCGCTGTCTATAGGAACGTTGACCAATGGCGACGGTAGCTGTAATTTTTAGTCACGGGAGTGTCCAGGGGGCCATTAACCCTTTAGCCTACTGGCGTGGCCCGATCGACAGCAGCCACCAGGAAGGGAGCTACAGCAGGTTAGTTATACAGCCATACGCAGGAGAGAAGAAGAGAATCGTACGAAACGAGTTGGCCAGGAAGAGACGAGTACAGGAAAAAGAGAGCGCGCGCGAGTTCGATAGAGAGGAAAGGAGCGGAAGAAGGGATACCGAAAGAGCGAAAGCGCGCGCGCGCGCGCGCGCGCGAGAGAGAGAGAGAGAGAGAGAGAGAGACGCAGAGCGAGAGTTTGAGAGGACCGGGTAGCGAAGAACCGGGTGGCGGATGTCGAGAGGGAAGAAGAGGGTGGTCGAGGTTACCATAGCGACCACTGAGAACCAAATGGACCCACACGCTGTCACGGCATGCCTGCCTTGTGAGCGAGGGAGAAAGAGCGAAAGAGAGAACGAAAGAGGACACGTTCACCACCATCGTCACCGTCCTCACAACCGCCGCCGCCACCTACACACCCACCCCCGTCCGCGACCGTCTCTCACCGTGGCGCGGGGCGCCTAGCCAACGGAATTATGCTAAATCCCCGACGAGGAAAATTCGCGACACGACGTCGCGACGTGTACCTACGTGCTGTATCGTCATCTCGGGAAATCTGCGCGTACAACCTGCACGCGTTCTCGGGGTGACAGTTCGATCAAGATCGCGAATCTCGAAGGCACGCCGATGGTTCGCTTCGCTCACTCGCCCATCGTGCCAGCTACGGAAAATATGCACATCGTTTCGCGCGAAATCAGGCGTCTATATACGTATAAGTTCTATACATACATAAATATGTATACGCGCAAACTGTTATATGCTCGCCTAAAGATAATTGCGAGCCACACATTTCTTCTTGGAAACTGTTATTAATTCATATCTCATTTATCTCTCTCTTTTAAATAAGTTATTTATTAATCTACATTTAATTTTTAGCGCTGTAGGTATTATTATCGCTATATAGACCATTTATATAAAAAATATATTTAAATTAAAATTAGAAATGCGGTAAAAATAGAAAATATTTTTATATCATTTCTGGAATGATGCAAAATCATGAAACTCGAACATTAACGCTGTTAGAATGGAAGATTCGTAGGGAACGGAAGCCTGGAATTTAGTGGAATTACAATAAATCCGTGACGATGGAACTTTGCAAAGCGTCGTCGCGACGCCTAATTGTGCCCTGTATCGTTATTTTGAAGAGCTAGTTGGTATATTATTTCTCTAAGAAAGTGAGAAAATAATATTATTATATGACTCACATTTTGCTAAATCTCTGACACGACTCTCGTATCATTAGTTATAAATACATTTCACGAACTTTCTTATAAAGACGACGAATATATCAAGAAAATATTTTAGAACCTTCGCGAATTGAAATTTGTCGCTGGTCTTCCTCTGATTTTCCACCTGAATATTCAGTTAACTTTTCGTTATTATTATTATTCTATAATGAGAACTAGCTACCTATCAAATCTAATATAACATCTCTTCTGGAAGAGATTTCCATGTTAGAACGTCAATCACTTTATCGAGTAAGATTCTTTTTAATGACAGATCTCTCTCACACAGTTTTACGTACCTACATATTTTAATCAAAGTGAATGAAATATATATATGTATATTCTAGCAAAGTATCATTTAAATATCTGCTATTTTTAAGTGATCGAAAAATGTCGTTGTACCTAGCCGTAGTGACAGATTCATAGGAACGAGATTGCGATGATAACGGATTGAGATATTAAAGAAGCCTGTGGCTTTTACCGTCGCCATATTCCACGCGTAATCCCAAGCATCGGTCTTCCAAGTCGTGCGCGACGTGGAAGATAACAAATCTTGAAATATGTCCGGCCCCCGAGGTGGGGTTTGCGACAATACGGGGGAAATTTCGCAACCCCTCTATATTATCCCCGCGTGCATATACACACTCGCATGTGCGCGCGCGTGCATATATTCATGCACGGCGCTACATTTCATCGTCGTCCTAGCTACAAGCTCGAATGAACTCGTGTCCTCGCGAGGCCCTACTGATTTGTGTAAACGACCGTTTCTAGGGCGTGCTTCCCGTATCCTAGAAAACATTTTCCATTTCCCCTGAATACGGTAGCCTCGGGTTACGCCTCGTTTATGAAAAACGAGATGGGGCTTGAGGCGGCCGGTTCTACGGACGGACGAATGATATTTTTTTAGGAAATCGGACAGAGAAAAAAAGGTGTTCATAAATTCGACGACGGATGAAGTGCCGCGCCGTGGTGGGCATAGTTGGTAATATCGTTAGACGGAAAAAGGCTTGGACGAGAGGGGGATCTGTTTTATGTACGAAATGTATCCTTGGCGTGGCACGCACGCTCACAAGCTCACACACGCGCACACATATGGCGCGACGGGTCGGGTCGCCTGGCCGGTATCAACGGACTTCATTCTCGTCGGGATTGCCGGGATACACTCAAGAGAGTCGATCGTTTTAATGGGATTTTTAAGTGGCACGCCTGCCCTTATCTGCATTCAACCCTGCGCGGCCCACCCACGAAATTCTTTCCTCGGGAAAGGTATTATGACCCCCCTAGAGCGTTCTATGGTGGTGGTCATGGTTCATATAGACATTTCACAAAAATTGTGAGCAGGAGGAGAACGGTCGAGACAATCGCCACACCCTAAGGATTTGTTGGTCAAACAGCGTACCTCCCTTGAAAAGAGGTCAAACATATTCAAATATGTGTTCGCCTATTTCTTTAAATATTGCGTTGATTGACCCCTTTATCTTATATAATTAAATATAAAATTTCAAAGCAAATAATTTGTCGCATTACTCGATATGCAACAACGTCCGTTGAAAAGAAATCTTTAATTCCAATATTTTATGCCACGCCCTCGGCACAATGCGAGAAATATTACAGCTGATGGGAACTAAGTCGAGCATTTCATACAATTACATTCCGCAACGGCTGTGCTTCCGGAATTATTATTTTGTGCTAGACGGAGCGACATTATTCTATTCTTCTCGCGCTCAAATATGATTTATGAAAATACAACTATTACGACACTATTATCATTGTTAGTCGATCCTCTTAAAACTAGCCGCGTTTCTACGATCTTTTTTTCAGTCTACTCAACTCTATAAGCAAACGGTTCAGTGGGAATAAGGGTAGTTTCGAATTCGATGCTGTAACACTCGTACAGATATACAGTTACCATTGAGGGTTGTAACGGGAAGCGTGCGTTCGGTAACGAAATAAGCGAGGCATTGTGGCTCGTCAGGTATGCGTATTAGCGTGACAAAAAGCTAGGGAACGTCGCGATCGCGATGACGTGCCACCTGGCTCGTCACGTACCCGCATTTATCGAGGAAGGTAGGGGAGCCTTTGCTTTGTGCGGGGCACGGTGAAACGGCTAATCCGGAGGGTGTTTTGAAAATAAGCGCCACATTTAGAAGTGCGTATGTGGGCGACGGACATGATGCACGGGATTGAAGTATTGAACGAAATGAACGATGTAAAGAATAATCGGGAACGTGCCGAAACCGTCGCGATGCTGCGCGTAAATAAAAACGCATTCCGCTCGATGACGATGGGTAACGAACCGCGGGCGTGGACGGACTTTTATGCGTGTAGTTGTCCCGGTTATACGATCCCTTCGTTGTCTGGAGCGCGCGAGCTTTATCGAGAACACCATTGCGAAGTCGATAAATAAAGAATTACGCTCCGCTATTCGCTCCATTCAGCGCCAGTCAGTTCCGCGGGTCAGTTGCCCGATACGCATGAAGTTTAAATATCTATTGATCGGCTCGCCGGCTACGAGTCTATCGTTAACCGGATCAGCAAATCGTTTCTATCTGAGACTACCGTTTATAATAGAAATATATGCCACGGATAGGCATTTTATCACTAGAACGGATTTAAAACGAAATCTACGTAATACTTTAGCATTGTTTTTTAATGAATGTTGAATGCATTTTAAAGTTCCTTTCCCGTTTGATATCTTGCATATCCAATTAAAAAAGGATATTTATAATCATAAAATGCATCGCTTTTGTAATGAGAAGTGTGGAAAATTAGATTCGCGAATAGTTTATACATTTATTAGCTAAAACGTCATCTTTACTAAGGTAACTTGAGAGGAAAGGGAGGCAGGCGAGACACATTCGACCGGGCGATCACTTTCAATTCTGTCATCTGCATTCGTGCCCGTCCATCATCCAGTAGTTACCTAGGCAATAAACGAATGAGCGCCCGAAAATGGTGCGGCGATCCGTGGAAATCCATCTGCTACGGTATGTAGCGGAGCGTAAGCTCGAAAATCGTGATACGTGCGTCTACATACGTCGCGATAGTAGGGTACGGCGGAATTGGTTTGTTCGGGATTATCCATTAAAAAAAAATGTCGACGATTGGGAGATTGACCTCCGTCCCAGTGCCCGGTGCGAGAGCGATCGCATTCGGTGAGCGTCGCTTCGCCGCGCCCGCGCCGGCTCGGCCGACGCGATTTGTTCGCGAGCGGATAATGGAAAACGCATTTTCGATGTATCGTCAGTGGGAGACACTAGGTACTCGGAGATCCCCGATGTTTAATGCAGACGCGCACCGCGCGGAGTCTCGAGCACCTCGGATTAAAACGGCCATTTCTATGTGAAAAGTTGGAAAAAGTGTGACTGGAATCGTTCGTGACTGTAAGTTTGTAATAACAAAAATTTGACCCAAATTCTTTAATTTCTTTATTTTCTAGAATCAACGTATCACTCATTGGTAACTTAAATTAAGCTTACATTAATATGTAATTTGAAGTTGCTTATGAGAAATATCTTTTTATTATCTGTTCATTGAAACTGAAGTCATTAAATCTTTTTAATACTCAACATAAAAAAAGTTATATTGTTAAAACTCTTATTAAATTAATAATTTGACAACACAATCCATCGTCGTCGTTTTTAATATCATATTATTGGAAAATAATATTATAGATTTTTAAATATATTTCTTATACAAGTAGTATCAATTAGTCACGTCAATTAGTCTCAGAGATATTGCGATACTTGCCATTACTACTATCACAATTTTTGTTGTCATATCGAGCACAATTGAAACAAGAAATCACAATTCGCCCAAACGATTCAAACTAATTGCACAAGCACATGTACGAGAATTTTGCATAATGGTGATCTCCTTTGTTGATTGGATTACTCGGTACCGATCGGGAAGACTGCGAGAAAAATAACGGAAATGCAGCAATGTTGCACACAACGCGACAAAAAAAGCGAGACGATTAAATAAACGGCCGTAGGTAAAGATATAGCAGTATTAATCAAGTTGCAATTGGAGGAAGTCGGAACAATTAAAAAGCAACTGATACAAAAAAATGTAGGTCGCGTATCGATCAATGCCCGCTTCCGAATGGAAATGTAACAAACATCACCGCTCGCTGAGCCGAGCCCTGAAATTGTACACCCATCCACAGTAATTCTATACAGAGGAAATTGGTATTTTGCCGTAAATCACGCGATAACCCGCGCCGTACTCATTATCAGTTTGATAATTTTCAAACTCATCGTGATTCCCCGGGGAATGGAACGTGCGTCAGAACAAACGTGCTCGTTAGCTTAACGGTTCTCTTCTTTACAATACACCTCCCCCTCGCCGTTAAAGTCAAAAAGATTTTCTAAAAACCACTCACGCAGAAGAGAAAGAGAAATTAATAACTTTTTACAAATTAAACTATTTTCTTTAACTTGATATTAACATATCTTTTAATTATATACATTTATTTGTTCATTGCTTATTTCTCATCTTTCCAAAGAAACGAACGTATCAAAATATATGCCATTAAAAAAATATCTTACTGTTTTATATGGTTCGTGTTAAATGTAAAATGTACAGTTTAATCTATCTCGCTGGTCATAAAAAGTAGCTGTCTGAAAAGTAAAAGAAAGAAAGAAGAATCTGTGCGGAAGATAAAGATAGAATCCGAGACGAAGAGAGTTTCTCGTTGAACCACATTCTATGTCCCATCTCCTTCTTCAATCTAAATTGGAGTTGAGATCGAATAAGAGAGTGGAAGTGAGGGAGAAGTGAGTGAGTAAAGTATAAAGAGAGTGGAAGTGAGGGAGAATGCGAAAGAGAGGAACAACGAAAGACAGAAATTAGTAAGACTGGTCGGTAATGCGTGGAACGTGCGTACGTGCGCGCGCGTTTACGCACGGCATATTGCATGTATGCACGTGTATGTATTTATACGTGTGCACGTTTGCGTCGGGTAAGTACTGTGCTTTGAGGAAGGCTAAGAGGAGGGCCACGGAGGCGATTCTAATTACGCGAGTGCCTCGGGAGGTGAGATTACGCTAAACGCGCCCTGATAAACACTCTCGTTTTTCAACGGAGCGCTGCGCGTAGGCGTAGAGGATACGAGAAGGCGGAGTAGGTGGAGGAGGAGGAAAAGGAGGAAAAGACGAGAAAAGAGGAAAGCCAACCAGCCACTCGTATCTGTCTGATGGCATGTACTCGCCCTGTCTTTTTACCGCTCCGTTCTTTGCCGCCACGCGTTGCACGTGACCCCGTGAAATGATCGCTCGTTAACCGCAACACCGTCTCTTTCTCGTCGCAATGATAAAGTCGCTCGCACGCTAATTATAAGGATAACAGCTTCCATTAGCTACCGTATACGTGGGATAGGAAAAAAGTAGCTTATTATCTTGTTATGTGCTTGGACTTTATCATTCAGAGTTATTTCTGTTTTACATTGATTGTTTTATTATATATTTAATTATAACATTCAGAATAAAGAGATAAAAATAAAGAAATAATTATCTTATAACTTTTGGTACTATCATTTGGAAGATCAAAATTTATTCTCTAATTTCATATATACGTGCTGTAATGATTGTAATGCTTTTACTTCATGATTTTATCAAGAAGTTAATTTTTTTTATACTCACACGTCTTGTCATGTTAAAACTTTAAAAATACTATGTCAATCTATTTAAAAAAAAATGTCTTAAAATTACGCAGAGACTGCGTAACAATGACGTCACATGCTTTCGCTCACTAGCATCGCAAAAAAAATCTTAATCGAATTATCTCCACAGACCCTTGTTAAATCCAATACAATCCCTGCTGTGGCATCGGTTAGCGATAAGAGCGCAACAATCTCTCTCCTAATCTTTTCTATTTCCTTCTATTCGATGACATAAGCCACGTGCTTCTGTTAGAGGCGGCAGGCCTCTATGAGCCACGTGTGTTTCTAATCTCTTATCTCTCATTGGTCCTTACAATAGCTGATATTCTTGAACCGATACCGAACCAATGGTGACACGTGCCGCGCAGATGCGTATATGCACGAGGGAAAAGTTCATACGCGGTCGCACGCATTCTCGCTTTTGCATCGGCAATCGGTTAACGCATCATTACGTAAGAACGTAACGATGCGTGTCAAATTAACGTAAGAATCAGATTGCATTAAATTGTGGTGACAATAGCAAATTTTATCTCGTACATATTTGTCATTTTCGCGTAAATTAGATATGCTAATTCTTCATAATTCTACGAAGCTTAATCGGAAAAATTTAGTGTATGTAGTGCAGAACAGGATAACGAATATTCTGCATGATAGCATTTTGATAAAAGTTCATTTATAACAATATTGCCATAGAAGGGTTATTTTTATATTTAATTTTTGCTCCCCTATATAATTCTGACGGCGCCCAACGATATCGGTCGTGTACAATGGTATATAAGTTTTCCTTTATCTTACAAATAATGGACACGCCAAGGCATTGACCCTTTGAAAGCAGTCTGCTTGTTTGAAATCGTAAACTGTTGTCACGCCTACGTTAGACCAAGCGACATTCTACGCGCGCTTTTAAATCAACCATGACCATTTCCTAAACTATTTTCTATGGAAAAGGATGAGAACGACAATACAGAAGAAACAAAATTATGATGAATAACAGTAACGAGTCGTAGTGATCCTCACTGCGACATGTGACACCAAGCATTGCTATTAGGGTCAATGTTCGTCGCTATCTATACAATGTCTGCCAACGAGACAGAAACATGAAACATTGTTAAATATATCTGTTGTTGCCGTATTTATTTTAATTTGATTGCAATATTTTTTAAGATAAAATTATGGTCTCTAAATATTAAAAATGAATACAAGTATGTGTGTGTGTGTAAATTTGAAGATGAATAAGGTAACGAGAATAAGAACAATAGAGTAACAACAATGATAAAGATAATAACTAACATTGTTTAGCCATTTTAATACAAAGAAATTGATCTGTTTCAATAATCTTTTATTTTCATGAAATTCTTAAGGTTAAATTTAAAGGCTTAGTCTTCCAAGAAATGCTGTCTTAGAAAATTTAAAATAGACTCCACTATAATCATTTTCATAGAATGAATGCAATGAATCTCGAGATTGCACACGTCTGGCTCGGTCGCACACGAATTTCGCTTCGAGATCGCTTCGAGTAAGACAGGAACAAGGCTTCTCATTTGATGCACGGACGACGGCCGGCGCGTGACGTGCCCAGTTAATTACCGAAAAATGCCTTAATTGTCTCGACAACTGTCGTGCCTGCTAGGCTCCATCTGCATAGAAATGTTCTCTTTGGAGAACTTCCACGAAGAGTGTCGTGTACTCGTAATAGACACTATTTTTAAACCTAATACTATATTCTATGCTGATAAACTAATAAAAATCCTTATATCATAATATAAATACAATTTTA
This sequence comes from Leptothorax acervorum, assembly GCA_035220615.1. Classification (NCBI taxonomy): domain Eukaryota; kingdom Metazoa; phylum Arthropoda; class Insecta; order Hymenoptera; family Formicidae; genus Leptothorax; species Leptothorax acervorum. Next base: position 69,080 of record JASTWQ010000084.1, read on the forward strand.
ATTTTTGTTAATTAAATAATAGAAATAAAAGTAACAATGATTTTTTTATGAACATTTTTTACCATATTTTTCGCCAAATAGATTTTTATTATATTAATGTATGAAAATATTTAATTATAGTATAATGGAATATTGCAATTTTCATGTAGAGAACAGAACCAGAAACGACTCTGACACGTAGTATGTCTCCGAAAATGCTTTAACAAATTATTAGTACTTTTATCATAATTATGGAAGTACGTAAACCGATTACATTTTACGCACCAAGAAAGTTATATGAAAGTTCTACGGAGCGAGAAAAGCGATTTGCGTTTAATTATAATTCCAAAGGCGGATGCGCAACATTATTGTTAGTTCATTTTGTTATTTATACGGCGCGGGCGGCGGAATTTCATACAATCCTGATTGCACGTTGTCAATGACACGGCAGCTAATGACTATAACTGCCGCGATCGTAAACTCGTAGCCAATCATGTCGGGATTTAGATACTAAAAGTCGTTTGTGCTTTTACATTCTCAGCGACCGGACGAGGAGTGCCAGCATAACGACATGCGTTATGTGTTGCACGTGTTCCTTATACCGCAGCCCGGTTCACATGTGAATCATCCTAAGGCTATAGTTAACAAGCAAACTGCCGTGAAACTTGTATTCTAGGATACAAGCTTGTTATAGTGCAGAACAAACAACTTGTTCCGAGAGCTTTTGCCAATAATGAAGTTTTGTATCGCAATTAATAATTTTATATTGCTTGAAATATATGATATTAAATTAGGAACATTAAGTTGTATAAATAGTGCAATTTATAATATAATTAATACATCGCATTTTCGATTTTCTCTCTCTCTCTCTCTCATTCTCAGATAAACATACTTGTTATAATAACCAAAAAATACACCATGATTTAAAAGATGATTTACCTAATTTAAAATTTTACCGTCGCGTTAATATATATATATTGTATTATTATCATTTTTTAAATTACTTTATTCTATTATACATCCAAGGCATGTCATATATTTCGTTGGGAACTAACGTACAATCATATATAGCATTCCCAAACGTACAGAGAGAGCCTCTATAATTGAACCAATCGTTTCATTAAAAATAAACTCGTACAATTTAATCCCTTGTAGTACGATGCTTCGAATAAGAGACGAGCAAATCTAAAATAAAGTGCATCTAAAGTCAGCACTATTTTCATCATAAATTGAAACATAATAAATTGAATTTCTATCTTTTGTAGTGAAAATATGGGCTATTGCGTAGGGCACTCTTGAAATAAATTTTGGAATCGTAAAAGATAAATTGAGAATCGACTCGAGTTTTAAACTTACGTGGAATTAATATGCTCGAGCACGATCTATTAAAACGTCTGATCGTTGTACTACATTGCAATTAGTCTTAATTGTTCCACCGTCCTTCTAAGCACGTCCCGCTTACCACCTTCCGCATTGTCCGGTTGCGATAAGCACGCGAGGGCGGAATCATGACGTGAAGTTTAATTGTGCAAAGCTCTCTCCAGAATTACCATGTGTTTCCGCTAGAGGAAGAACGATAGAGACAGAGAGAAGTGAAGAGAGGGAGCACAGGTGGAAAAGGAAGAGACGTCTACAAGTTGAGAACACTCGAAGCAACAAAAGGGACGGAAGTAAACTCGTGGTTACGTTACATCGCGTAGAAATTGTAGAAATTACTCGTGAAGATATTTATGTTACCGCAAAAGAGACCGACAGCGAGAGAGAATGGAGGTCGAAATCTCTCTCGACCGTCTCCGGAGTACCCGTTGCATCGTGTTTACGTTTTATCCGGCACAGAACACGGTCGGGAGAAATCTTGTGGCTCCTTCAGCCTGTCGCCGTCAGTCCCTTCAAGAGGCGCGTCGATGGCCCTTTTTTACTTGTCGCGGCCCACTGGCGAGAGAGCGTCCTTTGAACTCCCTTCATTAACACCTGGATCGCCGGATATTACCTCAACCTCCCTCGATCGTATCCTTTGATCAACCCCCTTTCGGTCTCCGCGACTGCAGGCGCAAAGTAATCCGCGGCACTGGCCGCTTTCAAAGAATTTTCCGCTGGCTTCCTTTTAAGCGAGGAGGGGAGAAAAAATAGCAACCCTTTTGGATTTTCGTACCTCGTCGGGCGAAAAGGACTGCCGACCGAGCACGGAGGATCCCTTTTACCCTCTTTCGCACGGTTGACCGACGAATCCCGAGTTTCGACCTCTCGCGAGGGGTCAGGCCCTCACGATTCCCGACGTTCCGATGCGAGACGCATATTTGACTGCGTAAGGTCACCGGTCAAGCGAAGTTTAACTCGGCCGAATTAACCTTCCCATTGCACCACGATCAATCCGACAAACTGCAGCGAATCAAACTCAGCTTTTCAAATTATTTAGAAACAAATTGATTGATTATTACAATTGATAGTTCATTAAAGCACTGCTATTATCTGTTATTAAATACTTGTTATAACCTGTTAAAATTCTTTAATTTTTAATTCTTTTTAACAAAAAATATTTTAATGTTTTAAAAGTAGTAAACTTATAAGTATAAAATTTTTAAAATTTATGAGAATGATTACATTGGTGAAGAGAATATTAGAAAATTAATTGACACCGCGAAGAAATACGATTGCTTACGTGCTGCGAGAGACCAAGAAAGCAAATTTGACTGTTATTCAATCGTGTAAACATCTTCATTTGCACGGTCGAAGGTATGGATGGCGTCCAACCGAGCGAGTCTAATATTAAAACGCGCTAAATTCTGCTTGCGGAGAATCTATCTCTCAAAATAGCTACTTCCCGTGTACTCCTGACGTTGCCCACACAATCGTATCGACGTGATATCGGAGTAGCTGGAAGCGGTCCATTGTCTTCTGTACACCGTCTAACTATGCACAAAAGCACACACATATCACGGAAATTGCCGACGTAATTATCCTTATCTCTAATTGAGAAACTCGGTCATGCAAAACGGTACCGCGATAACGAAGAGAACAATCCGATCTTCACCGGCATGGCAGTCTGTTATTTCAGTGCTAATTATTATTAATTGACTTTACGCATTTTAAATCTTATTTTAAATCTAGAAAAAGAAATATCTATCTCATTTGACATGATCGCGATTTACGCTCTAGCTTTTCCCGATGTTCTCCTTTGTTTTCTTGCAAAAGGAGTGAGACGCTGCGACAGGTTAGAGCTGTTAGAGTCACGAGAGAACGCGTCGCCGAGAAGAAAAAGAGTTCTTCCGGACTTTTCTCTCGGGCTTCTTCTCCGAACGCCATGGGCGTCCGATCGAATAGGATATTGGAAACTTTATTCACGGCTGTCAGTGAAGAAGGACGAAGCTCGAGCGTAGGACGAGCCCCGGCGCGGCGCTCCTCGAATGGCGGCGGCTGTAAACCATGCATCTCGTTCTTCCCATTCAATAAAGGGATGCGCAATGATTTAGGCGAAGCCGGCCGGCCGAAAAAGGTGCAATAAATAGAAAAGGCTTACGTGCCCGGAATCCTATCGTGGCCACTCGCGCCCTTCGGGATCGCGTCGATCTTCGGAGGGACGAGTCGTGTCGTAGTCGGACATATGGGTGCGTGAGGGATAGCGGGACGGCCCTCGATATTCCTACGACCTACGGAATAGATTTTCTTCCCATTGCATTTCACGTGGATCCTCGACCGCTCTCGATTGGACCAAGTCGTCCGAGAATACGCGCACCTATCAGAATAGGGTGGCATAATTCCGGTCTGATAAAACACGGATGATCGACGAAAGAGATCCCCGGCCCGGCCGGTCGTGTGTGTGCACATGCGAGGGTGTCTTTTATCGCGACCTTATCGAGACGGAAAATCGACTGGCTGGCTTATTGACGATGCTATTTGAATGCACCGCGCCCCGACAGCTGTGTTTGTACGTGTACGTGTACGACTGCACGCGCACGTGTACGCGCAATTCGTGCAGTTCATTCGTGAACGTGCGGGTTTTGACCGGGGTCGCTATGCTATGAACGCCCGTGTAGAAGCCAGATTAGATTATGGAATTCAATTAATTAAAAGTGAAACTCGGTCCGGCGTGGTCCGAGTTAGTCCGCGGCTAGTCGTCGGAGCTTTTTTCTCCGTCCTGCTTGCCGAGATCGTCTGCGGCTAAAAGCTGACCGGTTAGGAAGAGTAAATCGCAGCCATTGTTCGAGCGAAACGCGAGAAACACTTGCGAGTTTCCATCGATTCGAGCGAATGATCGTGTGTAATTGAACGATTAGCCGGCTTTGCGTGCGCGGGTATTATCACTAGTTAAAATTGCACGAGATGGACATCCTCTAAGTCGTATCGATTTAGTACCTTTCGGGTTGTCAGTTCGATCGAGGAAATCTCGTTATTGTGAGATCGTATTCGCGAGATACCTATATCGCGAATTGACGCATATGAATCGTTTATGGCACGAATGTGAAATAAGCGCGGCTGAAATCCGGGATTCCTTCCGGTTAGCGCCAATGTAATTAAAGGTAATTGAACTATTTTGTGTATAAAAATATTCGGGTAAACGAGCGAGCATAGCCGTCACACGTGATCGCGGAATTTAATTGCGCCAATTGTATTTCGCTCCTGATTTGACAATATTATTATATGACTCGCTATATATTATTATATGCAGCATATCAAAAATCGCATTTGCTATGCGCTGCGGCAATCATTGAATTGTATGTCACACTGGAGCACGTCAATGTTTTTCGCGTGGCTATGGACAAGGAACGAGAACTGCCAGTTCTCATCTAGTAAATTCCGAATGGTTGAAAACATAAGTTTGCTTGTGTCATTGACGTATGACCAACGGCAAAAAAGTTATAAATTACTGTCGCATTGAAATTTACTTTTTCCCTAATGTATAGGTACTGAAATTTAAAATATGATGACAAATATCGGATGTAAATAGAAATGTAAAAATTTGATTATGTGGGCAATAAAAGATTTCGCAATATTTCTATTTTTAATGAAATAATCAATTTAACTTGATAGAATTTTTAACAGCAATCTGGAAAAAGACATCATATTTGGTAACAGGCATTGGTGGTAAATTTTTTAGCTATGACACAGACAGCAGAAGAGAGATATAGCCGCGGGTTTTTTGTCAACCGTCTCTGTCTGTTTTTAATAGAAGTCGTACGTTTTCGATACATATATAGTTCAATGATGCCGGCCATGTAAAATTGAATAGCAATATTTGTTTTCCACATAGCAACGTGAGACTTCATACCGAACGGTAATTTTAGAAGTATGATTGATTTTGTAACGTATCGGGTTTCTGTGCACCGTGCAGTCGACTTATCGGCGTACTTCGATCACCGAATGGTATCGATGTGCGCAATCTCCTACAAATCGGGGAACAAAATTAAATAAATCAAAGGGTGGACGAACGGGCGGATGAAATGGACGGGGGGAAGGTAGCTCGGAGCCACCCTCTGTCCCTTATCTCCCGTCTACCTACGAACGTTTCTAGGGTCCGTCCCTATGGCCGGGGGAATCCTTCGTTTACGATTCTAACCCGGACGAATCCCTTAAGCGAGATTTTCAAGACTGCGCGCCCGTAACTCGTAGAAATGGTCCCGCCAGGAAAACTTACCTTCGCACGATCCTAAACTCCTCACCGTATATAAACTACAAAATACCCAGACAGAGGTGATTCCTTCTTTCATTCAATAGATTAAAATTTCAGCTTGCCCAGTAAAATTGATAATAAATAATTAGCAATAAATATTTTCCTACCCATAAATAAAAAATAAGGCAAAAAAATAACTATTTTTTTCAATGAGATTATAGCATGGTTACAAAATTATTCAATTGAAGATTGAAAGATTTTGTATAATTATATCTTTAACATTAAGCTTAAGATATATTAACATTCAAAATTTGTGCATCTGATGTCCTACAAGCTTTTTATTGAGAAAAGATTCACACTGAAGTACTCTGAACTCATCATAAAATCTGCATATTTTATAAACGATACTCCTAGCAAAAATGGGGTACGCGATCTTTAAAGAGAAATGAAGTACAACGTGAATCGGTAAAACTGGTAAAATTATACCAGGAGAAGAAATTGCATGCGCAAAACCGACTGCACTTTTTTACGTCTCCGTCGATGGTGCCGCGGAGAATGGCGAATCCAATTATCGATTCGCACGTGCAGATTTTTAGCCATGCATATTCACGCCAGTGACCGCCAGTTATCGTCGCTGCGCTTTCCACGGACGCGTATAAACGCACAGTATGCGTAACGACGCAATCAAAATGATTTCAATTCACGATATTAGCGGCGCCCATTGAATCGCTCACGAAAAATAAATCGCATGAAATAACATAAATCTTGTTTGGTTCTTGTAATGCACCTAGATATATCTGGCGCATTCATTTTGCATGCTCATTCATGAAATGCGTACGATTTTAATCAGAGCGTTCCTCAATAGATGTTTTTTTCCCGCCTAGATAGATTATGTAATCACATATCGTCGTCAGACATATAGGAAATTCGGCAAATGTACATGCATATCGAAACTGTACGCACAGTTTGCATAACTAGTTATGCTTTATAGAAGTATGCGATTCTCGAATCATTCTGAACAAGATTTAATTTCAAGTTTACAGTTTGGTTTATCAAAGCTCATTTCGTAACATAACACTTTCAATAGCCCGTACATTAGCCATTCGCAATGTGTACGGTTCGTTAAATAAATAATTTGAAACATTAATGACCGCGGCTCAGTTTAAGCGCTGTAATATTTGATCGATGCGCCATGTGCATTGCGAACGATCGTTGTCGCATGCGCGACACAGGACGCTATCGTTTGACGGCATCGTTATTCAAATCATTACTATTATATGTAGACTTGTAATCATAACATCCTATGTCCAACGTATCCCTGAAAACCTTCCTTTGACGTACATTTCATGGATCGTAGGCTCCTGCACAATGTATGCATATCGCGTGGGTGTATTCACGCTCGATTAAATGCGTCCATTTACGCGTCATCACATACGCAAGTAATTTCTCATTGCAATAGTCCAATCTGTCGTTATGTAAATTCTCATTAAAGAAATTAACGAGATTAATTTGCCAATATTTACGTCAATTCATAAAGTCAAAGATAAACCTTTGATACTTCAACACTTCTCTAATAAAAAATAGAAAGTATGTGAAAAAAATAAAGAAAGATCAATTTTGTTTAAACTAAAATTAAATTAAAAACTTAAAGCTAAAGTGGAAGATTATAAGCAACGCTAATCTTTTTTAATCTAGTCTTTATTAAACAATGTTATCATTGTTCATAGGTATTATATGTATAAGAGCAACATATGGTAACAAACTTGAGTAATCCGCATCTATAAGAGGTATTACGCTTATTCTCAACATACGGTACTCGAGGTAAATCTGAGAATCAAAAAATAGTATCGATGCCCCGGAAATATCTCGATATCGCACCCTTGAAACCCGCCCTTGATGCGGCTTTCGGAAGCCGAGTCGTTCGCATAACGTACGCGTATCACGTACGTGCAATCAGGAGGGAGCGACCGAGTAGCGAGGCTTGGTGTGTACGTATGGATACGTACGCAACCCACATAGAGTTTCACATACACGTACATGTATACCAAAGGGGGTACACAGCATCCCCGTGCATACAACGTGAAGCGACTATTCCCAAGGCGGCTATAGAGCCACTCGAATACATTCTGCTTTCGTTCCTGAATGCAAACCGGAATGATAGCCAGCTGATAGCACGACCGAGTCATGACCGGTCACTTTGACAAACCCTCCCTCGGTAGCCGAAGCGTCCTGCACGAATCATCACTATACCCATCTCGTCTTTGCTCTCGTCTATACGCCAGAGACGATTCACCCTTTCAGAGCACGAGCTCGGATAATTTTCCTAACGAATCGGTTTCGTATGTGGAGTCGTGAAGCGACCACGGTGGAATTAAATAGTGGGTTAATCGATTCTGATGCACCACGCTCTGATTAGGATCAAATGATAAAGAGAGAGTAGACTGTAGAGTATGTGTGTGTGTCTGTGGCATAGTACACTGTTCCTTCAAAGCAACACCGTAATTTTACAGACATTGGATCATGCGTAGAATTTAATAGGTCCGTGAACACATTTACATTTATGTTTTACTTTTACCCCAGGGACGATCACGTGCATTTGCGAAGTAAATGCATTAATGGAGTTATGTATATTGATCACATGGTTTTACAGCATTCCCTTGCGATTAGTTTGTGCATATTGTAATAACATAAATATTTCGCATGTTTATTAATTGTTAGATTTATTAATTTTTATAATTATCATGATAAGCGACAAGTTTTATATAATCAATTTTATATCCATTTAATATGGACAAATTATTCGTTAACTCGAAAACTTATTGATTTGAGCGAAGAAATTTGAGTGTTTTGCGAACAGTAGACTAGAATATTACGGTATTTATATATGAGAGAGAATAGAATTATAGGAAATCATTGATTAAATGGGACAATACGTAACAAATGTGTGTAATAAAATTAATAATTATCACAAGATCATTGAAAACTAACGGGCATCTATTTATTATCAAGCATCGTAAGATCATATTATATTATTGTTATTAATATAATATGTTAATTATATTGGTCATAATTAGTTATATATTAAATTACAATTATAGCGATTAATTTTATCATTGAAAATTATATTGCCTCATTTATCCGAAGCTCGCAATTGGTCCACATTTTATCCATTTTACTCTGCGCACGTTAAATTGAAATGTACATCATATCACATCTACCTTTCAAGGAGAAACTTCTACAAGCTGAATTTTTCTTTAATGTTTAAAGAAAAATTACGCTAAGCTACTTCTTGTAAAAAGATTTATCGAATTCAAAAGATGAGAGAGTTGTCCTATGTTCCCCCCAGCAAAACCGATTCCTTTTTTTTGTCAACGCCTCGTCATCCCTCGATGTTCCTACGAAGATTATGCGCCAGCTGACCGCCCTTAGTACGGTCTCGACATATCGTTTTGATAAATCACAACAATTACTCAACACTGCTCTAGAGCGCATATGTCCCAGGAAATCGGGGCTGCCTCAAAACTTATCTCACCCCTACGTTGTTCTGTAGCTGGGAACGCTTTTTGTCGAGGCCTACCCGATACATCCAAGGATTATGCGACTGACGCGACGTTCTGTCTAATTGTAAATCGGTATTGTTCCGACCCTCGTCAAATTAAACCAACGTAATAATATTGCATATTATTGCAAGAGATCGCATGGCTATCGCTTTTCTTTTTAGAAAGATTCCTATACAGTACTATACACAATGCTTCGTATATATTAATTTTATTCTAATAATATCAGGAATTTGCCAATGTATTACAGTTTATTACATATTTATAAATAACATAATTTACGCTGATCAATATTATTACAAGATAAGTTCAGTCTTCTTTAGAAATTTATGAAATGTAAAATTTATGTGAACCGTGAATTTATGCTACGTGAATATATTTAGATATATTTTCCAATTATTTTCCTTTAATTTCATTTAGCGTTTTGCAAAAGACGAAGTACCTACTAGTGACTAATACGAATAGAAATATTGAATTTTGCAAGGGCAGAGACGCTGGCGAGCGCGAAATTATAGATGAGTATCAACCGCACGTGAACCAAGCAGATAATGCGCCAAATGAATAGGTCGGCTCGACAATGAGGGACCACCGTGACTCTTTCATACGCTTGATCCGGGCTTAACTCCTCTCCCCTTAATCAGTTTCCGATCCCCTAATGATTTTGGGTGCGGTTATGATCCTCATGGTGCATCCATTGATCGTCAATATGATGTGCAACGCAACCGATACTAGGTGCACGAAGGTAGAAACCTCGTATCGGCGTTCCATTTATCGTTCATAAACTGATCATCCTTTGATATCAATTTTGAATACCGTTCAACGGTCACAGATGACTCTTGAACTATCCTCAAATTGTATTTCAGATAATTCTAGCGACTGCTCGCGTATCTGTATGAAAAATGTTCGATCTTTATTAATCTTCATCATCTGTAAAAATTTTACAAAAACAATAACACATTCGCAAACTGTAAAAGTGATCTTCGATCCGCAAGCAATTTTGAGCAAACAAATATCCTAGGAACCTAGTAGTGATTGTCGCACATAACGGTAATTATTCACGCGGTTGAGAACTAAAATAAAATTAATCAAGTCGGAAGTGAAGAGTAGGCGCGGGACGAAAAGCGGATAAGAGAAAAGGATAGAGAAATAATTAAGCTCCGAGGCTTTTCGTCTCTCCTGGGGTCTCCGAGATTTATCCTGGATAACCGGCCGTGCCGGTTGCGTATTTAAATCATGGCGCTTGGAAGGGGGCAGTGAAATTGACGAGGACATAGAATCCGAGACGAAAGCTCTCCTTTCTCCATTAAGCAAACCTACAAAAAAAGACGAGTAGCAACGCGCGAGTCTGTGGCGATCGAGGGTAGTTAAGATTGTTAACCTGTTGGATCGATTTCTCGTGGATACACTACGAGATCAGATTACGGAGGTTCAAGAGGCGGGTGTTAAGATGTCGAGTGTACCCTTGAAATGCCGATGGCACTACTACCGAGAAATCCTCTCCATTCCCTATCTTTCGTAGTCAGCAACTATTTTCTTGGACAAGCAAACGAATTTGTAGTTTGTTTCTTACGTGAAACCTCAAATAGTGTATTAAATCATTAATGTGCATTCTATTTGCTAAACAAATATTACATAGGTATAAGATGAGATATTTAGGCACATTTAGAAAGAGTGTAGTATTACTATCGTTTTTAAATCAAGAGAATTATTTTTAACAATGTTTTTTATTAATTTCTTTTATAAAAAAAAACATGATTAACATACGTACAGTAATTAAATCAATATTGATATATATTAGTCGGTTACTAGAAAAATTAACCTTGCAATTATACTTCTTATAATAGAAGACAGAATTTAGGTCGATTGAATAATGTTATTTTGCAAAATTATTATGCCAAAAGTAGAGTATGCCACTTTTTTTGGTGCAATATTAGAGCATATTCAGACACTATCTCTTATCCTTCCATTGATCGCAGTTCTAAAGTACAAACCGTACAATAAAGATCGTCGTTCGCGTGTGGTCGAAGAAAATTAAACTGCGTCATGAAACGACAATAAACAACCAACGCCGTGATTGACGCGCGAGTCGTACGCGATGGCTTTCGAAATGAACGCCGAGTGCGGCTGCAAACTGCATATATGTGTGCACGTGTCCGCGTTCCTGACCGAACGAGCAGTAGAACGACACGCAGTGCATTTTGCGTCGACGGCGACTGAAAGGGTGAATTATTGTTCGGCCATGACGCCGCAGATCGAACTTTTTAATTCGGTCTAATAACCGGCATCGGCGCGGCGGGTCGCGGAAAAAATTCGCCGGCGAGCGAATTCAAATCGCTTGGCTAGCCTCGCGCCGCTTTCATTAATCCGCTGATCATCTCCGTCGGACCGCACGTTATTGCGACCGGCAAACCGGTTTTTCGTTCATCGATCGCACGGTCGCGGCGACAAAGGGAACGGCGTAAAGAGACGCGAGAACTCACGTTCGACGTTGTAGCTCACGTTAAATTAGGGTCGTGAAGAAGATGGACTTTTTTATTTCGTGCCCAGGCCTTGACGCCTCACCCTCGCGCGATTTACCTTTAGGCGTCGGAGCGATTGCCGGAACGTCGTCGCCCCAAGTCGGTCACACCGAGCTTATCGGGGCTTTCCTTCGCCGATCGATACCTACCTAGCGTAAGCTCGTTGTGGTAATTAATGACTTGGAAGGATAAACGTAGATACTCAATGAAAATATTAGTCCTATGATATATCGCCATAGCGCACGAACTGCGAGCGAGACACGAAATGTATTACAAAGATGTGTTTTCGTAACTACGTACGTATAAGTATCGAGAAGTTCCGAGATTCTTCTTCTTAAAAACTAAGGGAGACCTGATTGAACTGATTGCGAGAAACTGATTTAAATCGAAAAAAAAATACCGTTTATAATATTAGTATTATATATATAATTATATGGCATAATAATAGTATATGTAATATAATACTATAATTTATATAAGTATTGTATAATTGTATAATATTATAATATAGTAGTATATCTAATTATATAATGCCGATAATTTTTATACCAGACATTAATTGTTAATATATCAGCATTTATTATTAGGTACTATATGAATAATGTATAATCAAGCTGCATGAGATAGAAACGTGGAGATAAGATGAAAATCCGCCGTGTTCGCGGCAAGAGAGCAATGGGAATCCTCTTATCGTTCAGACATCCTTCGTCCGTCCCTGCACGCAACACAGAAGCGAAGAAAAGCCGACGAAGCGTTGATTAAAATGCATTTGCCGAGTTTTTCGCCTGGACTCCCTTTCTCGCATACCGACAGTCGTCGCGCGTGATGCGTCACGTTGCACGCGCGCCGCGCCGGCAGCGTGTCCGTCGTAATTAACGCTAATTTTTTAATTAGAATCTCGGTCGGCAACAGCATCAACGTCAAGCGTGTACTCTCTCGCGAGAATGCCGGGGTTTCGTCGCGACGGGAAAAACGGACGATGACGCGGACGAGAGAGAGGCGAGAAGAAGAAACGTGAAGATAATAATATCCGCTTAACGGGCGGTGGGCATGGGCGTTGAATGAAAAAAATTTCCTGGATTTCGTTATGACGGCGACGAAACACCGTCCGCGCCGCCGGTTACTCGCGTAATAATCAGTGGCACGTACATTTCAACGTAGACACCCCGCTAGTATCTCCTACATTTCGAGGACGTAATAGCGATCTCTTGACAACGTTAGGGGCCCTCGAAAAGTATGATTTATAAACACAGCGATATATTTCCAAAAAATGTATAATGTAACAATAAATATTTTCTTGAAATTATGATAGCAATTATAAACATTTTTTAATCATAATCTGAAATATCTACGTATACATGTACGCGAAACTGATGGTTCTAATTCTTTTTTTCTAAGATTAGAAAATAAACAAATTATTCTAAATCGAAATCTCTGTTGGACGACAAATTTTGTATTTTTAACGCATAGATGCGGCATCCACCAAATCCGCCAATTTGTTTTCTGCTCTGCAAACATACGAAGTCAGCTATGTCACTTTGACGATCTAATGACTTCGCTTTCATCTTCGTACTTCGTACCCGGCACGCGGTCACCGGAAACAGATAGGCGCACTGGGCGTTTTGGCTCTAGCATCCTCCTGGTTCAATTTGCACTTGGCTCGGCCCTTTGCTCTTCTCGTGACAGGATGCCTTTCAATTATTCCGTCCACGCCGCTCCGTAATTTGAGCTCTACACAGTGGTCGCTCTTTTCCCCTCCCCCCGTCGGTCGGCCGGACGAGCCCGACGCACCCCTTTTTGTTGTTTTATTTTTTGCCTTTTTTTTTTAACACGTGAAAACTGCGAAGTATACCGCGGGGGAGACACAACGCGAGAATTGCCGTAAAACGATGGCGAAAGTGCGGGGGAAAAAATGGGATTTTCGACGATGGCTCCGCTACCGAGAGCAAATGGGCTTTCGATCGGCTCGAATGACCATGACTTTAATTGCGTACTTTGTTCGACGCCATCGTGTAATTTCCGGCGTTCGCCGGTGGTTTATGTACCACGGCGATGTAACGGAATTTGGCGCACGCCATAAACACGCCAAATGCCGTTGTTTTATCGGCCATAATGGGACAGGTTGTATCGTCATGATCTACCGAATTAACAGCCGGCATTTACGACGTATGTCGCGCACGCGAGTAACGTGCCGAAAAGTCGACGTATTAATACGTTTGCGCATCCCGCGATCAGCCCGATACGAGATGACAAGTCGTATCATAAATCATAAACGAATCGTTCTACTCGAGAGATATTGATTTACATCATTTTACATGAAAGTTACTTTGATAAATTCAATGAAACTTACGCTATTAATTAATAAGATTTCGGTACAATGTTTGTAGACAATGTAGACTGTAAGAAAAGGTAATAAATTATATTTCATAATTCTAATTCACACGATTTGTTTCTCTTGTTTTAGGTAAGTCCCCAAATGGCCGACCAAAGTGAACGATTGGGAGGGATGGTGATTTTTCCGGTTAAAGTGAGTGATTTTTGAACGACCTATAGAATTATAAAATAAAGTAAATTTAAAATGAATATATCTCCCTTCTACTCTGATATGTATCTTAAAAAAATAAAAAAGAGTAATTATTCTGCTCTTGTACAGAAAGGCTAGAACTCAACATTGTAAAAAATAGGAATAGATTTATGGTATAAATGTGCCTTGTGTGTGCATGTATTTCTGCGTACTTCTATTATTAATTTACAGTAAAATTAACTATTCTTTTCAAAAATATTTTGTTAAAAAAAAATTGATTGCAGTTTATTAATATTTACGAGTGTGAAAAATAGAGACGTATAAACTTCATACATTTAAAGTACCAGATTTTCTTGTTCTCACGAGTTAAAGAGATCGGTAGTTTTAATATATGTACTCTTCCTAATCGAGATCCTGAATTTTTCGCGAGCGAACGGACAAAAAAGCAACGGGGACGAAAGAGCCTTAGTAAAGATTCAACGGTGGGTTTTGTCGGATGTCTTCGTCGGATGCGAAATGCATGATGCCGCGGAAGAAATAAATAACCACGGTTTCCTTTCCCTCGAAACGTAATTTAGATAGCAGAAGACCGGCAGACAACTACGTGCAGCAGCGGCGCCAACTTGCGAAAAATATTGGGGGGGAGGCAGGAGGCAAGCATTTCAAATAACGACTTTTTTAAATAACCTTTACATTACCTGGGGGAGGTAGAAATGTACAAAAAGTATGTAGATTATATGCTTACATGTGAAACAAAGTGTCGGTACAAATAGAATATTTGCGCATACAAAATCAGAAAAAAAACTTAATTAAAAAGAAAATGACCGTATCAACACATAGTGACATAGTTACAGGGATCATTAAAATTAATTTTATTTTGACCAACTCTGGCAGCAAATCCACAAGACATATTACGAGGTAGGGAGAGATTAAAATTGGAAAATGTTGACAAGTTCTTATATCACCATTATCAACCAGAAAAGCCATATTAAAATTAAACCAGCTCGGAA
Source organism: Leptothorax acervorum (assembly GCA_035220615.1). NCBI lineage: Eukaryota > Metazoa > Arthropoda > Insecta > Hymenoptera > Formicidae > Leptothorax > Leptothorax acervorum. The sequence goes on from JASTWQ010000084.1 coordinate 84,277, forward strand.
AAACAATATTAAAATTAAATCAGAAAAATCATATTAAAAACCCGAGTAAAAACCATATTAACCAGAAATAATTTGCGGTTATTAAACAACAAAAAAGTCAAAATTATTGTGGGGGTGTCACCCCTATAATAAATTTCTTTTTTTTTGGGAGGGGGGGCAAAAAGTGCTCTGCTCCCACAAAGTCAGCTTCTATGCGCGTTCCTATATATTCTCGACTATAATTTACCGCTGCTTGCAATTCCCATGACAATCCTCGTTGCGATAGTCGGGGACACTATTACGTCACAATAGGAATCTGAATGTCGGTTATCCACTATATCATATCGATTAATATAAATTGGTTCAATTTTGTACTTTCATGATTTATTCGTGGACTATAGAAACAGGCAATTACTGTATTTTCCATGTTTATAGCTTCGAAAATTGGACTAACCGAAGTTCGGATCCGTGTGTAACAAACCATTACGCATGAAATACGCGACTCTCCACTTTGCATTTATATACATGGCGTTTATAAATAACCTTCGGTGGAGGAACTTCGGTTTGTGTGCAAAAGTCTCGATGTACCGGCGGGCACGAGCGATCGAGTTTTTCAACGGGGCTCCATTGCGCCGTCGAGGGGCGATTTTTCATCTGGCAAATTGCCGCGCGGAGCGCGGAACCGTAGAATTTACGCGCATTTCGTATCGGTAGGCGCGCGCACTCCTTTTAAAGGGCGAAGTACCAATATCGGATTTCCATTTTCCCGCGAGAGCCAGACCGCCTGGCGTGCCCTTCGGTTTTTATTCACGAATACACGACGGCAGTGGTGGATATGAAAAAAAGAGGAAAAATGAGGAAAAAGAAGAACGAGTGAGAGGGTACAGACTGGTTCGTGGAGCCAGCAACCAACAGTGACGGAGTTTACGCCGCGGAAAGGCGATAGGTAGATGGAGAGAGGATGGGGTTAAGGACGAAAGAGGGACGAAAGAGAGAGTAGGAGGGAGTGAAAGGCGGGCAGACTCCGAGGCATTAGAATACCTTATCCTTTGCCTGGGGTGGTCGAATGCAGAAGAGTGAAAGGAGTCACTAACGGTAGTAGGGGAGAAAGTGTACGTAGACGGAGGCAGAGCAGCCCCAGGGATTGCACCACTGTAGGCCCTCCATGGTTTCACAACCCTCTTTTCACTCCGGCGCAGCGCCGCGACGTAGAGTCGTAAAAAGAAAAAGAAAATCAAGAAGAAAGAAGAAGATGAATAATCAAATACCCGTTTTGAGCGCACACCGGCGAGGCGAGAGTTTCATTCACCCACGGGGTTAATCAGACGTCTGGAGGAAACACATTATAAATAATTGTTTCCGACTTGGCTCGAGCCAGGTAAAGGCGCATAAAAGGCACCAGAAACATCTCGCAAAATCTCCATGCGGAACTAAGCCGAGGGGAAAAGAATATACAATTACATGTAAATGTAATATTGAACACGATGCCAAATCTAGTTTCATATAAAAATCATTTCGTTTTAATATAAATACCTTCAAATATCTTTTAAACATTCCACGAGTATTTGAATATTTTTTAAGCAATATTGCGAAAATTTTTGTGCAAAATTTTAATTTTCATATTTGCAAAATTCGTTTACAATATGGTCTGAACAAAATTTGATATTACGATCTTTTGTTCAGTTAGCTCGATTAATTTGGATAACTTGAGAAAGAAGTCTAATTAATAATTGTACCTATATTATATAAACGACAATGTAATAATATAGTTCGTGACATGATTAGCGTCCGCGCGTTCATGATAAACGTGCCGAGATGAATACCATATAGCGTACATTTATCTCGATACTGAGAATAATCGAGTTAATCAAATCTCTGCAGGAAATGTCTAACTATTAATACAATCACCGCGTAATGAGGATAACGTGTAATTAAAATGTAATTAATTGTCGTTCCATGCTTGGTAGTGAAAAAGACGCCGTCGAGTGTGAGCACTAAATGCGAATTGAATATTCATCTCGGAGTGCTACGGATAATCGAGTGGGATTTAAAAAGTGGAGAGATGATTTATTCGAGACTTAGGCTTGAGGGTCCGTTCTTTTCTTCGTACAGTCATAATTTACACGATAAATTGTGAAAAAACATACTTCGATACCATTGGACATACGTCGAGTGCGAAAAGCATTTCGAACGTCGAAAAAACGAAGCGCCGTAAAAATTGCGAACAGAAAAATGAACGATTGGGAGGGATTACCACTGCGTGAGTCATTAGCAAATATCTTATTCATTTACGATGGTTCGATTTGCAAACTGATTGGTGGACTCGCTCTCAGACACCCTCAACAAATTCAAGACAACCCGCGCGCGAATTCGAGGAATTAATTAGTGAAAATCCGAAGGGGATCGTGGGTAGTCGGGGGATTGTAAAGATTGGACGGCAGGCCATATCTAAGGGTATGGGGAAGGGATGGTAGGTAGACTTTGGTACTCGAGACTTCGGCCTTCGAAACCCTCGCAGCAACGGGTCTCTCCCTCGGGAGCTGCTCTTCTCTCTCCCTCCTTCCTTCTCTCTTCCCTTCATTGAACCCCGCTTCTCTCCATTTTCCAAACCCTCTATGTTGGTAGATGACTCCTTCTCTTTCCCTTCCCATTTCGCTCTTTACTGTCGTGCTCTCTTTCTTCCCCTTCCGGCTCTTCATCGCCGATACTTCATATTAACCGCATCTCTCCGTCGGGCCGTTATCGTTATAATAAAGAAGAAGGAAAAGAATGAGGACGAACGAAAAACGAGAAAAAACCAACACCATCGCCGCCGAGACGCAAAAGCACGATGGCGTCCGATTATCTGCGAGCGCCGACAAAACCTATATCGCAGACTGGCTCGTGCCAGATAATTTCAGGGGCAATATTTCTCAATTGCACGATTCGCAGCCGCTTATCCGCATAATGGCCAGACTAAAAAAGCATTTCGAGACGCTACGAGCGATTCGGAGTCGCGATTTCGCATCTGCGGAAATGGCGATTTGCAAGGGTTTCAGCGGCATTAATAACCATAATGCAAACGCATCGCAGGATTGCGATATTTAGGGAAAGATAATAGCTCGAATTTATGCTGTATAATGGTAAACACTCGAATTTCAAATATCAATTCTCATAGCCTTTCTCGTATAATATCCACATTGTTTTTATAAAATATTAGTCTTCCATAAATAAAAATAAATATATATGTATATATATAGAGAGAGAAAGTATACAGTCTCGTTGTTAATCGTCACAAATAGTGAAAAACAACACAATTTTTATAGGTATATATTTGGAGAAAAAATTTCTGCATGATCCTATTTGTATTTATCAGTCTTCGACATTTTTATCGAAAAGTCATTTTTCCGTCATCCTACAAATCGTACATATGGATTTCACTAATACGATTGGAGCAGTTAACTGCACGGTCAACATCAAAATACGATAGCCACGTAAAACGTAAGATCCACGTAGTAATTGAATGCCATTGAATAACCATCTCGGAAATAATGGCCCCTTATTTTCCCATCGTTTCCTTCGAGAAATGAGTTTTCGCGAATACCGGAGCGAAATGAACGCCACGTAGTCAGCGGCGCCAACTTGGGAAAAATATTGGGGAGGGGGGAAATATTGACAAGTTCTTATCACCATTATTAACCAGAAAAACCATATTAAAATTAAACCAGAAAAAACATATTAACAAGAAAAACCATATTAACAACCATATTAACCAGAAATTATTTACGGTTGTTAAACAACCAAAAAAAAGTCAAAATTATTTGGGGGCGTCGCCCCTATAATAAAATTATTAAGGAGGAGACAAGAAGTGCTCTGCCCCCACAAAGTCGGCGCTTAATCACGTACAATGGTCTTCATGGTAACATGTTACGAGCCGTGTGTATTCTTGCCTTGGAAGCTAAACAAAATTGTCAAAAAATTGAAAGAATATATATGGCGGAGTCAAACAGACATGGTGACAGACAATATCTTAAATTATTTATTAACCCGCAAACGGACACTTTTTGGGTGTTTTATACCGGTCCCCGACGGCTCTCGTTCTTCGTCGTGTTTCGTACGTGTTCGCGTTGCCGGATTCGGAGAATGTTAGGACGTTATCGATGACGCGGGGTGATTCGTAGGGTGCCCTCGGCGCGAGTTCTCGAAAATTAAGGGTCGAGAAAAGGAAGAGTGTTCTTTTTTACAATTTTTTAATTGGATTTAATTGGAATCAGCCGTGCGATAATTTCAGAAAAGCTTCAGGTCAATGCTCATTTATTGTTTTCATTAAAAGTTGTTAACAATATTTTTTATATTCGTTTATTCGTTTATTTCGCGATTATCTCACAACTGATTTCCAACGTGCGTACATATATGTAATGCTATCGTAATTAAAAAAAGTGCAATAAAACAAATTTTTAAAAAGATACAAAACGCTGTCATTAAATAAACTAACATCGCACGTGGCTTTTGTATCTTAACGAGCCACGTTTGATGTATCTCTCTTTCTTTCGATCTTATCCCTGCGAAGAAGGATCGCGCTCGTGGTTATCGCGTGATTAGATCGTTAGAATCGGATTCTCAATCGAGAAGAATTTATTTCCCGTGGATCTCACCCACTGATAGTACCCCTTGAAACGAGAAAGGGCGCGATTACTTCGGCACGAGTTTTACGTGAAAGGATTTATGCTGATATTCTGCGGAGATTAATTATATCCTGCTTTCGTGCTTATCATACGATACCATGTACATTTAAATATGCTGCTTATTTATAAGATTTCCTTTTTCACTTAAATAAACCCTGATATAAAAAAAATTCGAAAGTTAATGATACCTATACTTTCCAGTAATTATAATGTCTAAAAATAGGACAAGTTGAATCAATAAATTATGCTTTCGAGCAAAATAAAAAATGTTTTTTTTTTCATTGCATTTATAAATATCATATTTATATAGCTACTTGAATATCATATTTATATATATTTATAAATATCATATTTATATATATTTATAAATATCATATTTATATAGCTACTTGATTTCAACTCGTTGGTTCCGAGTACGTTTACAAGATGCTACTTCCATCGTTTCGGCCAGACCGAGTCACGACTTCGCGTAGAACGTCTGCGGAGTTACGGTTGACAGGTCGGGATAAGAAGAAAAAAGAGAAACGGTCCTGGGTTATTTCATTTGCCGGTCACGATCTTTTCCATGTACTACCGCGGTCAGTAAATGCGCCGTCGCGTCGTATGAAGCGGTGACAGTCTAAATCCGAGAAATTAGAGTTCTTCGGAAGAACGGTCGTATAGTTACCGAGTTTTCCGGGCTTTCACGAAAGGAAAGGCGAACGTTGTTATTAGTCGCACGCGAAGGGATTTCTCGGTGAACGGATATAACGTCGAACCTCGAAAATCTCCCCATTTGTTTATTAATTCGATCGCACACAGTGGGCGCGAGACAAGTTACAGTAATACATTGCGTTGACCGGCAGGAAATTTATGTAATTGGAAAATTTTAGAGCACAAATAGAGGAGGAAGGACACCTGCAAAAGCGGCAGTAAACGATAGTCGGGGTGCAGAGTGGAAAATGTGAAGGGGATATGGAGAGGGTGTCAGAGGGTAGGCCGCGAGAAGAACGAGCGGAATTTATTATCACGTCAGCAAGTAGTCGTTATGTTGCCGGGAAAATGGTACGGGGGGAGGGTTGGAAGCCGGGTATAGGCCGTAGACCGAAAGAACAGGAGAAAGACGAGAAGGGAGAAAGAGCCGAAAGGAGAAAAATGAAAGAAGAGAGAGATTTAGCCCGTAATGCGCCGGGAGAGGGTGCCGTTCTTACCGACTCGTGAATAACGACCGCGGCTACCATTGTTATATGTCTCTAAGCCGTCAATTTCGGGAGAAGACGACCGGCAGCACGATCCAGATATTTTCGCGCGTTTATCCCGAAAATCTATTCGGCTCCTATGATCTCCCGCGATCACGTCGATCAACGCCACCCTCAACGCGCGTGAATTTGCATCGCTAAGATACTTCGCAGGGTCTGACTCTCCCTCTTTCCTTCCATATAACGTCATTGAGCGTAACTTATTATCGGACCGATATCAGAGCATAATGAGAGTTTCACTCCGCCGTTTTCGTAAAAAGATGCGAGCGAATCGATTTTATTTTTAGGAGTTAAAACAGTGCGCGGTAAAGGTTTCAAACAGGAATGTACTTAGGAAATATGAAACACGCTGTGCGTCGTGCGATGCTTAATGTAAGGATTCCCTCTCACCGATGTTCTGTAAGCTACGAAATATCTTCACGTGAAATATTTTTGAAATCGGATTAACGTTCGTGTGGCGCGCGCGCGCCGCCGCCGTCGTGTCGTTTAAATATTCAATTCCACGTATTCTACGTAGGCGGTTCCGGCGGATTAAAACATTTCTAAATCTCCATCGCAATCCGCTTTTATCTGTTTAACTCTTAATTCGTGGCCGGAAATTTAAATAGAACGCCGCTTATGCGGGAGTGTGCGCGAATTTATCCGTCGCGGACTAGCATGTTCTATAACTTTAACTTAATCCATTAAAAATTTATCGCTTGGATATCCACGCAATAAGTATAGCGGAGGATATTTAAAGGTGCATTATGGATGAAGGATGTTATGCACTTGTATGTAAATAGCAGTCTTTTCTGCGAGAAATAAAATATTTCTGTATTTCTTATGTTGTTAAACATTCCAGAAAAATTTGTTAGCTACAGTCTCGATATACACAAGAAATTCTCCTATGTTGTTTGCTGATTAATGTGTACGACATTGTTTAAATGTTTGCACAACTTATGTTTATACTGGAGCAAAATTACCTTCCACTCCCTGGTACAATCTAACCCGCGGGTTTACCGTATTCCAAATCTACGTCAAATGTTTGTTTTTCACGCAGAATATAGGTACGCGCATTTACGATATCGCGTTGCGAAAGATCAATTATCAGATTACATCCATTGTTTGGTTATCTCGCGGGTCAAGGATCAAAAACCGAAAACAGCCTCGGAAAGCGACCAATAATTCAGTCCGGCAAAACTGCAAGAGGTGACAACAGAATACAATAATAGTACATATCGCGATAAAGTTACAGCGGGTATAGAGAGGATGGAATATCGAGTAAAACTGGTTTGCCGGTTTAAAACGCAAAATTCATCTAGCACGTACGATCCTCAGTTCTTTGACGCGGACTACATTTTTACTCTCTCTCGCTCTCTTTGTTATTCGAACACATATCCATGTAATATTTACTCGTTCAAGGATCAACAGCGTCGGCTCCGATTGAAATAAGAGACACGAGATTCGCGTGAATTTGAACGTCATCATAATATAACGCAACGCAGGAATTCAATATAATTAACGCTGAACAGAATACAGAGAGACCGTTTATTTACGTGAATTTAGATTACTGTGCTTCGCAGCGGTGTTTCTCTGACATTCTACTCTTTAAAAAAAAATTAACTGCTGTTAATATTAGAAGGATATTGAAAGACATTAACTGCTGCTAATTATTATCGAGATTGGATTTTATTTCTCATTTCTTAATCGAAACAATTTATATGTGAGATTATTATGTATTTTTATATCAAATATACGATTATAATATATAAGAGAAGAAAAACTGACGGATTACCGAGAATTAGTGAAAGCACGAAATATCTGATTAACGATTCGAATAGACGCGTTCGAACAGTTCCCCGACTCTGACTCACAATCTCACAAACTCCCGATAATCGAGAGGCAAGCCGAGACTTTGATCGGACGACATAGTAGATGCCAGGTGCGGACGAGTCCGGGAGGAAGATTGATCAAAAGAAACCGGATCCGGATCGCGCGCATTAACGAGCCGGAGGCGCACCGATTTTCGCCGAGGTTCGCGATTGTCTCTCGTCGTCGTCGTGATATTTTACAGAACGTCGCGGGGATGCGAAAACGAAAGGGAGGAAAGGGACGGACGGACGGACGGACGGCGACAGGGGATGGCGCGAGATTTTCAACTCTTTGCTGATTAAAGCGAATTTCCTATGGCTCTCGCTACCGGGTAATCCGCTTGGCGGGTTTAGCAGTGGCGACGGCGGCGGCGTCGGCGGTGGTGGAGGCACCAACCTCCGTTTCCCTATCCCACGCTGTGTGCCGCTGCCGCTCTGATTTAAATTTATTTACATTTGTCCCTTTTCTACGGCGCGCTTCCTGCGCGGCGCTATGAACCCGACGGCGCTATTGATTTCGTCCTCACTCACGAGCCACCTACTCCCCCGGTCCACTCCCTTCGCCCCTGCCCACCACCCATCGGGCTCTCACCCCCGATGCCCCCTCCAAGCAAAACCCCACACCCGCAACGCCGGGCTTTAGCCGCGGAAATTTGCCGTTACGAAATTCATCGATCGTGTCCTTTCCGACTAGTTCCAAAAGACCACGATGCCGCCTGCAGTGTGAGGAAGAAGAAGACGTTGCGAATAAGATTCATTTGAGTCATTTTCGATGAGAAAAAATGAAAATATTCGAGCCGCCAATTGGTGGAGAATTTTTATTTCGCATCGGGACGAGATTTTGATCAAAACGAGTTTATTTCGTTTGATAAGGCAAAATTTGTCGTTCGGGAATAATATTCATTACTACTAATTCATTAGTTTGTTTCGCGTTGTTGCTATTGCCTACTATTTCTTCACGTATATTCTTGAAAGGTAAAAATGAACGGATTATCGCACTTGTTCTCTTGCGATCTATGCGAACTGAAGCACATGGACCGTCTCGCGAGGAAAATTAAAAATGCCGGAAGTTAAATGTGAATACGCTAGAGCATGTACGTTACATAAGTAGGGATAGGGTATATACACCGTGACGTCAGATGAATCGTGAGATCCAATCGGCTTCTATCCGCGCCTATAAGAATTTTACAACGGTATAAATACACCTTCACCGATATATATCTCTCTCGAAGTTGGCTATGTAGAGCAAAGTTACCACCGCGCCGTGCCGTGTTTCTCTATAAAAACGCTACGGTCGATCGCGAGTGTACGCTCCAATCGTTTCTTATTTTCTTACTATTTCGAGTGCGGCCGCATTTCGATAACTCGCAGCTCCGGTCCCGACCGGAATAAGAATCGTTTTCAGACATTTTTACTAGGATTCCTTCTATTTTTTTCCTTTTTCTTTGCTAAAGCGCTCGAGGCGCACACGAGCCAGCCCCGAAATGGAAGAAAAATTCGAGAAGTCAGGGAGAGGGAGATATGGAAGGCAAACATTCGTGCAGCAGTCGCGATAAGGTGGATTATCGTTGATAATTCCACTGGTTGCTCTATCAAAGCTAAAAATCTCAATTTATCGCGTCGATATCATAAATAACATTCTATTTTTATTAACAGTCGCGCGAATAAATATACAAAAACGTCTATGCCACGTGACATTTCACTCGGAGCAAATGGTAATTGTAAGTTCGTTATGATTATAGTTATTATGATAATTATTTCGATATTCAATATAAAATAAGGTTATCAGGCAGAAACCCTATTTAAAACTGTATATTTCAATATTATGTATCAAGTTTCTCTGTGGGATAAAAATATTCTTTATAAATATCGAGAATCTGATTTGGTGAAACGTCGGGATTTGATGATACAATAATACAAAACTCAATCAAATAAAGTGGCATATATTTTAGACATTAGAACGAGAGGTCGGGTAATCAAACCCGAATTTTACAAGAAATTTCAGCTCTTTTTAGAAGTATATTCAGAAGAACTGCCACATTGGGATGAGAATATCCGGGTAGCGCTGTTATCCAAAATTTAGTATCGGAACTCTTCCGAAATTACATTTTATAGAGGCAATTCGTTCTGCGCCGCACCGGGATTGGCTTGCATTAATAATGCCTTTATGGGGCGCACCGGGTGACCCCGAAGTCAGCAGTCTGACTCGATTTTTCACAGTGCTACAGAAACGGGCGTCGACGAAAACACGTTTGAAAGGACAGTATAAGCCCCGCCATTTAGTCGTGTCACCGTGGCTCGCTTCGTAAAACGCGCATCTGTAATAAAAGACGCGGCGATATGTACAAAACATAAAGTATGCAACATCGCCTTAAAATATCCCTTTACGTTCGAGACCATCGTCTATAAATAAAATGTTTTCAAAATAATCTTCACATTGACCCCATATATCGATATCAATTGCAAAGTTAAATTACATACTTGGATGTATTTCGCCAAGTATCGATTATTTAATGTAATTTCAGTGGAAATTTATTAACATGCCATTATAAGTCCTCCTCAACGACGAAGATAAATGTATTCAAAACTTTTCCGAAAGCTTCAAGTGCCGAAAGGAAAAGTTAAAGATTAGTCCGTGATTTCCTCTGAAATTTGAAATTCGGATTAACGCGAATTAACGCGGTGTAGTTATGCAAAGTTATTATCGCGATAGAACCAACAAGCGACGGCGCGCGGCCGCGCAACACGGATATCGCGAAATAAAGTTTCCGACGCAAGAGTTTGAAGCTTATGAATGATTCATTACTCAAACAGATACAGCGGAGCGGTCGGTGAGAAAGTTGCCGGACGTTATCTATCTTGCTCTGCAACGAGATATAAGACGCAAGTGGCGCATGGCGCACTCGCGTTACAGAGGCAATCTGCTTTTCAGTGATCGAACCGGTCTTTTCGCAAACTGCCATACGATCTGTAAACTCGTCGTTATCCCCTTACCGGCGCCGTTATCCACGTGATGGTAGTAAACGTAACTTCGTGAGGTAAAAAGCGTTTCTCAGCGCAATGCTGGCAATCGTTTCCTCCCCCCCCCCCCCCCCCCCCCCCCGTGCGCTTGCCGTCGCGATCGCTTTACGACACGTTCTCGCTTATATCCGATTTCGAAATTTCGCGTTATTTACCGTTAGAATCTTTGCAACGAGGCAAGAAATAAACGTCGCCCGCATGCAGACTCGTAAAACAGACATCGAAGGGTGGGAAATGGGCGCGCCGGCGGTGGCGGTGGTGGCAGCGGCAGCGGCGCTATTCGCAGTTTGTGTGCACACGCTCAATGTGCTCCGGATCGCTGACTTGTCGCACTTTGTCTCGCTATCGACACGCAGTTTTTCGTGGCGAAATACCGTTCCTCATCTATCTCCGATAAAGCGAACGGGGCGAGCACCTTCCTCGATGATATCATAAAAATCGGAAATAGCGCCGTAAAATATTGCCTGCTTGCGCGTTTACGCACATGCGGGGGGATTTCTGGCGCATCCTTCCCTCGAGATTCCGTCCTACAGCATGTGTCCGCAAGTTAAGAGAGCACGCATTAAACTTTACTTAAGGTTTAACTATCGTGCTCGCGAAGTCTTTGTTTCATATGGGGTCAAGAACTTCTGAAGTACTGCGGTTATCTTTTGCATTATAAATGTATATCGCGCATATAGAGTGTGTTGAATGGCACTTTGCAAACGAACTTCGTTATTATGGCAGTATAAAGTGAAATTTTTAATCCTAGGCTGAATATTTATGCGGTAGATTATCTTCGTTTACGTATCATACTTGTTAATATTTGATTGAAATATGCAGGTAACTGAGCACAAGTTTCATAATGGGTGTAGTTTCTAATTTTTTAACACCGATTCTGAAATTGAAAAATTTGAAAGAATTAAACAATTTGATACAATATTAATTAAAGGCAGGTTCAGAAAAACGAATCAATTTCGCACATTCTCTTGCACTTTCTACATCCGGCGCAAGAAACATCAAAGGTTAACGTGCCCGCTCAAGGAAAACGCATCAAGTTCGAGAACAAAAGCTAATGCTGGGAGAGCGAGGATAAATCTACACCTTACCCCGGAGGCATCACGAACTCGGCAAACACGAAGCAGGAGAAATTACTCGACGCGCGTACACCTTCGTACGTGTAATATATAAATTTAACGTACGCATAAATCCACGCGCGAGTATTACGAAAGCGTGTCGAAAAGATAATAACTCGGTTTAAGCGTCCTCCGGAGAGCACGAGAGTTGCACTGCTAGAGAATATTGCGAGCCTCTTCAAGCCCTAACATACATATCAGGGTGAAAAAGAGAGCGAGAGAAAGAGAGAGAGAGAGAGGGTGGGGGGGGGGGGGGAGGGAGACAGCAAGAGAGGAAGAAAGAGAATGGCGGAGTGACGGAAAGCCGACAACAATTACTTCTAATGTCGGTCGCTTCCAGGAATTATACCCGGTTTTAAGTCCGTCTCTAATACGTCCGACTTAACGTCGCGTAGGGCCGTGTTACGAGCCCGATCTCGAGCTCGGCTCGCCAACGGCGATTCCGTTATCTTGCGAAAGCTTTACCGCGGCTTACATCAGTGACACGTTCTCTCGCCGACATGCTGATGCGCTGCTCCGCTCTACAACGCTCCTTCTCACGACGATCGATCGATAAAAGTCAGAAACTGGTTCTACCATCGCGAATGTGGGTTACTGCGGGAGGAAGTAAACGCCAGTAGGGTCCGAGCACCCGTGGTTCATTGCACCACCATCAAGGTGGGAGGCTGGAGAGGGGTTTCTACGACGAGTCGATAATCCACTTTTCCGTGACGCGCGAAACAACCATTCGAACGTTAACGAATTCTTCGTCTTGTTCTGGCGAACTGTAAAATCGCTTCGTGTCCGCTTGCAAATGTCGTCCATGTGTTGGAAACAACGTCCTTTCGACGCACGCGTAATTGTTAATTAATAACTGACTTTGAATGGATCAGTCCCTAAGACGAACTTAAGCAGCAAGTTACAGACCGCGAATCTCGTATCTTCAGTACTGTGATGAACGTAGATCTGTTTCGAGGAGTATAGCGATGTATTCTGTCTCTCGGAAGTGATGATTATATATCTATGTAAATTAATGCACCGCTCCTGATTCTGCAATCTTACAAAGACTTCAGCTAAGACGACGACGACGACAACGGACATCGAGAACGACGGCGACGCCGACGACGACCGGCTAATGAGAATCTACGACGGATGATAAAGTCAACCCCAAAGTTCTTGGATGGGAACCGCGAGACGGGAAGGAAGGAAGAGGAGGGGCGGCAACTCTCCCGCATAAGCTGACCAAGTTAAGTAATTTGCGCACCAGGCAGCTACGGCGAATAAGTCATAACTAAGGTAGATTGTGACTAATTGTGTCCCGGGTGAGGGTCACCGCACGTTTCGGAGAACGGCTGACCGCCAAGACTCATAGGGGTCGCTAATAAGTCGGTTAAACTAAAATTTGGGCCAATCGTGAGTTGCCTCGGCGAAATGATATCGTCACCTGGGACCCGTTCGCGTGATGGTGTCGATCTTGAGCTTAAATTAGGTCAACCTCCTCCGTTTTCCTCGGGTAACGGGAGAAGATCCGGTTTTATATCGTTGATTATGGGAGAAGTCATCGCGTGACTTATTCCGGAAATATGTCCTCGTTCATACTAATTTCCAAAGTTCTACATAGACTATATTGTATAGAGAAACAATTAAGTACGCTTATTAAAAAAATTTTAGAACATGAAGAGAAAACTCTTTAAATTAGCTCAGAAATAACGATTATATTTTTGAAATGTACAACTATATTTTATATTTATATTTCACGATGATAAACGAGAAATTTATGGTAAAACGTTAACTTATATTTTTATGTATAAATGATTATAAACTTTAAATAGAAACGGAAAAACTAATTTATAGAGAGTTATAAAGTCCACAAGATTAAATACAAAAACCGCTCAACTCTTTTCATCGCAACGCAATTACAGCAATTAAAATTTCAACGCTGTGTTAAAAAAGCCTGCGAATAAAGAGACGAAACTACTTTCCGTGCGCGGCGCAAAGCGTCGCTTAACGAACAAATTGCATCGATCCGTGAAGGAAGCACGCTTCGTGTTGCAGCGCGGTTGCATGTGCAGTCTACCAACGCTTTAAAGTTGCGCTTGAAAGGCAACGCGCGTCGCTCAGGATGCTCCAAATTAAATCTCAACCTTGTTAGTATTACGTTAACCGTCGTGCGACTTGGCTCGTCCGTTTTACCCCAGTTTTCATTGTTTATTGTCGAAAAACTCGAAAGACCTGCCGTCGCGTCGCGCAAAGCCACTTTAACCGAGACAAGACGTAAGAGAAACGGGAAGGAGAAACGGATTTGCGGAGACCTCATCCTCCGTCCTCTCTGTTCTTTCGAGTTCACCCTTAATAGATTTTCGCCTCTGCCTTTTGTTGCGAACGGTGGAAGGAGATGATGACCCAACCCCGTCAGCCAACCGCCATCTCCTGTGCTCTTTGCTTCCTTCCTTCGTTCGTTCGTTCACTCATTCACTCGTTCATTCGTTCGTTCATTCGCTCTACCGTCGTCCTCTATTTACTGCCCGAGCTCTGTGAATCGTGTTGCGTTAACTAGCTAGCTAACATCGAGACACCGTTCCATTCCGCACTGTCGTCCCCGACCATCCGGTACCGAATAACCGTCTCGCGACTCGCGGAGAAACCTTCGCCCAGCGCATCTCGGAAAATAAACTCCATGATTTAAAGCGTCTGAAAAAGAGGTCTTTATTTCGCGCGACGCCCTTATTTCTGCACCGCTCGGGACAACTAAGGCCTGATTAATGGCCGTTAGTTTTATTCGTTCCTAGCCGGCTCTACCGGTCGGACGACGACGTACGCGAGGCTGACCTTTATCTCGCTCGACGCTCAGGGAGGCCGGCCACCCCGTGTGCCAGTGCCGCTCAACCTACGTAGGCCGTAAAGTGTTTTAATGAAAAAGCAGTCGTACGTCGGCTGCGTTTACGTGCCTGCTAAATTGCCATCGACTTGCTACGCGGCGCTGGTCCGTTTTACACGAGCGTTTTGCATTAGTTCGTTCTTTGAACCATTTGGGGCTAATTAGACAATTACTCTTCTGCGCAGGAAGATACAAACAAAAATGATTAACTTCAGCGGAATTGTCTGATGATACACCACGTTGCAGTTGCTAGAATAATCTCTGAAAATTTGCCGGTGAAACATTTGTTTTAAAAGAGGAAGAAATCGATATAATGACTTTATATAGTAGCAACAACGTAAATTAGCCATGTAATTAAATTCAATAAGAACTCATTAATGATTCAACGATAAATTTATTAACTTCTCATCAATGTTAATAGTATAATTCAGTCTGTCAGTCATCATATTAATATAGGTAAAATTCGAAATGTTAAGTTTAATCTCAGCGATTTTTTTTCTCTCTTGTCTCAGCGATTTTTTTTCCTCTCTTGCAAAATGCAAATAACGATCCTAATTCTGTAAACTTCATCTTCTCGTGGAGCCTTCGTTAATTGTCTCAACTCGCTGGCACAAGCAGATTCGTACTTTAGTCGACGTTCGAATTGGAGCGCAAAGTGCACTGCGGGTGATTGTTTAGATAGAGGGTCGTCTCTTGTCTCGAGAACAATTAAACTACAACGTTCTTATCTTCTCTCTCGAATACGTGACATTTCACGAATAAAAGAGTTTCTAAATGGTTACTTGAAGTGGCTACCAAATTTATATATATATATATAGGTATACATATATTTCTCTCTCTCTGTATTTCTCGCTGTCTAGTATCTATACCTATCTACATATATTGTTGAAACTTAATTTAAAGAAGATTTAATAATGTTACTTATTTAAAATTTAGTAATATTACTTTGATTGTACAGCACATTCTGGAATCCTTGAACTAAAATCGATTTTTTACAAGAATTAGATACCGTTGAATTCTGAATAGTTTGGTAAACTAATTAATTAAATGTAATTAATCAGTAAATAATTAATTAAATCTCAAATTATTATAATATTTGCTAAATCGAGATAAAAATTTCGTTATACGTTTGCAATATAATTCAAATCGAGATCTTAAGTTGCTAATTAATAACTCGAAAGCAATTGATGCTTCGAAATCTTCCATCGATGTTGAAAAATATTTGAATATTACATTCGTAGCGTATTGCAATTATCCTGATGGAGCCAGTGCGGTATTACTGTACGGTGTTATCTGTCAATGCTGATTGAGTAACCAAAATGGAGCGCTAAGGCGACCAGACAGTGTGTCTACGAGTAGATTTGGCGAGCGCCACGCGTTGCTACCGGCAATGTATGTAATGCGGGCGTATGCCGTAGATGTATTCGCGATATATAAATGGATGCGGGAGAGGTAAAAGCTGGGGATATAGGCGCGCTGTTGATACAGCATGAAACGCCACGGACAAAGTGGCTATTACGTTTCCTCGTTATCTATATACACGTTTCAAGCACGGCGGGCCAGCGCATCTCTCGTTCGCGCCTATTCGCGCATATATATACTAGGTCAAAAGTACATATATGAGGTGTAATGCGCGCCAGGACGTCGCCAAACGTCGCTCTGCGTCTCCTAGCATCTCAGCATATGCACTTTCCCGTTTTCAAACTTTAACGAGCGTGAGCTCCGTCTGCTCGTTTTGTGTCCTTCTAAGGCAAAACCGCGATCCATCGCTCGCCTGCGTTGCGTCAAGCTCGTTCGCCTGATTCTCTCAGCGGATAGATTTTTCAAACTAATGACGGCAATGTCGTAATTTTTTTCCGGATTTAGTACTGTATTTCGTTAAGCTTTAAAAATCTCTTTAGCTCTTAGAGAGAGGTGATTTCATCTTCGCATGCTTGAAATATCATTCCCGATGACGGAGGAAAGTCGTGAAAAACTTTCAATGTTATAACGCGAATTAATCTCCGCTAAGTTAAGAAGATAAGTACATCAAGGGTGCTTCTTTTTTTATTTATCTAATATTATCACTACATCTATATGTTTCATCAAAATTCTATTACTTTTAAGTTATAAAGAAACCATAAAGATAAGTAGATAGATATAACATCGTTTTAAATACACCAAAGTATTACACAAAAATGAGTCCTACACGTATCATCTTTACTTCACAAATATATTGTACTAGAAAATATCGTTATTTCCCAAACCGATCCTATTACACATTCTTTCGGCAGAAATAATAACAAAAAGTTACGGAGCGAGGGGAGGATTGGCGACCATTCTCCGGCGGCCATTAAGAATTGGCGCGCGCCTCAAGAACCAACCAACGGCGCTGACGTTATGGCCGATCGGCGGGCGCCGGTAGTTAATTAAATCAGAATCAACATCGAATTAAATCGAAGCCATACCGTGCTTCGCCGGAATCGTCTCCTATTCCACGTAGCGCCGTTTCCAGCGCCGTGAAAACTTCAAACGAGAGAGGAAAGATAGAGAGAGACTTGGCGGTGGTTGAGGGAATTGCCAAGACGTGGCTGCGAAGGGAGAGAAGGATAGTGGGAACAAGGGGAAGGGAGAGAAGAAGATCCGCAGGCACCTACGCTGCATCCGACTAGGTACCTAAGGCACCTAACCGAATCCAGACTCCGCTCCTTCCTCGCGCTTCTTCGTTCGCGTCCGTTGCTTCCTTCCTTCCTTCCTTCCTTCCTTCCATTTTCCAAGTTTCCAATGTATAATTCCGAACTTTCCGCCGACAATGGCAGTTCTCCGCAGTTCCGCAACACAATTGATCGCTTCGCCGCGATTCGCCTCCTACTTTATACTCTGTTCCAAGAGGGCTGCGGGATTGAAAGGACTCTAGGACCCGAGGTGCCGCGCGAGCTGAATATACCTAGGTACGTGCTTACGGATCATGCCGAGTCTGTACCTTCGCAGACGAACATCGCGAGGCTGATGATTCCCGTCTCTATGTGCGGAGTACTTAGCGACATAAAGGATCTGCCAAACGTTGGCATGTGCGCCGGGAATGCTCTCGCAGAATTGAACCTGCCAAGATCTTCTGAACTGTTCTTAAAAGATATTCGTAATAGAGATGCGGAAAAATTTCAATGCACGGCGATGTGTCAGCATTTGCGAAAAACGCCTGTAACGCTGTGTATAATATCAGATTATAATTTATATTCGGCAGATTATAATTTAGAAATATCTAAAAAATTTAAGTCTCTAATAAATTCAGAAAATAATTGAAAACATTACAAAAGATCAATCAATTTGTAGGTAATATTAACGATTTGTACTTTGTTGGAAAAATAAAATCATTGATCATATGTGATATGAATATAAGAAACATCATTTTGTTAAAGGTTCTACTATGTATTTGAGATTTATTATGTAACAAGATTTTGAAATTAAACAAATTTTTAATATTCGTGAATTGTGCAAATTTATGATAGTATGTGCTGTTTATTACAAATCTAAAAATATGAAAATATAAAAATGTAGAAAGGCATTTGTGATAAATAAGTGATTAATTTTGAAGTGCAAGATTATTAGGCTTGACAAGTTATTTATGAATGAATAAATCAATGAATTGCGTTGCATTCAGTGCGCTCCGCTTTGCTTTAATATAAAATATTCATTTCAATATAAAGATGCAATTAATTTTTAAAGTATGATACGAATTTCAATACGATGAAAGGTAAAGTTTTGTATTGAGAGAGATAAAAACTCGCTTGCAGCATGTTGAGTAATTGGAATTCGATACACTGTACATTTCAATGCAGTGATTCGCGACGAACTATTTTTACTCGCGCAGCGGGTAGTACAATAAAATTCGTGTCGGCACAGATATATGCTTTTCATATTTCCGATAGGCACGAAATGTACCAATACGATAATATTGAATTTTTCGAATTTTCTGTTTCGGCACGTTTAAGTGCGCAATAATGGAAATGTACAGCAACAACGAAAGGCGGTGGCGCGTTACATCGAGTTGCGCCGTTCGCAATCGATGTTATACGTTTTCTGTCACATTTCCTGTTGCAAAATATGATATTCCCTACGGAAGTCAGCGTGCAAACGCGTATTCGTTCAAAAGTATCCGAATAATTTTTACGTGTATTACAAATCGTGTCATTAATTCAAGCCACATAAATCTTTTCTAACTGTCTGCTGAATTATTTAGGTACGCCAGATTATTAGAACAGACAGTCGGTTAGTGCTATTGTGTGTGTCTTCGTAGAATTGATCATTCAATGTAATTAAAAACATATTGCTTTGAAGAACATTATTTACGAACATTTCAGGAAGTTATCTACAGAAAAAATATAAATATTAAATTACATTAAAATTAAAAGTGAGATAGAAATGCCATTTCTATAAAAGACTCAGAATTTTAATATTTATTAAGCATGTCGATACTTGAAAATCCGACACAAGATCACTTATTAGCAATAAAACCATTCGTGCATTTTTTACACATCTTCTCCATTTTTTATTGGACGGCTTCGTTTTAAGATTACTCTAAGGTGATAATATCCAACGAGATTTCTGTTTTGATCTCTTTGTGATCCGATGCGCCAGACGGTACGGCAAAATAACAAGTAATTTAAAATCATCGTCTTCAAGTCACAAATCAACCTGAACACAATCTCCAGGGGGCGGCGCCTTCGAATTAAAGCGGTCCGCGGTCACCCCCCCTTCAACCATCGTATCCTGTTTTCTTAAACCTAAATTTATTGTTTGCTCGCCGCTCCTCGTTCAGCTCTTTTCCGTCTCTCGGGGGAGTTTAATAAATCTCTGTCGTGTTTTGCAGCGACCGGGAAAACGAGGAGGTTCCTTCCTCCTCGTTGTTAGGCGTCACTTCCGGCGGGGCCACCCTTGTCGTCCCTACACGGTCAAATTTTCTGAAGGGAGAAACTTCATGAAGTTAGAACAATAATCGCGCTAGTGATATCTGTTCTTGTAAAAACATATCTATAGAATATACAAAATACAAAATTTTCTTTGTCATATATTATTATTCAAAATATAAAGAACAAAAATAATTATCATCATTTTTTATTAGCTATACAATTAGCTTCGAACATTCAAAGTAATTTTTTCATAATTTTGGTTTTAAATTTTGATATCGTACAAATATAATTTAATTATGTTACTTAATTTGAATAATTAATATCAAAACAATATTACAATGTTTTATAATATCAATAAAAAAAATTATGTTTTAATATAAAGGCAAATACCTATAGGAGTTGGTGATTAAAGCAGAATTTTTCAGAATATTTTTTCTTTATTTAGCTAAGGTTATTAAAGCGATCGATATTACGCTGCAGGCAAAATTTACATTGAAACATTCTAAACTACGACAGTAACCATAATGAAGTATGCATTAACCTGTTCTGGCTTAATTAAGCCTTCAATATATCGTTTTTCTCGATTATTGCAGTCATATTATCCGTATCTCCAAATGAAAACCAACCGAATTTATCTCACACACAGCAATTACTTTAGTATCTCGCACATTCGTGCTCAGTCTCGGTCGTACATACAATATCACTCGACAGTTAAAAAAAAAAAAAATTTACGGTTGGAGAACGAGATGGATAATCTCCCTTGGTTTAGCTAACGAAACGCGCGGTTTGTTGATAGATAGCTTCAGCGACAATAGCCAGTCGGTATCAGTGGCCAGTGGGAACTGGCCTGATATCGTTTCATTTCACGCACCCATCGAAATTTAGTATTGCCATAAAATGCCGCGAAAGGCGAGGGTTGCACTCGCGTGAATGAGCTAAAAGGGAAAGGGAAACGGACATTGGCCGGGAGCGGTACGTCGAGGGTGACCGGCGTGAAGGCGACGCGACGGTGCAAAGAGAGGGATGAGACACGCGTGTCACGACGGCAGGTCTATTTTCAGTTGATGCTCGAACGCCATCCCTAAAACAATATCCCAGACCGTGTACGCGAAGCGGAGTCCGGAGCAAAAGCGAGACTACGGCGGATAGACCGACGAGGATGGTTGAGAAAGGAGGATGGCTGAAAGAGCGGCAGGCGAGAGCTTCGCGTCGCGGTCACTTTATTTTAACGTCGAGCGACGATAAAACACGCTGAAACGTCGGTGCGAGGTTGAAAGTTTTTACAAAGCCTTATCCGGAGAACCTTGGCGAAGCTGGTTCTCCCTACGTTTCGAACTAAAGCGCGAATATCAGTCGCTGATAATATCGTTCCGCGCATTTTTGCCGCGAAGATCCATCCGAGAATATCTCTGCTCATTTGAAATCTGATATAACGAGGTTAAACGAAATGTTCGCGCATCGCAGATACTTTAACCCGGTTATTCTGGACCTTGTTGGAAACTTCGAGCTGACATTCCAGAGAGAAAGAGAAAGAGAGAGAGAGACGCGAGTAAATTCAAATAGTTTATTATTTCTGGAGAAAATGCGAAAGACAACAAATTAAAGATAGACATAAAATCGTTGAATGATTACGCAAAAAACAAGTGTCTTTGCAGGAAAATACGGTGGTTCAAAAGTTTCAAAGTAAACACGTCGTCTTAAGAAGATACGAGAGAGATAAAATTGCTTCGATATGACTAAAGAGCTTCGTAACGTTGCGGAAGTTATTATAGAAAACACCATAGAGAGTGAAAACAGCTACGGGGCATCTACTGCGAATTAAGAACGAGCGTCGCTTCAGATGGGATTTTAATGACAAAATTAATCGATTACAATGGAACGTATTGAATTGAAGATAAGGGCGCGTAATGGCGGAAGTCGGAATCGCTAATTCGCTGATTGTACTTTCACGAGGTGTTAATCAGGCAACCAGAAAAAGGTGTTTCGTGGGCGCAGGGGCGAGGAGGGGAAATTTGTTGCGGATTTGCATATTCATGGTGCGCACGTACTTACCCGTCGTGAAAACATTTACCTTGGGTAGTCTTTATTATTCCTGGCTGTTACGAAAGCTTCGAATTCAAGACTTCGTTGTTTCCATGCGAATAAGTTTGTCACGCCCACGGCTCTTATTATCGCTCAAATAGAGCTAAAGCTCTCGGAAAGCTACTTTTTTATTCCTGCGCCAGAATAACCGGCTGTTTGTTTTATTTTTAAATATCATATATTTTATCAATTAGAGAGAATTGATTGTATATCATAATGGCCGTGTTTACTTATTATTATTGATTATGTATTTTAGTTTTTTATTATATATATAAAGTAATATATTTCCTTAACAAATATTCCTTTATTACTCTGTTATTATTTTTTATTCAACATTTAATATGAGTATTATCTATCAATTACGTTATCCTTACAACTGAAAATATAAGGTATAAAAAATATCAAAAACCATAATTGTAAAGCACGTTTTTGTAATGCACTGAAGAATTAATGTTATTGATAAAAGTGGGTATTAAAAGTTTTCTCCGCTAATGAATGGCTCGAACTACCGCGTTTCAAACCGATGATTCAAACTCGTCGGAAAGCGAGCGAAGGATGCGAACCGGTGGTAACTTTATCGAATCTGCTCAATTGTATGAAAACTCCATAAAGTACCGGAACACAGGCACTTCTCTTCGAAATTTTTACTTCAATTTACTTGAAAAGATATTTTTGTTGTAATCCTTTTATCGCTATAATTACTTCTAATGATATTACCTTATTTTTTTTACTAAGTAATAAATAATATAATAGTTATTGAAGGAAAAAAAATATATATTTTTAATAACAAAATTTTAATTAATTACAAACTGCAATGACTAAAAAAAGTGGAAAAATATTGTTGCGTAATGTTAAAGTTTATAAAAAGTATTCATTCCGTAATCGTAAACTCCAAACGTTCTATAACTTCTGAAGCTATTTATAGCACTTGCCTCCGTGCCAACGAAACACAAGTTCATGTGCTATAAGTGTGCAAGCAAAGTTTGCGACAGGTGCATAAACAAACAGAGTTCAGAATATTACATGTTATGACTACTTAGGTAGATATTTCAAAGTCATTACTACTTTGTAGCTTAAGTGCCTCAATCTTCAGTTTGCGAGTGCGAATTGTGAAGGGAATCGATTTGGTCCTAAAATGATATGATAATATTTTATATGTGAAACAAGATAAACGCATATATATAAGTAAATTATTGGAAGTAGCACATAATTTCATTGTGCTACAATAATTAAGCAAATAATTATAATACTAGTATACTTATAAGTAAATGCATGATATTAATGAGTTCATCAACGTTTGTAATAAAGTATTCATAATTATATAGTCAAAATAATAATTTAGATACGCGATAATTCAGTTTAACGTTATGCAAAACGTCAAAACAGTTTTATTTGTCTAAACCTTTTTCAATAAATTCTAAAAATAGTGTTATATCTATAGCATTTGTATAATTTTCTGAAAAATTCTATTTCTGATATCTGATGGAATTGTATTTATCTTGATGTTCATGATAAATGCAATTATTTTCGAATAGCTTTAGAATCGATTCGAAATAACACTACAAAGTTAAAATTGTTCTCGAAATTATCGTTCGATTTATTTCTGGAACATAAGGACATCCAGTGCAATTTATAGATAAGCGACTGCATTGATAAAATTTTTGCGATGTCAAAATGTCGTAAATTCAATATCTTGACATCGCTTTTACCAACGTTTATTCCACGTGATTTATCGCTTTTTTCAGCTAAATCTTTTTTAATTTATAAAAAATCTAGAAAAGATTAAATAAACCTGGATTGATTAATTAAGAGCATCGATGAAAGTGAACCCTTACACGTCGAGTAATGAAAAATCTGCCCTTACCCTTATCATATCGCTGGTGTTATCGCGGTATTACGTTAATGTCGTTGCTACCCAGACACGAGTTTGGAGATAGCTATCGCTCTTTGGCGTAAAAGGGTGTGCGTCCAAGCGAGTTCGGAGTCTTATCGGCAACGTTTGATCATTTCCCGTGAAAAAAATTGCAGGTTGTTACGTGCGTCCGATACGTTTACATTACGAGATAGTGAGAAGGAGAGGCGGAAGAGGAGATGGTGGCTGGAGAAGTCGGTGGTTGATACGCCAGCTTAAAAATCGAGCAAAGTGTATCGCGCCAGGCTTTTCGACACCCCTTTTCGCATTAACTATTCGCAGCTTGCAACCCGTTATTTTGCGGTTAGCCCTTCCAGCGATAAGTGCGTGTAGATGTTTGCTCGTTATCCTTCTCCCGCTCTTTTGCTCTCGCTCCCCTCCTCCGCTTCGCCTCCACCCGTCACGCCGCCCTTTCTGCGCCTGGTTCGAGAAATTTACGATCGTATGTCGTGGGACAGCGATAGCACCTCTGCACCGTTCTGCGATAAAAAGCTTCCTGGGAATTGCGACAGAAGCAGGGGTTGACGTGCAGGAAGTGGAAGTTGCGGCGTTTCTCGGCTGCCTCGCATTGCGGAGGATGAGCAGAAATTACAACTATCAAAGTTATGAGACGCTCTGTGTATTCTATTACGATTTGTCTGAGAGATATATCGAAAGAGATTCGTTTCTTTTTACCGTAACCGTTTAAACTATAACAATAATAATAATAATAATTTCGAATTTATATATAATAATAATGCCATTGCTATTTGTATTACCGCACTGAGAGTAAAATCATATAAGTAAATAGAAGGAAATGGATTATTATCTTTTTATCAGTCCTTATTATCAGGACTAATAGAAGGGCTTCAGAATTTCTATATAATTTCTGCCGCAATATTACATTTAAGGAAGTAACGTAGCTTACGGCAAGCACGTTTTAGTGTCTAACGAGAATGGGGATCTCGTATTAATTACGCTTGGCAATTAAATTGTCATAGGAACGTCGAATTAGAGATCTGTTTTCTAATTAAAATGCTAATACGTGAGGGTGAATTCACGTAGGCATTATGGAAAATGGCTAAAATGTCGAGAGCGGCGGGGGAGACCTACCCCAACGACGCGAATTAAACAATCCCCCAATTCCACTTAAAATTCCATGGTGGTCCACCAAAAAGGCCAGCCAGGCAACACGTTTACGAGAGCGGAGGAGAGCCAGCACTTAATTACCGTGCCCGAAGTTATAATCTGTCGTAAAACCTGAATAACCGCGTCCAATTCCTCAACTTTATCTAAATCCCAATGAAGCAAGAATTTCTATCTACGCGCATGACTATGAGAAAGAGAAGATATATATATATCAGTTATTTCCTTGTTTAAATACAGATCGCATATTGTAGTATAAAACTGCATCGAAAATTACTATCACGCAAGCGTTTGTTTATATATTACATTATCATTTCTGATTTCTATTAATATCAAATACATATATATATATATACACATGTCTTTATATACAAACTTTATATACGATTCGGTTCCAAAACCCGAAAATAGAAAAATTTCTTTAATCGAATACTTTCTCTCCCCTCCCACACCTCTCTCATATTCTAAGTGTTACATTTTCGACTATACGTTACGGTGGGTATCTCATTCAAGGATCACATGTAGCATAATAACGGTGGGTCAATTCATCCACTGTACGTGGCATGCAATTGTCGCATATGCACGACAATCAAACATTAAGTACGAGTACAGAGTAATATCTATCATTTGAATTCAACAGACGAGTATCGCCATTGTCGATAGCGAAAGGTCAAGGTGGTCGTTTATATCACGAAGAATGAATATTCGGATATGGCAAGTCCGACGTGCGCGTGTCTAAGCTACATTCGTCAGGGGCGGTGCAAGGCGAATTCTAACAGAACCCAACTCCGCCGTCTAATATACTCATCCAACCCTCCGTTCCCCTCCCTTCACCAATCCTGCCGGTCAGGAATCTAGATAGAATCTCGGTACACTAGTTATGCCGCGCTTCGGGAGACACCGTGATAGCTACGTAATATATTCACGACGTTTCACGGTTTCACGAGCCACCCCTTCGCGTTTTCACCTTCGACCCTGTCTCCTTCTTCACTACGGTGCTGGCTTGTTTTATTCCGGCTACCGATTTCACACGAGCGATCATGATTTATGACATTTTTTTCGTTATCGCGCGAACGGATCTTCCCTAGATCGCATTGTGGATCGAGGATAGATCGGAAGGGTCAATGTCATTCCACGAACGCAAACGCATCAGACGGAATGGAGTAGGGAGGTCGAGCGAGGAACGGTCGCGTGCTTTCGATGCATCCGACGTCGGCATTTACATTGTTCTATGCTGTTAATAGCGGATTTACACGGCTTACGTGAATCCGGCGCTAGCTTAATTGTGGGGGAACTGTTTTGCGCAAGAGCTTTGGAGAATATTTAACAGGAGCTGCCGTAATAACGTAACCATGTTACATTTAATTGATTTATTTACCTTAGTCAACTCGAGTGGTGTAGTAGTGGCTAATTAGCGTGATTTTACAGTCTGCATCATTATGGCAGAATTGTTTTACATAATATTCACCTCAATATTATGCAGAATATATATTTCGCAGAATTCTTCAGCGCGCTTAGCATTAACATTATTTTTGCAATAATCCTCGAGATGGAAGAAATAAATAAATTATGTCCGTCTTAACGTAATTGAGAAATACGCGAGGATTATCACGCCACATTCCTCTTTTCGTAAACGTGGTGCGGCTACCTATTGACAACGCCTGCACGTTATAGAAGGTGTCGCGCGTGTACGGAAATTCAAGCACACTCTCCTCTCTTACTATCGCGGCGGAACACCTTTAAGGCAGCGTCTGCAAGCGAGGAACGTTCCCGGTGCATTGGTCGCGATAAGGATCGCCAAGGGTTACCGGCGATGGTCCGTTCTAATTAATCAGCGATTCGTTAAAACCGTCTCCGCAGGTCGATAACGCTCTAGCGGGTTTGCGTTCGCCATCAGAACCCGAAGGACCAGGGACAGGAGGGACGTGGAAGGAGGGCGACGGAGGGTGGGTGGCAAATCAGAGAGGGTGGCTCGGGAGACAGTGGAGGGTGCTGGAAGAGAAGAGAGGGTCTGGCCGGAGGGCGTAGCACGGGTTGCGCCGGGCTATACATTACGAGCTTTAGTAGGGTTTAGCCGTCGCTATATACCGTGTCGCGGTCACCATTCCGGACCACCTATACATACGATAGCGCGCGTGTCGTGCGTAGATACATACACGCGTGAGCACGAGCGCGCGTGTAATCCCGCGTGGACTCGACAGTACATGCGTAGGTCAGCGCACGTGTGTATATATCTACTGCTCGACCTCTAAGTGCGTATCGAGGTGTGCGTAAGCTGTTCGCACGCACATCATCGTGTGCGTGCCACATAGCGAGACACAGTGTGCTCGGCTCGGAATATACGGGGTGTGCGGAGAAGGCCCGGTTTCGCTCGAGACTATGTAGTAGTCTCCGTGACACTCGACCTCAATGCCCCATGCGATAATGTCTATCAGCTTCATCACGCACTTGGGCGGCCGTCTGCGCCGAGATCTTGCAGTCTCATCCAATCGTCTTGCGTTAACGACTATGCTGTATTAAAATTATTTCTTGCGCCTTTAAAATACGTGGCTAAAGGTAAAAGCAATATTTCTGAAACACCCCGTTGATGCTAGTATGCGCTATGATATTTGCGGCTCGATAAACTGTCTACGTTTGGTAATTTTATGAGCGGGAATTTATAGACTCCGTGTGCACAGGGATGTCTAATTACAATTATTGCGTGCCGCCTGTGTACGTTGTAGCTTTTTGTGTACGTGTAAAAATAGCCGCGTTGCGAATCGCGAATAAGGAGGCGAACAAACGAAAACGTGGGCGATTCACTGCAACGCGTGTTTAGACGTTGCGTTGGATAGGGACGGTATAAGTACTGATG
The DNA here is from genome assembly GCA_035220615.1 of Leptothorax acervorum. Taxonomy (NCBI): domain Eukaryota; kingdom Metazoa; phylum Arthropoda; class Insecta; order Hymenoptera; family Formicidae; genus Leptothorax; species Leptothorax acervorum. The sequence continues at coordinate 111,863 of JASTWQ010000084.1, forward strand.
CGACGCGAGTCGCGATGAAAAGTTCCGGCTGTGTAGAAAGCAAAGTTAATGCTTCACGAGTTCGCGGATAAAGAACTTTTCCGCCGGCCTCGAAGTTAACTTCGTGACAATTCGATGAGACGCGTTCGTATTTACGAAGATGAGAAGATAACTTGATAATTTTCGCGCGACGTATTTGCATCATATCCTGCTTTCTACCTTTGCGGTTTTTCGTTGTCGAACTAAGACGCGTAAAGTCACATTACTCACAACTAAATACACGTATGCGCACACAAATCCATGCGCAAAATGTCATTTACCTATTAGTTTTCGATAAGATATCTAAATATTAAAATCTGTGATTCAATTTCTTGATATTTTTTAATTTGAACTTTGTTAATTTGATTAGAGACATTTACGATCGAAACATTTAGATAGTCGATATACACTGAGAGAAATGTTTTGTTAAAATGACAAAAATTTGTTAAGATGGCAAACTTTTTTAGTTAACTGAACAAAATGTTTGTTGTCTTAATAAAACATTTCTCTCAATGTATATACATATTTATGGGTGATAATCAAATATATTATGGAATAATGTGATTTTATTTAACGACGTAATAATAAATAATCTAATGCGTTACTCCTTCGTAGCAAATATAGAAATCTAAATTCGCAGTAAGAACGGATTTGCATTCGTGAGTAATTATAATCGACAACAAACCGCACAACAAAAGTTTCATAAATAGAGTAACGTTGTTGTTATTTGTCGTATTCTGTTTGCAAAGTTTTATTTAATTAATCACATAATAAGGTGACTTTTTAAAATTAAAAATGGTCTACTCAGAGTAATATTAGAAAGTCCAGTGTGCGATGCGTAAATGCATTCGCCACATTTGACAGTTGGATGTTTCAGATTAAAGAGAGAGAGAGAAAAAAAAACACATTTTCATGTATTTAAAATAGTGTTTTGTAGCGCCTATACAAACAAATATTATCTGAAAAAGTGATGACCACGGCTTGTTATTGTCCTTCGTTCGCATCGTTTTCTGCGTAATTTGGAATACACGCATTCAGGAAGTCACGTTTGAAGCTCACATATCTCGTCTCGACAGGTGTTGCTATTCGCGCTTTTAACAAATTAAAGTGCACGGACAAAGAGAGACGTTTCTCCGGGACTAAAAGAGCCATAGCGACGAAGGGTAAGGGTATGCAGCCAGAAAGAGATGTACGGACGGAGAAGCGGAGGTGGAGGCGAGCGAATTGGTGCTAGGCGAAAAGAAGAGAGAGGCAACGCATAAAGAGAAGCGTCGAGACGTCAGGCGTTTCTCGCTTGCACAGCTTCGTAGAACCACCTTGCTATTATACTGATTACATTTTCAAATGCGCCTACTCGGGATGCTCTCTCCCCTAACTCTTCCTCCTGGCTCTTTCTTCGCCTCCCGGTCTCTCGTCTTTCACTGCTCCAGCAACATCTACGATCCGACATGTTCTATCTATTTTTTTGCGTCTCTACGGATTTTATGACACTTTCGTCGCTCTTTCTCCCACGGTGCCATATTTCAAGAAATCCTCTCCGGCCCCTTTATCTTTCTCAAACGCGATGTAAGAGCGACTTTCACGCGGAGATGCGGGATGGACGATTCGCGGAGACTCACGACGAAATTTCAGCGAGTTTCCGTCCACTTCTATTTGAGCTTTGTGTGCGTATCGGTATAGAGAGTATCTGAATTTCTAAAAAGGCACGGCGGTCGTTGCCGAGACTCGATGACAATGCGCCGGTAAATCACCCCGGCACAAGACAAAAGGCGGAATTCAATGGGAAAAAGTCGGTCACTGCAACGACGTACCATGGACGCAAAGGCCTTGGGTTCGTTCGACTGATCGATTTCGAATGAATATTTACGACGATCCGTGCACCCACCTCTTTTTGACGCGCCGATTAGCTCTAAGGAAGAGGTGCGAATAACAATAAGTTCGCGTTGCCGTGCGATAAACTCATCATTTGCATGCACGGACTTTGTGCTCTCGCGCATACGAGCTTATGGAAATTATGGAAATCATTTCACCGATAATATCACCGTAGTAAATAACGAGCGACGAAGAAAGTAACGCGTAGCTTAATACAATAGAGAGTTCGCGAAGTTATCGTGCTACATACGCCATGCTTCGAGAGATATTCGCGAGCGCGCATCCGGTCCGCGTGATAATGCGACATCAATCATGGCGATAACGAACGCAGAAGGAATCTGCCTGTCTACGAAATATCCCGCGCAATGACCGGGCGAGAATAAAAGCTGGCGAGTATTGCAAACAAAGAACGTGTAACATATATTGGGGCACACCGATTATATTTGCATGCCAATGATATCGACAGCGTTAGGTCATCGACCGACGACGCGAGTTAAATATTTTTAATAGGCGACCCAACCAAAGGAGCTCTCTACTCTCGCATTCACTGAACCGTTCGTCAAGTGCAATTGATTGCCGCTGTACCCGAGAAGTTAATCATAGTCATTCGTTGTCGACTGGACGGAGAAATAAGTTTCAATCATATTAACAATAAGATTAGTAGACCCGCACGTTAACTCGCATAATAGCGTATTATGTGAATGTATTTGCGAAAAAAACACACGTATGTATAAAAATTATTTGGCTCATCAAGTCAACAAAATACATATAATTACATTCATCAATTCTTAAAGAATTTATTTTGTAAGTAACGTCCAAACGATTAAACAGTTAAAGAGTTATATTATTTATGTGCATATAAAACTATATATATAATTACATACTATTTTAATGTTGCAATAATGTTAAGAAATGGAAAGCATTGTAGACACATCCCACGGTAGATTTCTTCCCTCGGTAGAACTTTTCTAAGGATCTTTCTAACGAGATGCGGGACGGCAGGATCAGCAATGCAATTCTAAACGCGCGGTGACTGTGCAACGCCGTCCGCAATTTCCTCAGTGCACTGTCCATTACGACTTTCGAGGGACAATGAGACTTTATGGACGATTCCTCCCTCCCCGTTCTTATCCCCTTGTAGTACCCTACGTGACACCAGCCCTAATGGTGTGCCTGGAGGACGACACACCCTACACCATCAACGTACGCCGACGCGACTTCGCCTTTCTGCTTTATGCAACGTGCACGTTGAGACATGTGTCATTATTTTCGCGCAACTATCTTCCTAGTTACCAACGGCACGTGCGACGTGCCGCTACTCGAACGTGCCGGCGAGATAATACATGTTGCATTTGTTTTCGTTAAAACGCTGACAAAACGCTGCTTCCCAACATGGCGACCCTTTAATCTTCATTCGCGCCGTCTCGTTTGGGATAACCTCGTTTTCTCGCGACGATGGCCCTCTCCCTTTTATTCATTTTATTGCCACGTGTTGCTCTATCGCAAATGCCAAAGTTCACGGTATCGCTATAACATAATATTATCGCTATAATATTATTTCTGTCACGAATTCAAAGATGCACTTGTGCGCGCGATATAAAACATACATTATGTTAAAATAAAAATGTAAACTATAGCTGTTAGCGATAGATGTTAATTTATCTTAGTGCATATATATTAATAATTAATTAACTAATTAATATTTTAATGGGCTATCGTGGGATTGTTGCACGGTATCTACACAAATACGCCTAGAAAACAAATGTGGTAATATTCATTATCGTATGAATGGTAAATTTTTCTCTATTATTTCGACGCGTAATAAATATTCATTCGTCTTTATTGTGCCCACGTATTCGATACTGTGCCCGCGATAATATTACCATCGTTAATTATAATTTGATTCAATTTCCTCGTTTATAACAATATCCTCGTTAATCCGCATCATATTTTCACTTTTAATCCCGTATCGAGTACTGTCAACGTTCACGCGTTGCTGATTCTATATTATCGATCGTCGTATAATAATCATGTATAATTGGTAAATTACTTGTTAAGCGACCAGAAAATTATGCCGATCCAATATGAAAATCGAGATCATAAATACTATAACTTGTTACATATTATACGCTTCGGGATTTTCCGGCTTTGGCTGCAAGTAAGGGATTAAGTGGCGTTGAAAATTACCATTCACCCCTCCCCCCTCTCTCTTCCCGCGATCAGATTTGCAACGAGTTAAATGACAAACTAAAATGTTAACATGTACCATCAAGAATAAACATCAATAGTGATCAAATTTCATACAACATCACGCCACTTTGACACGCGATGACGTTCTTTTATCGATCAATAATTATTGTTGGTCCATTATTATGTATCCAATTTATTGCAAAAGTTAACAGCATCACACATTATTCGATGATGTTACATACTGCCTTCGATGCAACTTATACAAATTATCTTCATAGTAAACCATATATGTGACATGACATTGTATAATAATTTGAAAAAGATAATTAATCGAACTTTTTGTCTGTTTCTCATTGTCAGACAAAAATGTTGAAAATATGTTTATATTTTAGCATTACTGCGGCATGACGAAAAATACCTCTTGCCGCGGGGGGATTGGAGCATGTTTCTGATCTCGTCTAAAATATTATTACATTGTCAGTTCTTTTTATGCATATAAACGTCAATGTGTAGGTACATAAAATAATTCGCGCAAAAAAGCTCGCTCCAGTTATTTTAGTTAATGGTTTAAATTGTTAAAAACATATTCCATATTATACCAAAGTCTGATTATTCGTTCCATGAAACAGCGTTATCTCGTGACCACGGTCATTAGGAAATAAATGACATTTCCATTCCGCGACCCCAGACTTATTTATGAATCAATAACTTCAAGAATCAGAGAATAATCTACAAAAAAGGTTTGCGTGAGTTCCTAATAATGCGTGTGGCAAACGTGCGTAAGAAATACTTTTACAGCGGACTTTCGCTGAAAACCTCGAATATAGAAAAGAAAAATGACGCTTTCGTCATCCTTAGAAGACGTTGCAATCAATCTCTATTCCAAGGCGAGGTTTCGAACATTATCGCGTATATCGCGTGTGGAACTCACGCAAACGACGAAATAATCTCGGGTGAGCAATTCGTAGGAACTTATCTGCCCGACATTTACGAGTAAAGCGGAGGCTTTTTTGGAGCGAACGGTCAGCAAGCCTTGCAGATATCGACGGCGCTACGTAGAATCAATATTTTCCTTAATACGTTTTTCGAGATATTTTCTAAATTATTAGTTTATTTCCAAATTGTTATAAATATTATTATATTCGCATTTTTAAATAATTGAGATCTTAACCGTTTCTCTGATAAAACAAAAAAAAAGTATTTAATATATCTCTTGATTCATTCTGTAAAATTAATATCCGACTTTGGTTATTTATTTATCGTTGAAAGACGATATCATATATCGTCGCAAAATCGTCTAAAGTGAACTTGAAAACTGGAAATTGCAATATATCAGCGCTAGCACGGCACCGGGACGCAATTCCAACATATCAATAGCGATAGGGGATGGTGCGATCCATTCCCCCATCCGTTACACGTTATTCCGTGCAAAAGTAGAAATAAAACGATGATTTTTTTAACGTAGCGTGAATGCGCGCACAATTCGCGTTCATCGCGGTTCCAAAACAAAATATCGTCTGCGCATGAAACGCTTGGGACGAAGCGAGGCTTATTGTTCGCGGGGACTAATTTCTCCTACTTATCGAATCGGAGCACCGCCCGGACAAATTTATCTCCCTGCGCGAGCCTCACATTCCAGTATGCAAATGCATCGAGACTCGATTCCCACCTACATGCCTATCTCGATGATCGAAATGACAATGGCATGACATCCATCTCTCTAACAGCGAATTGCATCCGCCTGACGTGCAATTCGGAGCACCTCTTTCTCGCTCGGTGCAGCGGCTGTTCACAAACGCTGGGCGTGGTGGGGAGACATGAAGCGCGCCCGAAGGGCACGCGACCGATCGCAGGGGCAGATATAAGGACTTGGGGGAGGGGAGAGAGAGGAAAGAATAAAATTGAATAGAAAACCCAGTAGCACGCGTAGCGATTATTAGGAACTCTCTTCGCATCCCCGAATACCCACCTGGCTGGTACATCTACGGTCCTCTATGCCTATCGGTCGTACGGTTGCCTCTACCATTGCACACGAGCACTGCACGACACTCTTAAATCACCATCATCTTCGCCACTGATCTCCCCGCTGGAAACCAATCTCTCCTCCCAAGCCAGTCAGCTCGATGGACCAATCAGCGAGCGACGCGGTACAGCGATCGGTCGGCCGGTCGGTCGGCCGGTCGGATGGTCACAAGGGAACACCGCAGTACCGGTACCGCATTCGCGAATCCAGGTAAAAAGAGAGAGCTTGCTCCGAGCTGGTGGACACTACACTATTGTTCGTTAGCACTGCTAGTCCGCTGTCGATACCGGTCACATTCCTTCCGGAAGCTCTCGGGTAATGACTTGGAACTCAGGGTGGAACGACCTAGCACGCGGCTCAAGCAGAGTTCGGGAAGTATAGGTGGTAGAGTTTGTCGACCGAGTCCACCCGACTGCACCCACCTCGGGACGCGAGGGCGCAGACCCGTGTTATACGCGACACGGACAAACCTACGGTGACACTGGGGACGCGCGAGATCGACGTTCGCGGTTCCGGGGCTGGCAGTGCACTGACTCCGGCGGCTCCGGCCTCCTCGTTCGACCCGACAATCCGCGGCTCTGACTCCCACGCGACGCATGCGTAGCTCAACATGGCTACGTTGCGCCGTCGTAGTCGTCGTCGTCGTCGTCGTCGTCGTCGTCACCGTCGCCGATGTCGTCGTCGTCGTCATCGTCATCGTCTTCCTCGTGCCCGTCACCCCTCTAGCCCGCTCCGTCTCTTCCCATTGTGATTCCCTCCGTGCGCGATCGTGCGTGTGGGCATTGCGCGCATGCATGTGTATGTGTGTGTGCCGGTACACACGCGCCGTCGTGCTTTATCCCCCAAATCGGCACCCCCGAGAGAGAAGGAGGGAGAGAGAGAGAAAGAGAGAGAGAGAAGAGAAGGGGCTTCTGCTCCGGCGGCAGCAGCCCCGTCCCGCGAAAGGGGTGAGACGGCGCGTCGACGGTTCTCGCGCTCTTTTCGCGTAAGAATAAGACCAGAAACGCTGCAGGTGGTTCACACGGTGGGCGATTGCCGGCATGCGCCCTTCTTTGGCGTACGCGATTATCGGGTGTCGAATGAGTTCACGTGATCGAGCACTTAGTCATGGACTGTTCCCCGCAGCATACGAACGCATGACTTCTACAGGTCATGAATGAGATTAGGGTTAACTGCGTCGATTATGCAACGCATCGATGTAAATTTCTCTTCGGCACTGTCTTGACTGTTCTAAATACAGCTTCGTACAAACTAAATTAGTTTAGAGCACAACAGCCTGTATCTAATCAGATTGTTTTTATTAGTATAATTTAAAAAAATGCTTTCTAATAATAAAGATAAATTTGTTTTACGAAATTAATAAAATGAGCGATCTATTTATATTGCTTTGCATTATTTAGTATGTAGTAGGTATCTATATTCGCGCGATATCTGATTCAAATTTTAATGAATTTATTTATATGCAATGAAGATACAATTGATATTGTGTAATAAATACGCTTCAAGTTTTCTGAGATACAGATATTTGATATAATTATTTAATTATTTAATTATTTTAATCATATCAGGAACCATATAGGTACTAAAAACGTAATAATAAAATATTAAAAGAAACCCTCTTATTACGATTAAGTTTTATGAATTAAAAGAAGAATAACAAATACTTTTGTATAAAATTATTTTGCGACATTGTTTGCTATTTTAAAGATCGGAAGTTGTACCTAGTTTTATTCTATATATCCGCTTCTCGTTACCCTCATCTCTTCCTTCGTATCTTTCGTCACTGTCCCGTATCGACTTTCTCTGTTTCTCTCTTACTGTTTCTCTCTTTCACTAAATCTGAACGACTGATTATGTCAGGCGGAGTTAAGACCGCGTTTGTTTATCTGATTTAACGTTATAACGGCAGGCAGTGAGACAAGCTACCGTAGAACGTCGTGGTGGTATTTCGTGTAACTAAGATTGAACAGGAGAAAGAGAGAAACGGAAATAGAGACAGCAGAGGAGAGACAGGAAAGGACATGGGACGAAAGAGCGGGGAATGGAGGAGAGATATCCAAGACGTTCTGTCGCCGGAGGCGAAGACGGCCCTCCTTCGAAGAGCAGTTTAGTTACGATGAATGGACCGAATGAATCACGCGGACCAATTAAGGATTACAGTAGGCGACGCTTCACCATTACCGGTCCCGCTTTGGGGTCGATACCAGAGGTGCGAGGAACCAAAGGTATCCCCAAGACGGGGGGCAAACCGAGTTTCTTCACGCTTGCTTAGCCTTCGCTGGCTTGCACTTAATTGGAACTTAAGTATACTTTCCGGGCGGTGCATTCCGTCGCTTTCCGGGGTTATATCGAACTGAGAATTTTCTCAGATTAGAGACAACGACAATTTTAAGCAAAGTACCGGAATGTAAAATTTCTAAAACTCTTATTTCGATTAAGAGCACTGATCTCTTTTAGTAACTAAGTAAATTTTTTCTTTATTTGCTTTTTTATGAAAAGTAAAATAGATTAGCATAAGAAATGATAAAAGAACTGTTTTAATTATATCTTTATCTATTATCTTTAGTATGTATTAGCCGCGATAGGATGACTCAGTACAATTCTTAGAACGAGCGTTTATTCGCTTACATTATTAAAGATTACGAACACATTTAATGATATCACTGTTTTTATTAATCAAATTAATGCGATTGTAGTTGAAATAAAAGCACGGAGAGACATTTGTCAATTTATTTTGTAAGTTAGCGCGTATTGATCGGCAAACTATAAAAATTGACGAACTTCTCTATCAGAAAATTGTACCTCCTGTTAAACATTCTACCTCATCCGTTTTTAGAGCTAGACACGAACGTTCCTTATCGTAACGTTCGATATAAAACAGATAATAGAACATTTCGAAATGAAATGGAATGAGCTGATTAATCATCGTGTTTTTTTTTTTTATCCGCGCGGATAGCACTCACTAAATTAATTGAGAACTTGTGAGATATTTAATGGCTTAAATAGCTCTGTAAGTCGTGCGTACGATTTTCTCGTTAATATACAATTTCCGAGATATCTATTATTTTGCTAAAATTTCAACATTTATTGGATTACACTGCATTAACAACGTAAAGCTTTATTTGCCATTCTAAATTTTATTATACAAAAGTTTTAGATAAGATGAAAACAGAATAGCACATCGTGCAGGATTAACACCGTGCTTTAATTTAGTGGGTGCTATATACGCGTTCACTTCGTAGTTCCAGAACCAATCTACCGTACGCGCGCGCGCGCGTATATCTGAGCCATCTACTAATTTATCTCCGACAACGCGAACCGAGCTACGTTACCACCTCTTTCTTCTATCGTTAACGAGATCATAGACAGCACGTCACGCCTGCAACATTGATAGATTTAACGTGAGATTTTTTTTCCGTCTTAATCACCGGATAGATATACCGCGTAATTCCGATTTTGCACACGTCGAAAGAACCCGTTGCGCTTGTCCGAAGTCCTGGAACACGCTCCCAAAGAAATCCTTCTTTCGTGAGGTCCAAACGATCACTCGGATATTTTTGTGCCGATGCCAGATTCGTTTCGAAATCTGCGATTCAGTCGTGCCTCATAGTGACCGTTCGCACAACGGTGGTAGCAATCGTTAAGACAAAAAAAGAAACGAGAACGACACATCTATAAAAGCGTTAACTTATTCATGTTAATACGTGCTATATTCGCATCGATCGTTGCGAAATTTTCAGTTGTCATTCGCAAACTATTACTTTTCGTCTTTTATACGCGCGTTCAGGGTCGAGCTATAAGATCCACTTTAATGCAATTTATACATGTCTATTTTAGTAGGGCAGATGCTTCTAGAAATATCGCGAAACTATGTAGGTATACCTATGACATTACTAAATATCTCTAACAATATCGTTTGTCTTTCATGACATTGTCAGTGTAAAGCCAGCCAAATTTGTTGAACTCTAAAAACTAGAATTATTAACTGTAAAGGATCACCATTTTCCTCCCCCGGAAGGTAATCATACAAGCATGTTGTAGAGGCGCGAGCAAGGATGTTAAAACGCGATTGGCCTCGTTGTCGGTTGCATGAATCCACGAGGGAAGCCCGGTAGGATCATCTGAGGATGATGTCCCGGAGAGAGAGACGATGATTGTTCGGATCAGAAGAAGCACGAGGAAAAGGGTGCGCCCTGCGGGTCCTGTTCGGGCGGATATTATTACGAGACTCTGCGTGTTCCCCGTTCCGCCACGTACGTGCGACGACATTCGCACGATGACGAGGACGAAGATTACCCACTTTTCTACGGTCGCACGTCCCCTCGAACCTCGTTATTTCAAGAATCCGAGTTACTTAGGGTCGAATGGAGAGATCGCTGTCTCGTTACGATTATTTGACTGGCCGCATGGAATCCTACACTTCCAATTTTCGTGAAAAAACATAAGAAGAAAGACAAAGAGCAACGAAAAAAGTGTGTTTGGAAGTTGCGATGCAGCGTAATATAACATTAAATAATTATTCGCCAGCGAAAATGCGTTAATTTATGATTTGCACCAAGCATTAAGCTTATTGGATTTATTGTGTGTGTGTGTGAATAATATTAAATTTCTGGTAGCAATTATCATAATTACTATCGCTGTACTTTAACCTTATAGATATATTATTACAGAAAATAATTTACTTCATTAATATTTAGTCCAGTTTAGGTTTTATTACACGGGGGCAAATGTATGCATTAAAATCATTTAAATATTTCATATTTAATTGAATAGTTAATATTTAATATTAATATCAATTTAAATATTTTATATACAATTACTTTTATCAAGCCGATTTAGAAACACAGAAAATACAATAGTTTTAGTCAATGTGATTTCGAAATATACGCACACGAAATAATTGAATTTCAGGTTTGAATTTTCGATGGACCATTCGTCGACTACTGAATTCGAATCGTCACACCGTATCCAAATTTAACTCGACCATTTACAAAGTTACGATCATATCGTGCGATTCAATGTGGTAGCTTATTGTTCCCCGATAGAATCTTATAGGAATAAAATTTAGCTTTTACCGCATCAAAATACGGTTTCGACCTCTTTTGAAAATACCAAGAAAATTCTTTCCTCATACTTTCGTCTATCTCACATTCTCCATTCTCCCTCGGTCATCGTAACCATCCCATCGTCGTTCCAACTTTCCGTTTCCCTTGCGAGAAGCAGAATCAACGTGTAGCTCTCACGTAACACCGCGAAAGTCGAAAGGCAGGAGAAAAAGAAGAATGATATCCGGGCGCGCGCCTAACCGGAAATACTCGACGACGAAGATCTAAGATTCGCGAAGGGGTTTCGCGGAAGGATGAATAATAACGTTTGAAATTCGAGACGCGGAATAAAACGATGTCGCGGACGAAAGGCACGTCGTCAAAAAAGAGGGGCAGGCGTTTCTGGCGGATGGTACCGGTAGCAGGGGGGGGGGGGGGGGGGAGGAGGGAGATTGAAGGAGATAAGGTAGATAGATTCCCACAGGAAGGGAGGGACGTATCCTCGCGTGTATAGTCGACGGCAAAGCGAAAGGCTGCAAGTGGGAACGCCAGGAAGGCAGGAAAGGAAGGAACGAAGGCTTCGTTCAATAAAATAGAATATCTAATAAGGGACAAAAATGCAGTCAAGAAAAGAATGGAGGGCGCGGGCAAAGAAGGCGGATAGTTCGTTCGGTTGAGCGCGAGAAGAGACGTGAGTTCGAGGCCTCCGTTCCGTACCTCTTCTTATTCCTCTTCTTGAGATACATAGAAAGATCGGAAAGGAGAGCTGATCCACGAAAGAGTCAGAGATGGTCCAATGTATAAAACGACGACCTTTGAATGAGGAGAATAGAGGAAGGCGGGATATGCAAAGTCAGACAGCGTATGGAAATAAAGGCGTGATATCGCCGAGTGCGTGGAGAGTATATGAGAGTATAGAAAGAACGATTTTTGTCGGAAATCCATTTGAAATGTGTAACTTTTTTCTTAGATGAATATTTTATCCCGTATTTTCATCCTTTACATTGCAAGCGTTATTCTTTTAATTATGTCAATGAACAATTAAAGATATTTTCGATTAATAGTCATAACATATAGATAACCGCATCCACTTAAATCACAATCTTATTTTGATCAATGTGCGTTGTAGCTTCCATTGGGAAATCACGGTTATGCATGTGTTATACGTATATACCTATAACGACTTCAAGGATGACACTCTCGTGAATCAATCGCCGACTTTTATATCGAATATCTGTTTTGTTCTCTTTACGCTCCGCGGCACGCCACGTACGACTCGCAAAGCGACACCTTACTTGCCTGTATTAAACTCTTTCCCTTATACCGAGGGCAATTCGAACAGATTACAGGGCTTTATATTCGACTAACGCTAATTAATCTAATTATCGACCACATCTCAACCCGTACACGAGATCAAAAGAAGATTCTAATACACGTTATTTTATTATTATACTACCTACGGAAATTTTTGGCAACTTTCGCAGTCACGCAATGTCTCGATGTAATTCGTGGAATAACTTTATACAAAGGGCCTGATATTACACCTCCTCGCCTCAATCTCCCGCTCCTCTCGTGAAAGCGATTTGCTACGTATTGAATATCAAATACGCCTCAGAGTGAATATCGCGGCATGTATATTTGCATAATACCAGTTTGTTCTACATATGTTAAGATATGTTACTGTCTTAAAAACGACGAATGTAATGTAACATCCATTTCGAATCTCTGTTTCCCAGATGTTTAATGGTCGTCGAATAATTTCGGCGTTAGGACAACAGTCGGTGCCCACAAAGCAAATTACATCGACGCGGAAAATCGAAAATCTTTCTTCTCTTTCTCCCTCTTTAATCTCCGCATAGCCAACCCTTCGTAAAGTCACGTGGCTAAACAAAAGACGTGACGTGACGTCCATTAATTCTCCGAGCAGGGTTCACCGCGTATGATATAATAAAACTTCCACTTTGCACAAGGAAGACTCATTGTCTGACATTCCACGGATTAGCGAACGCGCGTTCGCTTTGAATCCCGGATGAATTCGAAGCGCTTTATCTCTCTGTGTAAGGGCTCCGCTAATAATATCTGTATTTCTAAAAGCGTCTGTTCTAATGACGATCGAAATACGCGCGCATCAATAATACCATGCAATAGTAGTATTGTTGGTCACAGTATAAGTGTATTAAGAATTCAATACCAATGATTCCAATACGCGAATAACTTGCGTAAAATTACTTATCGTTCGCATAGAAGTGCCGTGGCAACGAGATATTCGTTGATGATCAAATGCCATTTGCATATCATATAATCGCGTAACGAAACAAAAGTAATATCATTTAATTGAATTAATTCAGTCATTTGAATAAAAAGCGACTGCAGACAAATATAACAGTAATATAATTCGAAGCGCTATGTTTAAGCTATGACGCAATAATGTTAAATTGGTAACAACATGAATGGAAAATAATAATCATGCAAATACAGAATTATTCGGGTAAAATTCTGCAAGCTGTGTTTTCTTGGAAATTATATTGGAGAAGCAGGAGAAAGAAATTCTTTTTTTAATTTTTATTAATAGCTTTATAGCTCGTTTGATGAATATTATACTAACACGAAAAACGGTTACCTAATTTCTTTTTCTACATAAACGGTCACCTGAGGTTATTTTTACACCCTAATTAAAATTCATTATTATTAATTACATATTGCACATATTTTTCAATGTTCTATAATTTAATATTTGAGGTCAGTATTGCGTATAGATTTACTCAATATTTTCTGGGGGAAAAAAAAAAAGGAGAAACCGAGGTCCTAACATTCTCCGAATCCGGCAACGCGAACACGTACTACGTACGAAACACGACGAAGAACGAGAGCCGTCGGGGCGCCCAGTCGCCCACACCGATGCACTCTCCTTTCCGAAGCCAGAGCTATCCATCTTATACGCGCGTCTCTCTGAAGAGGTTTTATTCCGTGCCGTTCCCAACCCTCTGGCCCGTCTTTCTCCCGCGATAACGCCAGCCTTACAACTGATTGTGAGCGAGGGATGTCGCACCCTATTCGAAATTTCCTCCTACGTTTCGTTCGGGATCATCCGAGACAACTTAAATCTTCGACACCTTCCTCACGAGTTCACATCTCGATGCCCATCGATCGCTTTTGGTGAAGCGTTACTGTGTCCGCGTTTGAGCCTTCATGATTACTTTGTTGCGATTCTTTGTTGTAACCATTTCTTTTTTATGCTTTTTTTAGGTTTGGATTTTCACGAAACGTAATGCCCGAATAGATGGATATATTCTGCGAATGAAATGAAAAACAGTCGGTTCAGACAGCTACGTTAATTCTCCGAATATATAGAACGTATTACAAGCGCGAGTTTTTGTGCCAAGTAATTTGATGCGCTATGTTTGAAACAAATGAAAATGCTTTTACGTATTTTCTATTTGAAATTGAATCATGAAATTTATTGTGTGTATAAAATTTAAAAAAGGATGTTAGTAATTGTTCAATGTTCGATAAAATATAATTTGTAGTTTACTATAGTTTCTCTTATAGAATTTTAATATTGAGATTCTCTAAAATAATGTAGGTACATGTGTGTTTATGAAGAAACTGTTTATTGTAAATTTTAAATCAGGAAGAATGATAAATATAGAAAACGAAAATGTCGATTATGAAACACGCTGCTATGATAGGTCTCGAATTTACAATTACATATTTGTAAATCATCTCGTTTAAATCTGAGCCCGATTCTTAAGAACGATAGGATAATGACACCTCGCTGATGCATATGTAAATTGAAACGAAGCTCTGACTGACATCGAGAGACTGGTCTCGCCTTGGCACGTTGATCGAAACGCGAGATTATGCTGCAGTTGCTATAGGTATAACACATGTGCATAACCGTGATTTTCCAATGGAAGCTACAACACATTGATCAAAATAAGATTGTGATTTAAGTGGATGCGGTTATCTACAGGTATGTTATGACTATTAATCGAAAATATCTTCAATTGTTCATTGACATAATTAAAAGAATAAAACGCTTGCAATGTAAAGGATGAAAATACAGGATAAAATATTCGTATAAGAAAAAAGTTACACATTTCAAATAGATTTCCGCGAGTATGTACTAAATGCGCGTTCACTCACCGGTCGACGCACCGCTGTTGGCCCGCTATCGGCTGCCTCGCTGCCTCTCCTCGCCATCGGCGCCGACGACGACGACGACGCTCCGAACATGCACTCGCGCCGGATATCGATCGGAAAAACGCGGCTAATTACGATCCCGCGCGTTAATTAATACGATACAATGATCGCCCGTCATGTAGTACGGCACTCCCGGCGCATATTACACACGAGATGCACTTGGAACGCGCGAGATCGGCGAAATGCCGAATGGCGATCGTCCCGTTGTTGGTCGAACGCGCATAATGGCGGACGAAGTACTTCACGCAATCGTATAGGTACGCGAAGACAACTTCGTGTTCATACCGACGCGCAACCCCCTTCAGGAGGCGAGCGACAGCGGCAACCGCGCACCCGAGCATTGTCGATCGTCAATCACTCAATTAAGTCGTCACACGATCGACTTATTCGACACTCTCGGAACACTGTCGCGCGCGAATTACGCCGAATAATACGGAGTATCGGTACGGAGTATCGATACGGAGTATTGACGACTGACGAGTCCCGGTCAGTAGATCGTTTCCCGCAGTTTCCCGTCGCGTCCGCGTCCGCGTCGGCGTCGGCGCGGAGTTGACGGCGCACACACACTGATTGTCGGAGGATTTCGACTCGTTCGCGATCCTTCTCGTCGATTTAACACTCCACGGCGATCGTCCGTCACGTATAATGTTCACCGTTGACCGTGGAAACATACCGAAAACTGAGCGAGTCTCACCGCGACGAGTGGCGACGACAAACGGTCGCGAGACTTCACGCAGGACGCAGGGGTACGCGAAGACAACTTCATACCGACGCGCAACCCCCTTCAGGAGGCGAGCGACCGCGGCAACCGCGCACCCGAGCATCGTCAAGCATCGTCCGCAATCACTCAATTAAGTCGTCACACGACCGACTATTCGACACTCTCGAAACGCTGTCGCGCGCGAATTACGCCGAATAATACGCAGTATTGGTACGGACACTGCGGAGACACCGGTAGCGGTAACCATCGTACGACGGACCACGGACCGCGCTAGTCAAAAAAAGAATACTGTGCAGTACGCGTGACGGAGTGCGCGCGCATCGCCTAATAATTAATATGTCGCCATTACTCCTCACGAGATTAGACGTACGCAAGACGGAGCATCGTTCCAGCGGCCGCTGATTGCTCCAAACAGTCAAAAATATGTTCGTCCGATACTCTCAAGGCTTTATGAACGCGACATGGAGCGGAACAGCGTACGCAGAAAATCGCGGAACGAGAGCCGTGACCAATCACGAGCGTTCCGTGATTTTCAGCGACTTTCCGCGGTTTTCAGCGGACAGACTTTGCGGAATTGCGCAATTGTGCATTTAGAACATATATTTCGTTAATGAAGAGACAACATGGACAAGAAAATAACACCTACTAATTCTATTTATTACCTGGCAGTTATTATTATTATTTAACAATTTATTCCAGCTGTTTGGAGGTTAGCGATGACACATCTGCAACAATTCTTTACGCGAAATTATAGTCCTACATTCACATGGAGCGGAATGAGCAAAGCGTAACGACTAGTGTGTCTCAATAATTACTTTTTAACCATTCTATTTACAAGTAATTATTATTATCATGTTCATAAATGTTACATTTAATGGGTTTTCTGTTAGAAATATTTAACTTAATGCTTAAAATATTAAAATAATTTTAACAAATTTGAAATGAAGACTTGTGATTGGTTGCGCGCAATCCGCGTTGCTTTCGTTACGCTTCATGTGAACGTAGGGATTGTGAATTCGCGCAACAAAAATAGCGGAACGCTCGTGATTGGTCAAGGCTCTCGTTCCGCGATTTTCTGCGTAATCTGTTCCGCTCCATGTTGGTCCGTACCCTCAAAGCTTTATACGCGAAACGTAGCGGATAATGCGAGTCTTAATTGATTTCGAGGACCGTTCCAAGCGTGGTAAAGCATAATTCGCTTCTTCTTCTTCCAGGTTTGGCACATGATCGCGTTCGATGGTTCGATACGGCAGCGACACTCACTGGTTACGAAGAATTTCGATTCGTGTGGCCACTATCACTGATTTAACGCTCCACAATGATCGTCCGATCACTCGATTCGGCACTCCCGATACTTGTTTGCTCACTAATCGTTCCTGATGGAGGAATATACCGAAAACGCGAAGCGACAATGCGAAATTTCGGAGTAAGTACTGGTCGTATGATTATACCAGAATTAAAACATGGCCTTGCGTGACTCACGCACGCGTTTAATAATTTCAAATTGTATCTCGCGGAGCGTACTGACCTATATATTGTCGAGCAACCGGCAATTATTTCGTTATATACGCGAAAAATATGGTTATTCAATTTTCCCGGAGATCTATCGTGTGTAACGAAGATATAATATCGTAACGTGAGATATAACGAACAATATAAAGTAATAAATATATAATGGATAAGCAATTGTTAAAACGAAACAAAATTATATTTGTCGATTAACGAAGTATTTCGGTTAATTGTGATTATTCGCGATTTGACGAATACTGGGGCGATCGCTCGATTCAACGCTTCCGTCACTCGTTCGCGTACATTTCTTTCTTGAAACATATAAAAAAATCTCGTCGTGAGACTTCAGAAAACTATCGTACGATGATCGCGTTAGTCAAAACGAAATAAGTACGGCTTTGCGTGACGCTCCACGTGTCTTTAATAATTCCGAATTGTATCTCGCGAGACGAGACATATACTGACCGAGTATTGCCGAGCAACCAGCAATTTACTTATTGTTAGCTATACGTTCGAAAAATATCTTATATGAAATTCCCGAAGCTCTGTCGCACGCGAAATATATAGGCTGTAGTCCATTTGATGTTACAAATGCTTCGAAGCGTTCTTTGTCATCCTCTTTCTTCATTGAAAGAAAGGAGAAGAAGAATGTTCCATCAAATGGACCGCAGCTATAACGAATAATGATAATAATAGATGACGGATAAGCAGATTATTAGACTATTAGAGCAAAGCGACGCAGGGCGATTACGAGCATCGAACAATTTCAGCTAATCGCGATTATCTGTGTTACAGTACTTACTCCTAGTGATCGCTCGATTCGGCTCGACATTCTTTCTCCCACGGTAGTCCTTCTCTAACTGAAGAAACGTACGAAACACTAAACAGACGATTTGAGACGACGAAGCTCCGTCGCGGCGCGGGCGGCGCGGCGGAGTGGTGGAGGTGACTCCGAGGTACCGAGGCGTAAGATAATCACGCGGATCAAATATCAAAACAAACACGATGTCGCGCGACTCCGCTACCTACCGTCGAATTCTTGGAAATCAGCGATGTTTTAGTAAGTTGTTTGTCTCGCGCCGAAGAAATGTTGCAGATTATAACGGAGCGAATTAGTTTCGAGAGAAAGACTACCGCAATAAATATCGACATTCGACAGCACAGCAGTTTTCTGCGGATACACGCGAACGAAAGGCGAGGCTGTAATAATCGTTTAAATGAGAAAAGGGTCAATAAACTTTCGATATCGTTTGGTAATTAAATGCTATCTTTGCTGCTCGTTTCGAATAACATAACGCATTCGTTTAATCGATGATTACGGCGTTTCATACGGCCGATTATCGTGCCCGGTCGTGCGTGATTTGAAATCGTGAACAATGATAGAGTCAAGGGAAAAATCCTGCGCGTGAAAGTGCATCGTGAGAAACGAATCGAATTATTTAATTAACATTAATTATCGCCCGCGGGATCGCGGTCAGTAGTTCCCCACGATACTTATGATCGTTTGTGATCAGCTCGTTTCGAAGCAACGCAACGGAGCAACAGTTGTTCAGGCATTCTATTTATTAAGACGCGTTATTCCGCATTATTTATTCGTTCGCAATCGCATCGTGCGTACGAACGCGGATTGAGGGTATACACAATGGATTTCGTATTAATGAAGGTACTCGAGGGTGATTTTTACCGCGCTTGAATTTGCAGTCGTTACGTCTCGAAACGGCCGGCGGTCGCTGTTTTTCGCGTTATCTACTTGTCATTATCGGAGTAACGCGAATTATTAATACGATCTAATCTCCGTTCTCTCGGAGTTTAATTACGCTCTGATCGGGAATAGCAACGTGATCATCGTTAAATGAACGCCCAGCGAATTATTCTCTCGAATTATTCTGAACGAATGCTAAAGGTGTCTTTCAAATCGTCGAGCGATCGAAATATTAATCTAGCCACACACAAATTCATAAATACCTCTCATTCTCAGATAAAAAATATAATTTTGACATTTTCTTTCCGATTATTCTTACAGTCTACAGATATTCATCAATTATTTTAATAGGCATATATAGAGTATAGATTCATTTGTATATCTAGTTATTAAACTTGTGTGTAGGCATGTAACGCGTCACATAAAAAACAAAACGCGTGTTTCGTTTTGACTAACGTGATCATCGCATACTTAGTTTTCAAAAATCTCGCGACGACGTAACACGATAATGTTCGCTTCGCGTTTTTCGTAGCTGAGCGAGTTTCGTATGCTGTTCGGGAGTGCTGATAAAAATCGGATGATCATCATGTTACAATATATCGTGTGCAGATCGTGTACATTATTTCCATGAAATAAGTGCGGGAGTGATATTGCAGCATCACGAAGAAATGGTCTGCGTCGAGTTGTCGCGTCTTCGCATAAGTTGTTCATCGGACGGAACGCGTCGCGTGCTGAACTAATAAATAGTAGATAAATAATCGTTTTTTTCGCGTGTATTCGCTCGTTCTGAACGTATATCTCGTGCGTAATAATTAATAAATATCGGCAGTGCGAGTGTGAATTTCATCAATTAAGAGTGCAAATAAAACTGCAAAATTACGAAGAAACGGTCTGCGTATTTTAGCATAAAGCTATGCCGCGGCGTCTTCATAAATGTTCAATTGGAACACATTAACCGTCGAGGAGTGTCAAAGTGATGGACGATGAAAAAACGTTAATTAACGCCCGGGATCAGTGACATTTTCTCGATCGACTTTGTGAGTGAATGACGGAGCGTTCCATCAGTGGGAGTCTTGGAGCAACCGGGCCATCAGCCGGACTTCTCCATCGGAGAAAGCAACGGCGCGGGCGGCGGCGACGCGACGCATCGACTGGTGAGTGAATTTATATCCTTGTATTTGTATTTGTGTAGCTGGTATTATCATTCACACTTCGTTCCGCCTCTAAATGCGTGCGCACGAATTAAAAATAATAAAAGGTGAAATTTACTTCTATTTATTAGCGATAATTGCTCGGTTAGCGGTGCGTGTACATTCAAAAATCCATATTTAATTATAATTCAAAGATATGCCCTTTCTCTTTCCAAAATGATGCTTCGAGAGAAACCGTGAATGCAGAGAAAATGTGTCATTCTCTTGCCATTCTTTTCTTTCTCCAATTCATCACATCGAATGCCTTTCGGCGTTTAATCCTTCGAGTCTGTATTCGTAACATTATATGATTTTGCGTTTTGCGACTTTTTCATTCTCGGCAATCTTTCACGTTACATCGCGAGACGGGACGGCAGCGCGCGGTAATAAAATGAGAGAAATCGGTGAAGAATGAGGGACCGGCGTGGAGTAGTGAGACAGAACGCGCGGCGCACGGCTGCGAGGGAGGAAAAAAGAGAAAGAAACATTGCGGTGTTGAATGCACGACGACGGATGGATAAGCGTGAGGAGGAGGCGGCGGCTCGCGGATTTCGTCGGGGTTCTCGACAAGTTTTCTGCAATCGGTTCGTTTGATGCGGATTCGCCGTCCGCGCCTCCACCCACCTGCGTCCAAATCGAAGGCTTTCGCGAAAGTTGTGACATTCCGCCGCGAAGACGCGGAAAAGACAGAGAAAATGCAAGGAACGAGGAGCAGGTAGATAGGAGAGCCGGAAGGGAGAGAGAGATTCTGTAGAGACGGAAAGGTGTGAGGAGGAACGGTAGAGAGATAAAAGGGGAAAGGTAGGAAGGAAGGAATGGGATGGTATGGTACGCGAATGTCTCCCTGCGTGAGTCGCGGAGGGACGGAGGAGATTGCTGCGTGGAAACTTCAGCGAACTCGCGATGTTTACCGCGACTCGCTCCGAATCAAGCCGTTTCTTCTCTCAACGTTGACGAACCGACCTGTTTGTTAACTAGTTGAGGAATTAGCCTCGGACTTGCGCAGGGGACGCTAATTAAAAATCTGGAGATCGCCGCTTCTGCCTGTCGACGACTGTTACGAGTAGAGTCTTTGTTTCTCTCTCGTAAGGATACTGCGAGAGTTAAGATTAAAACGTTGTTATTTCTCTTTTGCGGTATCACCAGACACAAGTTACGCGTCTTATGAGAAACATATTTAGAAAATCGAGAAATATAATTATCGTGAGACAAAAATTTTGTGTTAAATTCTATTTACGTGTTTTCGTTCTTTAAATACTCCATTTCTTTCGTATTAACGACACCTTGTAGAACGGCATTATTTGTAGCTTTTTTGATTTATAACGAAAGAGCCGCGTATTCGCCACGGTGTACAGTCAAACCTGACTCTTCGTTTCAAGAGCGACCGCCAATATTTGCTTGTCTCCGAGACGAAAGCCGTGAAGAGCGGCTCTAGCGACCGGAAGATAGTTGGCATGTGTGCGCGACGAGCGGAAGAGAGTGGAAAGAGCTCGGGGTTACTTCGTCGGAATACCAAATACCCATTTTGCCTCGCCTGACTACCCTCGAATCGGACCACTACTTGCGCGGGACTTCCTAAACTTCTCAGAAAAGTGGAATTTTCTCGAAAAAGCATCATTCTTGATTTTATCCCCTCTACGTAACTGATCGCGCGCGAGAGCCAACAATTTCTCTCATTTTGTAGCATTCATCGGATATTTGTTGTAAAATGAGTAGGGGAACATTACGTCTCTTCTTTTCGTTTTTACGATCTTTATCATTGTATATGGCACGGCTAACGACGATAGAATAATAAAACGTCTACGAAGTCGGTAATAAATAGTCACTGACATGACTGTCGAAGTAGAAATCAGTGGCTCGTGAACGCTAGATCGATGTACGTATTCAGCACACAGGCATGCATGGTGACGTATAGGTGACCGCTGCAGTATATCCTGGAGGTGGATGAAGGAAGGTGAGGATGCATCTTGCGTGAGTTAGGGTTGACCGAGCTGAATAATGCATTGAGTTGCCTGCGCCATAGCCTCTATATTCCTGACATCGTTGCACGCGTTACATGGTGTACAGTCGCTATATATGCAGTCTTGTCTTTGCTGTTTAGTAATTTGGTATATGCGCTTGTTGTCACGTAGACCCACATTTGCCGTCAAATTTGCGGGATAGGTATAGCTTCATCATTACGTAACAACGTACTTTCGTATAATTTATATATATATTCATTACTCTAAACCTACTTAGATCCGTATGTGGAAAAGCGCATTTTTATTTTTGATTAGTACCGTCGGCACATTACAAAATAATTATGCTATAATGATACAAACTCACCGTGGAAATATCCATGACAATTATCGTAAATGTAACTCACCTGCAACAAAAGAAAGATGATTTTTATTAATATGTGTCAAAGCTAAAATCATAAATTCAATTGCAATATAAAATTATTTATGTGCGTACACACATAATCGCTAACAATATGTATATAAAAAGTATAATATTTTTTTCATGAAATTAATAATTTGTTAATTTATTTGCTGTCTTGAAAATATAAGAAAACTTTATTACAGCGGGAGATTGTGTTTTGCATTTCCACAAAGAGCAAAACTTGAGCGTTTTACAAACAATAAGGACTTGTTCAACAGGTCCGGAAAGAAACAGTTTGCACGTAAACATTTGCGCGTAAAACTTGTTCTCATTTAGAACATCTTGTCTTCCTATTTGTGGAAACTGTATCAGATACGCGATGCGAGGCACTTTCGTTTTCATCTTTGACAGGCAATGTCTGTAAGACAATTTTGTCATTCGCAGCAATGTATCGCACGTTATGCCTTTACGTTCCAAAAACGCGATCCCGAAAAGAATAAACCAACGAAGTGCATTGTAAAGTTACGAGGAAAGCGAAGAGAAACTGATATATCCCAGGCTTTTCGGAGGGAAGCAGGCGTAAAATTATTTCATCAGGCGTTATCGTGTATTACTATCATAAAGCAGTTTTTACTGCCATATACCGTGAAAAAAAAACTGTATTTTCATCAGTAAACACGGCGGTCGTTTGAAAAAAGTTACGCGGCCGCTGGGAAGTGGGTATAGGATAATCATATTTTTTTTATATTTCTGCATCAAGGAAACGGCGAACTTCTAAACAATACAGCCGCTATTTCGCTCGCAGTATCTTATCTGATCGCGTAACGGGAGAACAAATAAACTGCGAAACGAAATTTATAATATATTATTTCCTAGAGAAAACTTTTTCATAAAATTGTGAGTTATATTTTAGAGATTTGTAGGAAATTTAAAAGAGCTAGTAGAGAAGTTCGTAATTCATCTTAAATATGATACATTTTTAAAATAAATTTTACAAGTTACGCTCGAGTTTACCCCAATGTCGTTTCGAATCTTCTTAATAAATTAAAAAACTTGCGTAAAAATCGTTTTTTCAATTTTATCAGTAACAGGATTTATATGTATAATAAAAATTCGGAACAAAAGCAACGGATGTGCTAGCACCGGTTTATTGTTCGCCAACAAATTTTGTTGGATGGCGAAGTGGTTCACGTTGTCTGCGGATATCAAACTGGTTCACGGTAGATATATATGCGCTATTCGTCTAACTATTCTCATTACTTCGCGCTTAAGATTTCCGTCAGAAATGCGTCCGGTCGAGATTACAACCATTGCAGTTCAATTACATTCAGTAAGAGCTTATCTCGACGAGTGGATTTCGTCTCTCGTAAGCAGCTTGCAGAAAGTTCCGCAGATACGGCGACGATGCATTCCGGTGCGCGAAAATTTCGCGAATTCTAAGATTTCTTCCATCCGAGCGTAATCTTTCAACATCGCATTAAACGAATTATATCTCCTCTTCTTCCTTTTTGTAAAAGCAGAAATTTGATACGCATTCGACAGCCAGACGGTGGGAGGTAAAATTTCATTATTATGATTGGTTCATCCGAGATCTTTCCTTTCAGAAGAAATATAATTCTGCGATACTAGAGAAGCGACGAAGACTTGACGGGAGGGGATGCCTCGGATTAAAGGCGAGAATGTATTCAGTTTAAGCTCCTCCGAGTCGACTATTAGCCAACAAAAGATATAATAATAGGATAATAAGCTGCTTGGCGTAACGAGCAGAGACGCCAATAAATGCCTATCGCAAAAGTATTTATCATAATATAGTTGTATAAATTATATGTAATAAGTATTTGGCTATTCTATAGAAATTCATAACATTGAATACGCGACTAATTTATCGCAGGAATCGAAGAACATGAGATGAATATTTAACATAATGTCAATTATGATTTTATAACATTATTGCTTAAATAGTACTTTAGCAAGTTGTGATTCCGTGATATGTTAGCGCTAAAAACAGATTTTATTAGTGCTGAAAATTTGACAGTCGCAAAATAGAATATCAAAGGGGGAAATATCTGGCAGGATGAGAAATGGAGAACGGGTGGAAAATTTAGCTTTTGTGGAGACGATGTCAATGTCCTTGCGTCCCTATGCGAGACCATCCCCTCTTTGCGAGTCAAACCAGGCGAGTAATTATTATTAGCATGGGTGCTAACGAAGCGCCCGTGTTTTGGCGACCGCCAGACCAACCACCCTCGCTTCATCCATGAGCAAACCGCGCAGGTAAGGGGAAGGGGAAAGCGGTATAGCGACGGGAAAATAAATTTCACCGACTGTAAATAATCGTCGTAAATTGGGCTACCGCGGACAATAGACACCCAGGGTAGGAAGCTCCTTTTCCGGGCTGGCTTTACCAAAAGGAGCTATCGCCTCGCTACGACGCGGATGGGTGTAAAGTCAGTGGGAAGGGGGGGGGGGGGGAGAGAAAGAGGCTCAGGGTTATCAAGGAAATCCCATTATTAATTGTCGTAAGCAGCGATAATTGCCGCGACGGTATCTCGTTTATGTTATACGAGGTTACGCAACGCCCGCGGCCGGGCAGGCGTATTTCGTGTTAATTATCGGTAACGACTGCAATTACTCACGGAAAACTCCTCGTAAGGATCCCTCTTGCCGGTCGTTTCCGCGTGTCGTTTTACCCGACTCGCTCCGATTTCCCGCCAGACGATATAAACTTCCTTATTTTGTGCCAATTTGATGATACCGCTCTGTGCAAACCGCCGACGAAACTTTTATACGATCTACAAAGCATCCTTTTACGATGAGACAAATTCTCGCTCTAACTTAGACGGAACCCCATATTGCATGGCACTGAATGAAATGCTTAGATAAACATGATATTTCTATTATTACTTTATATAGTTTGTATTGGTGCTTGTGCACACATAGAATAATTAATTAATTTATTAATATCTAGTAATATATTATTATTAATAAATTGTTATTAATTTAACCATTAAATTGTTAATTTTATTAATTTTATTATTAATTTTTTTTTATAATGTATAAATCACATGTTATATGAAATATATAATCTTTGCGATAACAATTTGTAGGATGAAAACAATTAAGTGCACCGCTAACTGCGTTAATCAATATAAATATTTCACATTATATTCGTATAGCTTTAGCTCGATAACTTTTTTATACATGATTCTCGTTATCTTGAATGAAACGGGGTATTGTAACATGCACAACTGTATATGCAGAATGATACGATCCTGCATCTCCAAACATTTAGCAATTTCGCGAAACAATAATCGCGCACGATCCAAATTTATTCTGCATGCGTACAATTAAATCTATACGTTTGGGCATTTTGGTACGAACGTTTTTCGGTCCCTATATATTGAAATCATCATTGTGTGCTTGCCATTTGGTCGGCTGCGTCTACTTTAATTGCGCGAACGATACACAGGAATGCATACATTCGTCCATATACGTGATTTCACGCGGCTATATATGAATCCTCCGCTTTGGCACCGTGCATGTGTACATAAACTCCGGGCAGGTCGGGCTCAGCCGTGTATATTTTAGCGTCTGTGAATAATCAGCAATCAGCAGTAGCTGCGGCAATGGCGGCGGTAACAAATTGCACGTGTACACACACAAACTAGACATGCAAATTCGAGAAGCGAGTCTCGACCTTACCCGAATCCTAGCCTACCCGGCCATCCCTTTTGATCTAACGAGTCGTGAAATCGTTACGGGAAATCGAGCTATCGCTTTTCGGACGGATTGGATTATCTATCGCGAATTTGAAATGTTTCTAGTGCTATTTTTTGGAGTGGAGACTTGTAGAAATTTTAATTTACCTATAAAAGTGTGTCATTGATATATAATTACGATATTTCGCGTATATATTGTGGCCTTCCTTCTTAATAATTCAGCTATTTTTTCTTCTATACGGTATTGCGAAAACCATATAATTTTACGAAACAATAAAGCAAAAATATATATTATTACTTAATTTAAATATAATATTTCATACAATTTTAATCATTTATATTGTGATGTATTTTATAATAATCTATTGTATAATCAGTTGCGTGACTGACAATTGTCGTTCACTTTTGACTTGCATACGATATGTTTTATTTTGCATTAAAAATTCGCTCTTGTTTAGCTAGTTTGTCGTTAAATGCACCGATGTTCATGTTTCTATTATCTGCAACGTATATTACATTTCTCTGATAAAACCGTAAATCGATACCGACGTCGTAAGCAAATGTGCAGCGTGATGCTAATTCGCAAATTCGCTTCAATAAATCGTCACAGCGTATTTTCTGTGGTAGAATCTAGCAGAGATACACACAGAGCGATACGGAAAGCTAGAGCCGACGACACGGTTGGGGGATATAACGAGAAACGTAAACGTTTACCTCAGCAAGCCATTCTCGAACGACAGCTCAAATGACGGTATCTAAATTGGCGTCGGAATACTTTGCCAAGTCCCACGTAAAGTTTATCAGCTTCATCGAGACGCAAAGGCCTCTTGATATTAATCATATAATTTTCTACATGCTCGTTGATTGATTATTAATTATATGAACTAAAAATACATATTATATATAGTTTTATATAGGATATAAAATTATCATCAATGAGAAATATTAAATGGGGTATCATAATTGCTGAAAAATCAAAGATAATATTTGTATGCTGCTCTAATTTCAATTCTTACAATTAAGATTCCTTGATCGTAAGCACTGCATGTCCCATAGAAAAGAATTAAGATACCTCACCGTAAACAAATATCGAATACAAGAAGATCGAATTACGAGATATTTTTTTGATTGTTATTATCAGATTGATCGCGTAAATGTATCTATCAGAGCTGTGTATAACAACCTCTTGGCAGATCGACTAAGGATCGTTTCTCATGGTTAAAGGTTCACGGCCCAGGTAGATAATTGACAGGCCCGTGCTCTGGGCCCATCGTTGAGAATAATTGGTGATCTTATCGGGAGATGTCTTGTATACGAATCGTGAACAGAGACGAAACGCGGTCTTCCTTCTTGAAGAATGGGCCGCGTAGGTGCTGATCAATCTGATACTGATCTGATTGCGAGGGTGCGGTCAGTCGAGCAGCTTTGGGAACAGGTTAACGCACGCTGACCTGTTTTGTATTCATGCTTTTCACAGATAAGATGATCCGCTTTCCGTATAATCATTTGCATTTGTGATCAGGTGTGTCGATGATTCACACTAGTTTCAGGTTGTGAGACAAATTCTTCTCGATTGGCTACGCTGTTAAAGATTACGTACGAATTAATTTAATCTTGCGTTTCAAAAATTTCAGTTAAATTATTGAATCTAAATTTAGATCTAAAGTTTTTTATAGTTGCATTATTGCATAGATTGTAGTTTATTCGTTGAGTTTTTTCATGTAGGCACTCCGTTCTAGCACGAAATATGAAATATAGTAGGAACGTATTTTATGCACGTTTCCGAGACATAAAATAAGGATTTATAGTTAGTAATTTTCGTATCGAGAGTGGCGTGTGCATAATTGAATAAAAGTAGGATACAGAATGCTGGTTCGAAGAAAACACGATAGCGCGTGGTTTCACGAACCGGTCGGAATTTGGGTTATTGTGCGCGCAGAATTTCTTGGACAATGATCTTCTGCAAGAGAGACAGGCAGATGTGACTTGTCGCCTCGCGTGGAGTACACTTAATATTGGTATCGATATCCGCTCTTATTACGCAATAAAAATCGCATTCGATTTTTCCTGCGGGATTCCCGTCGCCGTTGTAAGAGACTTCGAGGAAGGATTATTCCGGCAATAGAATGTATCTTTGCGAAAGATGCTTTTTCGGAATTGCTTCTAGATACAGTTCGGACGATCTCTTCCCAGTTTCCGCCGCCATCCACTGTTAGGTAGTCAAGTGCAACCGCAATTCGCACGCAGCGCATTCCTACGGGCGGTTTTATGGTCTCGCGAAAGTAAAGACGTGAATTCCGGGCGTAATACGAACTTTTGATGTACTCGCTACACTCGGCACGGCAACTGCAATTGCACAACATACAACGGAGCTTACGTCGTCCGGCCGAGTATCGGTGCCTGAAACGCGGCAGTTTATTGGCGGATAGATCGCATTACTTCGACAGTTAATATAAATGCCGGATAAAATAAGGGTGAAGAATCTCGAAGATGAAACGGAAGAAGAATCGCGTTTGAGGTTCACTGGCTGTTTTATATTTTGCTATGAATTATGGGATATAAATATTGTGGTGACTGTCGCACAGCACGATATCGAAAATTGTTATCGGAACGCGAAGTATTTCCACGCGAAAGAGTTATGATTCGAAATTGTAGTGTACTTAAATTCACTATTCAGCACGGATATTCAACAGCGTATTATTCAGGCAATTATAATGATAATCTATGTTAATGCAATAATTATGATTGTGCCTGTTCGTATAAAAAGTATTCTTCGTGATTTTTAATATTCACCTTGTGGAATTCTTGAAGCAATTGAATAATGTGGAATGTACATGATATGAACAAAATTTATTATTCTATATTACCTCACTTATATTTAAAATAGAGAATCGTTTCATCTTACTGTGCCCCTCAATTAATTCGTGCTCCAACAGCTGCGACGGTTTTCTCGTTTCGTGTCGCGCAAATGCAATTGCATGTCTGTGACCGCGAGCGCGTGCGCTCGATTGTGTATGCTCCATTATTTCATCGCGGTTGCACGTTCGCGTTAAAACACATGTGTACAAAGTTTTACGATGCAAATCATGCGAGGCATGGCACGAATTCTGTCATACCGTTGTGCTAGTGATCGCGGTTTGCGCGAATAACGAATTTCAAAATTGCGTTTTCAATCCTTTCCAAGCTTGTTGTCAGTTTAATTGAGAAGTATTGTCATGATTTAAGCGGATAAAGTTGTACATTTTAGATGTGCTGTATCCGCTCGTCAAATTTCCGCACACGACATAAATTGCGATGCCCATTAACGCCGTGATGTCCATCTCTTCAGAGACTACTTTGCCCCTTGAAAGTTCCATCGCATCGGTCGTGTTCGTTTCTTTGACTGCCGGTCACTCGCCGATTCCGTCAAGTCCATCGCGGTACGATTATCCAAGAGGGAAAGATTATTTTGCTTATTCTCAAACCGCGGCGCCCCGCGTCTTCTTCCTCCTCGTTCGCTTTCTTCGGGATCGCTGGCAGGGCTGAAAAGTGGCGACGGAAAGGTCGCTCTTTCGCGAGCGCCTATCGGACCCTCGCGGCTGCAGGCGCAGCTGTAGACGTTCTCAGGATGCGGAAGACGCGGAAGAGCGGAGCGAACGGGCAGGAGGGGACAATGAAATTGAAATGGCGAAAGCGGATCACAGAATAGGTTGGCTTAACAGGGGGTGGCGGCGGAGAGCGAAGCAGGTCGTGCAGGACGAGAACGAGGGGGCTAATCCGCACGGCTACAGCACTGTCTGCGAACGCGTTCGTGCACGCGGGCGCGTCTCTTGCTCCACGAAATTAATTTTAAATCGTAATATCTTCGTCGAGTAATCAATATCAGTTCGTGGAAATTTGCCCGTTACACGGACTCGGGTAATTACCCCTATCCATCGGGGAAGGGGGGAAGGGAGAATTTCGCGGCAGTATTAATAGCATCTGTTATTATTAATTGAGCTTTTTGTTCGAAAAGCGAACCGCGCTATATCATAATTTCTATATTAACGATAGTTTATAGATTCGCCGACTATGCGATTTTTTACCGCAAAAGTTCACGAGCAAGTGTCTCGATTTTCGTATGTTCGTCTGCACTCCATAGTCTGATTGGATTTATTAGCACGGAATTAATTATTACAAATTTGCTGTAACCTAACCCGAATTATTCGCGAATTGAATATGAGGCTTGTGTCTCGTATATTAAATGATTTAGCGCTGGACGGTTTCTCATAGTGTATACCTAATTGGTAACTTAACAGATGCATGTTATGCAACAGACGGAAAAAAAATCCGCGGACGATGATGGAACGAAATAGGCATATTTTCGTCTGCGGAAACAGGGAAATAGTTTTAACCAGTACTTATGTTATGCAACAGACGGAAAAAAATCCGCGGACGATGATGGAACGAAAAATGCGTGGAGGAGAGAGGAGACGGAAAAAAGAAAGAAGAGTTTGTCTTGAAACTTTTTTCTCCCTTCGACATCGTTTCCCTTTATCTCGTTCGCCTCTTTCGTACTTCTATTTCAGCCCGTACAGAGAACAGCCGGTTCTCGACATTTTCCTACGAAGAGTTCTCGCGAGGACTTCTTACTTATCGATGTGGAAACACCCGAGAGATGAGAGAGGGCAAGAAGAACATAAAGGAAGAAAGGATGGAGAATGGTAGGAGGATGAAGGGTAAGGGGAAGGTGGCGAAAGAGAGAGAGAGAGAGAGAGAGAGAGAGAGAGAGAGACGAGAGTAGGGAAGAAGAATGACGAGTATAGGGAGAAACAGGAGGGCACCAGCTTGCTCGAACGACCAAAACACTTGAGAGTGGGACGAGTAGAGAGTCGGTTGAGGGGGAGACGTCGCGACTCCCCGGCACGAAAACTGGAAAAAAGCATCTGACTTTGGAGAAACGCGACGCGGCAGGTTCTCCATGTTCCTCGTTCCCATCCGCGCTTTGCTCTCTATTTTCCTCCCTTCTGTCTCTATTTCTCTCATCTCTTTCGTTCCTTCTCCCTCTTTCTCTCACGCCTCTCATTAGGAGAAACTTTCATCGGAAGTTCTCTCTGCAGGCGCAGTCTGCAACACCGGAGGCAGCAGTGCGAGGCGGAAGCGAGTGCAGTGTAGTATTTATTTCAGCCCCTAATGAGTTTGCAGGGCGCTCTTCGTACACGCACACGCTGATCGCCGCTGCGCCGCGCCGCGCCGCGCCGCGCCGCGCCGCGACGCGACGCACCGCATTCGGCTCGATGGTGCGCGGAGCGGCGCGGCGAGACGCCCGTCGCGTCGGACGGTCGGCTGGCTTCGCGAAGTAGAAAACGGAGCTTAAGTTTTCGCTTCCCACGTGGAAGGAATCGGTATATACGCGCCAACTGGCTTTTTGGCATTTTCGACGCGCGCCGTTTCTCTTTTTTCCGCGAGTCGTTTACGCCGCGCGAGTTAAAAGGGTAAGCGGCTCTCCCCCTTTCGGCACAACCCACCTCCTTTTACCGGGTGTTCCTCTATACACCTTTCGCCGCTGTCGTCGCCGCCACCGCCATTCCCTCCATTCCTCTCTCGTGAATTTCTCCGCGCTCTTTTTGCGCGGTACTTAAACGCAGAAAGAAACGAGGCCGTTAAAATGTTCCGCCATGCACAATTTATCATGGGCTGCGAATGGTAAACGCACGCCCGGGCTCGTCTCAAAGTCCAGAGAAAAGAGACGCGGCTTAATAATGTTCCGCGTTGCAGAGAGCGTTACCGGAGAGCGAGCCCAAGCCTGAGCGTGCACCAAGAAAGGACCGCCGCTACTTTTCTCGCGCGCGTTCGTTAGAGACGCGCGGACGAGAACGCCGCCCGCCACGATGAACTCCTTTTCTCCATTCTTTTATAGACACTACCGGCATCTCCTAGCTCCTAGAGCCGCGCTGCTCCGCGGAAAGGGCAGAATGCGGGCTGAAGTTTCGAAAGCGTCTGGATACGTGCCTTTAAACTCGGAACGTTTGCGGATAACTCGTAAAACAGATGCGCTGGCATTTCGAAGCGTATAAAGAAAACAATAACAGGTGAAATACGCGAGCTTCGTACGTAAATATGAATGCGTTACGTTTTTACTGCGAATACGATACGTGTCGATAGGTCTTTTCGGCACCCATAATATCTAGAATTGAAAATATTGGAAAGTATGAAAGGAGAAAGAGAGAGAGAGAGAGGAAGAGAAAGAAAACGAAAGTCATAGATATTAATTTTGGTATCAGTAAATCGCGCGTATTAAATTAAATTGCATGTATTATATGCATCGTGAATATGTAACACGGAGGATGATTTAGTCGTTTCTAATTGTCGCGAAGTACGACGGCATGTGTCAAACACTGACTGTTGCTTCTCACTTATTCACGTTCAATCGACTTTGAAGGTCCGAAGGTCACGTCGACGTTTAATCAGCTTACGCTTAAATCCCTTTAAGGACTTAAGTCCTGCTTTCGTCGCACGGAGTTATCACGCAAGCTCAACTACTTGACCAAGGCTAGTAAACGTACTAAAGCGGCAGTAAAGTTCTCGCGGATTAATTGATGCCCTGTGTAGATGGTCGCGTCGCTTTTCGTACGAAGTTGAAGCACTCCAACACTTTACCGATGCCATGGGCGAGTGGCTGATAAACTCTTCAATTGATGATATTTAGGTAACTATGCGCAAATAAAAGCGTACAACTATACTAAAGTACCAGCTTAGTAACACAATATAAAAATAATCGAGTGCTGAATAACGTACGGAGGAAATTGTAAGTAAAATATATCCGGATATATACCTATGCCCTTATTATACTTGAAAGATCGTAATAATATATTTATCCATTAATTGAAAGAAATTAACGGATAACAAGAATGTTGTTTACAAAAACAGCTTTATTTTAAAATTATTTATGGTTAAAATGCAATTTGGTTGTGCACATACTCGGTTACTTTCGATCGCGTTGAGCGCATACGTGGGTATTTGTTTTAATTAATAAATAATTGAAACAAAACAAGATACACCGCGATTAACGCACATGAAACTATAATACGGCTGTTTCCCACTGTTATCGATGCGTTCAACAAATCGTATGTACCTTCGAAAATAACTATATCCGGATGCGTCCATCAAACGTGCAAATAATTTAGAAATGGAGATGTTCTCGAAAGTGAGTTACATTTTACAAATATATATTCAGTCATATCATCAATTATTGAACAATTTACATATAGAATAACGAACAAGCAATTGTCGATTCTGATTTTTTATTTTTATTATAGATATTATTACGTCGAGTTTATACATTTTTTTTATCTCTAAAATTTGTTTTTATCTCTACCTGATCTAAAATTTTTCCAGTAGCGAAGTGACAATAGGGCAAATCTTTTTTAGTGAGTTCTCGCATTTAGCGGCACAAACCTACGTGATTTTCCGCAGCATTCGTCGAGCTTGTCGAGCTTTGCGAGGAAAGCTGAGGCGAGTTTGACCCGATCCCTTCGTTGCCGTGTTTACTTTGGAGTGTTCGTTATCGCTCGCTAATTGAGCCCTTGACGCGGCAACATTTACGCGATGTGCACGTTTGTGCAGCCACGTAGTAGAGCATAGCTCATGCGTTGCAGGTTGCTCTTTCTTCTCTCCCCCTAGCCTTGCTCTCCTCTTTCCCTCCTCTTTCTCCCTCTCTCTCTCTCTCTCTCTCTCTCTCTCTCTCTCTCTCTCTCTCTCTCGTCACTGCCGTCCGTTTCCTGTATTCCCGTTCACTGCCAATGCCACTAGAGAATCGGCGGTAGCGACATCGACAGCGCTAAAGACAGCCAGTGCGGTACCGACATCGCTCATTTACTTTGGCTCGCTTCGCAGAGTCGGATTTAATTACTGGATTCGTCGTGGCGCGCGCGGAAGAGCGTGACAGACGCGGAATGGCTGGGACGGATGGTTTGTATTATGGTTCCGTCGCGAAACGTAAACGACAAAATTTATTTCGCTCGCGATACTCGGATGTCTCGATGCACGCAGATCGAAATAACGCTCTGTATGCGTAACGAAAGATTTATTCGGTTGCTTGCTTTAAATTTGTCTTGCTTAGGGAGAAACAGCAAACGTAATCTCAGAATAATAATCATCATAATTAGAATTTGGTGCAAAAAGATCTGCAATATGGAGAATTGTGGTAATTTTATTTGTAGCATTGTTGTATATGTATGGAATGAAAGAACAATAGATACCCCAGCACATTGACTTCATTACTAGAATTAGTTATGTAGTTATTTTAGCGGTTTGTTGCATCACGTTTTGTAGCAACATGTCATATTTCATCTCAAATATGTAGTTTATGAAAAAGAATACACATATCGTAGCATATTGTGTACATTTTGTTGTAGAATGTGAAATTTAGTTGAAATGCTGCTACCGGTACGTGTACGTGGAAATATTTAAATATAGAGTTTTTGGAAAAAACTTTTTTGTTTAGCGTCTCAGATATTAACAATGCGCAACAGGGTGAACAAACAAAGCAAATGGTAAAATTCATGCAGACGTATCAATTGTGAGACACAATAACTATTCTTGTCCACATTTTTTTACGAACTACTGGTTATTTATTTACTATGTTTACTTGTACACGAAGTTACCAACGAATGCAGCTGCTGTCGATTTTCCAGATGCGTTTGCTTTCACCCTTTATTTTCGCTATACGAACTGAAAACGTTCCGAAGTAGGCAGCGTTGCGCCATAGACGACGAGAAACAAAGCCGCGCGAGACAAAATACGGGAGAAAGAGTTAGATACCGGGACGACTTTTCTTCGTAGCGAGTCCACGTATTTTCGAACAGAGTCGAGCGTAGTGACCGGAAGTTCGTCGCAACGGGTTCCTCGAGGGGCCATTCCGATGATGGATCGCAACTCTTGCGAAAGTTCGGCCTCGAGCCGCGCGGAAGAGAGACTCCGAGGAAGAAGTACTCTTTAAGGTATTACACGGCGTCGATTCGCCACGATTTCGGGAACTTTGAGTCACCGGCAGAGACAGTCTTTGTTCTAATGTACCGAGATCTCTATACAACACATCTCGAAACAGGAAACAAGAAATACTTTTCTATTGTACTATGGCGTTTCATGTAGTATAACTAGAATAATATACGGATATAGAAGATAATATTAAGGAATAAAATAAGTTTCTTAAACTTATAATATCAAATATGTGTTTTCATCACACTTAATTGAGTTATACACAAGCGATCGATGAGATATTAATTGGGCGGTGATGCAAATCTCGATCTCGATATATCGCTCACAACATCAGACCTTGAATACGTCTTCTCGTTATCGTCATAGACGGGAGAATGGCTGCGTTTCTGCGGACGAGTCGCCGGAGGAGATGCCGGTCGGCGCGATAGGTCGGTATACGCTTCGTATCAGAAAATGATGATGCAGCCACGCCGTGTGATGAAAAATGGCGGGTTCGAGTGAAGTCACCGGAATGAAATGCATGGATTGGTTTAGCCCGGGGCGCCTGCCACGGAACTGGCATAGACAGCAAGTGATGGATTACCGAGCACGGCCGTTCCGCGAGTTCCCTCGGCATGTTCGCGCTCTGAAGACTCTCCTCGTCTCCCTTGCCCTTATGCTTCGTACGTCACTCTGACGTATTCTACCAACAAGCTCTCTCTCTCTCGCTCGCTCGCTCGCTCGCTCGCTTCCTCTGCGTCTCTCTCTTCCTTCATGTAGTTGTCAAGATTTCTCCCGCTTGCGCGTCAAGATTAGATACGCACGAGTATATATTAGAAATTTTCATCGCGATATTTATCGTCGCAGAAAATTCACAAATTATAAACAATAAAATGTTAAATTTTAGCTAGAATATTTGCAACATGTTCGAGATAGCCTAAAAATAAGCAACAGATTCATATCAGGCACCACGACGTTTTATCGATTTTCTTCTTAATTTCAATCCGTCATATACCGAAACTTCGTCGATCGATTGTTTTGAAAACTTGTTGATTAAACGAGACAGGATCAAAGCTAAACCGTTATTTTGCAGTGCTCGCGGTACACCATGAACTTACAATTAGTCATAACGATTCTGAGAAGCAAACAGATCTCTATTGTCTCTGTTCGTTATTGCCAGGAGCTTAGAGTCTCTTCTGGTATATTTTAGTCTAGAACATTGCGGGTATAAAAAACGCCGGAACTTTCTTGAGTCGGTCAATCGTCAGTCATTACTTTCTTTCGGTCGCAAACAGTCTAAACTAAATTACAGTTAACGAAAATGCAACTTTAAACGAATTCGATTTAGAACACTCTCGTTATTCGATTTACGTTCAATCTCTTTATCTTAAATCTCTTATAAATTTGTTGTTTTTTTCCTCTTTTACTAGTATAGTTTGGCTATTGTATAATAAAGTGATGTGTCATGCTTGCATCTTTGCATCTTATCAGTACGTTTCCACATTATCTTTATCTCCATCCTTCCTTCGTCACATCGCATCGCGAACAATCCATTTCTTGTAATAATAAATCGATATGAATCATAATTATTGGATTGATTAATTGGATTATTGGATTAACACTTGATTTACTTTACACATTACTTCGATAATTAATTTGAGATGTCTCCTGGCGTCTATACTTATAGTCAATCTCGAAGACTATATTTGATCCAACGATGAAATTTATTTATAGTCCTCTCTCTTTCCTTCATCTCGACATGATTATATCACGTTTCTTTATGGACCCTTTACCAAAAATTTCTCCGTCCTTTGAAAGCATTCTCGCGTGTCTTATGCACGTACACGCTCGTGGAGCAGATCGATTACGTCGCCCTTCCTTATTTAGTGCCATCGTGAAACGATTCACGAGTCGCTCGTAAATTTGGCAAAATGCTCTGCTTGCAGATGTTCATTTTGACGCGCTCCACTAAACGTGATGTCGCGTCGACATCCTATCCCTCCTTTTAAACACAATGAAATTCACGTGCTGCCGAAGTATGGAGTCGACCCTTCCTGCTCCTTGAAGAAATTTCGGGGATTCGTTGTGGCTCTTTTGCCTCGACATTTCCCTCTCTCGAACTTGACATTCGCCTTTTCATCATGGTTGCTCTCGATGCGCCGATTCGTTTTGATCGTTCTTCCATTAAAACAGTTTCCTAGCCGTATTCGAATATGCACACCCTTCCTTTGAAGTATGCCTACGTTCTTAAACTCTCAAAGTATCGCGTGTGTGTGTTGGACAGTTACCATACAAAAATAAATTTCAAATGAGTTCCGCGAACGTTCGTATTAATGTTTTGAAATTTATATATTTATTATTATATTATAGTTTGCTGTTATTTATTATTTTAACACTTAAATTAATTGTATATATTGAATATTCATATATTTAACATATTTTGTTCCAATTCATTGAAATAAATATTAAGTTTACGTATGCATTATCGATTGCACACTTAAATATTTAGGAACCCGTTGAACTAGAAAACATATTTCACTGGTACATAGTCTGGTCGCAACTTCTCTTGGAGAAAACTTTGTTCATTTCGTAGTGACCGCCTAGCTATTCGCGAATACATTTTACTCGACGACGTGCGAGACGTATGGTCATTTGCGACACAGGTCGAATTGCGTCTCCTTTCGTCTCACGAAAGTTGGAGCAAATTTCTCGTGTAAACTACAAAGACTCGGTCAATGTTTCGTGTCGTGTCGGTCAGGCCTTTCAAGATTGACGTTTATTTTCTCATTGACGCTGTTTCCGATCGTTTTGATCGCTCATCCTCGAAAAATAATCACTCTTTTGCACACACACACACACATACAAACACGCATGCACGCACGCGCACGTGCGCTCACACATACACACACAGTGGCTATTTCAATCGGTTCTCTCTCGGCCGCGGTATCCCTCAGCGGAAGACCACTTTGACGTTATCTCGCTCGAGCGAGCTAGGGTTATCTCGTGAAAGCGGCTTTGAAGGCTCGCGCGTAAATAGGCACCTCGAATAAATGATGACGCTGGAACAGGACGGAGGAAGATGAGACGGGGAGGAGCAGCCGCATTACGAAGATATCGCTTCTTCTTCCTTTGTACGGCGAAGTAGTGCCGTAGCATCTAGGGGAAAATCCTCGTGCGGTCGAGCAAAGGCGGAAAAGGATCGCTTATCGGCTACCCAGCGCAAAGCAGAGCGAATTTCATGTGAGAAGGAGTAATGGAGTGACGAGAATGATTAACTTAAATAACTCGAATGATTGATGTGAAATCTTCCTTTTCTCTTTTGAATCAGTATCATATAATTGTACGGAAAATCGACGAGATTGGTGGTTAGATGTAATTGTCTGGATGAAATTAAATAAAAGCTGAATCAACAGCAAACTAGAACTCCCGTCGCATTGTCGATTGCAGGAAATTCCATTAATTATTAATTGACAAGTTTGTGTTCCATCATAGGGTGGTGGTAGGTGAAAACTTTCATATCGGCTGTAATTGCGATTTATAAGTTGTTGATGATGAAGGGTTTCTCCCTTTCGGTCTTTCTGATCTGTCTTTTTCTCTTCCCGTTTTATTCTTCGCGATTCACTCCGCTAATTCGTTCCGTTACTCCCGAATGTTTTCCTGATCGGAAAGTCAACCGTGTCATCCGATCACAAGGAAGCGCGTAGAATTTCCTTAAAAAATGTCAAGGGCATGCGCAATACTTGTCGGAGAAGTGCAATATGATCTGGTTTTAACCTTGATCGCGCGGTAGGTAGGGTGACTCTTGCGGAAAGATCGCATATCCACGTTTACAAGTATAAGTGCAGGCAGGCATCTATTATGCACGATCGCGATTGAATTTACTTGTCGTTATGAGAACGGCAGCATGAACGCATGATGACAGAATAATGTCAATATTAGATATCACGGTTCGATACGACGTTAGCATAAATTAATAGTACAGCTACGTGAGCAGCAAGAAATACCGTAAAGAACTATAGTTAAAAAAAAACTCAACATTTGTATTGAAATATTGCACCTTAAATGCTTTACGAAATCAGATAAATTTAATTTTCAATATAATAAAATTTTAACGCGATAACTGCTACATAATAACGACATAGAGTAGATATTTTATAACAGATCCTTATATATTGCGCGTTTACTCGTAACATTCCGTAACACAGCGCTTAAAAATATTATGGCTCGATAAAGATCGCTTCGAGCATAATTTTGCAGTTATGCTCTTCGATAAACTTCCGCCGACTTATCGCCTCGTAAATATTACTGAGTTTCGACCGAATTCAGTTGGCAGTCGATGTGTTAAGCGTACAGGTTTTACTCGTTAGAGTCGCTTTAATTCCGCCGCGTAAATTCGTAGAAATTCGTCCGAAATTATCTCCACACTTGCGGCACTCGATGAACCGCAAAGTGCTGCGGACGCATAACTTTCGAAAGTGAAGTTTCGCGAATTTCCTGCCGCCATTGGCGCGGCTCTTGTAACCACCAGAAAACGAGGTGGTTGCGAAGGGTGAGGAAGGGATCGAGGGAAGAGTAAGCTCGCGCGCGGAGTTTCCGGAGTGATACATCAAAGTAGATAAGTAGTCTAGCACGCGCGCACACGCGCAATGCACCAGGTGGGTTAACGTGAGTGCAAGATAACGCAGAGTATACACAACTGTACGCGCTGTAAACGCGCGTGTAAAGTACATGTGGATAATGTACGTTGTTGCGAGCACTCGAACTAGCGCTCGAGTCGGACGCGATACGTTGCTGATGTACTTTCAAACGTTATTAAAAGTTAATAACCGTCGATCGCGCGCTACAAGATTGCGCGAAAGCGTTTTGTTGAGGTCTTTAGGCAGGCAATTTACTGCTGATAAAAACAATTGGACATAGCGATTGAGGTTGCATGGAGAGATTTTCCATACTTTTCAACAGCTCTTCATTCCTCTAATTTCAATTCTTACAACCTTCTTTCGAAATTGCAATTTCCATACTTGTGTGTGTGTGTGTGTCAAAGTAGTTTAATACATTTTTTAGCGTTACGTGATATTTCTTAACGCACATGTGATTGTTAAATTACATTTCATCTTTTGGTTACATGGTACACGAATATGAAGCTTAAATCAGAATATCGTTTGATTATACGGACGGTATGTTTGTAGGTCAAAATGCACTAATGTAATTTGATGATTATAACAATCATTAGGTCGCATTCTGCGAATGTCATCGTGCAATAGTAGCTGGGGATTCCGTGGTACTAACGCGACAAATTAGGTCGATCTTCGAGGCGGAAGTGCACGTCCTATCCGAGTCAATAATGCCGATCGTGTACCGCCGAGATTGCCAAAGGCACGTTCACCGGTGTCAGACGGTTGGCGTAAATGCCGATAGGTATCGATATTCTCGGCAAATATACTGGGAGATGGTCGAAGGATACGCTAGGATCGCGACTCGGGTATGACTGTTACATCGACGAGAAAGGCCATTCTATTATATGATTATAAGTACATGGTGTATGTGTGCGAACATATGTAAAAGAATTTCATGAACAACGGAACGAAAGGATGAGAAAATAATAGATCACATAAGAGGAATTAGATATTATTATATGTATTAAAATGCCATTATAATTTATTAATTAAATCTATCACTTTATTGATTATCTTGCAACAGACTCTTGTAAAAATCTTTTCGTAAAAAAGAAGTTGAATTAAGTATTCAGATATATTTAAAACAAAGAATGAGAATGCCCTAGGATGCAGCGTGAGAATGTCTGCAGATGTAAACATTAATACGGCGTATATGATTCCGTTCGAGGCAGTCTTTGAAGGATTAACAGACTTATTTAGACGTTTGCTGCCAGGTGCAGCTAACATGCGGCAGGTGATGCGATCGCTTCGGGACTTTTCACGGTCTTCAGCCAGCGAGCGCATATATGGATGAACGAGATACTCTTGAGCGTATACGGGTCGTCCTTGTAGAGACTAGATTGTAATCATAAGTATTCGATGCCAGATTATTTCAAAGATCACGATTCCCATTAAATGCACTTTGTTTTTCCTAAAAGAATTCTTTTTAGATTCTTGGTATAATTAATTAGTACCATACAAAGTTGCGCGTTCTTGAAAATTTTATTTTATCTCCTTTTCTGTATTAAGTGAACAACATTATATAGACTTATAGACATATCATGACTGTACTTAATTACTTATTGTTAGAAGATTTTCTTTGTTAAAATACTGAACATTATCACTTTGGACATTCGAAGAGGTCATATAATCCGATATCACTAAATTAATATGCAGTGTGATTTTATGAGAATAATCCGCGTATAACGTATAACGACCTTTCGACGCGCGGCTTCGACCGGTATCTTCGTCTGATCATTCAGCAAACGTCATCATGAAGCAGATCCTCCGACGCCGACCTTAAATCGTCAGATACACACCTTAACGCCACAAT
The DNA here is from genome assembly GCA_035220615.1 of Leptothorax acervorum. Taxonomy (NCBI): domain Eukaryota; kingdom Metazoa; phylum Arthropoda; class Insecta; order Hymenoptera; family Formicidae; genus Leptothorax; species Leptothorax acervorum. Next base: position 153,839 of record JASTWQ010000084.1, read on the forward strand.
CGTACGCGCGATAATCCCTCATCAGGAGGGAATGTCACAGCACAGCCGGAGCTGGAGCCCGCAATGACTTTACTGACGTATATACGGCTGAGGCATCCATAAACGTAGATAATCGTATCCCTCGCACGACGAAACACACGTATTCCGCGACGATGCACTTCCCGTTCATGTCCATCAAGTCTCGGGGCGCTCGCTCGACGTTATATCGGTACTTGCCACGGCATGGGCATGCTTCAACGAGCCTGTCAAGCGCACACCTTATTCCACTGAGCCTCGTAGTTTAGGATAACGAGTTAAATTTAAGCGCGAATTGACGCCGCGATTTGACTCTTGTGGGATTCACCTTGGGTGATAGCAAAAAGTCAAAGAAATTCATAGACTCACAGAAGTAATCGGATTAGTTAGTGATATTTCGCACAAATAGGATTTCATGTAACAATATCAGTGGACAGCAACACGTGAAAAACGATATATATTTATCTGTACATGTATGTAGAATGAAATTATGTAAAATGATACTAAGCACTTCGTGTCAGGCATAAATGATCAGCTTATCATACATTTTAGCAGTATATACTGACTCAGGCATTCGGGCATTCGGTAATCCGGACTTGTTATATACGGCTGCTTGCGGTCGTAAAACCAGCGGCGGAGTAAACGGCATTGGATTACGTGACGTCTTATGAACCCGGCGCGTTTCGAGGACCGCTGTAAATGTATTATTAAAAGTTTCCCGTTTTACAGAGAGAGAGAGAGTCGGCGCCCTAAGTTAACCGACGAAGGTCGGAGATCGTGCCATGTTGAACGCTTTCTTTCGAATAACGTCGGTTTTAGCGGGGAATCTATAAGTCATGGGATATCCAGCCGACCGTAAGCAAACGAGCTCGAAACCATAAAATCTAGAAGAAAAAGAACTCGAGACGTCCGTCGACACTTATCGCTGTCATTTACGAGAACATATCGCGGGAAAGGGTTACCAATGCTTAAACCTATATCATCGAAATTTACGGCGGATATTCGTCAACTGTAATTCGAAGCACGACTATTGAGCGAAAAGGGGAGAGATTAGGTGACATCTCTACGCTCGGAGCAACTCGATGCACCGCCCGTTATGGTCAGAGAGAGAGTTTCATATTACACCGCGTTAAGGAGTTCTCGTGATGGGTGGCATTGCTTTAACGAAACCCGAAAGTATTTCCTTCGCTTTGACGTAATTATAATGACATATAATCAGGTCTCGCGAATGCCGTGCTCTCTCAAAATGTTAATGATGAAACTTTGACGGACTGTTTTTTAGACCGACATATAGCCTCTACTCTATTTACACATAGTTAATAAAAACTTTTGCTTGGCACATCATCATTATTTCTAGGTCATAATCGTACTGTGTCGTATGTAACTTTTTTACACAGATGTGTGCTCGACATATATACTCATATATGCATAATATGGCATTAAAAGTGATTTATTTCATTTGAGCAAAAGTAGAAAATTGATTTAAACAGTGCACTATATTACTCGGAAAAATATAAATATAAATATAAACTTTTCGTAAATGTTTTTAATTAAACGTCTAATATATTTTGTTTTATACTTATGCAAATTTTAAATGTTACAACATATATATATGTATATTTTGCGCAAACTATATACAATGTTCTTGTTGAATCCTTCCCTCGTACATGTTCAGTGTCTGCATGATCGATCAGGAATGAACTGGGGCGATCGCAATCGTTTCCCGTTTACGTTCGTCCTGGGAAGATCTTCACGCCGTTGAAAAATATTCACTACGTGACGAGTAAACCTTAGCCGATTCGTTGTTCGTAGAAAATCCTGGATCTCGCGGAAGATAAACCCGACTTCAACTGCATACACACGCTATATGCCGGATTTAAATTGCTAAGATACTTCGATTTATCGTGATATTTTAAAATGCAATCAAAGTTTTCTTTTGTAGTTATTTCTGATAGCTGTTAATTGCAGTATAAGTGAACGAAATAGAATAATAGATTACTGTCAATATATCAAACCGCGTATAATCGAAATTATGAATATTAACTTTAATCATAAATTTATAAAATTAATTGGATGTCAAATAATTTTACCGTCTTCAAATGTCTCATCTGGGTCTAGCTAACAATAAGCCGAGACTAGTCATAGTCAAAATCGGATATATGAGATCCGCCTTATCAGAAAAGATAAAAGAATTCATACATTTTTAATCGAACTCTTGCTAATGATGATAGAAATTGGAAATTTTAACAGAAATAAATTATTAATAAAGTATTAAATTTAAAGCTGGATTTCAATTAGCATTTGACCGAGTTGGGTTTCGTCGCACTGCGGTATCAGTTCTTATCGATGTAAGTCAAATTGTTCGGTGCGTTCGAATATAGCTGTACGAAATGGCAGCGCGAATTTAGAATGCAGCTGGAAGAACATTTAATCGAGATTACTTTACTTTTCATTTATGCCGGAAAATCTTTACCCGGCTTCCCTGAGGACCGATTGACCTCTCGTAGCGGCACGAAAACTGCGGATCTCGCGGGAGATAAACTCCACGTAGTTGGAGCGTATACTATATATACACACAAAGTGCCGGGTTTATATCGACTTGGTGTATACGTATCGTCTTACGTGGAACGTTAAAGCCGCGTCGGGTAAACGCGGAATCTCGCTCTCCTTCGTCGAGTATCGCTTACACGCGACCGTATAAACGGGAAATGACGGGGTACTACGAGGCAAACTGTGCACTAGCGCTTTTTCCCTTCGCAAATTCCCGTTTCCACGTCCATCAGAATATCTTTGTCTTCCTCTTTCTCTATCAAAGCTCGACGAAATTTCACAGGCTCGTATTTCCTCGGTCCATAAGCGCATCAATCCTGCTTGCAGGATTTTTTTTAACTGTCAATTTATTATTTTTTTTCAAATTAAAAGACGTCGTATATAAACAACAGCTCTTTATATAGTTTTTCTATAGTTACTTTACCATTGCTTACGAATTGCATTAAATCATCTATTATACATTTTTGCATTGTGATACTTATTTCAGCTTTTTTTTGCATTTAATTTTTTGCGATATTTAATGGGTACATTTTATTGGAAATAATTCTGTCTTGACCTCAAAGAAACTTCGGTTTCTTCAAATTACTTTTCCAATTTTGTCAAATAATTCTATCCATTTGTGAGACAATTTTTAGAAAAATTCGTTTCACGAAAAATATTTTCAAGAGACAAAAGTCGTTCGGCAATTCAAGACAACTGAAATGTCTGGAAAAGGATGTACGTCACGACATACGCGAGAAGACAAATTGTAAAGGAGATACGACACAGCACGTATATCACTGTCCGCCAATGTATTTCAGTGGCCACGTGTCAATTTAAAATTTAATACTTACCTCGGTCGTATTATTGATGCGCGAGACGCACAGTAAAAATTATTTAGGCAGTAGTAAAAATTGTAATTCGGTTACCGCCTAGCAGTTTTTCAAGTGCGCACATAAAATTTGACATAAAGCTCTTTCGCCCCTATTTATCTGCAACCTCTGGTTGCCGAACTTTACGGTGGTTATAAAAAATGATTTCGATCCATTTACAGACAAGGCGATAAATTTTTGGTCCCCGCCAAAGTGCTCTCATCGCGAGATTGCCTTCTCGGAATATCGCGAGGTCATGGGCTTGTTTCCTCGCGTCATATAATATTTTCGTCTTTTCCGAAAGACGTCGGAATCGTAGCTTGCTTATCGAGCCTCTCTGCTTAAATCGTGCATTTAAAATGATTCAGCTGGTTGACCCGGTGTTGCGCATTTGTGACGTTACGGCGTGACGTTTCACGAAGAAAATTGCAAAGAGGGTCTCGATGTAGAGGGTGACTTGCACCAGGTGTCGCGACAGTTATTTTTAAAGGGGTTATTTCGAGGGTAACTGCCATGAAGTGCACCCTTTCCCTATGTGCAGTTCGCCACCCTCGCAACTTCGTGCGAAATTATTGTATGAAGCAATTTTTACAAACACTTTCTTTGCCATTTGAATTTACTTGAACTTTGCCATAATCGTAATATAGCGAAAAATGGGATAACGTGATAAATAAAAAGACATGTCAGCGTAATCTGCACTCATATCATACAGATACTATATAGAGCAATGAATTCTTTACAAATTTATGTTTTACATATGTAATATGTGTATAGAAATTAAATATATAATTATTAAAATAAGTAATGTTATAAAAACAAGTTAACCTAATAACTTCCTAATAAGAAAGAACTAGTTATTAAAATTTATATATACTAAATCCATATTTTAATGTTGAAAAACTGGACTATCTATTTTCGTATCTTTGCTGACAGAGCAACTTAAAATAATGAAGAGAAAGAAGAAAAAATAGAAATATAAAAACGGGTCAAAGATTTAAAAGCGTGGCTGGGGCGTTTCAGTAAACCGAAACTAACACTGCCGTCTTGCCGAAAGCGGAGCGTGTGTAGGATGTATGCATGCACTATGCATGCAAGATGTTTTTCTTTCAACAACTAACATTGCTGGCAACAGCTCCGACCACTCCCGACTATCTGACTTTGGCGTGGCAAGAGGCAGCTAGGGAGATAGGAGGTATCCCCTATTCACCGCAACCACGTTGAAAAATTTAGTTGGACGTAACGAGTACTAGCCGAGTAGATGAGGTCAGGCTGTTACTTTTTTTTCTTCATGATGAGGTAACATTCACTATTCTCTGCTCTTTTATTGAGGCCGCTCATGTTAATCTCGAGAGCTTTTATAAACAACGGTGTTAAAGATTCATCGCGAGATATTTAATTAGCACAATATTTGTAGTACCTCCGCATTCCGTATTGCTAATAACAATGCATTTGTTCCCTACGTAAGAGGTTATAATAAATAAAAATATGGAAAAAGACGAGCAGAAACTGCAGAAAGTACATATTACATTAATTTATTAACATTATATATTTACAGCTTTGATGCTCATCACCAGATGATAAATATATGTGAAAAAATGCGTGGAGTGTAATACGCCATTGCAAAAAAAAAAAGAAATGTCCAATTAAACATGAACGAAATGGAGAGATCTGAATACGTGTACGTACGCTGCTGAATATGCACAAGAGCAAAACAATGTGAGACGACACGATGCATAAATGCATCCGCCTAGTGCATCCTACTAGCAAGTCATCCATATCATCGACGGTGTGTCACGATATCTTTTTTGGGCGGAACGATTGTATGTAGGTATGTTTAACAGAGGAATCAAGCTGCTAGAAATAGAACTGCTTTGAAATTGTATAAACGTCGCCATAGGAAATCAAGCATATCGAAATAATACGTCTACGTAGTATCAAAATTTCACAATAAAGCTTGGCATAGCTCTTTCGCCATTTTCACACTATTCACATTTTGTTCGTGAAAACGTATGTACATTTTCTAGTAGATTTTTTTTTTTTTTAATAAGATTAAAATCAATATAAACGTTTGTAATTTTTCTAGTTTGCGTGTTTCTTTTACTTAATTCAAAATTATCCAGACATTTTTGTTAAGACGTTTCGTTATAAAATTGTAATCTTTATTTTTATTTACGGTTTCTTTAAATAATTTGAATTTTACACGCGTGTGCAAATGTAAAGGTATTTAAGTATCAAATCGGTTGTGAGAGGTACGTTGGTTAACGCAGCTTACAATTAATCGAGCATATTTACAATTCAGCGGATTATTGCATGATTATCAAGCATTATAACGTCCCGCGCGCGCGCGATCTTTCCATACAAAATTATCGATAGCTTGAAATGTAAGGGAGATTGACTGTCACACGTATGTCCCCCGACAGCTACGAAAGCGAAACTGATTGGCTGCTAAATCTCCGACTTTTCCGTAGGATTTGCCTTTTTTTCCACGACCTGGGTCTGAATTCGTCGGTAATTGGGTATAAATCATGGCTTGCCTTCACGACGCGGAATTCCGTGATGCCTTTGTACGCGTTGCATCATTAGCGAACATTATATCTGGCATGTTGGATGACAGCACCAAACCTGAGCAGGTTTTGTCTGGTTTACATGACATGTTCGTACGTGTGAGTGCGTCTGAGTGTATGTGTGTGTATGTATCCAACGAGCGTTCGACCAGCTGGACTTACCTTTTCCATCAACTTTCTTTATATGGATGCAAACACGTGCGCGTTATTTGAATTACACAATATAAATGTGATGTCATTCGATATATATAGTTAAATCTGAAGAAACTTAAAAAGCTTTGTTATCGCGGTTTTAAAAGTAACTTAAAAATTCACACACACATCTATTTAGTCTCGCGCTTAACATATGATTTATACATGTTAGAAATCAGTAGCATCATAATTGATACAAAAAAGGGATAAAATATTATGAGACCTAAAAGATTCATTGAGAATATCGAAAAAGATAATCTCGATTGTATTTCGAAAGTAATGTATAACGTCTATAAAAACACCATGATTTATTGTTCGGAAGATGAGTCGTTTGTTGAGCAGGTGCACTTCCCATACAGGTATGTAAATCTTGCAGGCCCGGAGGCACGTGTCTGGTACTCCTGTACAAGGCACGACTTATCGCTTATATTAATTTTTGTTACAAGACCCGACCGGGAACCGACAGCGGAGGCGGGTCGTCCTCGATCTTCGGCTATTAAGCGGGACGCACATATTTTTGGCTCTCCTCGCAGCATCCGAGGGGATGACGGGTACGCGTGTTTCTCGGTTTGTTGTCATTCGTGTTGCACGTGGTGCCCCGGCGTGCACCACGGGGGGTCCCCGGACCCCACATAATGCTCAAAGATACCGACTATAGGCTTATGTCACGTAATAGTAATTCTTTTTCATCCGACTAGATTATTTTTCTCTAATTCTTTCTCATGCGTCTATCGGGTATTAGAGAAATTTTTACCTCTTTACGTACGGAGATTAGGTATCGAAGAGTTAAGAATTTCTTGTCGGTCCGGACTTTAATCCTGATTGATTGATACTTGAATTTCTTTTGCCTCTATTCCTTGCCAGGAACTGATTATTTGACGTTAGCCGCATATTAAGTCTGTCGTGGGAATAAAAATCCGTAGCAAGAAATGTAGTCAAGAGAATGGAATATACCGTTATTTCTTTATCCGTCTTATGATTCATATGATGATACACGAGTGCACCGACCATATGTCTGACCATATCCGAACGTTTGTCAGACTTAACTAAAGTAATACCTAATGTGGGGAGTCGAGCTTTTCTATAAGTCAAGAAAATGGAATGTAGAATTCGTAGAAGAAATTTCGTTCTTTTTTGCATAAATTAAAAATGATACGTGCCGTTTATCGTCGGCATTGATATTGATGGTTTCGGTAAACAGGTCTTTTCGAAGAAAGAATGAACGAAAATCGAGTCCGTTAAGGCAGTCTTTACCAACTTGACGACTGTAAAACGTTCGCCCCGAAGAGGATAAACAAAGGCTGTGAAAGCAGGGCAAGTCGGTGACCCTTCCCCTTCGCTGCTTCCTTCTCGCAATGTCGTACTCGTTTCATCTTCCACCTTGCCTTCTCGTCTCGGGGATTTTCAAGAAGGCGCGCGAAGAGAATGAAATTCCAGCGTCTATTTACTCTTCCCCGTATTTTCCTTCGATATTAACACGTCGGCAAACAATCGTTATTAATTTTATTTCCGATTGTTTGCCGAAAGCTTTGGTGGACGTAACAAGGAACTTGACCGTCAAAATAATTGTTGACAACCCACACGTGTATATATATGTATATGCATGTACAAACATACATTTGTACTTTTTATTACTGCACTTTTAAAAAGAAAAAATGATTTGATCATAAATAAGCAATTTTTTCGATGTCTGACATTATTATAACAATATGAACTATTTCAATAATTTCGTCTTATTGCAAATTTTAAAAAATATAGTAGAACTTTTACATAAATGTTTTTAAAAAGTTAGAAAGAGCCGAAATCAATCTATACAAAAGTAAAATTAAATAAAATAAAACAGTCATATTTAAATAAACTCTACTATCAAGTTATTTACTAAATTTTGCAGTAGCATGTTCACACACATAAAAACAACATAACAGCATAAATAAATCGTGTTAGCAAATCAAAGCATTCAACTTTATTATTCGATTAATTTTAAGTAAAATATAAAATTAATTAGATACCGAACACTCTGAGGAAAGTCAAAGGAATTGATTGACGAACTGTTAATTAGTTTGAACGTTTATAGTCGCTTAGGACGGTTGATTGCCAGTAAATAGTAATTGCGCGGCTGTCAACGGGTTAGTGATCAATGATAATTGATTTGAACGATTTTATGTCAAGTAAATATAATTAACGATCGTATTTTGCTTAATAAAAGTACAATGATACGCTTAATTATTGCTTCGTATTTGCATCTTACACATTTAATTTACACAACGCGACCATTAATAGAATGGGGAAAATGCCATGGTATGTCATGCTTGCACTTGACTGGTTTGAATGACAATTTCATTGAATTATTAAACCATTCCAACACTCGGCATTTAAACGAAAATGACATTTCCGGTACGCGATCGTGACTTTTTTCCCCCTAGTAAATCACATATCTAGTGCAAGTGTCGTTCAGTTCCGCGATAATAAATATCGGAGAACCGGATCGGCTATTGGAAGAAAAAAAGTTATTGAAAATAGAGCTCGGGATGGTCGGGCTGCAAAAATTTACTAAACGTGACTCTTTCCAGGGGAACGCATGCCAATCAGGATTTTCGAATTTCATGTTCCACGGTAATTACGAGGTAGTGCGCATTTTTCTTTTTTCGTTCTCGTAACATCCACCCGCGCTCTTTCTCTCTCTTTCTCTCTCCCCCCTCCCCCCCCCCCCCCCCCCCCCCCCCCGACCGGAACGTGTTCGGGCATTGCTCGTGACACAATTCGTTCGTTAACCGCGTGAAATAATAATTATTATCCCGCGGGTAGCCCTGGGCGATCGCACGAGCTATCCGAAAGGGAGGAGCAAACGAGTGGATGATATTTTATACTGCGGAACAGTCGGCCTGAAAATTGATAAATCGCTCGTCTCTTGTACGTTGTTCCGGCGGACAGTCCGCAATCGATGATAAAGTCGGCAAAAGGTCATTGATCGAAAATATTTCACATCAAAAACCAAAAACTGTGAATAGTAAAAAAGACAAATAGTGGATCATAGGAACAAGCGGCGAGGGTCACGAGGTTGAATCTCAGTTGCTAGCTTGAACTGTAAAACCGATTTTATTGAGCTTGGAGAGTAAAACATTCAATAGAGGAGATTTATTTGTCCTTTTATTCAGTGATCTGACTAAAACAGGATTTTAGTTTGACAGTCCAGAAAAGTATACATAGCAAATTGATAATTATAATATTAAATTTTTACAGAAGATAACAAAAATATTGTTACTATTTATTGATCTAACTTTGCTAAAACCAATGTTCAAATATATTTATTAATAGCTCTATTTTTATCTATTAGTGCATACATTTTTGTTTTATTGAACTGTTATTGAATTGTTTCAATATTCAAAGTCAACGTGTTATTTATTAAAGCTGTACGAACGTGTCTATACAAGAATCATATATGCAATTGCCATTAAGTTTGTCATATAATTCATAAATTTATGCCTACACACATACATATTGTATTTTTTGTATTTCTAGTTATATGTATAAAAGTTATGTAGTTATCAGATCGTTCTGCATAGAGAGTAAAATTCTTTCGAATGCCGATTGTTTAGCTATCCTATTTCTAGCGAAATAAACGCAGCCTGTCTACGGATTTTACCGATGGCAAAACGATCGCGCTCGACCGCAGCACTCGTAACTTCGTTTCAGAATTTCATCGACGTCGATTAACCCAGATACGCCTCAGGGCCAAGTCGAACCGCAACTGGGGTTTAAACTTTAGTAGTTTATTTAGCAGTTACGTGCACTGAAACGTTCTAAATAGTGGAGTGCTTTCCCGCGTGCAGTACATTATAACAAGCTCGTTTCGTTGGTGATATACCAAAACATCTATACCAATGGCTCCATAATAAATTATTTAAATTTCGCAAAAGCTGGTATCGCGAAAAAAATTGATACGTTTTACATCGTAATCTCTTTTAGATATTTTCTCGCCAGTTGTATTTTTGAATAACATATATGTAGCCAAAGATATGGATGTGTAATTATACTTGGCCTGCATATAACAATGGTTTATTTTACATATCAAAAGAAACGAACAATAATTATTATATGTTTAAAATATATGTATATTCAATAATATTCAATTATCAGAGTAAATAAAATGGATACAATTTGGCTTTGCTATACATATTAACTTTTAAACCGAGGGCATTGTAATTAATAACATTTCATGTATCATGAAAGAAATTCGCATCTACATGCAATTTAATTAAAAATAATATATATCAACATTATGGGTAATGAAAATGTACTCGAAACTCGAAATGCTACTAAAATAATTTTATGAGACAATATGATGTCGTTTATTCACACGAAAAATATACGCGGTTCTTTCTGGAGAAAATTCTTTTCATTCGGCCATTGCATCGGTCAATTTAATAGAATTTACGCAATGCTATATGAAAGTTATGTTTCTAATATGAGTACGTTTTATCATGGAGAACATTCAAACGCTTTTCCGTCTATATAATTCCCACGCATCTACTCATAATCGAGCCTCATAATTTTCTCAACTTGTTCGACAAGGTTCTAATCGGTCGACCTCGTTTCCATCTCAAGTTTCTGGGACTCGCGGAATACGCTGTTCCGTAGCTTCCAGATGAAAACGTAACGTCATTCTGACTTTAGTCAACGCCAAAAGGACGGAAGTTGGGTCGATGAAATGCCAGGAATTAATGGAATGCTCTCGCGTGTTGCGTCTTATATAAAACTTGCAATTAGTACGGCATTTCCGTAGTCATAAATGATTTTCAGACGCCGTTCTCGTTAATACATCGGCATACCTTCCGACGAAAGGCGACGAATACCATACTTTGCGAGATCCAACAAGACCTATGAGATATGCAATGCTGTTTATTTGTCGTATAAGATATATATATATATATTCGTGTTGAATTGAAACCTGTCTACTTTTAATGCATAGTTTTTGGCAAGTTATATGCACGTTGTCGTTGTCATGTGGACAAATCTAAAAAAATTATTATTTATGACATATTATTTATGAGATTACAAGTTATCCAAATTGTATGTCTATTTCAACTTCTGTTATCATATAACTACACGTGTATTTATTTTCCTTCGTCATCGTTCTATTGCAATAAAGAAGCGCTTTTTACGCGGTGTGTGGTTTCGACGATAAAGAGAACCGTTATGGAGACCGGAGGTGCATCCTTTGCCGGTGATTTGTTACATTGTACTATCGCCTTTAGGTACCTATATGTATAGTTCGTTTAACCATTTCGCAACACTCGCTCGTAGTTCGCTGCCACGATTGTACGTTGCAATCGGAGCATTATGCACCGAGCTGAATTGTCCAGGAGGAAAAGCTTGGCAATCCTCTCGGGTGAAAACTACACTATGCGCTCTATACGGTGTTTCAAACTTACCGCGAATGTGCTTCCAATTATAAATCCTTTACTGAATCTGCAAGTATTTTTGTGTAACGGAAATTTAATTGATACCATCATCTATCATACTTTTGCATTTGTGAACATTAAATTTTTTGGCATTAAAATATTTGAATATTTCTTAAAGATTTGCATATCTCTATAAATTTCACTAAACTAAAATCAATTAAATAAAAGTTTTATCTACTATGACTACTATTATAGTTTTTAAAGTTCTAAACTTTCGAATCTTTTTAGTACCTATTCAATCTAAATAGTATAAAAATTTAAAAAACATCTAAAATACATATAAAAATTGGCTTAATTGGCAAAATTCTTATAGATATTTTTGCGATATTTTACCATCATCTGTAATATGCAGATAACGTGCGTTATTGTAGCAGCTGTAAATTTTCTAATTTAATTGTTAATATTTGTAATTGGAAGGGTACTTAAAAGTAATATGAAACTGTCTGTATAAGTATAAGCGGATGCGTCTACGGTTACGAATGAGAATTCTCATTGTCGCAAGATGTGTTAGTTTCTTGGCAAGATTGCAACTGTCGGTTATCTAGATAGAATGTATCTCGTATAGATAATTGATTGTTTGTAACAAGCGCGGTTTATGTTGACTCTAAATTGTATGTGTACACAAGTTAAAGTGAACTAGGGGCCGAATATTACCGCGAACAAAGTGCCTTGAGCATGCAAATGCAAACTATTCTTCCACTATGTGCAATTATTCATGTTCCGTAAATCTTTCTCCTATTTGCACACGCGCGTATAATACTTTTATTTATAACTTAATTTCCCAGGAAAAGAGTACGCACGTACGCCATCCTGGGATTTGAGCGTAAAGCATAATAATAAATAACATCGAATTACTAAAGTTTAGTTTAATATGTTAGTTTGAAATACAAGAAAACAAATTAATATATACAAGTAAAGAATTTTCCATAAATCTATTTAGATTTTTACGTTATATCGGTAGGAGTTCTCACAATAATTAATCTAAAATATCGGTAAGACACAAATTTATATGATCGGAAATAAAATATATCAAGAGATTAAATCGTATCATACATACAATGCAAAAGTGTGTAGTCAAAAGAACTTATGTGCACGTCTTATTGTATAACCAATACAGCCGTTCCAGCTGTAATTTTAAGAGGCTAATCTGAATAAGTTGCGCTCACACTTCGAAAGCTCGTAATTTCTTGGTCTACAGTCTCACGCTACATAGCTGCTGTCGTTATTGCATTACAAAGCTTTTCGCGTCGCATTAACCCCTAAAGCTCGTGCTCACGTAAGTCGTTCAGTTCTTAACGCGGTAGCATGTAATAGTATATCGTGACTGCAAAGCCGGCCAATCGATCGTCAAAACCTGAATTTAAAGTAGAAAGACTCAGCTTACGACAGAATATCACCCAACAAGAGTGGCAAGGGTAATACATTTACTTTATCTTCATTGATGCCGATCAATTTTAAGGCACAATTATGAGTTTGCTTTACATATATGTCGCGATAAAAAAATATTTATTGCAGAAAATATTTTATAAATTATGATATACTTATTATATATTATACTTATTAAAGTGAAACTTTGATAACTTTAGATGCTGATCATAAAATTTAAAGTACATATTTATGTAATAAGTTATGAAATTTTTAATTAAAATTGGAAGCTTTTTGAATTATGATTTGCGCTTACTATATGGCGCTTCTCCGAAGCAATGTAAGCTTCCTGGGAACGTTCAGGGGGCATGTAACAAAGTCGTATCAGTATTATACCTGATATGGCCGTTTCTGCATATCATTCGGCTACGGAGCGTGTAATAATACACGATTATTGTGCGCAGCATGCTCAGGAAATTGATGGTTCGCGGTGCGACTATCCTGGGAACCTGTCTATAACGCGATCATTGAAGCGTCGATGACTAGCAAACTGACACTGATCGGAATCGTCGAATTCTTGCCATCGGCGATCAGCATTTTTCGCGAGGCGACCTTCTCTAACGGCAATTCCCCCGAGTTGGCTCGGTTAGGTGATGACAGAAAACTCGCTCGCACACACGTGTACGTGCACGTGTTCGAAGTTTGAATGTACCCAGTGCACGCGCCGACCGAAGCGTGTCGCGTGTTAGTGACATTGTCACTGGACGACTGTCACTTTCAGGTGTCAACATCCGTGGTAATATTCCCTGTTCTAACAGATGATCTATTCATCGTATTGTCGTTTATTCCTTTGTGAAAAATTACCCAAATTACATTCAAATCGTATATACAATTAATAATTATTATATCTGCGATAATTTAGTAATTTTAAACAAAATTTCTATAGTAATATAATTTTATATATTTTTATTCCTGATATGTTTATATAAAATTCTTATATAAATTTAGAAGTTCGTATTTTAGAAGTATTTTTATGTCATGTTTGTGTGTATATCAGTAATCTAAGAAAAAAGATCTATAGTTTTCATATTGGATAATACATTAGTATAGCTTTTGATTATGCTGAGAGAATTGAATTGTGCACCAGAGAACTAATATGCAGTTGATTTTCAAAAGTTGAACATGATAGATGTACTGATCTTTATCATCAGTATCAAATACGTTTATTTCGTAACCCTCGCGGCAATATCTTGGCAGGTACGTTCATGTTAATGAAAGAGAATTTCGGTATTTGGGAGTGCAGCACCGAACCTAACACGCGATATTATCCGTTCTCCCTTTGATACGACTTGAATGTCGGTGCTGAGCTGAGTCACGGTTAAAGTCAGATACGTGCATGATACTCGCAAGGGGCAGAAAAAAACACAGCCGACGACGGAAACATCCGGTTCCGGTATCGCGGGGAGATCTTTCCCCGACCAAAGTTCTTCCGTTAATTACCGCGTGTGAAAAACATGCACCAAAATATATCAATGACATCGCTATTTTTGTTATATATAGGGCTCGATGATTTATTATGTCGTACGCAGATCTCCATTTATAAAATTGTTTTGTCATTTTGGAGGGGGTGATATTAATATACCAACATAAAAGCATTGAGAGCAGCTATCACTATCATAATATTGCTATGAAACTACAGTTCTTCAGTATTGCCAATGATCCTTTTATTAGACATTTTAGATTGGTGAATGCTGATGTCATTCACATATGGTAAATTTGTTTAATTTGCAATATTATTTTCTTATTTAATGCTATTTCGATTTATAGAACTAGCGCAGTTGAATTGACAGAATAACGCACATTTAGACATACTTGCGATTCATTCGATTCTAATGATGACGCTAAGTAACAGTATTACGTTCGATATTATCGGCCAAATGTAGGTCATCCGACTTATTACGAGATCCTAAACTGCAGAAGAGAGCGAAAACATTTATGGTCAGTAACATAGTTATGACCAGTTATGACCACTTCTCGTCTCCGATATTACGTTACCATTCAGTCTCGCTGCCAAATGCACCTCGGAAAGCCGGATAAACGAGCTCTTTATACGGTTAACGTAATCAACGTAAAACGAATAAATATAGAATTCGCGTGATTGCAGTTTTATGTTTAATGTAACCTCGTCTTGTAACGCGTATCAGTATCCGTTATGCGCAATGCGCCGAAAAATAAATTTGCGGCGATCGAAGCTCCGATGAGGTGAGGAGATCATTATGGTAACATCAGCAATCGAGTGCTGGTGGAATCGGCGGTAAAACATTAAGGGCACACCTTTCGATGCTTCAAACGGCTCTTTGAAGGTCGCCAGTTCAATATATGCTGATCTCTCTCTTTCTCCCTCTCTCTCTCGCTCTCGACATCGGGAAGTCAGGAAGTTTCACTTTGATCGAGAGCCTCGGGAATGATGCAAACGAGGGTTCATCGTGCTCGACCTAACGAGGATTCATTTATCTCTCGGCTGATGTATAAACGTAAATTCCGCCGCTCTAACTTATCCTCGGTATTCTACGGCAAGCACCATGAACGTCTCTTGTTGAAACCGCGCGCCTTTAATTGTACGACGCGAGTATGGTAATTGGACCTTCTTATTTATAAATGAAAAATCGATGTCTGCGGGACAGCGTGCGACGCTATATAAACCTCGTCTGCGAAAGATTCCATCCCGTTGTACAATTTCTCACTGCGGCGTTTCTTAATGTCCACGGATTTATCACGCTTCATCCGTAATCGTGTTATTTATTCTCCCTGTGAAGCAGATCCCTCAGTGGATTGTTCCAGTTACTGTATCGTTACAATGTCTTTTGACTCGGTTTTTATATCAGTGTTTTAAGGAATTTTTTTATCTTCCGGATATTGTTATCTTATAACATATGATTATATTAGATATTAAAAGAAGCCATTTTTATAGAGAGTCTGTCGTTTGAATATTTCATTCACTGAATAATTCGTGATATTTTTTATGAAATTTGAGTTATATGTTAAAATCTGTTAATATAAACTTATTGTTTTGTTTTTAAAAAAATCTTGTATTTCATACTTGATATTCTTTATGTCACGTAGTATCATTAATTACTGATAAATCATCGCGAATAATAATAATAAATTGTATACTAAAAACAACATGTGCGACACTTGCCATACTTTCCACAGTGCATCGAGAATTAAACTGGAAAGAGCTGCAGAGAAGTGTTATAATCAAGTCAATGAAAACTGACTGGAAATGTAAAATTATAAACAAAAACAGAAAAAGATTAGTGGCATGCGAAAGAAAAACAAAATAGAGCCTATAAACTTCGAATCTCGTGCCAGAGTTTTCGCTTATTTTTTCCTCTTTAACCCCCGACTTTTCTCCGCTCATTGTCTCCTTCTCCTCGTGTCTCTCCTTTCTGCCCTTTCTTGTTTCGCTTGTTGCGGATATAAGCGAGGCGTTGACTATAAAATAATGAAAATTTATGGCTCCCCATCCAAGGCTTCACGGTGAATGGAACGCAAGGGGTACGCAATTTGTAGAGCTTTCAGAGAGCTTTGCCCCTGGCCTGTGATGAAAATGGCGGAGCAACGGTGACAATTACCAGGAACCTTGTCAACCCTTTCGGCCGCTTTCTCTTATCTTCTCTCTTTCTCTCCGTACTGCACCACCGTTACAGGTGTACTCGCTTTATCGTCGTAACTGGATAGACACCCCGATCTCCTTGATCCTTTCTTCGTTATTTACAACGCCAAGTCTCGGAAACAAAGCTTTCTACGTGTCGTTTACGCGAAATAGAATGATCTTCGAGCTACTAGCGTTTACATAAAAAAATACGTAAAAAATCATCGTTAACATAAACCTAACTCCTTTATAAATTATTTGTTACTATTTCTAGTTGACACTATTGTCTGAAAAACATTTTCGAAAGACATTCGACTTTTAATCTTCTAAATGTATTTCAAATCTGTTTAAAGCGCTTTTAGTCTTGCAATGTGTGTTATTTAGATCGATTCCAGATCAATGATACACATGACGGAATTAACGAATGGTGTGATTGAAGAAGCGGTAAAGTTATTCAAGAAATATATCTTATTCAAGAAATATCTTAAAACCAGGAAGTACGAATCGCTCAATGCTCTCAGTTTGATGAGCGTAAGGGCTGAACGCCCGTCGATCTAATAAATAGGTACTTTCTGTATTCCGCTCGTATCGTTTGTGAATAGTTTATATTCGTTCGTGGAATAAGGAATAAGCGGTTTGTTCGCACGTGAGTGCTTCCGACATGGCATACGTGGATTTGAATACAAAGTGGGTAGAACATTGGGTATCCGCGCACAAGGAGGTAATTGCATTGAATAAAGAAGGATTTGAAAACGTAAAAGTGTCTACACTTATCGCCATTCAAATATGTGCATTCGAGATTCTCAATATTCACGATCCAAAAAGAATTTTCAGCATAATAACGCGAATACGTTCTAATGCTTTGCTTCCATTTGATCGACTTGCAAATGTAACTTTATCATCGATTACTCATATTTGAAATTGCGGCAATAACATATATGAATGTAAGGAAAAATCAATATTTTGTGGAAACGTTGAATAAAAACTTAAAACAAAAACGATTTTTCTACTGCAGTTTGAAAGTGATTTTAAGAGATAAATCAATCTTTCTAATGTTTCTCTTCGACTGTTTTAAATATGTTCAAAAAGGTAAAGTAAAAACTGATTACTTTGATTGATTTGATTGATATAAACCAAGTGACTGTGACTCTGAAACTCTTTCATTTTATAGTAAATGAGTTAATTATAAAAATAAATTCCTTATATCTTTATAAATGTTAAATATACACGTTCACGTATGCGAACTGAGAAAATATATGAACTCTTTTTTACCGAAATTTTATAGTTGCATTAGTTAATAATAGTACTTAGTAATAGTAGAGCAAAACTCGACGTGCGTTGAATAATAAAAGCATTGGATTTAAGAAACGTCGAAACAGATATAACTTTCTCTTTGCACCCCATAATCCTACTTTTTCTCGTTGCTTCCGCGGAAAAGTTGAAAATTCCAAACTTGACTGTCCGCGCTCAGAGTCGATTTCCTCAGGGACGCGGGACAGGCATGGCGTTTTCCGACGAAAGAAATGTATTTACAGCCGCACAGGGAGTTACATAGTCGCAAAGGTAGAGGAATCTCGGCAGCGTCGTTAACGCTTCTCATGGAAATATTACCGTGTCGATTTCGTGAGATATTGCGTTACGATCGGAAACGCCTGTCGCGTTACCCGCGGGAATAACGTCACATGTATTTCGAACGTACGTTGGCTACCTAATCGTACGCATCGCTACGCATTCCTACAAAGCGTGAAAACCCAATTGGGATTCGTCACGAGGATACTCTCTCTTATTCGCCATTTTGTACTTACTGTACGGTAGCTGCGGAATCGTAAACTTGAAGGAATTTAGAGCACTATCGGGAGTTTCCGATATAGTACCTGTGTTCGAGATAAGACCAAGTGTGAAACAGATCTTGTCTTATGATCTCGGAACATAGCAGTGTAAAACAGTGAAATAATTATATCAAGGCATATATTTCAGTTATATTAAATTTAATATCAAATAATTTAATATTTAATATTAATTTGAAAATCAAGACGCGTTTTAAAACACGATAATAAAACTAAATGCTAAATTTCATAAAGCTGAAAATGTTATTTTGTTTTATTTAACTTCTATTTTCCATATACCTACATATAGTACCTACATATACATATATAGTACATATACATTCATTAATGTAATGTCATTTTTTCTCAGCATATGACATCATGTGGTTTAAAATTAAATTGAAAATAGAACTTAAAAAACTGCAATTTAATTAATTCTGAAGCAATAATTTATATATTGATGATTAAAATATTACGAGAGTAGGTGATTGTTTAAATAAACGTGCGTCATCATATTGAAGCCTAGTACGAAGATCGTTCGATAAACCGCGAAATGTGACGAAGCCATCGCTATAATTCTGATGGCCGATGCGATGGACAGCGGTCTCGTGTAGCTACCAATAGCATATAGCCTACAGTACGGACGCAATAATGCACTAATGACGTCACCAGAATAAACAACATTTTAAATATTTGCTCGACCGATATTATCCGTACAGACCTTACGCGAAATATTCGGGCGCAATAGCAGCAAAATATCGAATATCACCCTATTGGTGATACGCCATGACGCATGAAAAACGTAATTTAAATCGTTATATCAAATTTCAGCGCACTTGATTAATGTCAATCATATGTAATATAACCGAGCGTCGATGCCGAGGTTATCGCGCGTGATTCATTAGTACGGTCATTAACACGTTTGTCGATGACGCGATTGCCAGGGGCTCAGATACGAGCAATATTTTAATTCCTATTTAAACGCATCGATTATTCTCCACGTAGTATTCTGTATTTTCAATATGCGCTTAATTGGACAGATCTTGCATTACATTACCATTTATTGACCATTGCAGTGCATGCAGTTTTAGGGAAAGATTTCCGACTTACCATACTGCAAATAATACGATACTATCTATAATGGTAAAATGTCAAATAAATAAATCACCTTACTAGCCTTACTAATTAATTATTAAGGTTCTACATAAAGTGCTGAAAAGTCAAGCCAGCGTAAAAGTCATATATATTTTTTCTCTCTGAACTTTCTTTTTTATTGTACTTTTCGGCCATTTTCGTGAGTAGGTACTGAGAATACGAGCGGGATGATAATCACTAATATTTTCACCGGAGTCTTTTGCCCGCCCTCGTATACCTCCGCGACAGTTTTCCTGGTTTTAATTCCATGGCAGTTTCCACCTTAATAAACTTTTGCCTTCATGTCGAGGGAGAACAAGTTCGGCCTTCGTCAAGACCCTTTGTCGCGAACCCCGCGTCGTGAAAGCATCACGGCCTCGGCTACTATGTGGAAACAACCGTAGAAACAGCCCAGGTCCTCGTGGTGATTTACACCCCCGCCCGCAGTGCGACTTGAAGTTTCCAACGGGACGCCACGGTAGGTGGATAGGAGTTACGCTTATTAATTGACGATTTATAATTGCCGGGAGCTAGTCCGGTTCGCTGTATGGGGGCGAGACCGAAGTTGCGTGCACCCCCCAAGGTGCTGCCGCTAATAGGGCGGTATCCCGACGTTTAATTAGCCTGCCACGAGATCTATGGATCCCCTCTCGCGCTATGCTCTTCCTTGGCTTTCTCCGACCACTTTCTATATTCCTTCGCCTTCCCACAAATAGAACGCCGAGGGTTCGGCACAACCTCGGGCACAACCGCGGCAACGTCAAGATTCTGATAATCGATCATGTAGAAAACACAAATATATCTGTAATACAAAGAGGTTGGAAACGAAAAGATAATAATACTACATAGAAAATTTATGTTCTTATTTTGGGATTCTTGTTTAACTGTTTTGAATTATTTGAAAGATTTTTTATGTCATATGAGAAAAATATATCGCGAAAAATAATTATAAAACAGCGCTTTCACCGTGTAAGATCCGGGAAATTGTAGCGGAGTCCATTAACATTTCGTTACTGGATAAGTAGACCGCAAGTGAGAATTTGAGTA
This sequence comes from Leptothorax acervorum, assembly GCA_035220615.1. Taxonomy (NCBI): domain Eukaryota; kingdom Metazoa; phylum Arthropoda; class Insecta; order Hymenoptera; family Formicidae; genus Leptothorax; species Leptothorax acervorum. The sequence continues at coordinate 174,500 of JASTWQ010000084.1, forward strand.
CCTGATGCTCCAAGCTAAATGATTTTTACTTATAATAAAGTAAAGTTGTCTTTACATCATCAACTCACATCACACTTACCTACAACATTCACAATAGAGGTGCAAAGGTCGATTACATAAAACACCGTGTGGGAGAGTTGAACATTGCCTGATACCACGAGGCCACCCATGCGCTTTAATTTATTATGGTTGCTTAGCACGAGGATCCTCAGGGCTGATCGACGTTCCTCGATGAGGCACGGAGTTAGACGTTCGTTGTTTCTAAGCAGTTTACTTCGTAATATACCTTGATTTTTTTCGGATTACAATTCCTCGGGCTACGAAAAGTCGGTCGTCGTGTTATGCTGTACGTCGCGCTGTTTCGATTGTTCCATCATTGCATTGAAGCGTTTATGCGATCGGTTCTTTTTTGCGAGCAACGTGCACGTTCCCGAATCGCCCTCGAAATATGATAGCGATCTCGAAGGGTGGTGCCCGAATGCGGGTGGGCGTCGTACGGATGGATAGACGGTGAAGATGGAACAGTGAAGGGGTGTTAGCAAAGAGCTGGAGAAAGATGATCGTCGGTTACAAATAACCGGCCTAAAGGCGAAATCGCTGCCCTGTACCTCGCAATGAATTATCGCCGTCGCAGGCCCTGAATTAAAGTAATCGGGCGTGTATACTCAGCGGGGTACTACAATACGTAAGACGGGATAAATGGACCTTCTGCCTCGCTTCGCTTAATGTATATATTTAATCGTTTTGAGTGTGTTTTCTGACGTAGTATACAGATCGTTCTAGCGAGTTTGCATTAATCTTCAGAAACGTCTTCTTTACTTGAGCACATTATTTAACATTAACAATCCAGGGGTTTTGACAAATTGTTCTCTTTAAGAGGGAAAATAAAATCTTATTCTGGCATTATAACCTCTCTTTTTTTTTTCTTAAGCAAGCTTTGCTTTAACAAAACCTTAATTTTTAATTTTCTTAGTTTAATATTCAATATTGAAAAAAATTTCATTGACTTAATTAATATATAGAGTATTCAAATGATAATCTATTTCTATGCTAAGCTATATTTCGAACTTTACTTTACAATAAATTTACATGTGCATGGATAGATGATTATAAATGAGAATCCGCACGTGTGATGTAATATTTATCTTATTATTGCACTACATGAAATTCTATTCTTACTAAAAACCGTGTTTGCATGAGAATTAATTATGAGTGAGGGATGTTTGTCGATCCTGTCTGACTGCGGCCCTGGCTTCGCCCGCTGGGTGAGTCCTTTAAATTACTCTGCGCGCGGGAAACAATAAACTCGCGAAGTTTATAGCAGCGACCCGACCGAAAGAGGGAAACGATGGACTCTCGGTTTAATTTCACGAGAGCCACGTCGGAATAGGAGTACGTGGGTTGTGTACGTGCTTCCGTATAGGCGTAGACACGCGTGGCTGCAAGAAAACAGGCACCCTCGCCGAAAGGGCGAAATAATATTCAGATAATTACGGCACGCAACTTTAGTTTCGCAAATTGATGCGAAATGATTAATCATGCAAACCCAGCAAATTGTTCGGTCTACCTCGTTATTTGTTTCATGTAAAATTTTGATGCTATTAAATAGACTATTAAATAGAAATGGTTGCAAGAAAGCAGCGACCACCATCAGCGAGTTAAGTATTATTCGGAAAATTATTACTACAAATCGTTTTTAACTTCATAAATTAACACATAGATAATAATTATTTAAATAATTTGGTCTATTTTGTTTTATTTACGAATTTGATATACTATAATCTGATATGAATAATTTTTGTAACTCGAAAGACATAATTTTACAAAATATAATTTCAAATATGAGTTCAAAGAAATACTTTTCATATTTAGCATTCAACATTTTCTGTATTAAATATGATTTGTTAAAAGAAATTACACGCGCAAATGTAACAACAGCAAATTATAGTAGCTGTGAATTATATCGTCATCGGGACTATTGAACTTTATTATTTATATATTTATTTATAAATATAACAACAAATTATAGTAGCTGTGAATTATATCGTCATCGGGACTATTGAACTTTATTATTTATATATTTATTGTTGTACACTTTTATCACACTCAATTTCTTATTTTAACAGCGCTTTATAGACGCTGCGTGCCTCGGGGCTGTCGCAGGCAATAACGAAATTTGCCTTCCCGACTTTTACTCTCTTCTGCCACCGCCTTTCTCCCTCTTCCACTTCCTCTATTACCATCGCTCTTCCCTCCCCGACCGACCTTGCAAATCGCATCCGCATCTTTTTTTCTCCGCGCCTCCATCCCCGCCGCGTTTCCGCGCGGTATGTAAATGGAACTTTCAGCCGGCGTAATAAACGCGCTTTGCGATCGTGGCGTTTTACTAGGAACGATTTTTGTCGCGTCTCGGGGGGCATTGTAATCGGCCGCATTGATATCCTTTTCCTCCTGGAATCGACCGTTCTGAATCTCCGTTTCCCCTGCGCCCTTGCTCCTTGTTAGTTTTCCCGTCTGCTTTTTTCTTCTGCATTCATCCTGTTCGTTTCGCGTCGCTTCTTCGACATCGGTTTTTCAGGTTCGGTTAGTACCCGACTGCATATACCGTGCACGTGCCCGGAATTTTACGGCAGAGCGATTAGATTTCGGATTTACCCCGCATCGCGTCGCGCGATATCAGGTGTACTTTTCGAGTGCGCACGAGGAAGTACTTTCATTCTCGAAGTATATCCTGATTCCGGATGCCCTGAGCTTTCAAAGAGATAGCAAGAAAGTCAAAGTATCTGCTCGAAAACGTGGTCGGAATTTTGTAGCTGCGACATTTGAACAATTCTTAAACGTTGTTCTCATATCTTTAAGAAGTTTTATAACATTGCTACGGCATCTTACAGGATTCCTTTTTATTTTAAATTAGTAAGAATTAAAGTTTAATACGAATTAAAGCTTCAGACGATCTCTAACCCATTAGATTTCTGAATAGATATCTAACACATTTTTGTGTTAATTATTCTGATGTGTATGTGCATTCTAAATAATCTAAATATATTTTATATAAGTGTATATTCAACTTTTTCAATTGTTTTTATATTACGGCGCATAAAACTGTAAGTAGAATGTTTTCTGAATTTTGATGCGAATTATAGATCGTCTAAAGTGGGTTTTAGATTCAGTCATAGCTTAAAAAATAATCTACTATATCTGAATGCTTATATATATTTGACCATTAGAATTACAATTCATATTTAAATCCGTGATTCTGTGTTCAAGCGCAAGGCGCCATTGAGTAGGATTATTTGTTCTCCGTGAGAACTGGTAAATAAATATTTGCATGGTCACCAAAGGCAAGTAAAGGCGAGAGCTCGACGATATAGCATTAGGTCGTTGACGACAGAGAGACATCGAACCTCCATTATTTGCTTCAGCTCCGAGACACAATCAAATCGAACTGACGCCCATGCCTCGATTCCTTTCGCTCGCGGATCCTCTGTATTTCCGTGACCCTCAAACAACGCTGAGAGACGAAAGAGAATGGGTTGTACACACGCGCACACGGCTCCGTGCTTAAGGCGCCGTAAAAAGGCGAGGCAATGGCAGGAGACGTAGGCAGGAATCGCGAGAGCGGGCAGTGGGAAAAAGAGTTCGGTTTCCCGAACGAATTGCGACTCCATGGACCATTGCGTAGGTATCCTCATAAAACATCAAAGCTACGACGGGAATGATTGAAATTGTTTCCTCGACCACCGGCATCGCGGAGAAAGCTCTCGTACTTCCGCCGGACCCGTTTCAACTCGGATCCGTCTAGATCCTAGTCCTCGGACTCGTGCCCTTTTTCGTTTTCCACGACCGATTCCTCGATTGTCTTCCGCGAACAACAAATTACATTCCGACGCTGTGTCGTTCGCCCACTGATTTTCTCGGCGCGTGCTCCGTCGTTTCGTTCCTTTATGATTCGCCTCTCTATGTTCAGTCTTCACTTATCTTCAACTCCCTATAGTATCATGTACATTTACCGAAATTTACTGTCTTTCCAATAATAAATTTTATTTTTTATATGTGTTCATAAGATTTATGAATTTGCACGATTACGATGTTTGATTTCTGAAAGAAAGTATCTTTATTCTATCTTTTAGTGCGAATGTTACGTATTTATTTCGTAACACCGGATACATAGATACATATTTATTTTTTGCATATACGATGATGTAAGAGATATCGTTGAAATCTTAGTTCAGAAGCAACGCGCAAACTAAGGTTGCTGCCTTTCTCGTACCTTTATTTCCTTCTATTGGAAATCTCGGTCAAATGAGAAATCCTTATCGAGGAAACTCGCAGAGATCGTGGGTTCAGTTCTGGATATTACAGCGCGGAGGCAGAAAGAGACGTACTCGAAAAAAGCTTCCACCATCCGCGCGCCGCGGCGGCAAATTATACGAATGACGTTATCGCAGAAAAGTAATTTGGTTCCATGCTAATAGGCCCCCTTTTTTCCGCCCCACCACCAATTTCACGTCCACTCTTTCTCTGAATAATGCATAGGTTGAACTTGGGTTTGATAACGGCACGAAGGAGCTTCTCTCGGACCATTGGAGAGGAGAGGGGAGGAACATCATTTCCCACTTAGTTCGGTATTAAAAGGGATTCGGGTCGTTCTATTCTCGGTTCAAATGTACGCTATGTGCAACGAAGGACAAGTGCCCGTCCGACTAAAGTCCGCGGCGGTTATCGAGAATGTACCGTAGCGCTATGTAGACCTTGCTGATGCTGAGCGAATCCTTTTCAATGGGAATATCGCTCACCGAGTAATATTCAAGTTAATAACGCGTCGATCAGTATAATCCGTTGCGGCCAATTATGATATTACTCTTGTTGACGGATTACGGACAAGTGGATATTAAAAGTACAATTTCGATGCCCAAGAGAGATGTTGCATCGTTGAAATTATATACATATACTTTTAATCACATACTTTTAATAACAGAATTATATTATTTTCCTTGCTTTTTATAATGTTTTATATTTTATAAATATTAAATCGTCTACATATATATTCTCCAATATGGATATACATTTATATACATTGCTTGTCTCAAAAATATCAGAAACTCGCTAAAATAATATCAATAATCAATTTGAATTACGGCAAAGAACACTATATAAAGATTTGACAACATCCATATACATACAGTTTTTTATTACTGAGACGGTTCATGGATCTTCTGCCTTGTGGCGATTTATTCACGGAACATTCACGGGAAAAGTTCGTTTTCTCTCGATATGCCTAAACGAGATCCCGAGCGAGTAAAGAACGATAGAAGGATGGAAATGAGTCCGGTAATACGTAAACAAGCGAAGAAGGAACTCAAGGGTTCCAGAAGAGAAGAAAAAGGAGAAAGGACGTACGATGGGGTGCGATCGAACGGCCGCGAAGAGGCAAAGTTTCGAGAATCGGAATCAGGCGTAGGAGATCCCTTCCGCCCCCGGGTATACAACTTGCTCGTGGCATCGGGGATGCTCGTGCGTAGCTGCGAGCAGAGAAGAAAAGATAAGGAGACAGTGAGGAAGAGAAAAGAGGAGAGAGACACTAAAAGACACGAGGGAAGCGGGTACTCAAGCGTGACCCATGTACTCCGATACTTCGCCACTGTCGCCGCTGGGTACCTATAAGAGACAAACAGCCGCGTATCCCCGCTTTCGGTAATCAGCTGGACATACATAAACATAGGCAGTCGGGAAGAAAAACGGAGAAAGGAATGGAAAATGGATGAGGAGTGTTCGCTGCAGACATAATGCTCTCGAAGGGAGCCCCGATCGTCTCTGTGCGCGAACTTACGTCTACGTATCAATAACATTCTAGCCTGGAAGGTGCTTCCAGTAATGGACTCACGTAAGGGTACTTTGTCACTGATGTAGAATCTGCTCGCGATCCGCTCAACATGTTAAAAGGTCTAGAAGCTTGAATGTTCGCGTGTTAAAAACCTGACCGCCGTAAGTTCACAGACACGTTACGTTAGTATAATATCTGCTTTCTTCTTTACATAACTCCTCGCTTAATTTGTAATGCGATTAATAAATGCGAAAGTCCATTTCGTATTTAAATAGCGATATATATACTATTGTGTTAAATAGTAATCACGTAAATCTACCTTCCTAGTAATTCCTAGAGAATTTGAATTCTCTAAGTAAACATGCGCTGCTTATTTATGATATTACGATATTGTATATAGTGGATTACGTACAAATGAATATCACATATCTCTAAAACGCAAATTAAAATGACGAGCAAAATAATTCTGTGTAGAAAAAATCTGGAAACAAATCGACGACTTCTATCTTCAAGCTATTTTCGTGACTCGGTGCGAGCTCCCCATGTAAAGTCTTTCAGAAGAAATATAATCGATAAAACAAAAGACTCTATTCTCGACTTTACGCCCTACGTGCCGTATTGAACCTGATAAGTTAGGATCGTGTTTATTCTGCCTTATCGGTAACCCAGATCTACAATCTGCGGAGTGCGGACTCAGCGCAACTTCTGGTATTCGCGGAAGCGGGGTCTTTCGAACTGACTTCGGCTCGATCTCGGTTGAAATCGTATTCGTACGATTGCTGTTTGCCAACCGCAAAGTTTGACGTGTCGCGATCTAAGGGGCAAAGGATGAAGGGACTGAGGAGAAGCGGGACGCGAATAACGATGACGATCGGATTTGCGAGTCCGTCGAACGCTCACGTTTGTTGAATCCAGCTGGAGCCCTTGAGACGACGCGGCCGAGATTAGTCTGCCTTCGAGTAAGCGTGCGCGCGAGCGCAAGCGCGCGCGTTCGCGCAGAGTTGGTGAAGGGTTACCCGTATTTAATTAAACTGTTACTTCGCATTGATTGCCAAACTTGGGCCCTGGGCCGCTCGCTGTAGAGAAGATTATCGAAGTTCGCCGCGCTTCTACTCAGGTCATATCGAGAGGCTGCCAGGCAATCTCGCGAACTTCCAGCCACGCGATAGCGCCAACCTTCTTTGTCAGTCCCGCTTTATTACTACCTTCCGAGCGAGCCGATGCAGTTATCAGCATCCGTATCAGGGAAAAGTTTTAAAAAAATTTTCAAAGTTGAGAATGCAAGCACGGAACAGGCGGTTACCGCTTTCAACAGGTAAACTCTGTTCCATAAATCTGTCAGTCAAGATAACAGGAGCAATGTAAAAATCAAGAAAACGTTTAAAAGATAATTATGTTTTAATTATTGCTGTCATCGTCCAAGAAGGGACAAATAGGAACTGATCGTTAATCGTTAATTTCGCGCTGCGAACTTTACATTCGCAGACGTTATTCCGAATAGCGTGAAACAAGCTCCGCGATCGATCTAGGTTGCTTATGGCGATGTATGTAATAGATACGCTGAATGGACGACAAACGATAATCGCGATAACGGTGCTGCAAGAAGCTAGTTAGTAGGAGTTCCGGTTTTGCATCGTGATAGTGACAGGGACGTAACAAACTGTTAACTAGCTCCTTGTGGTAAGTATCTGTGGCCGGGAAAAGAAAAGTTCAGAATGCGACGCTCGTCCCGCACGATCACCCGCTGCAATGATTTGACGCGAGGTGAAGTAGCTGCAGCTGCAGTTTCCCGCAAGTTTGCGCGATGATCTTGGCAGGGATGTAATATCTAACCGGTAAGCGGTTTAGTGATACTTCGGGACAATGTACTTCAGTGAACGCTGGATAATCCACCGTGCATAACGCATCGTGTTAACACTGTTGACTATGTATGTGTTTCTCTATTGCAAATAACACACAAAGATCGCGATGTCATGAAACTCAATGATTAAATATTTGGAACAGGACTGTGTAAGAATAATTTTAAGAGTCAACTTCTTGAATGATGATGAATCTATCAAGATTCCCTAAATTTATCATGTTATTGATAATTGAATTTAACTTTTTTTGTGATCTTAAAGTACGTTGTATTACTGTTGTGCTAATTTTCTACAGCATGGCAAGTTTAAAGGGGGTGATATTTGTAATATTCGATCACACATGGACATTTTCAACATAAGAGCGTACCAAAATGCAAGCAATTATAGCGTGTTTGTTACTCCCGTCATAATCTTGTCGAAACACTGGAAGTTGCGTGTAAGCGGTCTCAGAGCGATTGGTACCTCCTAGCTATGGGAGTAGCCGTTGTATGTTCGTTGCGATAGAGAAGAGCCTTCCAGTGCATCCTTCCCCCGCGCCCTGTTCGCGCTACTCTACTTGGTGAAATTCAAGACCGGCGTCTCCTGTCGATCGTGGGGTAGGCGAGCGCGAGCAAGAGGGAGTTTCATTTAAGTTAGAAATTGCTTCTTCCGTAGCGATGATGGGCCGCAAATTGGGCGCGAAACAGAACGCGAAGGAGAGGAGTCTCGAACGCGGACGAGATGACGAGAGACGGGAGACGAGAGGCGATGAGAGGGCGCGACGGAACAAGGAGGAACGGTGGGACGCGTGAACGAAAGGACGTATCGATTTTTTATTTATGCGCCATGTCTACCTAGCGAAAATGCAGTCAGCGCGAATAGCGGGTCTCTATAGCACTGGCTGTAATTCGGAAAACAGCGTCGCGATATTGCGACACGGTATCGCTGCCGGAGTGAGTCGCGCGAGTTTATCACGTGAAGCAACGATGAGACGTCGTCAGTTGTAGGATCAAACGAAGTGTTAACGAGCGTCTAACCCGCCGAAGCAGAACCGATCGTTACGGAGATATTCGCGATGATAGACGCTCGTTAATGCGAAACGACGCAGATGAAATCCGATATTCTATATGAGCAACAGAGGACATTTTTTTTTGTGTATCAAAGTGCCCAGTCATCGCGTTCTTCGATATAACGAGCCATGATTATCCGAACGGCGACAAAAGCCCGCGTTACTAAAGGGTATTTGATAAATCGTCGTGCGCGATGTTATCGATGATGTTAAATATATTCGTAAAATACGTTGGTAAGACATAAAGAGCGGTAACGCCCAATAATAACAAAAAAATTCGATAGAGTGATAAAAAAATTTATTTATTTATTTACAATTATCATAGGCGTATCTTGTCGAAAAAAGTCATACAGCAGAGAGGACGTACTAGTTATCTAAGGAATTTATAACACGTAAAGGAGGATTCCCGGAATGAGCGACGGGAATTCTTCCTTCGTGTGAATATCGAAAATCGGGGGAGACGACGACGTGGATTAGAGTGCACGACCGGAATTTTGCGGCGAAATCCATTTCTGTGCCGGAACTATGACCGACCCAGGAGGGCTTTCAACCAGGACGAATGAATACCCCGAAGGGGGATTACTTCCGTCTCATTAACGTGGCTCGCGATTCCGCGCGCGGCGGAATTGAGAAATTCGTCACGCCCGCCGCTCGTACACTGGCGAAAATCCTAATTCATTCGGCACTCGACGATGAAAACGGCGATTGCGCCGACTGTTAATCAGAGAATGATGTAACGTCGTTCATTCCGCCTTTTGCGGCAAATGATAATTTGTTTTTATTATTTTTCATCTGTTTGCATCAAGGATTTTAAGTAGAAAAAAAAAATTGAAGACCATTAACATAATCGAAGACACTATTAATTAAGGAGGTTCGAGCATTACTTGTGAGTCAAAAATGCGATTGAAATAAATGTCATTACAGCGATCCTGAATTATTTGCAATATTAGTATAATGAATTGTGGATGCTACTTACGTGCTATATTCTTCGTAAATTATTAGTGTATAGAATATTAACAAACATATGCCGGGGTATGAGAGCGTCAACGACTCGGGAATCGCTTATTATCCAACATTCTAGGCTAGGATCTAAACTTTGTGACAGTATAGTCTTCAATCCACACGGTAAAGTCCGATTTTTAAAGTCTTTACACAATCCTTGATGTTTCATCTATCAAATGCTAGTTTTTCAAAGTCCTCAGGTGGCTAAGTGTGTACTAAACCAGTGATAATCTACCTCGGAGCGACTTTCTCCATAAGGGTAGACTAAAAGTGGTCAACTTCTGAATAATATTACAGAAAAACTATACGGTCAATATTGCTCAAGTTTTGCGATTATTTGTGTAAAGTGTTTATGTAAATCATATTAAAAAATTAAGGCTCTACGATGGCTTTCGAGTATAGAAAGCTTATTGTCACAAAGTGACATGTTCTAACTTATAATGTTGGCCAAATAAGCGATTCCCGAGTCGTTGACGCTCTCATACCCTAGTATATGTTTGTTAATATTCTATACGCTAATAATTTACGAAGAATATAGCACGTAAGTACCATCCACAATTCATTATACTAATATTGCATATAATTCGGGATCGTTGTAATGACATTTATTTCAATCGCATTTTTGACTCACAAGTAATGCTCGAACCTCCTTAATTGGCTTAGAGTTATATACGGAGCAATGTAATGCGATCGATCAAAGTATCAATATTTTATATAGGTACATATAAGAATATAACGCGCATTTCGCATTCATACACACGAAAGAGTTACCATATGTGATTGTCAATCTAATTTAATTAATTAACGAAAAAAATATTAGCGATATGTATGCGAAAATTATTTTTTGATTCAAGATATTTTCCGAAAGTCTTATCAAAATTAAAATAGCTTTAGAAAATATTTCTATTTTTAAATTATATTAATGGAGTATACTATAATGAATATATTTTTAATCTCAAAGATTTCCTCTATGAACATTAACAGGAGTTTTCTCATAATTCGGAGGCGAATGTCATCTTGGTATGATCGAAGGCGTCGCTATTAATCCGGGACGCTTCATGGCGCACTGTGCAACGATAATGTAATCGTCTAATACGCTCCCCCGGATGACGCGATGATTTCCACTGTCATGCTAATCCGCGTAGCCCGTAATTGCGCGTTTATGCGCGCTCGAGAGCCGGATTGACCTCGAGCATTATGCGTCCAGGATGTGTCCCGGGTCTGTCATAGAGGGGGAGGGAGATGGCAGGAATTATTTGCTCGTGGAAGAATAGAAGCGTACGTATGATGGATGGCGCCAGCGTGTTGTCACGTTGAGGGAATAGGTAGAGGCCGTCATGCTGGAGATTGAAATCCGCAAGTTTCTCCCGCTTTCCTTTTCATCTCGCTGAGGCGCGGAGTCGTCGCAGTCATTATGATTCAGCTGAAATCTTAATGGAGTATCGAGAATTGCGGTAGGATGTATATTACGAGCCTCGCCAGTCTCGCATTACGCCCAATAAAAGGGGAGGCTCGAATCGTATCTTTTTTTTCCCGGAAACGAAAGTCGCACCGGAGATTCGATGCTACGTCACGTGCGCTCGCTTTACTGCCGCGATACTGAATACACGTCTCCATTATAACGCTTCTATCCATTCGCGGAAGCTTCTGTATTCTTACGGCTTATGGCGTATATATTTAAGTGTCATCGAGAGATCGTTTTCATATCATTCTGCCATCCGCGGATGGATCTCCTATTACGTGTGGTATGCATCGTGTTGCGCACGGACGTCACTTGCCTCTTTTTATTTATTTTTCCGATCGGCCGATACAGTCGGTAGCGGCTGCGCGATGAATTGATTTACTCGTCTTACGCCGCACGACTGCAGTGATAAATACCTATCACGCGCAAGTGTCCGCTATGTTGAGTACGGAGTTAGCCGTAGCTAGCTGGTTTCCAGGTGGTACGCGTTGGATGAAGGTGGTGCAGGATGGGCTAGACGGGCTCCGAGATATGGTGTATACCTTCGGAGCGATACGTCATCCCTGACAAGCCGGCGTGCCGATAACCCCCCGTCTACGACAAACCCCGTGTGTGGCCTCACACCTCATCGCCGCAAGGGCCATCCATCATGTTTGAGTAATGTAGGGGAACGATTTCGCGTTATTGCGAATGACCGACTCTGTCGCACGTGTCCTCTTTTACCGTTCTGTCTCTTCTCGCGGATTATCTTCAAAAGATTTGTTCCGTTAACGCGATGAACTGATATCATCGTGCTTTCACGACGGTTTAACATTGCTTCTCGCGATTTCGCGATCAAAGATTAGTTGAATAAACGAAAAGCGGAAAAAACATGACACCTACTTGATGTCGAAATAAATTCCGACACGTTATTGTTAGCGCTCTTGGATAATTCTTTATCTCTTATTAGCCATGAATGTAGATATTAGATTTTTATTAGCTTAAAACAGTATATAAAACAATATTCATTCTTATCAATATTCTTATTACAATATAAAATACCACGAACAGATGATGTGTATATAAATAGATGAATTTACTCACCGTTATGGACGAGCAGCGCAGAATCACGAGCAACAGTGATAAGATCACTATCAGTGAGTGTTTCGTCAGATGCGTTACCGGAAGTAGGTGTGTCGCTGAGCCCGGCGCCACTGCCGGGCATATGATACAGGGGATGTTGTTGTTGCTGTTGTTGCTGTTGATAGGCACGCTGCTTGTGTTGACTTGTGTTGTAATGATTATGGTGGGACTGGTTGGTTTGATGATTATTTTGCGGATAGGCGCGACTACGTAAACTGGAGGTATTATCCTCACCCTCGCTGCCACTTAGACTGTAGGCCGGATAAAGCCGTCCCTTCCCTGAAACAAAGGTCGAAATAATTCGTTATACCCGTTTTCGGTGCTCTAGCTTCAAATAAAAGCTTTTGGACGGCAATAATAATAAATTATGGTGATTTCTAGGAAATTAAAATTAAAATTATTTATCAGAAATGTTATTGGCAACAGACATATATTAATTAATTTAATTAACGATTCCAAATTTGCCAAAGAATCAGTGACTAAAATTACGATTGTAAATTAGGAAATTTTCTAATTCACATTATGGAGGATATCCTGTTTATATCTTTGTATTATTTTATTTTATATCAAGTTCATAAGATGTATCGCATAAAAGTAGTCACAAAATATATCGTTGTTTAATTTCGGAGTTCGCTCTGTCGTGGCACGAGATCTGACGGGGTTTGCGTTTGTCACAAAAAGAACAAGATATCGTTGGTATCTCAGTGCAAGCTGTCGCAACATCGGAAAGAGATCGGCGCGACGGCCGAGGACGCAAGAACGTGCAACGCATTAGGAGACTCCGAGGATCTCACGAGGAGGAGCTGGGAAAACAATCCTAGCGTCACGCACACTTGCACAAATAGCGAAGAAACGCGAGACTTCCGCATCCTCCGACGCTACGCGGAGATCGTTCAAGGGGAAATATCCGGTACGGACGTCTTTCTTTTGGATCCTCGTGATCGGCCTCTATGATTTCATCGCTTCTACCTTACTCGAAACGGTCCCGCGAGACGTTCGCGCGTGACACCTTAATGTTTTTTTTTGTCGGGACAATAATAGCGCGTAAACGCGGGCTTCCGACTATCAACGGAGGCTAATCGGTCCCAAGAGCATGCTCCTAGCTTCTACTGCTCCTAGTTGTCATCGTTTCGGAAATGCCTCAGGAATGTGGATCCTCCGTGGTGCCAGATGCTGCGTGACGACGAGTGAGAAAGAGAACCGGTTTTCGGCGATGATACGGAAAAGAGAGAGGATGGTCGCGGACTGGTACGTTATGGAAAAAGCTGATGGCGCGACGACCCGCCTCGTTATGGCGATGCCTTCGGGATAAATCGCGCGAAAACTTTGATCGATGCTTCCCGCCTTTGACCTCTGACTCCTCTGCGCGGCTTGTGCGGGGTCTTGCATCAGCGAGCCGTGCTATCGGGACATCGATATCGCCAAGTCGGTTTTCTTCCCTGAATCGGCGTCTTTGACACGCCGCTGGCCGATCGATCGACCTGTCGCCAAGAGTTACGTCGCGCCAGAGAAAAAAGAGGCAGAGGTTCGTTAGCATCTCGTTGAGAAGCAAGGGATGAGAAATCGTGTTTCTCGATAACCCTGCGCTTCTTCCGCGCCGAGACAAAATGGTTTATGGGTGGACGTGTATCAGTGTCCCGACGATGGAATCGATTATCGACAAGTCTGTGGACGTTGAAGAGAGAGAGAGAGAGAGAGATCAGATGGAAATTGCAATTCGATTAACCCTTGATTTGATTGCGTGTCCGATATGAAGCGCACAGAGTTGTATCTTTTTAATTATTTTAAATTAAGCAGTACAGTTACACAGTCTCCTTTTCGTTGAAGCATTCCAACGGATTGATAAATATCGTCTCTGTTTATCTTTGACGTTGCAATCATCGGCTCCTTTTTGTTGAGCTTCGGATTTGAATACAATATGGCTTTGCTGGGAGGCTCTTCTCTGTGTGATGGATGAAGTTACCACGAAATGCAAATGTTATTAGTGGTATCTATCGGTAGCGCGTAATTCGACATTCAATTATGGTTTGCGCCGTATCGGACATAATGCATCGCGTGTGCTCATCACGATCTATATATATACCACCCTCGTGTGTGTACAAATAATCTTCTGACGTGGGATGGACGCGCATAAAGGAGATTCTATTCGGCAGCATTGTTAAAAGCAAAAAAGGTACCGTTACCAATCACGACGCGGCGGTTAGAGGGGTCCATTATAATTAGGTTTGACCGTGCATACCGTTAATGGACACAATATACGGAGCTGCGTAACAACGCGACTCATCGCTAACCGAATTATTCTGTCGCTCCCTCCGTCTATCTTGCATCCCTTCCTCTTCCCACTCTATTTCCGTCGTCGCTTCCTCCTTTTCCTCTCCTGTCCTATTGTTTACTTTTGTCCGTCCATCCACCAAACGGCCCCAGGCTAAACAAACTTACGGGGTTTTAACGGTTAACAAGCTTAGTGATTTTGTAATTGGGTTACTGCAGTCTGCCGCGGATGGAAATCGTAAAAATTCTTATTCCGGTGTGACAGGTTCTGACTATAACAACGATGGACGAGTCGCGATCTCCTTTGTTGCTCGCGATTGAGGTCCCTGATACGTTTTACTACATATCGAATAAACCATACGTAAACATGTGCTTCCAGTGGCAAACGACGTCCGCATATTACGCGCAACATTAAACCGCGCATCCAATCCAAGAGAATAACCCTGATATAAACCTTACAAGCGTTCGCATCCCATGCGTTGCAAGTACCAAAGAATATCTTTGAATTTTACAGCACACCAAACACATGTCGATCGCAAATAAATTTGTAATGTCATGGTATGTTATATACGAGTGACCGAACGTCACACATCGAGTTCGGATGTCATGCAAACACATCGAGAAAACAGTCATCGATATTGAAAAATGATACCTTGAAATTTTATTGCGAATTACGCGAGGAATAATCATTTTCAAAATAGTTTCAGCATTTACGCGTGAAAAATAAAAAGTAAAGTACATATATAGAAATTATTGACACATTTATGTTGTATACAATAATATATTATCACATTTCCTGTGAAATACACGCACAATTTTCAGGCACCTTTATTGAAAAGGATTGAGATTTGAGTCTATATCGTGATAAAATGTGAGAAGGAAAACCTAGACGCGGCGTGAAACGATCTCGTATACGCGGATACTCGCTTAAACATTTTCTATTTTCCTGCGGTAAGTGAGATTCTCTTCGAATTTCACGTATCCATAATACATTATCGGGTTACCATGGGGGAGCATTGTGGCCACCATACAGACTCCGTTCGTATATCGAGTACTCGTACACGTGCATGTATATGAAAGCTTGTAAATTTCTTCGTAACCTTCAACGCGGATTAGGTTAACCCCTATAATATTACCATAATTCCCATGTTACCGCAACTAAACGCGTGTGTGTTACGCACACGTGATAATTTATATACTCCTATAAATACAATGCACATATGCACCATGATGCGTGGACTTTATTATGTGTGGCGAAGAAACGATAATTCTGTAAAGATGTACAATTTTGCAAATCTCGTCAATTTGCGAATAATGAATTAATTGCGAGTAAATATAATTTTGCTCGATATCTTTTTCTCTTTATATATCATGAAATTTTGATATGACATATGATGAAATCGACGCGCCTCTGCATCTGACTTTGCAGCAGGTTCAATTTCGTGCACAATATGTCGCTTGTTTTATATATTTGAGCATGCAGATGGATAATATTCCGCAACGCGAAATATCGTGACATAACGTTACGACGTTCCGACACGCATAGATAACGGACTTATAAAATATCTTCCGGTATGGTAACGAGAACAGTGAACTTTTCATTGTCGTGCTAGTTATGAGGTAGGGTTTCCTATCAGTTACAGTTTATTAATATTTGTATGGTATGATCATAACTATAGCCAAAAGTATAAATAGCAGATAACATACTTACAAAACTGGAACAAAAAGTATATAATGCATATACCTGTTTAGATTATTCATGCGCGATTTAATTATATCGATATTACATATATTTAATTATATATGTAATATATGATTTAGTTATTCCGTTAATTAATTGTCATTAATTCGTAGATGTAGTAGGCAGCAGCATGAATTTATTAAAGTATCGTCTCTATATTATTATAGAATTTAGGACTTGTACAGTTTGCGCTATGTGAGTTCGCTTATTTAATCTATTACGCCATACCTAACTATATTTTCACTGCGGATATCGATCTGTCATCTTATTAATCTATTATTGATTTTTATCTCAGATAATATTGATTTTCATTGCTCGGCTAATTTTACCTTTTATTAATAATAGTAACAAGTTTTTTATTAATAGCAGATTTTAATCTTACATGCAAATTATTTAATTTTTTTTTAATATAAATAGGTAATCTCTGGAAAAGTAAAACTGTATGATTTTAATAAAGTAAAAAGAACGAATTGCCACACATTTAGCGATTTCAATTTCTTGTTTTCTTAAAACCACAAGAAAAGTCCTTGATTCGTTGATAAATCGCAGAATTTTTTTTTACTCGAAACATAAAAATCTAACGAAGAGCAATAGCAATCAATTTATTTATATTTTTTTATATTTTTATAAAATATTTTTTTATAAAAATAGGATAAAGCTCACTTATAAAATAGACGATTTTATGCGAAAGGATATCTAGCTATTCATCTAAATTACAGTAATTTAATATGCAAGGAACAGAATATTCAGCGTTTGTATTTTACAGTACATTAAACGTTTTATAGATAACGGATCGGCTGGCACGCGGCCTTGTTTTTGTTTCGTATGTCGCGTTTTTGTGTACGCAAGGTCGCCGCTCTATGATTCGCGTACCAACCTTGCTCGAATAAACGGGACACGTTGCGAACAACTCGGTGTATCGTCGCATTACTCCCTGAAGCGCGATCGCGACAAGTACTGGGAGAAAACGCTATCGCTCCCTACGAACCATTAGCGCTTATACTGCGAGCGATTAATTGATTTGCATGATTAACGATCCGTATCGCGGCTATTTGTCGAAGCAGATACCTAGCACGGTTGATTTATTTGAGAAATCAAAACGGTATAAGAAATAGAAGAAATAGAAAGAAATAAAAGTTATGAATTATAATTGTTTCATAATGCTGATGGGTAAATAATTATTTCTTTAGCTTGGACACAAATGTATTTCGCGTCGCATTTGGAATTTTTTACCGATATATAATGTATTTTGCCAATTGTTTTCGCGTTGAGCAATTAAAGCAATGGGAAATCATATATTGAATGATCCATCGCGTCTTCATTAATTCGATTTTGTCAATTGTATCATGTCGTAACGGTATTAGAAAGTCACCGTACGACTATTCCCCAATTTTTTGGTCATTAATGGAATGTCATACACAGGTATAGAACGGATTAAACTCTGAGATGAGTAGCGATTAAACTCGCCAGATCTAATAAGTATATTTGTCTATACAATTTTTAAACGCCACTTTCCGTCGTAACTAATCGTTAATTTGACTCGCGTAAGGTCGCGCGGCACACGTTATAACTTATAATTACCGAACTTCAAGCGCGGAGTACTACGCGAGTCAAGTAACGGGAGCAATGAACAGCCGTGATATATCAATTGTTTATGAATAATATGTGTACTTTGAGGATTTGTGCGTTCGATATTCGTAGTCTGTATAATTTTTAAACGCCATTTTCCGTCGTAATTAGTTGTTAACTTGACTCGTGTAACATCGCGCGACAGGCGAGGCGACGTCAAGGTGAAGTCCGAAGTCGTCATTGGTCATTCGGTGCCTGTCCGCCGTGCCTGAGTCGCGTACGTCCGTACGACGTCGTGTACGTATATATAGTAGATCGATGGTTGAGAGGTGCGCTTAATTAATAAGTACAGTCGCAATTTGCAATTAATCACGATGTCTGTCGACCGCAGGGAACGATCGGCAGGAATTCGACGTTTTTGTAGAAGCTCGTGAAGACTCGGGCACCTCGCGAGAGTCGTTCAACCAAAATCTATCGCGCGATTTATCGGTAAATAGGCGACGACCGTATTTCTCAGGCATCGCATTCCGCGGATATTTGTCCAATCGTAACTCGCATTCGTCAAATTAAGTGAGACAGTAATCTCGTAAGAAGCATTAATGCGTAATGCGTGAATTGGCGTGCGTTCGTTTGTCGCGATAATCCGCGAGATAGGCAAGGGTATTTTGGCGGATCGTAGCTTGTTAGTGCGATTTCGTAGTTTCTTCGCGTTGTCTCGTCGCGACGTAATAACTAATAGCACACGGGAGTGACGGGAGTGCCGTGCAAAGTGTCGCGCGATCGTCATATATTCGGTGATCAGTGCGTACGCGATCATAACCTTTCTTTCCGCGAGTGTGAATCTGTGTGCGTGGAGCAACGATGGGGGAACCGGAGAGGAGCAGAGACGGCCCGGGGACTGCGGGGAGGCACCGGGCGACGGCGGAGCAACCCCCAGGTGAACGATTTTTCTATTTGTCTATTATTATTAGTCTGTTATTCATTATACGCGTCCTAATTAATTGTGGTCGCGTGTTGTAATTCGGATGCCGCTTTGCTGCGTAACGTAACACACGTAAAATATTTTTTTATTATTTGAAAACAATTAAGATGTAATTTCGCTGAATTCATACTTGGATACCTACCGAATGCAACGATTCTTATGCACGAATAAACGAAACATCGGAAATTAAACCCGCCGAAATTACACTAGTGCAGTGTTTCGACTATTTGTTTTAAAATACTTTGGATAGTTGAGCCACATTTTTTGTAAATTTTACTTTTTATGCATTTTTAAATTTTGATATCAAAATATATAATTAAATTCTAATTTCATTATTATTATTTTTGAAATATTAAAACTATTTTAAGCGCTGCTATAATGTATGAATATATTTTTATTTTACAGATTGACGTTTCTATAACTCCGCTACATCATTTGGTGAGTGTCAAATTATTTTAATTTAATGCGAGCAAGAGATGCGATCATGGCGCTTCTTCGGTCTCATCAGACGCTCCACTCCATCTCGAACGCGCCACCCCGTAGTTGCTCCGCCGCGGTGGAGCATAATTTATCATTTTATTTGTCATTTACAAAATTTATTGTTTATAATTATATATGACACAAACAATTATTATTTTTTGAAATATTAATTATTTTGGACACTGCAGCTGCGTTGTAAACCTGGATATATTTGGTTTTACAGACTAACTCTGCTGCTAATTATCATATCAGTAAGCGATAAATTATAACTTACTTTTTTCAATTTCTGGTAATGGTTCCGTCGTATTAAATATGTATAAGATATTATAGACATACGTATAATATATACAAAAAAATAAGAGTATTACGAATAAATATTACATCTTATAGATCCATTGCCTTGAAATAAATGGACTACAACAGATTAGCATTAATATTTAACTCTCGAACATGCACAATTATTGAGTTATCGTATAAATTAAAAAGTTGTTTTGTAAGCGAAGTAAACTTGTTAAAAAGTAATGAATAACGGGTGCTTTTCGTACAAGAGAAATTATTTCCAAATCTAGTAAAAATATTATCAATTCATATATTTCTTATCAAGCATTCTATATGCACTACAGGTAAATTAAAAAAAATGCAATAATGAGAACAACATAAAGATATGTATTTAAACTTAAGTTTTTGTTTAGATAATTGTAATTGATTTATTTAGTGAAAAATGCATGCTAGTAATATTTATACTTACAGTGCACCTATTTTACGCTAATCTGTTATAGTTTATCCACATTCAAATTAATAATGTAATCACTTGAACCTAAATAAAATGCCGCGAGAGCTAAAACCTAATGTTTGTAATTAACATGTCAATCGGCTGATTGCCATAGTATATGCAATATTTGCATACCTGCAGAAAATTAATAGATAATGTTGAACAGTAAAGATCAATATTGTCTGAGCTGACAATGAGTGAAAATCGGTAACAAGTACCAGATTGGTATAAACACAGTTACAGATGTAAGTGCGTGAACTATAATTTCGACCAATTTTTATTGTTTATAATTTGAAACTCATTTTACCTTGATATTCCTGTATTCGGGAAAACTTTTGATTCCAAATAACTTTTTGAATATTAAAGTATACGGATGAGAAGACACTCTATACCGACATGATTATCTAATGTTTTGCGCGAAGAAGAAACGCGGATCTGTATAGCCGGTGATTTTATTCTCGTAAGAACCTAGTCGCTTATCGGGTCACCGAGTAAAAAAAATTCTCTTTGCCGTTTGTCTCTCTCTTTTTCCGACAAACCCGGTTTTTTTATCTTGGATTACATCGCAGATAAAAAGATTGCATCGCCGATAGGACAGTAGTGTCCATTGCGAGATTGGATAGGATGTTTCACGATCTTTCTGGTAATGGCGACCGAGCACACTGTCCGGGACGCCAGAATCGTCTTTGGATTAATCGATTTGCGCCAGTGGTAGCATTCCCGAGACGAGACGCAGAGTACGCGTTTCACTTCCTTGATTTCTATTCGCTCGCTAAATGGAAAGAGCTTACGTCGATATCGCTCGAATCGAGGCTTATGGTTTTCTTTCTTCGTGGATCCGAGGACGTTCAATAAAAAGTAGCACCCACCATTTTGATGCAGGCTATTTCGAGAAATATAGTGCTCTTGATAATACGATTTCCGTCACATTATGTAACTTGCAAAAATAGACGTGTTATTTCATATTATTATATAACATTAATTTAAGTACAGTATAAGTAGATATAATTAAAAAAGTAGCTTTTTTAGATAATATTATTCATTTAAATTTTCTCAACAATAATGTTATTATAATATGAAAACTATTAAAGTGATATTATTGTGACATTTTTATAAATATTTAAAACGGAGCTTCATCAAAAGCTGACTGCAAATTCCACTGCGCGAAATTTTATTCGCTTAACTCGTTTGCAAAAAATTCATGCCGTAATCTCTCGTCACACGTGTCTCACGTGTGAATGAATTTCGAGGACGAGATGCAAGGCGAAAGAAATAAAACAACGAATAAAAACCTCGTCGCGCAAGTCGGTATTGCGCCCGTGGAAGCCGGACAGTGTGCACGGTGTGATGTACACACGAGTTGCAAACCTCGCGTGCTCACGCGCAACCTTTCCTCAATCCTCGCTGCATCGCCTGCTGATATACTGACGTAGAGTATCGGCCAATTATTTACGCTTAATGTCGTATTTGCACGGAGCGAAGCGGAGAACAATAGGCAACGAAGACGAAGCGCGGACGGGTGTGCGAAACAGTTCTCGCGGTAACAGTTTCTAATGAAAAGTGAATGGCTGCCGATAAAAGTCGAGAAATACCACCATTTGTGGTCGCAACGACTATCCGGTTTTTGCGAGCTTTTTTAAGCCGGTGGAACTGGTAGACTGGTACGGATGCCAACACGATCCCTTGCGTTTCGTCGTCATTTTTTGCGTCTCACTCTGGTCTCAATTACGGATATCAGATATTGTATAATTATAATATCTGATCTGACGGTTAAAAAAATTATGACGTGAAATGAATTCGTGATATACGTTATTTGCGAATTTTATTAAAAGAAGTCACGAAGTTATTTAAAATTTTGTATTTAAAATAAACTTACTGAAGCTGATAATTAGAAGCATCATAATATTATGGAAATCTCGTATTTTTAATTAAATTATAGTTAGAAATTTGCAACTATTACTATTATTATTTGCTAATTTGTGATTAATTTGTATTTTAAATGGGAATACGTCTCTTTTATTTTTCTTTTATGATCGTATATCAGAAAGTCTTCGCATTCTTTGTTAACAATTGCAGATTTTTTGTTAGGAATTGCTAACCGATTATTCTCAGCAACCTATATTCCTTCTCGATACGCATGTGTGCGCGGTGCGGGCAACTATAGCCTATAGGAATATAGTCCCCGATTATAGGAAACTGTTGATTACTTAGTCATGGTATTAATACAACATCGCCAATATTGGCAGATTATCGGTATCAGATGCTCGTATTATTGCAGCGGCTGATTATTCCGATGTCAACAGCTCCAATATGCGCGTTACCCCCCGGAACTGATTTTCACTTCGAGACGGAGCGGAGGAACGAAAGCATAAATGTGCTAGAGGGAGACCCCCTTCTCCCGTGCCCGCTAGAAGACGTAAAACTCGGGATTACGGTACGCGGCTCGTTTCGAGATGTTTGCGCGAAAAAAAGAGGGTGAAGTTGGTGGATCGTAAAGTTCGAGATTACGCCGTTCGGGTTTAACGGGGCAGAGCTCACAGCCTTCCTCTTCTCCGCGCGAAATTTGCATGAAACTGTTGTAAGAGATCTCACAAGAAAGTGGCAATGAAGGCGCGAGATATATAGGCATCGTTACTGGACCGACGCGACGCAGAAGTGAGGCGCGTGCAAATAGGAGCCACGTTCTCGAAGATGACGCTAGGCGCAGACCGTAAAAATGGGTTGTAAAAAAATGTCGAATGTCAAAGACACGGGCATTAAGGCGTTTCGCGATGAAAACGCGACGTTGTTCCATCGTATCGTGAGAATCTACGCCGGTCGGATAGCCGCGCGCGCGCGCGCGCGCGAAACTTTGCAACCCTAATGAAGAAATAAGGGCTGAATTCATTCCGTCGGCACTTTTTATTTAAATTCGGAATTATTCTCTACGTGAAGCATCGTTGCCCGTGTGTACTCGTTCGCGTATTAGTTTATGCAAAACAGGATCGTTGCGAAACCCTTTTTCGGAGCACCATTAGGCGAAAATGCAAATGAGAAGCTCGCATCGGTTACCTTTCACCATCGACCGGCACAGGGAAATGCAATTTCGTCGAAGATTTGATCGATTACCGAAGCGAAAAGTGGCAGTCGGATGCGCCGAATGCGCTCGCACTACTAACTAACTTGAAACTGGTTCTCAAGCAGAATCGCATGAGCGTAATAACGTTAAAGAGCCGGCTGTTACAAAGTAGCTACCGGGCTCGGAACGCCCGATGTGCAAAAAAACGTGGGTCATGATTGCACTTCGAGGATCCGCCAAATACGGCGTGATCGTTTGATGTCCGGCCGCCGTCAGGCGTTTAGAGAAAATTATCGAGTTCTTGCGCATCGATCGCTCGCTATTTGCCCGTTCGTGTCTCGTCTGCGCAAGGCGTGCTTCGAATATCGATCTAAAGCCAACGGTCCGAGATGTACGTACGTACTTGCGAGCGCTCGACGACAGCAAGACAAGTTAAATTTCACGTCCTCGCTAAGAGTTTTCATCGTTTTCATGAATAATAAATTGAACGAGCGGAGTTAAGGAGAAATAGAGAGAAAAGGAGAGAGAGAGAGAGAGAGGGAGAGAGAGAGACCTGCAAAAATTTGGAGTACTTAAAGTTATTATTGTAATATCTGCTGTTGCATTTTCGAACGTGGAAACTTTAACAGTTAATTATCAAATAAATTTACCATCGCGGGATAAAAGTATATTCGATGTAATATAATCTGTTATGAATAAAAATTTCGAATTTATAGAAGCTGTCGCATATAAGAATATTACAAGATTTATACCTTTTAAAATATTATTGACTAAAATACTTCTCTCTTTTATGATTTATATAATTTTATCTGCGCATTATATATGTATGTATATGCATAGATAAAATCATATATAATCATCATAAAGCCCGCTTTAAAATGAGCGGAATTCTAATTCTCTTATTCTGATACAAATTATAGATTGTATCTAAAGCAGGTGTATTTATACATATATAAATAATCGATTGTGTTTGCCATCAAGAATGTTTCAACAAGGTGTACAGTCGTATAACTTTCGTTAACGCTTGTTATCGATGCAAGAAAGTGAAATAGAGTGAGCAACTTCTATGAATTTACTTATCCGTTTAGTATCCCCATAAGAGACGCATATATAAATGCTAATATATTAATATATTATTAATATAAAAAAAATATTTTCTTTCATATTCTATTGCTTATAGAGATTAATACACGAAAGAAAAACATGTTAATGTTTTATTTGCAATATTATTCTACTTAAGATGTCTACTACTATCTTATTATATTATGTACAATTTTGTTATTTTGATTAATTTTCATTTATTGAGTAATATTTCCCCATTTATCGGATACTGATGAATAAATACAATTATTTTTATGCTATATTAAATTTCATCGTCGATCGATGCAAATATACGTTGCAATGGTGACGAGGTCGACGATGATTCTTTACGTACGGTTGACGCATATTTTATGCCCGCAGAGCACGTGAAGCAACGAACTGCCGGAAGGCTCGATCGCCTGACAAACTGCCGAACGATTTTCGCGTCGCGCCGTAAAATTTTGGTCTATTGCCGGTATTCCCTACGTACGCGTACTGGTGATCGATGGGTCGCTCGTGGATGCGTGCGAGACTAAGCGCGTTTGTTTTAGACTATACAGTTTTTTTTTAGTACAAGCTTTTCGTTTCTCTCTTTCTCTCTTTCTCCCCTAACCCCCTGCGGTTGTTCGCCAAGTGCTGGATTAAAAAAACAAGCTCGATAGCTAAAACCGCGTAAACCGTTTGCATCACGCGAATTGTAAACAATGCTGAAAAATCCAGATGTAAGTAACGCTGCGGCTGCATTCTGCAATCGGGTATAATTTTGGCCGATCTGCAAAATCCGCATAGCAAATTTCCGTGATTTTTCTGATTTTTCCAAGCTTAATTCATGTCGTGATTTAGACCTTTACGAAATAATTACGTTTCTTTGTCACCAGCCATTTGCTTCCACTTGTAGATTAATACAGAACGTTAAGCTTTTTAGAGCATTTCTTTCTTTATACAATTTCGACGTATCAGATATGATGTCGCATTATAAAATCAATTCGTTGAAGATGTTCATTGAGTTTGAATAGGAGAGCTAGCAGGATCTCCTGTGCTATCAGTAACGCAATTTACGAGACGCATAATATTGCTTTTATATGATGCCATACATGCGCAATAGACACAATACACACAAAGAGTGATATTCATCGTATGGCGGCGTGTGCATGTGTGCCAGAAGCGTGATAAAGGCGTCTGCGCAGACAGATAAACATTCATTCCATCCTCCGCTAATTACGCGCTGCGTTATTTATCGCGCTCATATATATAATGCAAGGGTAAAAACGAATTTATACGGCCGCATCGAATTGTTCAGTGCATTACTTTCGCGTCGTTCGCATAATTGATACGATCGGACCAGCGCCGATTCTCAATTAATATTAACGCGCGCCGTTATTAGTGTTATGAATCATTCGCGCAAGGTAGTCCATGTGGGTGGTGCTATTATCTACGAATTACCGAACTGACGTTCATGCCGCCGGGAACCGGCGTGTTGTAAGATCTCAGTGCTCGTCCGACTTGTGTGACAAATGTGCGAGTTAGAAGGAACTTCCATGATCACGGATGCAATGCTGAAATAGAATTAATGTTGCGCGAAATATGGATGGATAAATCCTTATCGACTACAAAGCTCGTGTTAATAATTATGTTGCAAACTGATAAAATAATGAAAATTTGCTGCTTTTAGCAAAATTGTTGCTGTACTGATGTCATCATTTCCTTTTTGTATAACGTATTAATTTAGGTTATCCGTTATTTTCTAGTAAGAATTATGGCACACTTAATTATGGAAATCTCTTGTGATAATGTAGTTGCCTATGCACTTGTTAGTTATGCTTCATAAATATAACGATAAGATAGAAATTTGAGCGTATCTCTTTTTTCGAAATCAAGGATTGAAAGATAAGGTTTTTCTTGCGACAGACGCGTCGTAATTTAATGAAATTTGTAACGAACCAATTTAGAGAGACAAGCGATACGACTGGGGCCCTTAAAATTTCTATTAACCCAGCGAAGAGTGAGAGGTCATTAAAAAAATTCGGGTAAAGTAATCTGCTGATAAAAAGGGTCAGAATGCTTCACGGGAATCCCGGGAAAGGGCTTTTGAGTTCGATGGGACGAGGTCCAACTATGTTTACGTGGCTTATCTGTATCGGCACCCTCTGACACGTGTGACTTATCAACCAGATTATCGGGCTTTATTGGGCCTCATGTTGATTTTCGAATTTACATAAATCTCGACGTATTTAACGATAAGCGCGGAATCGCGCGTGGAATTACAAAAGACATTATAGATATAACTCGATTTTTCTCTTCCCAAGCCAGATAGCGCGGTGGATAGCGTACAATGATGTGTGATATGTTTTGCAAAATATTTTTTAATTTGAAACCTGTAACCCGGTCCAATCACCGCAGGCATTCGTTCATCATAAGCACCGTCCCATTGCGTTTAAACTTCGCTCTCTGTCAGGCCCGTCCCTTTCTCACTCGAGCTTTTTATTTGCCCCGGTAATATCACGATACTAAGTGCCTGCCTCGTCACGTGGGTAAATAAGGGACGCCCGACTACCATTCCCCCGTCGTCGTTTTAATGCGCCGAAGCCACGATCCGTGTTTGCACAGCGTTACAACGCTTCCATAACAGTTTTTCCTCTTTACGCAAACGAGACAAACGATGGAATGGCCATTGGCGAAAAACGCGGCGTGCCACGGCTCCTCTCGGATTTCGCGAGATCCTTTTAAATTCCCGTTCAGACCGGTAAATCGAGATGTCGTCGCCCTGCTGTCGAATAGTGCACATACTGTAAAGGGACATGCACGATTGTGAATGGTTTACTGACGGGATTAAGCTGGATATTTCGTACGACGTTGCACATTTCTACACTGCGCAGCTCGTATCTGAGTATTGATTTATTGTAATTTACGTGTGCGTGTGTACGAACTCGGTTTGACTAATGATGAATTGTCAGAGTAGTGGCTCAGCGACGAAATAAGCACTAAAATGAATTTTTTACATTTTTCAAATATCTTCTGAATATATTTTCTAAATAACAAACGAACATCGCCTTTCTCTTTTCCGAATGCTTTAAGCTAATTGAATTATAACGCGATTGAAAACTAAATCAATTTCGATCCGAAGTGACGGCGCGATCGCGAGCGGCTTTGATTATAGGGACAACTTTCGCCATTGATCGCGCGTGCGACTGGGAAGACGCTCGGTGTCGGAGGGCTTTCTTTCTCGTATTTGCGAGTGTTAGCCGAGGAAAGAAGCGAAACCTGGCTCTGCCCCCATCGGTCCCGCGGTATACGCGAAACACGTACAGTTCTACCCATACCCACGCCGGAATATAAGGTTACGTATGTACGCGGACGCTCTCGCGGGTTCCGGTTCACAAAGCACGTCCCTCCTGTATCCTATTCGTCGGTTATCTGCACGGTCTAAGGCGCATGCTGCGGCGAGCCTTTGGATTTAGTAGATCTCTCCTTCTCTTTCTCTCTCTCACCCTCTCTCTCTCTCTGTCTGTCCCTCTCTTTTGGAGCTGACCGTCCGTTAGTTACGTGGGCCCTAGGTATCCTCACATAAATTTCTGTATCAGACAATGGGTAATTGTGCGCGATCCACCCCTGTGTGTGCATGCGGCGGCGCGCCGGTGTGTCCGACCTACCTGCCCGCACGGGCGAGCGAGTGACTGTAATACGCGGATCCTAGCGCGTATACGTTTTCGCGCTAACACGTGGCGTGTGTGTATGTACGAGGCGAGCCACACACGCCGCGGCGCGCCCGCAGCGAAGTGTGAGTGGGCGTTGCTCTTCGAGATGCCAGATCCACCGTGCAGATAGTCGAAGTACAGCCTGAGTTACGTCCTCTCCTTCGCCCTCTATCGTTTCCCACCTCTCTCCCCGCTCATCTAACTCGTCTCTTCCGCAGCCTTGCTCGTCCTCCTCCTCTTCTTCGCCATCGTGCCAAAAGCCATGCACTCCGGCATAGCACCGAATTATCTTGGTCCTTACGTCCTTGGCGAATTGTTGCAAAGTCCAACGGACGACCGGCGAAAAAAATAAGGGATCGTCTGCACGGGTTTTAATTTAAATGGCCCTTGTATCTTTCGAATCATATCATATTTAGATCGATCAAACTGTATTTCCGGACATTAATCTTATCACGTACCATGATAAGACTGCTGGAAATGTCTGATTACTA
Source organism: Leptothorax acervorum (assembly GCA_035220615.1). Lineage (NCBI taxonomy): Eukaryota > Metazoa > Arthropoda > Insecta > Hymenoptera > Formicidae > Leptothorax > Leptothorax acervorum. The sequence goes on from JASTWQ010000084.1 coordinate 202,956, forward strand.
TTTCTGTTTTTAATACATTACATATCGTGTTAACTTGTATTCGCACTTTGCAAATTGTTTTGCAAAACTAGTCGATACACGAAAGGTGCTGGTTTACGTTAGTTCCCATTATTAATAACGTATAGAAAAGTAAGTAGAAGAATTTTTGCACATTCTTTACTGCGATTATGTAATGTTACACAATGCAAATATGGTGGAAGTAATATGTGTCGTGAATGCGGTCAATGTTATACTTCTGCCATATAAGACGGGCGCGATTTTAATACTTTGACGGAGTTTCCAGCGCTGTCCTATTTCCACGGTTCTCCAACACACCTTCGCTGGGCTTTAGTTAAAGAGGGACAGAGAAAGAGAGAGAGAGAGAGAGAGAGAGAGAGAGAGAGAGAGAGCGAGAGAAAAGCGAATCTCGAAGTCCCGGAAAATCTGAAACTCCCGAGCGAGTCGTGCAAGCCGGGCTTTACGTTGCTGCGAGAAATTCGAAAATCTCGAGAATGGAACTGCCATTAGCGTCGCCGTTTGCGCGAGTCGGCTCTCGTTCCATACGCGGATACGTACCCACTGCACGGTGAAATTGAACGGAATAACGTGCGTGGCTCGACGTTTTCCTTTGTTCGGACGGATTTCACCGGTCCGGCTGCCCGGTGTCCGGCTACGTCGCGTCGGGGTTTCGTTACCTCCTCCGACATTACCATATTCCGCGCATTGCCGCTTTAATATCGCGCTACGCCGCTGTTTCATGAAGTGCCCTGTCTCGCGAAATTACTTTCGCGAGTCTGTGCAGTGTAATCCGGGCGCCCGCGCCGGTTCCGCGCTCCCACGTATCTCGCACGGGTCTCCCCGTACCCTTCGCATTTATTCGCCCATCGACAGATCATCGAATTAACTGGCGGTAACGCCACGAGGCACGAGACGTAACTTACAATATTATTAAGATAGTTCGCGCACTTAAGGTAGTTTGACGGTAATTCCATCAATGGTCCTCGCTTGAGGAAAGCGGAAATAATTTTAAGCGATATATAGTCATCGCCGAAGGTGCTGTTGCATATGTTTAAATGTGCACATAAGTGTACATATGTACATAAACTTTCACATTGACATTATAATCGAGAGCTGTAATGTATAAAGATTTTCATTGCTCTTTATAATTACACGGATCGATATATTAAAATTTTATTGAGGCTGTATTCAATTTTCGATGCTTTGTTTACACACGAGTAATGCGCCCTCTTATCGTTGTATATAAATTAAATGTTATCAATATTAATATTTATCAAAGGACCTCACATATAATGGCATTCCCCCACTAATTATTTCATTTCAAGCGCGAAAGGATTATACTGTCGTGTAAACATCATACTTGTCAAAGAAATGTTTTTATCATTTGCAATTTATCGTGCATTGCGCGTTTTACAAAAAAAGGAGGCACATAAGTAATGAAAATAAAATGTGAACTGCGTTATTATGTTGAATCGCATCTAGCATGCAATGAAAATTTACATTAAGCTCTACACATCGAGTTTTATGAATATATTGATATAAAAGTTTTAATAACAATTTATTAAATCTCGTCATCTCGTCAACAAAATTATTATGCAAATAAAACGTTTTATGAAATTCATTTGCTAAAATAAAGCCCCGCTTGTTCATTTTTTCACATTTTATTCTCGTTATGAGTATACATAGACCACTTATATGAATTACGTTTTTTTTATCCATTATTCTCTATTGATAAAAAACGTCATTGTTCTTAAAAATTAATTTTGTCTAAATTTATTTTTAACCAAAATTTAATTTTAACATTATAATATCAAATATCAAACATTAAAAAATTATAATATTAATATTGTAATAAGCTTTACACAAAATTATGGAAAACTGACCGCGAATTTTTTATAAACTCTATATGCAGATGAAAAGTCACTCGGTGGTTCTCGGAGGCACTATCATATTAATATGTAACATATGTTTATTTTCTATACAATTTAGTCTCTGTGCGTGCACAATGGAGCAGTGGGACCGGCTTCTTAGCAAGTCAAGTCCGTCCTTTACATCCTTAAGACTATTGTCTCGGACTCGTAGGGCAAGAAAATCGTGTTCATTGTGTCGGGCGTAGATGACACGCGACATCGACTATATGTTCCATTCGTACGTATATTACACGTACTGAAGAACCGAAACATTGTTGCTCATCGTGTTAGACAAATTAGTACATGTTCTTGTTGCATCGCTCTTGTCGCTCGTTGTTTCAGTTCTCTTCTGCCTGCTATTATGCGTTTGCGAGTTGTATTATATTCCAACCAGAAATGATAAGTTTTGTCATAAATTTTTTACTATATGTAGGTATAGCAAAAAGAAATATCTAAAACAATTGATTGTCGATAATCATAATACATCATTTAACATTTTACTCTAATTACTTCCTATTTTATATATAATGCAATAAATTGCTTATAATTTTATTACTTAGCTATGGTTATTGAAAAATACATTATGACAATATTTATATATTTAATATACATATATTTATATACATACATTTCACTTAAATGAGGAGAGGAGTAATTTTTCGGAGAACTGATGTTATTTCTGATATTTTCGTAAATAAAATTGTTTTTTTTTCGTAAAGAATCGAGACTATATCCGTTTATTCTTATCCATATGTCTAATTTAGCGAAAACTTGAAAATTCTCGTCGATGTAAATTCTCCTCTGATGTTTCCACGTCCGAAAACTTTTTCTTCAATGAGACGGCGAATATGTTCAAAGAAGAATGCGCGAAACTGAAGCGAGCTGTTAAAGGTCAAAGAAACTGCACGAGAGGATAGACGAACCAGCCCGAATTGAGTGGAATAAGAGAGGGAATGTGGTCGTTACTTGCCACGATGAGTCTGAGAGTTGGTTTCCCATGGGAGCCATCTTCAAGCTAACGGCTCCCCAGGAGTAGATATGTATCCCAGCTAACCGGGGTTGGTGGTAGTCTTCCCGTTCGTCCTGTGGGTCTTGGTACTTTCATCCGCCTGGAGGGTTTATATTCTAGGTGAAAGTATTATTGGTACAACGGCATACGTTTCGAATAAATAGCACTAGCCTTGCATTCCTTTATATCATTTATTTCCGTGGTGCAATCATCGGATCACAATTGCTACGTGAGTCTAATAATGATCGGCAAAATCGTCCATTTAGATTGTTCATACATATTCTTTCTTTCGCTCTCCTTCTTTTTCTTTCCTACAGTTTCATAAGGCGAACACGGCTCAGAGGATTTTTCTAAGTGCTATAACGTTCTGCGGTATCCTGTGCAGATCCGTGTTGCGGATTATAAGTAGAAAATCCCCTATGCGGGCGTTTAATCAGACCTACAAATAGGAATTAGTGTTGAGCCACGTACAAACAATGGCGGGAGCGGTTGATTGACTTTTCGCTTCTTGTAGTGGCTCCTCGTACTCCGTATCGTGTCATACCTATAGTAAGTCGCCTTTGCAGGACCCCTCTTATTTACCCCCGGGTACAGCAGGACCTACGGATCCCCATCGGTTAGTGCGGTAGGGCGTGATAATCCTGCTCCAAAATGAGATCGCGCGTCGGCCCGTCAGATGAGATTTTCCCGAAAAGCACTAACTTCCATCGGCTTTCCTTATCGGATTACGTGGCCGAATCCAGACGATTGAAACTTGGTGCGCTGCGACCGATCTGGGAGATCGATTCTCGCATCGATAACAGCTGCCCAATGCGCAATGAGTACCGTGCAATTTAGATCAGAAGGTTACGATAAGCTGGGCGGATATACGATAATGATTCGACAGCTGGCGCGCTTTGTAGACGGTATAGGGAGTCGAGGAAAATTAGATTATCTGGCGATCGCTAGAATGTTGCATAACCATCAGTTATTCAACACATTTGCCAATATAACTTTTGGCTGTGATGTATAATAGAATTATGGAATGTTATGTATGGGATATAGAAGTAAAGTAAATATTATACATATAATATAATATCTGAAGTACATACGATACTAAATAAAAACGAGCAAAAAGATGTGATATTTCTATACTTATGCGAATATTGCAATTTGCGATTGTGTGTCAAAATAGATTAAAGCGAACCTATATTTTTTACGACAATTTATGTCTTGCTTTTCACATTTTTGTATTATGTAATAGCAGATGAAGTCTTCCGGTTAAAATTATTTTTGGAAACAACCGGGAAACAACCCTATCTTTTGAACTTCAACGTTGATATATTTTATCATTATTATACCATACTGCAATCGGAAGTTCTACTAATTTCCTCGATACATACCCTTACGGTCTAATAATTTGTGCTCCGGATCTACGCTCGACATCATCGAGCAGCGTACGATAGCGACGATATATACGAATCCACCCTATAGGACATATTTATTCGCGGTTTAATGCACGAAAACGAGCAGAAATGCGTGCGCCAGCGTGTTCGTGGAAAAGCAATGATATAACCAAGTCGTTTTGTTCGTGTTAGAGCGCGTAGCGCGTTACCATGAGAGAGCGATGGAATTCGCTCACGCACGTCGACACAATCGGACAATGGAGCGATTAACTTGCGTTGGCGGGTCCGTTGTTTATCGTACGGGTATTATTTGCCCGCCGGCAATCACACGCTTAAATTATTCGTCGCGGAACAAGTCCGCGCAGACTTTACATTGCTTTAATCGCTTGCCAATAATTTGACGACTACCGATGCTGCAAACTACCGCATTTTCCATGTTTCCGTCCGATACAATTTGATCCTTAAACTTCACATGATAAATATATTATTTCACCGAGACTTGCACGCTGCCATTTTATAGATTAATGCAATTTAATTTACTAATTGTTACGTTAATAGGTGAATCGTATTTCTCTTTTTCCCACAGAAATATCTACAGCATCTCAATTTTCTGCAGCATAATCTGCATAATTAATCTTATTTCGAAGCTTACTATTTATAATTGTGTCTCCATTATCTCGACAACGTACAGTGCCACATACGAAATTGTCGTGTCGTCGAGAATTTAATTATCGCTCGAAATTGAATTACTTTGTCAAAACAACAATCTACTGTGACGCACCAATGCAACGCGGTACAAAAATTTCCGTAACGGACCACACACACGCACACATACAGGTGGTTGCAGTCTGAGTCGTTTTACCTGACAGTGCGCTTCGGTGTAATGTAGTGTAGGGCACTCTGATCCTACCGAACAAGGGCGCGCGCTTTAATAATTCTTTTTACGGCCTACGCTTAAGGATTACGCCGGTAGCCGGGGCGAGCGTTTAATTATTCATGGCCGAGGCACCGGGCAGCGTGACGATCGGTAGCTTCTCATTAACTCGTGACGGCGCGCTCCTTTTTTTTACGTGCCAATTTTTTACGGCGAGTTATGGCAGTCGGGCGAGCAGAAAATTGACTCGCGCTCAGCATCAGCGGCCGACCAGCGGCGGTGAGTGATTCTCCCGATTGCCCCTTTTCTCCGCATCGAGTTTTCGACATACAAAAACGCGCAGCTTTTGCCTCCGTAAAAAATATCGTTCTATCAGGTTTGTGCAATTATGTTATACACGACGCATTCAGCTTGTTCTTTCCATGCCGGAAATCGAAGGACAATTGAATTAATCGTTCGTTCAATTGATGCGCATCAATCTCTTGTTAAAATAATCGTGAACAATCGAAATGTCAATAGGAGAGCAAAGATACGCGTTGGTTTGAAATCTGTTATGTTTTTTTTTTATTTTAAAAGACTCTACATTCAAAGTTGGCAATAATAGAGGAGAGAAATCTTTATAATCCTTCTGTCAGATTTCATTCCTGACTCGACGCCCTTATTTATTTGGAGCACCAGTGAAACAAGAGCAGACGCGCGAATGGAGCATCATTTAGAAAACTGGAAAAGAAATAAAATAGCAGCGGGGCCGCGTGCGCAGGATGGCGATGAAGATGAGAGGCAGCGAGAGAACGAGGGAGTTCAGTAATTCGTCGTAACGCCACGCCAATAATAAATTTGTAAAATAAACAGCTCCGCTCGTTGCAGCGCCAGCTGCATAATTGGAGTCGTTCGTTTAACTTTCGAACAGTCGGCGTGCAGCTCGCGAAACTTTCCGATGCTGTCTATACGTTCACAGAAAGTGCAGGAAGAGAGGCGCGTTAAGGGGGAGAAACAGCAAAGGGGCGCTTGTGCTGCACCACCGTCAGCATCATTCGAGGGAGACGGGCGATAGGAAGCCCATCGTGGTTGCCGGTATTTCCGGAAAATGTAAAACCAGTCTTTTTCGCGGCAATCCTCGACACGTCCGCCGTCGCGGAACGAAGATACGCAGATGTAATCCGTCTATCAACACCGCAGCTGCCTGCAATCTCTGTAACGGCAGACCTATGGAACTTTTTCTAAAAATAAAACAACACACATACACACACACACGACACATAGCTCGCGCTGCTTAATCGCGTTTCGTAATTTTCTGCATTTCGTTGTAATCCGCATTGGTAAAAATTCTGCGCGCTGATCTCAAAACGCTCTTTTAAAAGGAAATGTCACCTAATCAGTCGCGTAGCAATTATCTTTATTGTGTAATTGTAATGGACTTTCTCTTTTCTTACTTTAATATCGTTTTCTCGGTGCACACCTCCGTCGCGTCGTTGCAATCCGTCATTTCATTAAAAATTATAACACTTCACTAATATGACGTGTCATATTGCAATACTTGGTCTACAAGCATTACGGACGTTATCGGATATCTGCATTTATTTAAAGCACTTTCACAAGGGCATTTTTGTCTACGTAGGATGACCGGAATTACCGTCATCGTGCCAGACGGTCGCTCCGACGGACGCAATTAAAGGCAGTAATTTACCAGGACGGATAGAGAAGGGGTGGTTCGTAGCACCAGCATGGCCTGTCCGTGGAGTGTGCCCAGACCGTATCCATCACGGCAGCTATCCACGCGCAGAAAGGGTTTGTTAGGGGCGAGATAAGAAAACGCGTACATGGGCTTCGCGGGGTGGCCGGAGGTGGTATGCAAATGCGGAGGTCACCCGGTATATATTGCGCCAGCCGACGTGTACGCACGCACATCGACCAGGACGCCGCGTATCCTCCGCCGTGGTCTTTGTTATTGTAATGCCCCGCGAAGATATCGCATTCCCAGTTCGCTTTAGTATAAAGTCACCCACGGGCATCCTACACGGCGGAGACGTCTGCTGCTTTAAAGCTCGCATACGTATACACACACGTATGGATTCAGATTATGCGGGCATCCTTGTGCGTGCACCTTCACCTGCTCGCGTTCACCTGCGCACGTTAACATAAGTTGAAGTCGATCGACGCCGGGGGTCCGTATATTAAATCGTTGTACTCAAGAATTCGAGACGGGACGTGGGAGAGGTTGATCCGCTTGAGAATTCGAAGAGGATCGCTTACAATTCGCGTGGAACTGAAAATGGCAATAGAGTCTGTACGTCACAGAAATGTATGCTTGACCGTGAGATTTAGATGCGCATACAATTGGAATAAATCGCCTTTGGGATTGAAAGGCGTATATTTAAGGTAGAAATAGACTAAACGAGTATTCGCTTTAACTGAAAGCATTATTGATTTGTGGCAATCTTTATTTTGAGAATTAAACAATGTGTTTTCGCTTCGTTTTTAATTGATTCTTTAATATTTACATTGGTTAGCGTTTAAAATGTTTGTTTTAAAAATTAAATTTGTCATTAACAATGTGAAATTAAGTGGTCAAAATTAATTTACGAAGCATTGCAAATATCAGTAGGTCACTAAAGAGATTAAAATAAGCGCTCCGCGAACAGGAAAATATGAGTTTACGGCAAACCTCGATCGATTTTATGTCAAAAACCATTTATTCCATATAGCCTTATGTAGCCGTCTCTCTTAGAGGACAAATTTGTCCACTGCACTTTCCGTTGAGTGAAAAGCTATGTTCGTAGTCGCTGTATCTTGCATTACTGAAGAATGATTGCCGCCAGCTACAACATGAAAAAGTTTATGTATGCGAAGAAAATACGTAAAAAGAGCTGAATTATAACGTATTAGATTAAATGACATATTTGTCAATGCAATTATTAGTTAATGAAATCGATTAAAATTAAATTAATCAAATATCAAACTATAATTGATTGTATATAAGGATTTTTCCAATAGTATTTATTCTGAATAACATTGAATAAAACATCCGGCTACACAGATTTACGTAGAGGATTCGTATTTACAACTGTGTGCTAAAATCTATCAAGTATCTTTGCAAATAGAATTTTTATCTGAGAAACGAACATCGATAAGTTTTCAAATCTCAAATGTATTGCTATAATTACATTACTTATTTATCTTCGTATTACATATTGATGCACCGTGATCGATTGCTGTATAATTCAACATTCTCGGGACGACGAATGCCACAGCAGATTAATTAACGCTATTCGTCCTTCGTTTTGTCTTTTGCTTCTTTTCTGTCGACCGCTTCGCGAGCGCGAAGCCGGAGGATCTTATCGGCGCGGTCAATTGTCGACGGATAAGGCCGGAAATCCGGCGTGGGTTCTCCGATATCAGCGGCGGCTTCGCCCACGCTTTTCGCGCAGAGACGCTGCCTGATGCCTCTTTCTCTCTTCGTCGGTCAGCTTTTCACGATGTCACTGGATATATACCCTCTTGCTCGTATCCCGATGTCTCTTTGTCGCGACGAACGTGGAGCAGAGCACCGCTTTTCCTGTCCCGAGGCGAAATTTCCCCATCTCTGGCCGAGTTTCGTCTCCCTTTCTCTCATGGTGTCCGTAAACCCTAAGCAAGTGTCTCCGCGCGAGATAGACGAGCAAAGCCATTTTTTTAATCTGCTTATCCTTATCTGCGCCTGCTTAAAACCTATACCCGGATCCCTCTTCGTTTTCTTCCTCGCGGCTAGCTTTTCCTTACGTTCAGCTAGTTCTTTTTCTGTGCCCTCGTCGTTTCTCCGTCGACTTACCGTTCTCATTAACCGAGCTTCATGCACAATGCAGCCAGTCGTTTCTTTTGTCCCTCGCCAGGATCTCTAAGTGCATTTACGCGCGAATGCATGTTTGCTGCAAAGCGAGTATAGCGGTATTAGTCACTTCGAACGCCCCGAATCGTTTGTCTGTCTTTGCGAGCTTTAAGGCTACATTTTGCGCGCTCGGATAATTTGACGCTTTGTATTTTGTCTCAACGCAACATTACAACCACTGTTTTTTCTCATTTCTGGCGCGCGTATTTTCTCTGCGCATACCCTTGCTGCATCTCCGATTAATTTTTATACACTGTACGGTGTTTATTACACCGGGAGTATTTGCTGATTTAATTAAATTCCTGCGCGCGTGGTTTTGTTGTTGCTGAAGAATGTGGCTCTAATTTACGCTGGACGTCGTCGTACGCATTAATTAGGAACGTCTTTATTTATTATTAGACGGAATATTCATATAAATAAATTAATTCTACGTACATATAAGATGATTTTAATGTTACGGGTAAATAATCTCTCTCTTCTGAAGTAACAATTCTCACAATTGCGCGAACAACCAATAAAACCAAGAGACATTTAATAGCGTAAGCAACGAATCGTTATCGAACAACTTTTGGTATTAATAAGAAGGGATCGAGAGTTAGAGTTCCTGCAGTGTTCTCGGTATTAGCCGTAGTTAATGAAGAAGGGCAGCGGTGCAGCGACAGGAAACACTCTGATGAATGGAACCAATTTACCGAGTTGGCGTCTAGTCTATTTTACTTCTTCCTAAGCCATGAACCTATTGATCTCCCGCTTCTCTCTTATCGTTATCGTGCTATGTTGGCGCACCAATACTCGCAACGGTCTAGTTAACGTCCTATACTAAACGTACTTTAACATTTTACTGAATTGTTTTAGTTGTCATGCCTCTCGCCTCGTTTCTCATTCTAACAATTTCAATTGAATTAATTTATTAAAATTAAAACTTATAACCAAGCAAATGCGAAGCAACCTCTTTGATATTATTTAAATTCATAAACTTTGTTTATACATATATTAAAAAATTTATATTTATTAAACATAATGTTTTCCACTATAAAATATGCTTCAAACGTTAAATATTTCGGGCAGTCAAATAAATTTTAACATCGTGTGACATAACAGATTGCAGAGTGTTAAGTAATGATCATTATCGAGAGTTAGCGCGAATCAAGAATTCAAGGGACCGATATATTGAACACATGCTAGGTGATTTAGATTAATAAGGCTGCAGATAGGTGCGCGCTGATGCTCCCTCAGCACTCCCTCGGGATGATGAGCTCCCAGGGTTTCGAGGGGGGGCAAGGGGTGCACCCAGTGGAACCAGTCGCACGGAGATCTACCTCGCCCGCGGGATAATCCTCGAAACCCAATTATATTTTACTGCGACTCGACTCCGACTTCCATCCCGGCTCTCTCAACCGCAGAGGAACGAAGACGAACGAGCGCCGTTTAGGCGATGAAATACGGATTAGCCGTTATAACTGGAAATTGCCACCCTCTACTTTCTCTCTCTCTCTCTCTCTCTCTCTCTCTCTCTCTGTCTTTCTCTGTTGCGTCCTCTCCACCCGACGCCACCCTGAAAATCCCCTTCGCGAGAATCAGGAAAGCATCGTCGGCAGCAAATCCTTAAAGCATTAGTACTGGCGTGAAATAATTGTCCGTACTCAAAATTTATGTCATAATTACGCTGATAATTAAACGGAATAAAGTTCGCGGTACGAATAATATATAAAACGTGTTTAACGAATTGTGAATGTTTATACATATATGTAGGTATCATTGGCGCTGTCGATTCTCATCCTCTTATCTTGGACGAAGTTTCCTTGGCTCAATAATTATAAGGGATTTTGTGGTCTTTGCCCTCCTTTCCGCTAATTTATATTATCTTTGTAGTTCTTGCGCAAAAATTAAATATCAAATGTGACATTTCCTATTTACAATGCGTAAGATCGTATTCATATCAAACTTAATAAATTTCTATATTCAAAGATCTGAGTATATTATATATATGATTGTGTCAAGTAAAAAACTAATTCATTCAAATGAGCACACGCATACTATTCGCCTTCCTGACTCGCGTATTTCAAACCTCATAGTGGGACTATTTATAGCTTTTACAGAAATCTTTTGTGCATTCTAAGGAATTTTCAAGAGAATAGAAAAATATTGGCTCAGAATCGCGAAGTGGGTCAGGGATTCCTTAGACAGTGTCTTCGCGGCATACCAGTCTCCATTCTGCGATCGCCTCATCCCCAGGTTCTGTTATTAAAAAATTCCCTTCCACCTTCCTATGGCTCAATAACATGGAAATTATTTGTTTTTTTATTGAAACCCTGCACATCTCAATATCAAAGACACAATTCTCCTACAAACCATGCGGTCGCGCATATGCGTGTTTATCTTTCAGCCCAAGGAATTCATTTCTATTCTTCGCCAAAGTATGCTAATAAAATGATTTTACCATATTGCAATTGAAATACGATCCAACCAATGAATAAAAATACTAGAAAAGTCTCATTATCTATTATAGTATTTTGTTATTACATTGGATTTCATTATATTACAAGATATTGTTCGCGACATTTTCATTATGTCTCCAAACGCGATAAGAACGAAAAGAACATAGAGATTATTGTGCTAGAGAAAAGAAGGGGAATAATCGGCCGAATGGCCCTTGAGCCATGCAATTACCCTGCTATCCTTTCGTTATCAGGACGACGCAAGTTAGCCAAGCAGACATGGAATAGCCACTATGTCTTCCCTATATCTGCGCTAACGAGTAAGTAGCTGCCGTGGCGACGCTATCGTTTCTTTTTTCGAACGTAATTACTTTCATTTCGAACGTAATTCTTTTCAATCCAATGAGGAAGGCATATCGCGACGCGATAGGCTCCCGTAAGTCTGGGAATAACTTGATGGAGAAATTGAAAAATTTTCGAGCTTACTTCTATCTTGTATGGAGAAATGCAAAAATGCCGGTGCTGATTTAAATTTTTGATTCGCGGTTAACTCGAGAATCGATCGGTCATGTTAAAATATCGTTCGACATTGTTTTTTTTTTTCATATCAAATTTAAATCAATGAGATGTATATCTTGTACGTTTTTCTATGGAGAGTCGATACAATTTATAATTTATTCTCATATATAAAAAAATAAATAAATGTTTGCAAGGGAAAATTCGGTTCCGAGATTGCCATTGGAAAGTTCCTTGTTCTTAAAAATCTGAAATAAACGAGTTAAATTTCTCTCCGTGTCTTTCGCCCAATTAAATATATCTCGAAGGTGATTTATGATTTATGCTAATTTCTCTTTCAAGTTAGATTAGCTTTGATAGCGGGAACTTTTTATCAGTTATTAGAAGCATTATAAGTGAGAGTATTGATTCTCCTGATACGAGAGATGAAATCCTTGAGAATATTCCAGGGGTGGACGAGAAATTCCTAAAGGAAAGTCCGTTAAAAAGTTATACCACCGTTGCTCGCGGCGAGCAACGCGGTATTACAACAGGGGTGGCCGTATTGATCCTGAAGGGGCGCCGCGCGCAACGTTCAGTTCTCGGGCATCTCCGACGATCTTCGTGGAATAACCTCACCCTCGCCCTTAATGTCTGTATCCTCTGCCACCTTGTCGTGGCGGTTTCCTAACCCGGGGCAACTCGAATTGCATATCCGCCTTTCGATATCTGCATCGAAGTGTAATAGCGACCAATAGAGTTATCCAATTGTAAACCTGCGGTAATGATCACGTCCATGTAGGGGATGTAGGGTGAATCGCGCGTTGGTCGTTTATTTTCTGCTCAAACTCAAACCTGTATAACAGGATAAATTTCGAATAAAGTTTGCGACTTATTTATGAACGTTTAACATAGAGAAAAAGAAGTTGAAGAAGCGTTGTTCAATCAAATCTTCACTCAGAGAAAAAGTCGGGTCTAAATTGGTCAAAGAATCCGTAGATAAAAGGAGCGTGATGATAGTTCAGCAACGTTGTATATTTTTTTCCTCGTTCTTCGTCTCGACTTGGATGTGTCGGTAAATCAATCGCGACGAGTCGATCCTGTTGAGAGCTCTTTGGAAGAAATTTGATACCGATTTGAAGTATCCGATAGGTGGATGTTCGATAAAATCAATTCAAGATAATAATGTCCCAAGGCTCGCGCCATTTGCGATTTGCGAGGCAACTTTTTCGATCTCATCCCTCGTTAAACGCAAAGTTGTAAGAAGACGCGCCCTTAATTTTGATAGGTAATGGCTTTTTGTATTTATTGCATTGAGTTTGAGAGATATTATTTAACTAGGAGAGTGAGGCAAGATAGAAGGTACGATATAATCCTTACGATTTCATGGACGGATACTTCACGAGTTCGATGAGAACTTAACGAGCTTCGACATCTTCTAAAGGATAACGAGTATCTTCGCTCCACAGAGGAATAGGAGATAGCGCACAAATTGGATTTTAATTTGAATTAATTTTCCTTTATTGATGGCAGTAAGGGAAGGGAGCTTAAAAGCAGGAGTTTATAGCAGTTACATCATAGAGAGATCGATTTCTGTGTTCATCCGTTTTCTTGAATTCATGCTCGATATCCTTTGATCTTTGAGCACATTTCTGAGTCTTATCAGCATCATCATTTTACTGTTAATTAATAATAATTTATGGCAATATATAGATACATATTATCATCAAACATTAATATCTGTAATCAAAAATCTCATAAAAGGGAAATAATGATAAGCTTTTAATGGTAGGCTTTTAATGATAAGTAAATTTGTTTACAGTAAAAATTTAAGACAAAAGTCCAAAACTTTTCGAGAATGTTAAAATCGATAGCGTATGATAACATAAATCATAGAAACGTAAGGACACACGTTTTACTATTTTATAGAAATTCATATTAACATTCATGTAAATTCGGAAATCGCGTAAATTATGGAAACACTCATTATCGGTCAAATTTTGCTGACCTAAATAACGGTAAACGCTATCACTCACGAATAATTATGCATTGCTGTTAAAACCTGGTTTCCCGTTGCAATTCAACGTTGCATTACTAATTGTAAACGAGAATTGGAAAGCTCGAAATCCATAAAGGGCTGAAATCTGTCGGATAGTCGGTCAGTATCTATATGGTACTCAAATTACGGGGAGAGGAAGAGGGATTATACGTACGTAGCCGAGTAAGTCGAAGTCAGCACGCGATTGAAAGGAATTCTGATCAAACGAGAAATTAGACTTTCCGCGCGAACGATCAGACGATTCCGGAAAACAAAGAGAGCCGGGGACTCTTTCGAATACTTTTAACGATGTTCCCATCGGAGTCTATCCGGGCCGAAAGAGAGGGGACATTTTGAACGGAAATAATAATCTCGCTCCGGTGAAAAACTACTTCTCGCAGCGGCGCGGTCAAAGGTCAAAGGAGGAAGAGAGATGGAACGACAGCTTCTGGGGAAGCGCGGCGAAAAAAAAAAATCTTTTCGCACGCGCGCTAACGACGTGCGACATCGGGGCACGTAGTAACATGAAATTAAACAGGATGACGGCAGATACAGTAATCGCGCTACGCCGCCGGAGAACGAGGTTATTTTTAAAGAGATAACAGACGCCCTCGCTAGAAACGGACGTAGCGCAAATACGGCGCCTCGGTAGCGAGAGTTACATACACACAGCGTAAACATACAAATATTAGATCAGAGCTTCGTGCTATGTACACCACAGCGACGTGTGTCAAGGATTCGTCGTGCGGTATCGTGACAAAAATTGTAATGGCTTTACGACGCTTCTCGCCGCTTCACATTATTGCGTTTTAACTCTCAAATTGACAGACGGCGATTTGTTTTTTTAACAAAATATCTTTCAACGCTTTTCTTCTAACACCTCAATATCTAACTGCATAAAATGAATAAACTGATATCCCTATCAAACGATCTTCCTCTTTAGTTCTCAGTATCTGGAGAAAAGTGTGTTTTTTACATATGAATCAAGATGAAGGGGATTAAAATCTATATTAATTAAAAGTAATTTTATCAGCGTCTCTTCAGTTATACAACGTTGGTATTATAGATCTATATAAATGTAAAGAGAGGTCTGATTCCAGCGTAGTTTTCCGAACTCGCTCGTTTATTCGTCCCGTGGTAGGAGGAAGGGTAAAATCAGTGACAAGTGGTAGGGAAAGACAAAAGAGAGGGATGCCAACTGATGTAGCCCTGCAGATGGCTCCATTAACGGATTCGTGGATAATCTACGAAAATATTGCGCACGGCAACGGAAGTACCGTGCTTCCGTCCGGGAAATACGGAAAATTCGGGTCGAGAGGGCCCTTCTGCCGTCGTTCGCTCGCAATTTTTTCCCTCCATACGAAAGAGGGAGGAAACGCGAGGAAAAAAGAGAAGCGAGTGGAAAAATAGGGAATGGGTCCACTTTCCTCGGGCGGATGAGAGAGAACTCGCGTCTACCCACTCTCTTTTATTCACCACGCTACCGTTCCGCTACCATCTCCTTTTACCAAAAGCCTCGCTGTATTGCAATCTCGTTGTATAGCTCTCTCACTCAACTAGATTTTTGAATCTGCGCGTTCGACGCATAACTGGAGACTCATGAATTTACGATGAATTTTTCTGATATAACTGTAAGATAAGTACATATTGGAAAAATAATTAAGGGAAGAATATTCTATATAAAATTATGTCTAATGGCTGTCTTTAATAAATATGATGTAATCATCTCGTTCGTGAATTAAATTTTATGAAAAAGATAATATAAATATAAAAGACAGGTACCTATATATGTTTAAAAAATCATGGAATATCCGCCAAACGTACGATTATATGATTTAATTATATTACCGTTTATTTAAGTTTAAAGTATAGAAACAATTCCATGCATTAATCCGTACAATTCTACCTGTTACTCCTCGAAGCAACAGATCTATGTTAAAAACGTGTATAGGGATTGTTATATTTGTCCACGTTACACAACGACCGCAATCCATAATGAAAACTCGCGAATCGATAGACCGATACCCCGAAGCGTTAATTGTATCGTGTCTGACGCGGAGCGACCGATACGACGCGACGGCGGGGTCGGTGATAAAGGAAGAGAAGACCTTGACTGGCTTCGCGCGCTCCGGCAAAGACCTTCGAATACGGAACTAATAACGCCTCGTATCCGGAGCCGGGTTCTCAGCCCTCAGCCCGTCGAACCTCGCCACTAACTGTACGCTCCGTGCCGCCGCAGTCGGATGGAACAACCGGGTGGAAAGAGACGACGGGGGCAAGGGTAAGCTACCTTCTCGCCCAACAAACGTTATTACTTTCCTTTAAGCGATCTTCCTTCCAGAGCCATCTCGACTCACACCTACAGACGCCACCGCTGCTTTCAATAAACCACCCGCGACTTAATGGGCGGTTTATGCAAATTCTTATCCTCCGCACAGCGCCCGACCTTCCCCCGGCAGATCTCCGGCACCTTCTCTATTTCTTTCCCTGGCTTTCTTACGTCGTTCACCTTTTCGGCAGGCCCTTCCACCCTCTCATCTCCTTTCACCGCGGCCTTGTTACCCGTACCTAAGTGTTACACTGCCATCGAAATTTCCGGTTAATCCCTGTTTGCAAACATAAAATGTTTCGCCGAGTTGTTTACTTAATATTCATAACATGGAATGATTAGTGAAACTTTCATTTCAACTTTGCATAAGGTATTTGAGAAGAGAAGCAATGATGTCGAATCGAAATTTTGTTATCTATCATGATAATTATCTATGATTTGAAGTACGAAATTTCTTTATCTTCTAATAATAAGCTTCTAATTATTCGGGGTATTATTTAATCTGTTTGTAATAATAAAATATAAATTCTACAAAACATTTTGTACTTTTTGTATACATTATGTTTTGTAACATTGCGTTATTGTACATGTTTCGATACACGCAATATTATGATTATTGTACTACATATTATAACTATTATATATTGTTTGATGAAAACCAAAAAGAAAAGTAAAAGGCCACGAAGAAACAGAAAGAAGTATGGCATAAAAGAAGGAGAAAACAATTTACGTTAATTAACGGTAGCTTTTGTTCAACTCTAGTTCCGTCAAACAAAAAATAACGTGCTGGTCGCCTTCGTTAAAAAACGCTCGACACCCTTTGTTATAATTTCAGGACTAACATCGCAGTGCGCCTGTTCTTTGATCATATTCTACGGCAAAGCGCTCATTATGTATATCTTTTAAAATTGCGCGTCGAAACTATATAATTTAACAAATATAACTGGAGCAGGAAAGCTTACTGTTTTGTTATGAACACAAGGGCGTAAGAAAAATAATTTTATGGTATGGTAAAAATTGATAATCCACAAGTTATTATATATTAGTATTAAATTATTAATATAAAATGACATATTTACATATTGGTTGCTGCAATTTGACAGATTAACAATTCGTAATTTTTAGGAACAAAGTATCGCAAAAGACATTCTAAATCAGGTCAGGTATCAGGGCAGCTAAGCAAAAACCAAATCCGTCATTAGGGATTGATAGCCAAGTACAAATTTTACCTTATACTCAACTAGGACGAATCGTTAACATTTCGGATAAAAAGTTTTCATTTTTTAGTGGTAACACACACAGGAGAGAGCAATTTATATACTTGATTTCATAAAAAATTCAACTTTTAAAATGGAATAATTAAAGATACCTATACCTACCAGATGCAACCTAAGAATGGGTAAAATCGATGTAATATTTTATTTTCGCGATATCCACACATGCCGGCGAAAAATCATGAATCAAACGATTTTCGAATAGATTCGCCTTTCAGCACGCAGCGCATATTTCATACAGAATGCATGGAGACGCAAGCCGTAACTCCACAGGATATTTGATACCTTACGTTACGCTCATACGATCTCATATTTGTTCTGCGCGTGGGTACTGACGAATGTTTGCCAATTTCCTAGTCTGGCCTATCGCGGGTCGTGATATCGCCAACGGATTGTCCCATCTATCGTAACGTTCGAGTCCGACTCCGAGCGTGCGCATAGACGGGCGCACTTATCAGGCGTAGCGGGCTTCCGGTTCCGGTGACTTATCTGTACTCGCATTGGCGAGATTTCTTTCTCGCTCGCGCTCGTCCCGCTTTTGCGTTCACGTGCGTTCGGCCGGCTTTCTCGATCCCCTTTCGCAGGGAGGGCCGCGCGCTGGTCGCTGGCCCTGCCAAGCATGGAAATCCCCTGTCGACCCACCCACTGTCTTATCTCGTCACGCCTGCAACTTCCACGATGCAAATCTCCTCGGATCGCGCGCGACTGAGACCGCCAGCTCCCCCGCGGCGTGAGGATTTTAAATTGACGGAACCACCTATCGCTATCGCACGTCCACATCTCCGCTGGGTCGGAAACTGAATTGGTTGATGGATGCTTTTGCGACGAGCACGCCATTTTTCCCGCGTGTGCTTGTATACTCACACTCGAGGAAACGATAAATATGACGTGTCGATATAGGACGAAAACCTGATCCACGTACGAGCAAATATCAAGATCAATCTCCTGTATCGTCTGTCTATCGTTTATAAGGATTGTCAAAATTACCACAATGATTACATCCCTCCTCCAGAACTAGTAAATTCTATGGCTAAAATGTACAAATTATTATTGTAAACATTTGTCTTTATTCATTTTTTGTACATTGTTAGAGAAAACTCTTTGATAATGTATTATCTCTTTAAATTTATTTCAGACATCACGAGCCTTATTACGCGTATTATATTTCTTCTACTATAGTTTCATAAATTATATACAATACATTGAATAGATACAAGAGGAATTCGTACAGAGTTCAAAGGTCATCGTTGATGGTGACGTACGATTACGCCAGCACTCTCCTTGGGATACGAAACGCATACGTCACTTCCGACAACGAGCAGCGTATTTGCACGAACGTTGCATCGTTGGCAGATTTATCAGTTAACGCGAAATTATATGTTCTATCCGTGTTCAATATTCATCTATCATCTTAGAATCTTTTCCATAATTATACGATGTGTGATAAAAATCTTAGCGCTAAGCCTACGGGATTAAATGAAATATTAATTCTGCAGCAAATGATCTCAGCTGCAAAACAGCCTTGTGTGTGTTCATCAATCTTTTCTTATCTCCTATTTACTAAAGTTTTATAGGTCACATTTCAAAAGAGAGTTAAACTTACACATATCGAATACATATAAAATTAAAATAGGTTAAAAACTTTTCTTCGGTTTTTAATATATTACGTAAAATTATATATAACAAGCGAATATTTAAAATATTTTCAAGCTGTTCAAAATTTTACAGAAAACGTTTGACTCGGGTAGCGTAGTGAGATTTCGCGTTTTCCGAAATCTTTGCATCGATATGTGTGTTTGCCCAAATAGGGAGCAGTCATGTGGTAAACCCAAAGAATGCGAGTGGAAATTGCTCTTGCGCGGCGCGGAAAGCACGCGCCGATGCATTTCAGTCGCATTTTCCGACGCGGATAAACGTTGCCTTGAAAACTGTCGGAATTTCTCACCGGTGGAGAAAGTGGGGGACAAGAGGGGAGAGAAAGGAGATAAAGAAAAAGGAGAAGAAGTTCTTGTATAAGAGGATGGAAGTCTAGGAGAAGACGTTCATGAGAAGAAGCGAAACGCGAATTGCTCGACGGGACGTTGACGCACATGGAAAATATCGAGGGAGACGCGCGCTAAGAAGACGTACGCGAGAAGACGAAGGCGAAAGAATGATCGATCGATCGAGAGGGGGAGATTGTCTGCTGGACCGTCCGTATTCAGAATCACGAGGAGAGGGAAACGCACGGAAAGGAAAGGCTCGGTTTGAGAGCATCCGCGCGAGAAGAGGAGCTCCTCTATGGCGGAATCGGTAAATTTAGATGCGAGACGAAAGAAGGGAAGGGCGGGGGAGCGGGTGGTGGAAGGATATCGACGACAAGCATGAGGAAACGGGACGAAGTGCATCAGGCATGCGGCTCAGGCTTCGTTAGGCCGCCCCCTCTGTCTTTCCTTCTCGAGTCTTCGCCGTACGCAGTTTTATTCCTATCGCCTTTGGCAATTTCCCAGAACTCTTTGAGAAAGAAAAAGAGAAGGAACGCCTCCCTACGCGCATCGCTGTATACGTATTAAAACGAATGTGTAATGTATAGTCGTCTGTTGAGTACTTTGTATAGTTTCCCGTGTACCAGTAAATCATGACAACCTAAAATTAACGATTAACAATTACGTATATGAAAGTGAAGTATCACGTATTGTATGTACTAGAAGATTGCATAAAAAATAGTAGATGCTGTAAGGAGAATAGTGACGAGATATCAAGAAATTGCGACGACAAAAAACTTTCATCGAGAAGTAAAATAGTTTATAAGGAAGTATTATTGGCTGTGCTATGAATTACCCGACATATTCTATATGTCAGCTATTAGGACAAACGAGTTCGAGCTAACTCGTGTTTCGCTGAGCATTTGCCTCGAGGCGCGGATACGGCTAATGCTCGACGAATTCAGTTTCGGGGAGAATTTATGTTTTCGCCATTGGCGCGAAATGGTTCGCACTGACGCGCTATCCGCGCGCAAGTTTCTCGCGAGTGAAGTGCGAAATGTGGTGGGTAGATCGCGGAGCTAGGGAAAAGTTGCGGATTTCACGAAAGCTGGCTCTCGATACAGCCCCGCGCGAGGAATTAACGATAATACTTTTTACGATCCTTCTTCCTCGCTTGTCTAGACATTATTTTATTCAACGCTACAAAGCAGATATGAATTGCTTTATTATGTCACTCTGATAAAAGTAGTATAATTTCGCTGAATAATATTCTTTTGTAATTAATCACGTAGGTGTAAGGAAATATTTTTATAATTAAAAAAGAATTATTAATGAGAAAACATTTCATAAATCAGTGTGAAAAATGTTTGAAAAAGGCAATCAATATAATTACAGTTTTATCTTATTATATTCATTTATAGTCATATTATCATATTATAGTCATTGTGATGCTGTGGTGTAATGCGATTTCTGATTTTACCTTAAACCGTTAATTGTGGTGAAAATCTTTCTTGCAGTTGCGTGAAAACAACCAATTATTTATATCCACTAACAAATTCTTTTAATACTAATCATAGTGCAGAGAATGCGCAGTGCATATTCAGTATGCGCAACATGAAATCTTGAAACGTGTCGCTTTCGATTGTGGGCGTCGCAACTTGACGATTACCAAGCTTGCATATAAGTATATCCGCACACGTCTATACTTGCTTCTGTATATAAAGCGGAGAAAGTAGAAGAGAGGGCTAAGGTAATGTTTAACGCTGCCGCTGCGGCATTAAATTACGCGATGCCGACTGAAGGGGGTTTGTCGGGAATTCTTCAGACGGTGAGGATTACAATGCCGCCGTCTCCTCTTTAGTATTCATTCGATGTGAATAATGTACCATTAAATTATTGGTCCCGATCCATGCAGGCGTTAAACGATCGCCGGTCCTCAAGCTCCGCTTTGTTGAGAGGTGTGTTCGTTAGCCCCGAGGATTCCGACGTTGTCGATCGATCGATCAATTTTTACTTGCCTAATATAGGTACTAGCTCCGTCTAGTTAATGCGTTCGAGGATCAGATTGGCTCCCGGTGTTGGCCGAAAGCTGAAAGATTAGAGGCCGGCGGGAGATAGACGATAACGGGTAGCAACGTCTTTTTACACTTGTTTAAATTTCTTAAGACTTTTCTCTCTTGTTCGTAAATTGTATATTATAAAGTCATTTACTATAAATGGCTAAATTTCTCTGCCTTCTCTCTTTTTGCATACACGATATGTTTTCAACGCAAATATTTTCATAGATATGATAAAATTTTTCAGGTATTACATATAAGCGCACGGAAAAGATTTTTTTAACTGAATTTTTATTACGTTTGAATACACGGGTAAGTAAACTTCAGCGTTACCAGGAACTGAGCTATACTGAATATATAAAATTCCGTGATTGATAAAATATCTGTTAACGAGAAATACACATAAATTCTATTCGTAGTTTCATCGAATAGCCGGTCTTTTTCAAATTTCAAAATTGCGCCGCACTTCTCTGTGATTTCTTTTTTTTTTATAGGAGGGGATGAGAGCCGATAGTTATCGGATTTAACGGCAAAACAAATGCGCTTTTCAAGTAATCGCGAAACTGTCCTTCTACCTGCTCAATTTATTTTACAGTTTTTTTTCTACGTTCGATTCTTTGCTTCTTCCCTTGTCGCTTCTTCTCTTCGTGATCGGCAATTCTTCTCTCTATTGGCTCATACAAGGGTATGAGTATTTTCTTGATATGTCGTTAATGCGCATCCATTTATTCTTTCACTCAGCTGTAGCGATCTTCTTCACCGTGTGTGTGTATGTATGTGTGTATGCATTTCTTTTTGCAATTCCCCGGTTTTTCCGCTTATTCTTGGCAATAATTGCATTACGCGCGCGCGTATCTACGATATTGGAAAAATTTCTATTCCATATTTTTTAGAGAAAAAGAAGAAAGAAATTATTAAATGCGACTTGCCGATCTGTCACAAGAACCATATTAAAATAGTACATGTTAAAATATTAAACTTCACTTGTCGTGTCTTAGTTATATCCGATTTTGTCTAACTTTATGATAAAATTTCGCTAATGAGTATATAAATTACTCCGCAGGGTATAAATGAGCTTAATTGCTGCCAATGACGACGTAGAGCCGTGAATCAACGTAAATTAATGCGGAACGAATTTGCAAGGCAGTGAACGGCGGTTTTAACGAGGTTTTTAAACGTTATCGATCGGCTCTGTAATAACACGGAGAATAGACTGACTTATGTAATATCCTGTAGTGGATTCTTTTGAGATTCTGCCTCCTGATTCGGCGACTTTGTGGGATAGATCGTTCTCTTTCGTCAGGTACTTCTGATCGCCGTTGTTACGACAGTCGGATGAAAGATTCATCGGCTGTTCAGGACAGAAATGCTCCTCGAAGAGGGCAATCGTACGCGCTGCCGAGCCAGGAAATGCAAACATATATGTGTATGCGTTGGAGATCATGTGTACACGTACATATATGCGCTAGTATCAAGGATATTAAAGACGCCATAAAGACGCTCGATACTTGAATGAAGGAACCGGATATGAAATATAAATCACGTACATTCTCCGCTGTTATCGATTTACTGCATTTTAGGCTAGAAATATAAACGGAGATATTTCCGAAACTATTATCGATTAAGTTGCTTCACTAATTATTTTATAGAAAGAATTCCAATATTAATGATATTAAAATTTCAAGAGGAATAAAAGCAGAATAATTATGCAAGAGAAAATATACATTATCTACGTGTATAACTATAAAGATTAATTGATATTAATTAATTTCATGGAATTTCCTCTTGTTACGTAGAAAAAAATGGAGCGGAGTGAAACTACTGAAACGGCAATTCTCGCTTAACCGTGAAAGAATGATGACGATCGCATAGCATACGAAGTTATCCATTTTACGGGTGGTTAGCGTGATTATACGCACAATGCGGCTTTTCATCCCCCTTCGTCCACCCACCAATTCCAGTCACTCCCACATTCGCCCACATACGCCGGTCCATCCGGTCGACCCTTTAGGATAGACAGAAACCGACTATCCCGAGGGACAGATGGACGATCCGCCATCGGTCGCTGACCAGTCAGCGTTTCCCACCAGCGCTCCATTTTCCACTTGGATATCGCCTAATAATTTCGGGGATTTTCACCCTAATCCTTTAATGTCCTTACTCACGGGCAATGGTCAAATCGAATATCCCGTCGAAGCGGTCGGCGTGGTATCACGCATCCACGTATCGAAGCGCCAACGAGCGCGATCGCGCCGCGATACCGATTATATTCCTCGCTACGGATCTCGAGATCTGCGTTTCCACGCTGCCTGCAGTTGAGGTCCTATATGCAATGTTGCGAATAATCCATGCGTACATCATTGCAAAACGCATAAAATTCAAGGTATATAAACAGTACAGGCATATAAATTCACACGTTGGGTCTATTTATTATTCGTGAATTTTTATTTTTAAATATGTAACGTTTACCAGATAAGTAAATCATGTTAATTTGCTATACATGAGTACCGTTCGTGAGTTTAATGATGAATAATGAAACTTTTGACATGCGAAAGAGCATGAACAGAAGGAAAGGCCTTGAGTACCTCTTAAGCAAGGCATTTGTACCAATCTCTCAATTAATAAACACGGACAGAGAGCGTGTCTGTGTGGAACGAGACGCGTACCAGCAGGCGCAGTTTTTTCAGCCGTCAACGTGATGCAGTGCAGAGGACCGCCGACGGTGCGCTAGAACCTAGAAGATTTACGACCTCGTAATCATCTGCTGATCCACGAGCAGCGATCCCTCCCTCTGGTCGCCCATATTTTCTGTCTCGAGTATCCAATGTTCATTGTTCGTAGTTGGGCGTAAGCGAGAGAGGGAGAAAGAAGCTGATAGCGAGGGCGGTGTAAGTGAGTGCACGTAGAGAGGAAACGCGAGGGAAAGAAGTGAGGGAGAGAAAGATAGAAACAGAAAATGTCACCGCACGCTTTTAATTCGTTTCGCACCTTCTGGACCAGTGAATCGAGAGACGGATGGTTCGACCGCTGAAATTTGCTCGTGCTCGCCGAACGCGTCGCGTCGCCTGCTGTTAGATTTCCTGGTCGCCTATAGATTATCCTAGTTTCACGATTATTCCCGCACCTCGGTTAATCGAAGTTTTCAATCAAATCGCCTCGAAATCACTTGAGTTCTACCTCTCGCGAATTCCTTTTTCTCCGAAATTCAGAAAAAGCGCGCTTACATCTCAGGGCCAAGTTCGATTACAATAAAAAAATCTGATCAAATACCAAAACAACCGACTACTAAATTATTGATCAGATGAAATTCTATAGAAACGAGGATTTAACAATAAAATATTTTTACAGATCTGGTCTGTATCGAACGGGGTTATACCGATACGCTACAGTCCGTGATTTCTCTGTTTGACGACAAAAATTGACTTGACGCTGCTGCGTAACTACACAAAGTGCTTCGTGCTTTCAACGATTCGCATGAACTTTTATATTGTATATAGCAATTTTTGCACAAGAGCGTCGAATAATTGTTGAATGGTGAATTGACAAAATTACATCATTTGCAACACTCAAAGCAAATCCGAATGATCGTGTACGTTATCTTTGATAAAACCCTCAGTACGAACGCTGTTATATTAGAGTCCGTATGCACGTCTATACTAACATGTAATCCGATAAATCGGTTGGGATCGTTGAACCCCACGATAGAATCGTTGCTGCAACGAGGATAACCGGGAACATAGCCTTGGGTCGTAGCCATCGTCGCCATCCAGTTGTTGTGGCAACAGGATGGACATTCGCGCTATATCGACTCTATTACAATTCACTCGTTCGCTTTGGCAACCCTCGTTATCTGAACGCAGTCACGCAAATACGGAGACACATTGTCCATTCGGACAATGCATGCGGATTCAGAAGCCCGCGTTTTCCGCCGAATGAAAAGTTGTCCATTATGTACTACCTCGGCGCTTTTTATACGTAGATCTCCGCTCAATTCCGGAAAACGAATTTTTCGGAAGGGAGTTTCAATTTCGTCATTGACGTACGCGCCTTTTACGACATGATTGACAAGTGAGTCAGAAAAACGCTTGTTTTGACTAATGAAATTGGTTTCTTTTGCAATTACAGTAGGAACAAAACCAATTAGATTTTAGATGAAGTATTTGCTTAAATCCTTTTAATTCTTGAAATGGCTACTATGCGCGATCATTTGATGTACATGAAAAATTTATTTTGCAATGCAAATTTAATCAAGAGTTTAGAGACACGAGGGTTTAAAGAGCATAATAAAAACTCGGAAGTCGATGTTGCAAGTGGAAATAACGTGTTGTTTGAAGGAGGGGCGCGACACGCCGATGGGGAAAAGGAAACAATGCGAGGGAAGGCTGAAACTTAAGGTAGTAGGAAAGCACCTGCAAACCGGGGAAGGAAGAAGTAAAAGTGGACGAGAAATTCGTCGCGCGCGTCGCCATCGGTATGGCGGGGGAACGGGAGAAATCCGTTTTCACTTTCCACGCTGAATCCCAATGCCGCCGGTTGAGGAACGAAGGAACAAAACGCGTGAGTTGTCGGTGCGCACCGCAGTCAGACTGCGGCTCGGCATGCAAATGTGCACCCCTTTCTCCCCCTCTCTCGCTCTCACTCTTTCTCTCGCGATTCTCCCGTAGCTTCTTTCCTTGTTTCGTTGTAAGGCCAAACCTAAAGGCCTCGCGTGGATGGATATACCTGTACTCCCGGAGGGCGACGTTGCTTCTTTTCTTCCATTGTAGTCTCAAGTTTTTGCGGAGAAAGCCGACAAAAGGGGAGCTAAGCTCGTATGTGCGGTTTGCAGATCACAATTCAGCCAAAATTAAAGATGCATCAATCGCTCCCTAATTGAACGCAAAGCAATAATCGGGGTATTTCTTCAGTTAATTAAACATGATTGCATTGATTTACATATACAAATCTCTCATTTTGTTCATAATATATAAAGACAACTTGTTCTCTCATATTGATCCATTGCACTATATTAATTTGATTAAGTTTTTATTTGAGATATTTATCACATAAAATTAGATGTTTTAAACACGTTATTTATTTTACATAAGATATAAAACTGAGGCATACAATAATATTCAATTAAATTTAGAAATAAGATTTTAAGAGATAATAAGTGGATTTTTTCGAATTAGTGTCCGCATAAAAATTACTTTACAGATAAACAAAAAGATATGTACGTCGTATTAATATTTTATATATTTATTATGCGTGAAATATCGTTATTTTACTTTGTGCACTTCGCTAGAGATTGCCAAATAATTATATGAAGATAATCTTTGTTATAACGATGTCACTGTGAAGATACCACTTGGTATCGAGAATAAGGCGAAGTATAGGGTGATAGAATTGAGATGTGATGTCGCAGAAAGATCACTGAGTAAATCTTTACCGCGTACAGACAAAAAGATAAAACGAGTGAGCAATAGAACGGAAAGAAAGAATCGGGAGTTTGGAGGAAGAAAGTGCGATTCGAGAGGTTGAAGCATCAGGCGGGTTTCAGAGAACTCAGTTATGGCGCATACATCTGAACTCAACGTGTACAGATATGTATGTGCCATCTGCGCGAACACACGCTACACTTGGTGCCGAGTTCGAGTTTGCGTTGACTTTATGAGATCCTTTTATCTCTCAGTAATCTTCCTTGCCGGAGCATTGGTCAAATAGATGTATTTTTTCATTGTTCGAATGCATGGCATTTTCTGCATAAATCCAATGATCGTTGATCACTAATTGAGAAAAAAGAATCTCTCGCAGTCTATTGCTTTTCTTAATCAAATATTTTACTCATTAAATAGGGCAAAAAGGTTATATCTGATCTTCTTTATTAAAAAATCATTTTAGTAATACCTTATTAAAATTTGTCTGTATAGAAAAAGCTCTTTTTAATGTACGATTCCCAAGATATTTTAGTGTTCATATTATTGCTAATCGATTTTCAACCCTACCAAGTAATTCAAGAGATATCGATACCTTATAGGATGCAACCCATTCTCTTTTGATCCTGTTTTGTAGCGGCGCGCACACATTACTGGGAGTATTAGAATTAACGAGCAGCCACAAAGTGGTAATCGGGATAGTAATCATCGTTAACACTGATCGTTATCACAAATCGTACAAACTTGGTTCTTAGGAGGCAGCTAGTGGTTCGTTCCAAATTACTTGCCGTCTAGGAAGATTTGTTTCGAATTAGTTTCTCTCTCTCTCTCTTTCTGTCTGTTTTAACACGGATTTATTTTCAAACATAAAGTCATTTGCGGTATGTGATAGGTTTGTATTGTTTGAATTTAACTTGACAATCGAATAGACACTCGTAAAATTAGATCCAAAGTGTCATTGTGAAAACGTGATATGAATTATCTAATGATTGGCCTAGCGTTTTGTACTATATAGCTTGCAATAAAGGCATTTTGTACGTTAAAATATATATATTCAGCTTTCATGTTAATTAAAATGGAATTTATGGTGATTTTAATTAATATTAGTGGTGAGATGGATCAATTAAATACCGCAATTCGATAACTATCGACAAACATGATAGCATACCAGCAAACATGATACTCAATGTTTTCATTAAACTGAAATCAAATAGATTTTATGATTCAGTTCGATATATTATTTAGAAAACGACAATGAGTATATCAGATTTTACATAAAATCTTTGCTATTACAGTTAGTTTTCTACACAATGCACAAACAATTTCTTATACACACAGTCACCTCTTTTGATATCTTTGATGCTAATAATTATAATTTATACCGCATTACATACTGCCATACGCTCTTCGAGGGTAAAGAAACAAGTCATTCATTACGAAGTGTATGCGACAGTTACGTTTGATAATATATTACACGGGTGTGTGTTTTCAAGTGCGTACTTGCACATGAAATCATCGCTTGCGTGCCTGAGCGTGGACTAACGACGGCGTTAAGTTGTCGTAAAGACTCGTCTGTGATCGTTTTACTCTGACAGTTCGGTGCGGAGGGTAGCAGCTAGGGGGTTTAGCAGATTCTATTAACGAGTCGCTCTCGAAACATTCGTGATCTGCTTTCCGTTTATCAGAGTCCCAGGAGGATCGTGACGTAAGCCCATAATGTTGCAAACATATAAATGTTATCGGTATAAAGATAAATGTGCACATTATTGCGGCAAGAGGGTATGAGCTCGTAAGAGCTCGATCCGATCGATTCGCTACTTCGGACGATTCGTTATTTCAGATACGCCGAGAAAACATTTAAGAGGCAGTATGACATGACGTCTCGTATCGATTTTGGCATCGCCTCGCTGACTCACTCTCAGCAGGGCCGAAGAGAAACAAACGGCCTTTATTTCGCCGAGTTATCGCTGCCCCGCGAACTATCTTAATTTCCCGTCTTCCAATTAAGGTTTCTTTGAAGGCGACCCGTGCTCCGGCGAAGGTCACCGAATTATATGGACCATTGCTGATCTTTATGGCGAGGAAGTAACCGTGGGGTTCGCTTCCCCATGGTATGTGTCTTTATTAGCGGCCAGAGTGCTTTATTCGGACGCGATAATGCCCTATGTATATACCCAACGTAGTAGTCTTGATATAATTAATATTGTATATCTCTAACGCGATATAATTCTTGTTCGCCAAAAAATTTTAATTGGAAATATTCCCGAGTATAGCTGATGAACCATGTAGATTATGCGATCGAGATTCTTGTCGGTGTATTTCGGAAATGCGTTTTCTTCGCGCGTTCTTGCGCCGGAGCAACGGCGAAAATAACGACGACGTGGTGCGATCAACAACGCGTTAAGAGCGTGAATAAGGAATTCGATCGCGCCGGACACGCTCGACGCAGCTCGGAATAAACGGTTGAAATTCGCTCGAAGGGAGCTCGGGACAATAATTAGCTCCTGCATGCACATGCGTTAAGTATAAATCAAGACAATGAACCGAGCATCGATTCAACTACCGCTGTTGCTTGGGCTCGCGTGCGCTCGGAATTAACCTGGCGACCACCTTTCCGTGTATGTGCCACGTGCGTGTGCTGCGAGCAAGCGATGCGGTCGCACACCGAGATGGAACGCCATAAATGCGCGCGTGCATCGTGATTCGCACACACGGCGATACGCGTGTGCGAATCTAACGTCGTTTTGCTTAACGCGCCCGCCCATATACCTCGACACGCATCTGCATGTGTGTCGCGCATTCAGGGTATACATATATTTATACCGGTTCGTGCTTCGCAACGACAACAACAAAGTGCAGATGCTGGACTACGCGGACCCGGGATGGCGGCCTTTGATAATTTAATTTATACGCCGTGAACGGTCTCTTACGGCGCGCCGACGTGCCGAGCTAATTGTATAAATTATTGCCGCCTGACGGTTCGATAACCGTCGAGTTTCGCGATGCATTTCGCGCTAACGTGAAAGAATTCAGGTGGAATCTCTGCTCGCGCAGTGGCGGAATAACATACGCGGCTCACGTAGGTGAGCCTTGAGTGTAGTCCTTGAGACCGGAACATGGACCTCGAAATAATAAAAACTAGTTTATTATTACATCTTTTACAAAAGTATTTATGTATCCTCACTTTATCATAAATATTGCCAGATATATTAAATATTATTGAAATTTTAATAAGTGACAGTTTGAGTCGTAAATGTTAATATTATAATAATGGTAACTAAAAATCGTCTAAATATCTTTGGTTTTTTTATTTTCGGCAGCATTCTCGTTAGAAATCATTTTTTCTGTCTGTGAACCCCAAGTATCTTAATCCGCCATTGTGCCTGCTGCAGATCGCCGATGCGATACTGAGAACGAATCGGTTGCCACACGATTGGCCTCGTACATTTGGCGCGAGACGATGCACCGATAAAGTCTGGAATTTTTATTCAGCGGATCGCGCGTCTGTGTTCGTGGAATTCACGAGTCGGGCCATCGATCGTTGGCGCAAGTATTTACACGGTCTGGAGCCAGTGGAATAAAAAGACGGCCTCGTCCATTCCGGTCAATTGTGTCAAGTGTCGGAAAAGTTTCGTGAAGTCCTTGACACACCCGTCCACTATCACTGTGCGCTCCAGTTTCCTCGTTAGCGCGTTGATTGGACATGATCAAGCTGGCGCAATATGCGGGTTTAATTAATTAGCGTTAACCTGGGAGAGCTGAGTTTGCTCTGAGGAGTGCATAACTCCTCGAAAGTTAGGAATATTCCAATATTCATCTCGCAATATTGCAACACTAAATTTTTTAATGCATTTTAGCATGAACAGTTAATGCGTTCTATTTTATATACACATTAAACGTCTGTTTAAACACATTTTCTATAAAATGAGTACTTAAGCTTATTATATAAATAAATAAATTTATTTTCTTGTTTTATGGAATTGCTGCTCCATTAATATTGATAATTTCTCATATATTATGTTACTCATATATTATATATTGCTCATTATTCTATTTTAATCGAAAGAGAGGAAGAACAAGTAGTATGATTGAAATTGGAGTCATATATACCTACAATTTATTCATTTTCATAGATTCCCATCATTATCTCATTATTTTTTGTTATTAATTAAGAAATATCTAGAACGCATGAACGTCAGAGGTGATAATCATTCCCGTAATAGACAAGGCCATTGGGAGCGTTTTCAAAAACTGACATGTGTCAGGCCCCACCTCGTTTCCTATCACTCTAATCTGTCACGATAGATCGTCGTTGACGCGACACGAGTCACGCCTTGTGGGTCACGATAGCTCGCGTTTCATTTGCCGTCCAATCGAACGTCGTTCATCGACATTCCGTTACCGGTGCGTTTACACGAAGAGCATTTCGCTCGCGAATTGTTCCGTCGCGTAACTTCAAATCGAATATCGTGTCCAAGTCGTGGCAACACGGTCCTGCAGTCAATCGCACGGATCGGTTGGCTCGCAATCCGCGTGGAAAAGTAAATCTCAGCTTCGTCACGAAGCGTGACCGATCAAACGAACCGACGGCGCACCACGCAAAAGCAATTAATTCCCCTATTTATTATCCCGAATCAACCCCATAAAAACAGCAAAAGAGGAAAGTGTAGCCGGAGCTATAACGATGGCAAGGTGGAAAGGAAACGTCGCTGGGAAGAAAGAGAGAATTGAAAAGAGGGAGAACCTCTCTCCCGCTGGTAATCGACGGAGATGGGAAACGCGAGCAGAGCACGAGACGCGGCTGCGAACGGAGAGACCTGTATGTCGGTTCTGGCTAACTCATGCTGACCAAACGGTGCGCGGGGAAGTGCGTGACGTCACAGATGACTTATGGCCGTCATAAATCAACCCATTGAATTTCACAGTGTCGATATTTCGCTGCGTCCACCCCGCGCAGCTCCTCGTTTCACCTCCCCGGCCAAACCGATCGTCCTCGAGAGAGTTGGCGGATGATGACAAGCGGCAAGAAAGGAGCCGATTCGCGAATTTTCACGGATGTCGTTGTATCGTTCCTTTCCCGTCGTTCGCAATTTTTTTCGAAGAGAGATATATCTGGTCTCTAACTATATTTTATTCTCGTATTTTCATATTTTAAGTCACAAAACTCAACTAATCAAACAGCGAAATAATATAGATATTACTATATTTTATTATTGTATATTTAACAGTTTAACAGTATTAATTAACAATAGAATTATTATCTAATACTGTGATAATAATTTTAATAATTATAATTAAACAAAAACATTTATTTTTGTAGTCACCTGTTCGCTAGACTTGACATAAAATATGTATCTGAACTTGTTATCTCTCTTTCTCTCTTTAGACTTCACTGACATTTCGTGATAACTAAAAATTATTTATAAATGTCATGAATGAGCGTTATCAATACATATTGCAAAGCTGTTTGTTAAAATTATATATCATAAGTAAAATATTGCGAGTCGATGAATTTGTTTTTCACTTGATGGAAATATCGAGAGCTTCATGAGTGTTTTACTGTGATAAATTGACATTACTGATTGAAAGCATTACATTTTTATCAACCAAATCAAATAAACGCTAATTTAATTACAGCGATATTAATTCGTGTGCCGGCTGCTAAATTGATAAAGCAGACATCATCTAGAATTTTATTCAGCATCCGCTATGCAAAGTACGAAAGATCTAATACTATAACATTTTTCATAAAATGATTGAAGTAACGAATTAATCTTGTCGATAACGAATATATGAAGGAAAAAATTTGTGGAACACTAAACAGTTACTTCGAAACTTTTTCTGCGCAGTTATAGTGTTCTTCTGAAGAAAATATCTTTTGTCGCAAATATCCACCTTATAAGAGGCCAAAGTTTTGCTGCGTTCCGTTATAACGATGTTGAATTTATCGCACGTGCAAATGAGTGGGTCCTTTCGAATGTATACGGTTCTCCCTTGATGGGGGAATCGGATGAACAAAACGGGGTGGTCCGTATTTCGCTGTTATTCTGAAAAGTTTCGACACTTTCGAAGTCAGACCATGGTAGTAGGGAATCTCGCGCTGAGCGTAGAACGAAGCACCCTGCTCAACGGGAGCACTGGGCTATCGGGTTTGCGGTGTAACTGGACCTAGTAGCTATGCGAACTACTCTCTCGCTCTCCCTCTCTCTTTTCCTCTCTTTCTCTTTCTCTCTCCGACCCTGGTTCCTCTTATTTCGGAAGATTTCCCCCGGTGCTCATTGCCTTCTCCCTCAACGCCAACTCGTTTCTAAGTTCCAAGAGCTCGGCTTATCTCTTCCCCTTCTTTTCGCCACGCTTTTTTTTTCTTCATTCTATCGTGGTCATACTTAAGACAGCGCCATCCTCCCGGAGCATCAAGTTTCTTCTTCTTTCGTTTTCGGGCGAACGCTTTTTCCACTCTTTTACTCAATAACTTGGACCCACAGAAATCACAACGATCGCGGATAATTCGGCGTTCAAACATTAGTTTTTGGGATGAAGCGATGCGATGCGAAGGAAGAAAATAGAAAAAAATCTCTCGTTTATTAAAAATTTCATTCTTTCCAAGGAGTTTCCTATTTTCGAAGGAAACTTTGTAGTAGTAATTCATCACTAATGAATTCTGCATACATTTCGATACTCTTAAATGATAAAAATTTATTATCGTTGAGCAAGACATTTTATATTCTTATACACTTTAATTTTTTCAGTACAGCAGTTTATAGTATTGTTCAAAAAAGTAAATATTAGACATATATTATAATATTACACAAAGCGTTGTCCATCTTTCTTTGTCTTAAAAAATCTTTATTAAAGGGCTTCAGGCCGTGGTGTAAATCCGGATGAGCGTGCTATATCGTGTTACGAAATAAATGGGAGGTCGCACGTGCGTTTACGGGCATTTAGGCGTCATTAGCTCTCAGCTTTGCGCTCATTATCCTGGCATTAATATAAGTACTCGTCGTAATACTTAATGATCCGTAAGTAATTGTATAGTGTCATTAGTATGTCGCTTACTACGGACGTGACAATGAACATAACGCTTGCCAATTTCGGTAATTCGAAGCTCGGACGGTCGAATTCATTTGAATAACACAAATTACACAAACTAGATTAACGAAATGTGACACGCAAGTTCCAGCTACTATCGAGTTTTATATTTCATTGAATACAGTGGATAGTTGCACAAGCCCTTTGCTTAGGTAATTAGAATCTGCAACTGTAATTAACAGGATTTTTATGCCTTTTTCGTGTGATATCCTATACTGTACATCGTACTGGAACTGTATACAATATTATACGGTTGCAAATAATAAATAATTGAGTTATGATTTCTCAATGTTGAAAGAGTATTATTAAAACAGATTATATATAATTGAGTTTGCGTGCATTGAGAATAAGCAGTAAACCATAGTGTTGCATTGGATTTGATTTCAAAATATTTGAATTATCAATACTGCTGCTGAGCGTTTTGTCAAATATTGTAACTAATAATATATGTTTATGAAAGGTGAATAATTTATAAGTAACATTACAAAAAGTACGCATACAGTACCTGCAATTGATATCATTTTCAAATTTATGTTATTATACTATCATTGAATTTTTTAATAAATTTTCGGAACAAATCTGTTTTGAGGTGAGCAAGAGGTATTCTGTATGCTTCTTACCGGAAGTGTCGTTAGTCTGAAGTAATTCGCGCGGTACGACGTTTCCTGAACATCTTCAACGACCCCTCGCGCTCTGATAGCGTCTTGCACGCTGGAATTTTCACACGCTCGAGAAACCAGAAACAAAGAGGAGCATCCAAGATTTCGGTGGCTTCGGAAGGCGTCTGCGAAGGGATGCAAGGGGGTGACAATGTCTCGCGATCCTCGTGCGCATTGTGCTGTCTCTCCTTTCTTCTTCTCCCGCCCCGCACCCCCCCCCCTCTCTCTCTCTCTCTCTCTCTCTCTTTCTGTCTCTTTTCCCACACTTCTGCAGACAGTGCGAGAAGAGATCTTAGAGAGATCCTGGAGGGATTCCGTGAGTATAGATGCTGAGGACTCTCTCTACCTCGCATTCTCCTGTGTGCCGCGTTTCTTCCTTCATCTGCGTTTCTCTTTCTTCCGCTAACTGCTAGCTCTTTCTCTTTCTCTCTCTCCTCCTCTTATTTAACTTAAGATTGGATTGCAGATTACACATCGCACTATCCTTGCTTTTGCCGTCCTATTCTTAATTTCAGTTCAGTGCCTCGGTGCCTCTGTTTTCTTTTTTTTTCTCCCTCTGTTCTCCATCTGCTGCACCTCGTGCCAGGGTCCGCCTAGCATCTTCGTCTTCTACTTTTTTAAATCTCGCTTTATATACCTATCCACCGGGAAAGCACGAAGTGAAATAGCGTCGGAAATGAGAATCTATTCCCGACCGAGTTGAGGGTGAAATTATTTTGCGGATATAGGCTAGCGAGAGTGAGTTCCTTTCCCCGCTGGAATGACTTGATTTTTCAAACCATTAAAATATAGAGGCAACGTATTTCTCGCCGGAAATTGCAATTATTGAAATTATAATATTAAATTAAATTTAAATGGTTATGTAACTTAATAAAAATAAAATTTAGTATTTTCGAAGAAATATATA
Organism: Leptothorax acervorum; assembly: GCA_035220615.1. Classification (NCBI taxonomy): domain Eukaryota; kingdom Metazoa; phylum Arthropoda; class Insecta; order Hymenoptera; family Formicidae; genus Leptothorax; species Leptothorax acervorum. The sequence continues at coordinate 238,660 of JASTWQ010000084.1, forward strand.
ATATAATATACAATTTTGTTTAGGTTCTAACAAGTTTTACCTATCTTTATCTATAGGAGAAAAGTGTGTAATATTCTTTAATAACGTAAGGTCGTTCTTCCGTATATACATATACAACTATTTAGGATCAATTATAAAGGAGTCATTTCACGGAACCCGCATATGAAATCCGGACTCATAGTCACCGATTCCGTTCAAATTACAGAAAAATATTCGTCAATGTGAGTTAAAACAACGTAAATTTTTTTAAAATTTTAAATCCATGAGTTCAGCGGGGGCTTATCCGCTCTTTCCAATGGAAATATTCATTTTAAAATAAACTTTGGGGAAGACATAAAAAAACAGGGTTTTTCTCAAAAATCATCGTTTTTAGTGCTTTCTTTAATTTTGAGGGAATTGAAAATATTTTCATTGGAAAAAGCAGGAAATTTTACATAAAAATGTACACGTTTGAAAAAATAACAGAAAAGAAGAAATTGGTGAAAATTTACTTTGAAGCGATGTCGGAACGCGATATGTCAAGAAATTGATAGCAGCGCCCCCGCTGAACCCATGAGTTTAAAATTTTAAAAAATTTACGTTGTTTTAACCCACATTGACGAACATTTTTCTGCAGTTTTAACGGAATCGGTGACTATGGGTCCGGATTTCATATGCGGATTCCGTGAAATGACCCAAAGACATATTTAAATATCATTTTTCATTTTTATATATAGTGACAAATGGCAAACATGGATTCTGCAATAAAGTCAAATCAATTATTTATAAAATATATTAAACTCGTACTATAATGCGACAACCAGTTAAACTTTTGTTGAAACTTTAATAATTGGTCGCAGCCTCCCCTAGCCAATATCGAATATATATAACGCATTTTAATATTGCACACGCTGTCACAAATGCTTCTGACGTTCTCATGACTGCTCGGATTAAGGTACTAATTACGATTAGGCGACATCAGAACATGCTGACAGGTCCGCCCGGGCGTGTTTGTCCTTCTGTGACATCTGTCGATTCCGGCGTGGAGCTCGTACGCGGCATAGGAAGAAAGGAGGGTTGGAAACGGTGCAGAGGAGAGAGGAAAATTGGCGCAGACAGGAGAGACAAGTATAAGAAATGAAAGGGGATAACCGAGAGGAGGGTGGAGGTGAGGGAACTGGGTAAATGAAAAGCAGTAAGCCGAGCCGAACGTGTTTAGGGGATGGCCGTATTTGAGGAAGGCACGTGACCGCGATTCGCAGCCCACGGCAGCTGCGAAAAGGCTCCTCTTCTGTCCCTATATCCCTCTCGCTCTGTCCTTCCTCTGGCTTTACTCTCTATTTACCCCCGCAATCATATCGGCAAATACGGCGTACAATTAAAGGCAATACAACGTGACCGCTTTGGACATGTGCATCGGCACGGAAAGCGCGCTGGCAGACGGGACAGGAAGAGGGGTCGGCTCCTTCATATTCTCGAATACGAATTTAATCGCCGTTTTGAAACGATTAAATTGTTTGGCGTTTGCAATCGGCATTCTCCTTTATTATGTTAAATCGTTATCGTCATCGGTGGATACGAGGAACGCCCCAAGGTTTTCCGCAGTTACCATAGAATCGTTCATTCAACTGATTCAAGTAGCGACCACCACGCACCACGTGCATCGATGGCAATCAACACCGCATTGCGCCGAAATAAAATGACGTTCAAGAGGTATTTGATTAGCGCGCATATTGTTTTAATGAAAGAGGATATTCACAAATCGTTCATTCGCAAACATCAGATAGGGAACGCGGCGATGATTTGGTTGTTTTCAGTGATATTCTAGTACTTGTACGCGCGCGAACAGTTATCGGCATTTTGTGTAAATTCTGTTATAGATGTTTATCGAAATTCTCACGCAGTATCTAACGGCATGTGTCGAACATGATTGAAGAAAGCTTCAATTTCAGATTTTAGTCTATGATTGCAATTTGTCAGTAGAAAATTTCGTTGACGACCTAATCAAGTAAAGAAAATAAAATGTATCACATCTCTCTTTTTTAGTAGCTTTTTAAGTATGTATCTTGAAAAGGAAAGAAGTATAAAGCAACGGACTTGAGGCAAAATTGACTTCTTTTTAATCTATTGCAATTTGTTCAATGTGTTCAATCTATAGGGAGCAGCGATAGTGGCGAGAAGTTCCCGGATTACTTTAGTGCCCGTGTCAGTACATTTGCAATTCCCTCTGGCGGAAACTTATAATGCCCACCCTATAAACTCATAGCGCCAAGGAATTGCAAAGTAAAGATTTACATACGCGCGCGGACATGTGCGTCAGATGCGAGCCGGAGTAAATTCGTTATTCCGCCTTATACGGGAGATCAAGGTGCCAATGACTGCGACCGTCGCGATGCCGGCAGGACGGTACAAAGGGACAGGCAAAGAAATAAACGGAGAAAGAGAGATTTACGCGCTCGCTCGTCGGTTTCTCTTTGCATTCGGCGGAGACGCGACCATCACAAATAACTCGACGCTATCTGTATACTACGGGCGCTTTATGCACTCTCCGTTCGCCGGAGTTTACGTCGTGACAACTACTGCTCTCTAATCGTGAAACGAGCTTTTATTTTTTTTTTCCGTTTAGCTTTTTCCAAGATTTTTCCTTTCTGCGAAACAATATGTCGCTATACAGTGCAGCGAAAAAGAAACCGCTGATCTACCGCGTTTTTCTCATAATTCTTCAAAGTGATATGCGAAAGATTGAAATACAAAAATGTGAAAGAGCAATATTATCACTATAAAACATTTTATTTTAAAGCATCTTTTAGATGTATTGTGCATAGTTATTTAACGGTTATTTGATAGTGTAATTACTGATTGTAGATTATATGCGGAAGATTAATTATGCGGAACATTAATATTGCAATGAAATAGCTTTATTCTTCAGTAATTTGTAAGATAATTCGTAGATAATGATAGATACGTTGATATGGATAAACGGGGATAATCGTGGTATGGGTATTTTATTCAACGTACCTAATAGTTGAAAATGGGTTAATCGTGATGGCATTCTCGGTGAAACTCGTCAATGCAGGGTTGACTGCGTGGAGAATGAGGTAGAGTTCATTATGACCAATTTTCCGTGAGACGTTCAGTATGATGAAGAAATGAGTAGCTTCGTAGATCGCGGCATAAGACGCGGGAAATCCGCTTAGCACCGAGGGAACCCGACGGTGACAACTTATTTTCGCGTGGAGGTGACGCAAAGCTCGCGTCGCCCCCAATACAAAGAAAACCCGGGGAAAGTCTAGACACGCGTACCTGAACGTGTGCCCCGTGTACCCTCATTCGGCGCATCGTATAGACGCTTTACACGCGGCTTAACAGTCGATGGTTATAAGTCGCGGGTAAATATTGTGCCGGTAAACAGCGCAGGATCCGAAAGGGCCTTAGGGTTCGACAGCAGCGAGTCGGAAGGGGTTGTACCGGCGGTTTGCACGTGCCGCTATTTACGCAGGGAGATACGAAAAGAGAAAGGGGAGGAAGGTAGATCGCATATACGCGAGCGTGGGTGTGTGTGTGTGTGTGTTACCAAAAGGCTTATGGGTACTCCGGTATCAGTTACCCCGTTCAAGTGTCTGTCCGCGTTTCTATTTCGATCCACTTCCTGGCTTCTCTCGAGCTCTAGTCGTGGCTTACTCTACTCACTGCTGCGTACCTTCCGAGTATTATTGCGAGAGTTAAGGACCCCCGTTCCACGTTTGCGTTAGTAACAGCGTATATACATACGTTCTTGCGGCAGCGATATACGGTTTAATGACCTCGAAAGGTGGTGGTCGCGTCTAGCGAGGACGCGGTAATTAGCCTAAGACTATACTAGAGGATAACTCCAGTAATAACATCGTCTCTTAATTTGGGGCAATAAAATATACTTAGAGCAAGTGTGATGTGCCTGCAGTCTGGAGTCTCTCTTGCGTTTTCCTGATTAAAGGTAGCTTTATCTATTCTCTCGAATAATTGTTATTATTATAGATTTAAAATGACAGATTATATTAGCAAATTAACAGAAGATATTGTGCAATCAAAGCAGGAAAATATTAAATCATTTTCCAGTTAACTTTGTCGCAATCAAAATTAATGAGCAGTCTCGATAATCGCAATGTTTCAACGATTTCGGCATAGCTGTCATAGTCGTCGGCGAAGCGCGTGAGTCGAAATTCCGCCTCGTCAAAATATTACCGCTGCGAATTGAGGTGTTTGAGTATATGCCGACGGTATTTGCGAATCACGCGAAGAACTCGAAGAATTCCTCTCGGCGCGGCGCCGCACCGCACCGCACCGCGCTCAATACCCCGTCACGTCGACGAATCTCGTGAACACGGTAACCGGATACTTTCGCGGCGCGAAATCCTCATAGATACCCATCCGCGCGATATATCGATACGCAACGATCGAGGATGGAGGAGTACGAAGGAGTCGGCCCCCGAGTGTGTGGTGTATACGCGTATAGTTATAACGAGAGGATCAGACGTCACGCGCGCGGCGCGGTACACCCTCGCTCGGCTATTCAAACAGTTTGGTAAGCGTGACACACTTCTCCCGAGATGAAGAGGAGTCGGCAGTCGAGCGAGTGCCTCCTCGTGCAACCAAACCGGACTGAATATAACACGGATCCGCATGGTAAATATGCTCTCCTAGTTAGTGCAGCCGCAAACATTGATATCCACGTTATATGTGAGGCCAAATCGTGGAACGGCGAGCTTGAGGAACTTGCTCGCTACCAGCTTAGAAACCGACGACCTTAGAAGTGTTCTCCGCCAGAGGAATGATATTCCGTTGATAACTAGGTCAGTTTTAGCGAGAGCTCTTCGTTAGTCAAGCACAAATATCGAAATCTAAAATATTCTTAATTCTCATGACACATATTTCGTTTGCGAGTCTACTTTTTTCTAGAACTATGTGATATGAATCAACTATTATTGCATGATATGAGAAATATTTATTTATTAATTATTTATAATTAAATTTTCTTGTTCATAAAATATAAAGAAATTTTTATATTAATATTATTATTATTCTTGAGACTATGCTGAGAATTTTCAAAAGCTTTTTACAAAAACTATTTTGAAATATTCTTGCATTTTATAAGATTCTATTTTTTTAAGCATTATTGTTATAATATATTAAAGACATAGAAAAGAGTAAAAAAATAGTGTTATAATATATTCAATCTATCTTTGGTAGGATAAGTCCGATTAGGTCGATGCTTTTGCATTTAAGAAATCAGTTTACAATTATTCTTTTGGCATTAAAATATGCAAAAATCCTATATTGCGCGAAGTAAACGATAATTAGAAGAAGTCCAATGTTACAGTTGCCAAAATGAGAACAGCGTCTATGCCGTCTACTTGTTTGACTCTGCATTATATCAGTATAACATTACACATTATACATTAGTTCCTACAGCCAAACTCTGAGATTGTTAATTGCGTTTCGTATTACCAAGTAACATCCGCATGTTTATTTAATAAATTTGCATCATTGTTGGATTTTTCGATCAACTCTTATTTTATGATGAAATATCTTTCTTCTTTATCCTAAACATCTTTTAATATCGTCACGAATATACTAATCACAAAAATAAAAAGAATTTCGAATATTATTCTCTCCTAATACATAATAGTTATAACCAGATTGCTCTAATTATCTTTTAGATTTCAAATATAAATTAGACGCTATAATTACATTACCTAGCGCTATAATGAACTATTAGAATGTTTGCTAGAAATAACAATCAGAAGTTCTTATAATTTTGAGCAGAGAGCTCCGGTAACAGGAAATTATTACTAAATGTAGGTCAGCGCTCGTCGAGTTTCTCTGCATTATAAGATCCTTATTCGAGTGAAATATCTCTCATCCACATTTTGCACATTTATAATACCTAAAATTAGAAAGATCTTTATATATGTCATGAACACAAAAAATAGCTATTTAAGATTAAAAATATATCTTACTATTATACTGAAATAAAATTAATATGTACTATTGTATTTGGCATGACGAAGAAAATAAATTGTTTAGCATCGCTATTTTAGGACCATCTCAGGTATAATCAAACACAATTAATATATGTAATAATTTATTTAGAAGGACAATATATTAATATATATATTTAAATAGTGAATATATTGCAATAGTGAATACAATGTAATAGGCGTAATGTCTTTCGATCAATAATTTCCCTCCCCCTTCCGTTATAGAATTAAAATAAGAAAATAAAGATTAAAAACACAAAAACTCGAACTTGTCAATATAACTCGCAACGTGGAAAGGGTAAGAAAAAGAAAAGAAGAAAAGAGGAAGATGTGACAAACCCTCTGCGACATGCGTATGCGCGAGCAACCCTACCATACGTGACTGCAGTAGACTAAACAAAAATACATAAAGAAACGAAGATGCGAGTCGGGTTGGGCATCCCAAACTGAAACTACCACGTGAAAATCTCGTACACGCGTATTCTCGCGCATTTCCTAAAACAATAGCGTCACGCGCGCGGTTATTTTTACCCTCGCATGTATCGCGTTCGCGCGTACATCGGAGGATATCTACGCTTACGGTGTATTCAAAAGGCAAAGTCGCGAGCCATTGAAAGCACCGATTGTTCGCCAAAGGCTCAGGAAAACACCCGAACCAGACGCCGCGGTTCGTGTTTATGGTTTCTCAGTCGATGCAGTGCGCCTCAATGGCATACGTTCCGAAACATTTCCTTACATTCCGAGTCAAAGACGCAGGGTACCAGCGCCCCCCCCCCCCCCCCCCCCGTCCCCGTGTGCAGTCGAGGAGAAAGAAAACGACGCGTTCCAGGACGGTAGGAACGTCGCCGTCGTATCGAACGCGCTTTCCCCGTCGGAGAATGCAGAATTCTTAACTGGCGAGCGCGCACCGCGCCGCTCACACGTGGTTTTCCGTGCGGCTAACGGCATCGACGCGGAATTTTTTTTTAAACAAAACATTCCACGATACGGTACGGTACGGCACTTCAATGAACCACTTTCGGAATGTTAAAGGTTACTTTCCCAGGGGTATGTGCTCAATATCGCTATTTATTCGCGTATAAGTACTACACGTACGCGTATACGTCGAACACGCGAATTTTGCCGTTTCAGGTGGCGCGTAAGTACGCATACGTTGCGACCGTGATAGAAAAGTTTAATGCATCGTGACAGGCAGATATTGCATATCAGAGAAATGCGACGCATCCCAGTAATTACGCGATATAGCAAGGATCTCGGGTTGCGATATAAGCGCAAAATCAGGTTATTGTCAAGAAAATCTTGATCGGCTGATATAACGCGTGCGTATGTGCCGCGTGCGTGTGTGTACTTCGCGTCAGGGAGTAAGGGGATAGAGAGAGCGAGAGAGAGATGTGATCGTAGCAGCTTCGCGAGACGTTTCGAAAAATAAATGACGGGGAAAAATATTCCGGGCGATATAGGAACCGATCAAATTCCTCCAGGAAATTGCCTGTGATATTACGATGGTCGCACGCGGGCACGCTGTCTCTCTTTCCTTCTCTCCCTCTCTGCCTCTTTCGTTCTTCAGCTTCCTCCATCCTCCTTTCACCTACTCCTTCGGCGCTACGAGGTGGCCCCGTCGTTGAACGGCGACCTCGTCGTTCCCGGGAGAGGTCTCGAGCGGCCTTAAGCCGGAGCTAGCTCGCCGACTGCCTGCGTTATTGTCATCGTCCTCGTAGTCCTCGCTCTGCCGTCGAGGAGTTTCATCCCGGGGCTATATAGGCACGCCCAGAGCTTCGGCCCGTCAACGCTTCGGGTTTGCTGAAATCACACGCACACATACGCAAACCCACGCGTTCACGCATACACCCGCAGCCGCCTCTCGAATGTGCGTGGCTCTGATTCTGCGGCAGGCATCGCGTCCGGTATATACGCCCGGCTACAGCGTTTGTGCGTGACTCGCGACACCGTGCAAATATCCGTCCAGTTTACCCTCTCGCGACGCCAAGTCGAGAAAGTACCGTTGACACCGCGTGCGTTTGGGTTTAACTAGGCTCTCTAGCTGCGTCGGAAACATTGGTATTTGCGTGGGCTGTTTGAATCACTGGGCACGCATTTTGGAATAGGTACATTTAATGTCGGCGCATTTTGTTAACTATAGTAATGAACGGCTTGGAAAATATTGAGCAATACGAATAATTGCGCACACAGCTCAGATATTTAAGGCATTTTATTTTCGGACAATCTGTTAAATATTTCATAAGTCACAAGAGAGTTGTTTTTTCGGTAGTTAGATTATATTCTGATCTCTAACGTATCTTCCAACTTTACCAAATATAGTTTAATCGTATATACTAGATTATTCATCAGATTAGATTTAAATGGCACACTCGTTGTACATTCCAGATCCATTATAGCGGCGTTACACATGCACATCGTTACGGGGAATTTTCTTTCGAAATAACGGCGTTGTGTGCTAATGCGTTAACTTGGAAGCGAGCGCGAATCGTCCGAAACGAAAATAACGTCGAATCTGACTTTGTCTCGCGCTTGTGTCACATTAAGAAAACAGACCGCCGGATAGCGCTCGTGCATATCCCTCGTGCTGTCACTTCATTTCTCTCTCTTTCTTTTTTTCTCTCTCTCTCTCTCTCTCTCTTTCCCCCTATGTGTGCGCGCGCGAACGCGAATGAACACACTCGAAACCCATAAACCATGGGAGCCGAGTCACATCCGGTGCATAAATCTCGCGGGGGTTAGCTGCCGGCGGTGCCTCGACTTGCACGTGGAGATAGGGGTGACGTCGAGACGGCGGGGGGACGAGCACGACAGCGTGGCACGCACCCAGAATGGCACGACAAACGTGTGCCGCCGGGTAGGTGGAGCGAAGGACAACTAGTTAATGGTCATTAGCGAGTCGCGCCAGTTTTAAATCTTCCGCCGGCTGCCCGAAGGGGCGTGCTGCCGGCCGACCCCTGTCAACCACCGAAAAGGCTTCCACCTAGTTGCACGTAGGTTGGCTCAGCAAATTACCCTTACCCCACCCCCTAGTTAGCTCACTGGTTATTACGTAATTCGATGTTGAATGCAATCGCGCGCCCCTCACGAGTCGGCCAATTATTCGGCCACGTCTCTCGCTTTTGCGAACGAATTGCCCGTTCTCTATGAACGTAACGCAACCCCGCACCCCGCTCTTCCTCACCGAGTTCCTCACAGCTATACGGATTCGCGTGCCGCCGATTAATGCGCTTGGGAAACGTCGTAAGGAAAGATGCGATTGATGTGTTGGAAAAAAAGGCTGGCTATGGATTAAAATGCCCTTCCGGTTGATGATAATCTAATTCTCGGGGTTTTTTTTTAAGGGAAAATTGGATAAAAAATGACGCCATTAAATCTACAGCAAAAGCTTATAAACATTGTCAAACATGTAGCATTTGATAAAATACGGGATATTGTTTTTTTATCAATCTTTGACGGCTATTTAGAAATACTTTTCATATTTTCTTGACCCACGTCCAAATTCCGTTTGACGCCGCGCGTCGAGACCACGATTTTTATCAGCATGCCTGCGCAGTGACGCAATTGAAGATATTTCACTTTTAAATGTAGCGGGCTCAATGTTACTCGATTACCACCGCCGAGCGCAATAACGTGTGAGGCCGACGAGTGGCTAATAACTAGTCGCTCGTACACTGGTGGAAAGCAGTGTAATGTATCAACTGGCAGTAATTAAAAGCCGCCGCGTAGTGCGGTAATGGTCGAGGCCCGTTACGATCATCACTGTAGCGCCTATAAATCGTCTGTCGTAGGTGGATACGCCGTGCTATTGGTCATGCTCTTTTTTTTTCACGTCGGCTGATGCCGCGCATTCATTTCCACCGACTATCTGTCTCTCCAGCGTCGCGCCCGGCTCATAAATAAAACCAAACATCTGGCGGATCGCTCGGTTAATAATCATTAGCGCGCCAGGCAGTACGAACTTAAATCTCGGCGATGCGTCGCGTCGTCTACCGAGGGCAGTCGGCCCTTATATTCGGTCAGCTCCCAGAGTCTCCCTCGCAGTCCTCGCACCATGGCTTGTTCTTAGGCCAGGGTCGTGTTAAATCGCATGACTGCTCGTGAGAACGTCTCCAGTAACGCGTTTAAAGGTTAATGTGCCCGGTGTTATAACAATTAATTTTGTCGCTATCTCGTTCAAGATCTGCTACCCTGATTTTCTGAATGCTAAAAATTTGAAATAGAACTCGTTTCTCGGAGCGACCAAGCTTCGAAAAGGTTCGAAAAAAATTTTGTTTAAATGAGCATCTATTCGAGAGACAATTTTTTCTTTCAAGAAGATATCACACACTATAGTGAATATTCGCCGCTTATAAATTTTGCTGACTATTTTGGAATCAGCGATTGTGACTAGCGCGTGCGGTTACATTCATTTTTGCTCGCGAGCAATTAGTTTGTTTCACAGAGAACGGTAAAAGGTTTGCTATTCCTAAGGGTCGGTTAGCGTATGCATACATTTATGCGCGTACGTGTGCACAGTGGCGAATGCGTTTCTACTAGGTTGTTCTTGTTTCCGGCAGCATGCGGAGATGCCGGTTTTACGAAGTCGGCGTTAATTGCCTCCGGAGATACCCTCGGTCGTACCATAATTCACGCATAAATACATGAAATTACTTTCCCTTATTTAGGGGCTCGTTAGGCAGATCTACTGTTATTGCCGACAAAGCGAAATAAACCGGCGCGCCAACGTTCTCAACGCGGCTGTACGTACGCGAGAATGTTATAATTTAGATATAAGCGTTATACTTTGCGCCACCTCTGCGCTATAATGTCATTCTTGGGGATTGTAGTTCGATGATGAGATAAAAAGAGCGAAATAAAACTAGATAATTATATTTTTTGTAATCTATAGTCTTTCACGTCGCAGAAAATTACAAGACGAAATTATCACAGAATTTTATGATAACTAATCAAATATCACAATTTATTTAAGAGGTAATTTAAACCTAAAGAATTGGAACGTTTATTAAAAGTTTTCAAATATCTTTTAGACGCTTATTACTTGGATATTATTTCAAGTAGTTTGTAAAAGTAATGCGCTAAAAGGATATTATATAGGATGTTATTTTCTCAGAACAGTTTCTCGAGATTTATGTCTGATTATTCACGGATATTTGTAAGCACTTGAAAAATGTTCGTAGTTTAATTTAGCCAGAAATTCCAGGTTCTATTAAAAGATAGCTCTAAGCTCAGAGGATTTGACGTCGCTGGCAAGCCATAAGCTATTCAGCTAAGTAGGCAGTTGTATATTTTTCCGTGAGACAACAGTATCAAGAGAGTGACGCAGAACACTTGGATATACAACTCATAACCGGAACAGAGCGGCAACACGCCATAATGTCACGTTGAACGAATGTGTCTGGTCCAGCCTCCCCGTTTTCTAATTTTGCAAAGTCGGATATTTATATCTTATTTTTACTGATGGGATGCTTTATTTAAGTTATTTATAATCTGTACACGCGTTTAATCCAAAATCAACATCAACTAAAGCCTCGACTGAAGCGTATAACTGAGACAAGTTGATCAAAGAATACGTTTGCAAATTTTAAGTCACTAATTTAGTTATATGTATATCCTGTACAAATACCGCCTGTACTTCGTATCTAATTTAAGTTACTATGCAGAGGGGAAAGCAAATATTAATGAAGTTTCTCTGCTACAATTCAGCAAGTTTTCTTCATTGTAATTTATGGAATGCGAGTATTTCGCCTCAGTCGGATCTAAGTTGCCGGACTGATAACATCTATTGATTTAAACGAAGTAGAATTACTAGAATTATCGTAGATAGAATAGAAAAATATGACGTTATGAAGTTGTAACTCTTATTTCGAGCTACCGCCATAATAAATTTCGATAGTAATTACGCACGTTGTAGCTGTAACTGCAGGACCGGCGATGAAGTACAAACTAGATAAACAGATAAACGAGGTTGCTGAGGGTGTTCATAACAAGGGTCGAACTTCGAAAAGCGGATTTGTCGGAGTAGTAATTCGACCCCTGTCCTACCTCTGTGGACACGTTCCACTAATTAATAACGATAAGTACGAATGCGTCTACACCGCAAGGGATAAAACGGCGGTTCACCAGATTCCCACGAGACAAACGCACAAGCCTAGAGTTGAGCCGACAACGCGAAAATATGTGTGTGCGAATTTCTCTTTCTCTCCTCCTAGTTCCTCTCTTTTTTTTTTTTGCAAAATCCATTTCAGTTGTTCGACTTTTCGGTACACCGTGTAACTCGCTGACGAAAGCAACAACGTAAAATCTCATAAATCCGGTACCGCGCAATCGTAAAAATTCGCTCGTAAAGTTTCTCGTCAGCTTTGCTGCTAGAAATAAATATGGGTGGAGCCATGGAAGTGACAACTACGTAGTATCGACAATACAGAGGCCACAGAGACTTGGGCTCAATATCAGTAAAGATTTATTTTCCGCATAGAACATACAAAAGAAAAATATTAGATTTTTATAAAAAAATATATATTAATTTTATATAATATTTAAAGCATATTCTTATTTAAAATATTACATTTGTTTCACTGTATTTTAATTTAATTTATTCTCATAAATAATTTCATCATTTCAAGAATATATATTTTACAGAGACAATCGAAAGTTGTTTTAGGAGAATTTTAAATGAGTCACGAATACAATAATGCGATAGAAATTATCTAACATTAAAAACTACCTCTAATTAATCCTTACCTGCCTAAAATTATCAACTCTCATTATTGCAATTAAACGAGAAATTTAGAATTTAAATTTTAAATTACGAACAAATTTATAGTTATGGTGATACAAAAATTTAAACGTTTACTTTATTTTATTTTTAATAAGAAAATTCATCGTACAATTTATTTTTGAATATCTGAACAAAGGAAGTGATTTATGGATTTGTGATTGAAAATTTTAACCGGCGAGACTAAAAGAATGTATGTGTCTTTCATATCTATTAAATAATTAAATCAGTTTTAACGATTTATATGTAAAAAAAAATTGCTAGCCTAGTTGTGCTGCGAAGCATGGTAGATCGTTATCACTTCTGGTTTAAAAAAATACCCATAGCTAGCTTTTGATTCTTTAAAAAATTCATAAACTCTAACAGTGTTGTATTGCTAACGACCAAAACGAAAGATATATTTGAAACGTTATAAGTAAAAATAAAATAATTTGAAATAAATAACTCATAAAAAAATACAAAAATTGAAAGAAACTTATCACTGCTGATAAGAATCAATTTCAAATTTACGTTTGAGCGAAACAGAAAGATACAAGAGCAATCATAAGTTCTAATTACTTTTGAAATGGAAAGAGAAAATTTGTGACAAAGCAGATTATCTCCGCAGTTAGATTAATATGGCATTTTAAGATAACGATCGCGTAGCCCTAAGGCACAATGGCGACGCTCGAGGCCCCGAATGCGAAGCAATACAACCTGTGAATAGCGATCCGTGGGATGTATGGGTCGGAGTTATAACTAGCTGGGAACAATCCCAGCGACTTTTGATGGTGTTGGATATTAAATTTCGCCTGTGTCTCCTGGTTTTATTGGATTACGGATAACCAGCCGGGGTATGGCGCTGTGCTGGAGTGCTCGCCACCCTTGTTCCTCTCTAAGTACCCTGCAAACCATGTCTGCATTGGCACGTAACACTCGGTTCGTCGAGTGTTGCTGGGACAAGAAGAGAGAGAGAAAGAGAAAGAGAGAGAGAGAGAGAGAGAGGTGAGAGAGACAGAGAGAGAAAGAACGGCCAGAACTGTTTGTATGAAAATTAAATTCATAACGATAAAATCCTTTACGACCGGAACGCGAGTGCGCGTATACGCGACGGCGCGGGCGCATGCATATCTGCGACCCGAAGTGCGTCCGCCGACGAAATTTGGTTCAATGCAATCAGCCAGACTCGCGGAATTGAAAGGCGGTATTCGCTTGCACGATGTTGCGCGGGCAAGTCGAGTATCATCTGAGTAGTCAGCCGAGCGCGCTATCGGATTTCGCACACCCATAATATTTCACCGTAGAATTCGCAATAATATATCTTTTTTTTTTTACGTATGTCCTCGGGAGTAAAAAGAGGAATTTCTGATATAGAGCAAACAACGTAGATACCATTTGATGCTTTATTTCTTCCTTTCATTGGGATATGCAAGATATGAAAGAATGTGTTTTGTAACGCTTTGTGATTTTGTTCTTCAATGTACCTATGTCGAATCTCACGTCGAAATTGATCAATTGGCTAATGAATTTATACTATCGGTATATCTAATATCTAATCCTATAATATCTAATACCTGAGTAACGTACGTAATAATAATAATAATCTTAATTACTAGCAATGTACAAAAATTAATAAGTATTATAACTATAAGAGATGTAAAGAAATGTAATAATTCGTAGTAATTCAAGTACAAAGTCCTTATCATAAATATTTAAGACGCTCAAAAAATAATAGTTTTTAAAGCATTATAAATTTTTCGACTATATTTGAATGTAAAACACGCGGTATCATGTCTACCTTAACGGGACATTTAAATTTCTGTCGCTTTGAAAATAAATGACTTGTATGATTGAAGACGCGCAGTAGAAGTCAGTCATAATCAATTTCACGTCGATCTTGGTCGTCAATTTCATTAAAATGCTCTCGCCCTGATTTTACCCCAACGGCGCGAATAAAAGACGGGGAGAGGCAACGCGGCGTGTACCGCAAAATGAAAATTACGGCAGAAACGGCGCTTTGATCAGATCGCATGGGGAGATTATCAAGCCGCGTTATCTCCCATAACGATAACATCGCGGAAGTTTGTCGGCGTACGACTAGCTGCACGCTATTCCGGAATCGGATTCATCTCCGGGTTGATTTTTTCGTCGAATTGTGTAAATCAGTGACTCGGTGAATTGCCGGTATAGACGGAGAAGTCGGGATTCGGATGATGAAGTAACGAGTAAATAGAGGCGGGCTCGTTTATTGACGAGAGAGTCGACTGCGCGCTCGTATACGGATGTAGAGACAGCACGTTAGAGAGAGATAAAGAGACAGGGAAAGAGAGAAGCTATATATACATTCGAATGATGGAGTGGCAGTGGTTACGGCGATGGGTCAGGTAGCATCGAGTGCAAAGTAAACCTTCCTTATTCAAATGACCGTGCATCAGTGAAAAAATGTGGTTTCGGTATCGATCCGCCGATCCGCCCACTCTGATCATTAACGGATTACATTTCGTATAGCGACGTATCGTGGCGGCCGCGCAGCACCGATATGTTGTCTCGTCGCGTACGCGACATTCTGATTCTATACACGCGCGTTAATGCGGATTCCTCGCAGCCTCGCAGTCACGTCGCGCAGGGGTTTTTGATTAGCGTAAATGACGGTGCGTTAGTTACTGTGAAAGGTGAAGCACGCATATTATCTGACGGGGTAATGCGTATGAAAAGCGCGCCGCGGAAAGGCTCTCCCTTCAATTCGATCGTCGAATGGAAACACGGTCGGATTTCGATGCGCGCAGCATCACGGGAGCGAATGACGTATGTAGTCCCTTTTACGAGTGTAACGCATTCAGCATTCATACCACACCGCCAATATGCTTTCGGGATGATATTATGGCTGGCTGATCAAAAGCAAGATCAACGATTCGACGGTACGGCAGGGGTTCACCTTGTAGAAATGAACCAGGTGGTTTCATTACAAATGGAAGAGCTCGACGATTTTCGAAATAACTGTGGTCGAGAAAAAGCTCTATGTATACGGCATATATGCGATGCGTCGGTGGCTGAAAAAAAAAAATGAATTGTAGATATCTTTGCCGAATTAATTGCCAAATCTGTCTAACCAATCCCTGTTTCCTGACTGTTTCCTGAAGCTATATCGCGGTGGAATTTTTCATCAATGGAAACGTCGTTTCACCGACGAGGCGAACGATCAACGATGTAGGTAGATATTTTTGTTACGCTGGCCGAACAAAGCCGTCCACTTTCATCGCCCACGCGTTCCGCTCTCTTGTCTCCTTGCGCGTCCTCGAAATTTTATTTCATCGGTCGGCCCATCAAACGATAAATGTTTCATGCGTTCCACGAGAGACTGACCTGATCCGCGTCATTCGTTTGCAACATCATTATTTTGTATGTGGTATGGTTCTACTTTCCTGTCTTTCTCTCTCTCCTCCTCTCTCTCTCTCTCTCTCTCTCTCTCTCTCTCTCTCTCTCTCTCTCTGTCTCTCCTTCTCTCTTTCATTCTGTTTCTCGCGGAAGCACAGACCAATCCACCATTGCTGTCCTGAGAGGCTCGGGAAACGTTAGCGAGGGTACTTTGCGAAAATTGAATCCCTTCATTTTCTCGATGTTTACCGTGGAGGAACAGCTCTTCAGTCATGGTAACGACAGAATGTCAAATGGCGAGTCAAGGAAGAAAGTCAAAAATGCATCGATCTTTACATCAGTATTATATTGATGATGAGAGAAACATTAATTTACTGGCAAAATATGCAAACGAGTTAAATGACAGTTGACGATTTATATTGTAGATACAATTTTTCCGGAAATTTTTTCGCTATATTTCTTGAAATGTAATTACATCTTTTTAGAGCAAGTTAGTATACATATATGTGATTGCTTATAATGAAATTGAGTAGATATTGAAAATTAAAATTTTAATTTTAAAAATTAAAATCAAAATTAAATATATGATCTCTTCCACTATAGATATGTGCAACAGTATAATATCTATAGATGCATATGCAATATATGCATCTAAAAAATGAGCATTAAAATGAAAACGCGCACATTAGCTCGCGTCACTATGCAGCCTCTTGAGTCCTGATCTCGCGGTTTACGATATCCCTTTTGCCTCGTTCAATCAATCCTTTCTCTCTATCGTTCTTTGTTCCGCTCGCTGGCCATCATAATTGCCGGTAGGTCATTTTTCACTGGTCGTTTCGCGTAGCGCGACGGCGCAACGCAGTAGCGGGCGGAAGAAGGACGGCGGTGATTGATGACGTTGTTTTTTCGTTGTTTCATAAATCCGGGGATTCTCGTTATCGATAGATCTGTAACGATGCGCGCTTATATAAATTGCCACGCTGCGCGGACCTCCCCGGTGGACGTTATCAACGAGAAGGTCTCGATTAAGAAGAGCTCCTCTCCTTTTAATTACAAACAATAAGACACGAAGACTGTCTTCCCACTTCTCTATCCCTCACCGCTCCTTCGCTCTCTATCGATCCACCCGAAAGAAGAACGAGCGAGGATCGTTTCGTTCGCAGAGAAATGGTTCCTGAAGTGTAATTTACGAGCCGGGAGTTCTTTATCCCCGTCCCGCGTAACGAGCTCCCAAAGATATCAAAGTACTACATAGCCGTTTGGTCGCTAACTCGGCTCGACGAGCCCGCCGAATTTATCTACGGGACGCAATTCTTTCCTTTGTCCCGCAGCGCCAGCCTGTTCGTAAACGGTTTAGCGACGTGACTGCGGATAAAGTGATGCGCGTTCGATCATCGTGTTTATCACTCACCGAAATGCGTCCGGTGGATCGGCTAACGTACCTGAAACAGATAGTAAAATGCATCGTTAGCGACAACCTGAGCAAAAAGTTAACAGCTGATATATCACCACGCGCGATGATCATACATATGCAACAACTATTCGAAGCTATGTTAATAATTCGGATATGTTAACAATCCGCTATAAAAACGAACGTATATGTGAATATGTCACGTTTTTTTAACTGTCCTAGTACGCAGTCTAAACTGTGTTCAGCGTTTTTTATTTGAGTGTTCACGAGTATATTGCCTGATTATTTCTGTCTAGCATTTTGAAAGCGAATATTAATAAACTAAACATTTCTCAAGATTACGACTTTGAGCACGTCATCTCTTCAGCCAAGATTACGAAGACCGACTTTGCGATGATCGGCGAATCGATGTCCTTTGCGCGCTGCCACGATGCAATTATGACGTTGCCAACGGCACGATGTCGACGAACTTCCTAGGAAGCTAGGCTAAGGCCGCGGTGCTTTGTGGTTTTACGCCGTGTAATATATATGCGTTGAATTTAATATCGGGCGGTCTCGTAGCATCGGGGCTCATTGTCAGGTTGGCCTGTGACGTCGGGTTAAACGCGATCGTTTTACCACCCGTCATTCCAGTCGCGCGCTAAGTATTAACCCCCATGCGCGCTACCTAGGTCGACCAATTTGCATACTGCCCGTCTATTACATCCTGACCTAGCGCTGACGGACTCCTAGACGGTGGTCGGTTCACACGGCTGCCGGGGTTCACTTGCATAATGGACCTAACTATTTGGTACTCGGGGCTATCCTTCACGTTGCTAATTGATCAGTAATCAGATTGACCTACGGCGCACTTGTGCACTGCATACATTAGGTCTCGCCTTACTTTATGAAAATTTATTAAACGAATGGATTATATATTCCATGCCTTTACAGTCGCGCGACTATACATTTCAACTAATCTAATAATCTGGTAGTTTTAGCTTTATCTGTATATCAATTAGCACTTTATAAAAACAGTTCGTAAACAGGGCGTGTCAAATTCATCTTAGCTCGTAAGCGGGTCATAAGCGATTTCACACTACGTCTAAACCGACACGTTTTTAACATGCTAAAAAGCACATAAGCTGATATGCTTTTTAGTAGTCTTTTTTAAATCTATATACAAAAGAAAAATGCAAAACACATCAGCAGGCGGTCCGCGGCCACTTCGTTGGCAGGTCGCGTGTTTGATAGTTTTCCGTTGATAAGCTTAGCATATAGAACGATAATAGAAGATTGTCAGTTGTGTTAATACAAAATGTGAACTAGGTACTTTTCTAGAAGAATGATTAATTATTACAACTCAGCATAATTCGCGTCTAATCTTATGTTTCTTTTTTGCATTTGATCTCCTTTGCGCTTCGTCAAGGATGTTATTCATCTTATCTTCCAATCCTGATTTAATACACGAAATTTTGACTATTTATGAAAAAAATTGTAAATGATACAGGGTAAAATATTATCTTCGTAACTTTCAGAGAAATTGTACATACCTGTCCCGAATGTGACAAAAGGCCTTCCTTCTTTATACAAATTATGCAATTTATATTCCATTGAAGGGTTGATATCCGCAACCTTATTATCCTGCTTATGCATTTTGCTAGCTCGTACCTTTTTTTTATTTATGACTAATATATTTTTTGCAAAACAGCACTGTCGCACTTTCCAATGTTGTTTCTAGATATTAATTATTTTATCTAGGATGAAAAGGTAGTATATAAATCATAAGCATGATTTATTTAAAAAAGTTACAGATTTTATATAATTTAAACGTTATAATAACTTTCTATTACTTTCATTTAAAACTCAAACTTTGTCTTTTTAGCGGTATAATATTTGTATTTCTTTTATGCTATTTTGGCATGCAAGAAATATTTCAGAAAACTCAAAATTTTAATGAATTGAGCGGAAACATCATTTTCTTTGACATTTCGAAAAAACCTTACGACTTTCCTCGCTCATGGCTTGCGCCTGTTTTCGAGGAGCGAAATCGGGGAGAGAAAGGAAAAGCGATCGGTGTGCGAGCGAGGCGGAGCCAGCGACGCGTATAAAAGTTCTGCGAAGGCGTACAATGGCATCGAGGGTTGCGGGGATGAAAGTTACGGTGAATCATTGGTGCGGCGGAGAATTGCTCTCCGGGTACACCGCTTTGCTTCGCTCATAAAATAAATCTGATATTACCGAGCTCTTTCTCTCTCTCTTTCTCTTTCTCTTTCTCTCGCGGTTTTAGCATGCATATATCTCAACCCTTCTAGCTCTCTTCCATCCCTTCCAGAGCGGCGCAGTACACCGGTATTCCGAAACACAATAGGGCGGTCGTGAGAAGTACCCGGAGCTCGATTCAAGCGGCCGGCGCCGCGTTTTCGGTATCGGATCGCGCGCGAGAATCGAGTCGCCTGAGGGGCAGTATCGTAAAACGGATAGTTTTTGCAGTACGGGTCATGAACGTCGCCCCGGGCTATGCGCTTCCCGCGTTGTCGACACGCTGGGTTAGAATGATCGCCGTGTATACTTTCGACCAAAACCTCCTCTTTCTACTTTCGCCGCGTTTTACCCCACTGATCAATTGTTCGCCACTATCAACACGTTTTGCGGCGTCCAGAGATAGCCCGGTCTTTATCGTGCGAAATACTACGGACTATTACGAAGTGAGTGTAAACAAACAGTTTTTTTAAATCCATATTTATCCTAGTGTGCATAAAAATTACAAAAATATCTACTGTTTCATGATATATTCTTTATAATTTTAATTTTTGGCAAATTTTATTTCATATTTATCCTAGTATACATAAAAAGTATAAAAATATCTACTGTTTTATAGTGTTCTTTGTAATTTTAATTAAAATTTTTTTTTTAAATTACAAAATTTTTAGCAAATTTTTTTTTAAATATAAAATTTTATAAATATACCATCTAATTATAAAAATATGGAAAAATAACAGTGTTTGGATGTATTACATGTATCTTTGTTGCTATTTTGATATTACATAACGTTCGCAAATACATTCCTCAACAAAATTAAAGGGTTACTTCTTGGTGATCCTTCAATTTTATCAGGGCCACTCGACATTGAAGGGCCACCAGGAAGTAGCCTTTTAATTTTGTTGATGAATATATGTTATCATTTCCTGCCATAGTATCTCGCCATAGTATCTGGTCGCCATAGTATCTCGTAATACCAGAGATTCCACGATGCAGTGTAACTAATTGCGAAACTTTATGTTATTATGCGATTATTGCGAATAAGATCGCTGTATCTCAAATTGAAAATTATTGTTGGATACTGTTTGAGAATTCAGCAAGTTTGGCACGGATCCCACATTAGTTCTATAGCTCTCACTCTTCCATTTGTTTTCTCGTCGAAATTATTTTTTCCAGCGCACAAGGGGCGTCGGTAACTTTTACGGACGCTTCGATACGATCGCGTCGAAAAGGGTCGCCCGGTCGTCTTTATTCGGTTCGTAAAGTCGATTCTTGAATTTGAATTGCGTGGTCGCTTCTCGTAGCACGGCTAGGTCTGCACTTTTACGAGTGTATCCCAATAGTGTTGCGAATGTGAACAATGCCGATCTGCGCGGAAAGACCGGAACTAAAAGCAACCGTAAAAAACGTCGCGTTTTAAGATAATCGCGGGATGGTTCCGGAGATAAAGAGTCCATAGCGACACATATCTAGAGCAATTTACATCGTCTCGATGATCATATTAATGCACCCTTACAATATTGAATATGAAAGATATCGAGGTTGCTCGACATACCGATAAAGTTTCCATTTTAATCCGTAAATGTTAGCAAAATGATAACAAAAAAAAAAAACAGATTTAAAAATCTCAATTATACATATATCTAAAAAGAACATTTCTTTACGTCTAATGTGGCAGTTTTGAAATCTAACATTTATTAGATAAGGTACATTCTTGACATGCTATTTATATGTTTAAAAATTTTAATATAATTCCTTAAAAGAGATTTTTCACTTAAAATGCGAACAATTACAAGTTCTTAGTAATTTCAAACAATTATTCTCGTATAATTGAAGTTACTTAGAGAATAAACATTATATATTCCTGTACATTTGGCATAGATATAATCTTTTTTTATCGGTTCTGAATATAAAGGTCCTGCTTACGCATCATAAAATGTAATGAAGTGGCAGCATGCTAAAATACACTTTGCAGAGTCATGATAACTAAAATCAGGGGGGGTTACTCGTGCCGGATTTACAGTTATGGAAATTTCATGTGCCATCCGGTAAGAAACAGGCAGGGGCGAGTGGCATATAGGAAAAATGACGTTGTACGGTGATCTGCATCCTGAAATATCGAGAATGTATTAACTTTTACGATTGTCAACAGTATTATCATCTAGGACATGTCGATCGTAAAGGAAGTCTCGAATAAAGAGTTAATAAACTCTTCCAATGAGAAAGTTGTTCGCTGCTGAGCTTTACGATGCGAGAATATCTCGCTTTGTTTTTCTCATATACTTTTCGCTTTGATAATCTTGTTTCATAGTTATGTAATGCATAATTTGAAAGAAGGGATTAGTTCACAATAGAGAAACTACCATTTATTTTAAAATTCAATATCAATTTGGAAAGACATCAGCACACCAGAATATTCTGAAATTAACTCGAAGCTTCTCTATATTTCCGTTTTATGATATCAATTGAGGACGGAAATGAAAGTGGCTGACGGTAGCCTATTCAACAAAAATTTTTTTACTGTTATTGACCGCGCTGCGTTGCAAGTTTCTACTGAATAAATTCTTCCAATATCCATACCGTGCATCTTTTTCATTTAAATTTTTTTTGTTATTAATACATTTTTATATTATTTATTCGTATATTACACATAATTCCATTGATGAATAAATATACTAGTAAAAATGCCGTTTTCATATCATTATTAAAACAAAAACCGCAACGAACCATGCGACCATGAACTTCGCGCCCTTCGCGCCTATGGAGACTGTCGTTATGTAGTTACACAGCGTTCGCGGACAGAAATTTCGAAATTGGTATTTCAGTACGTTGAAGTCAGAACGATGGAAAATTCTCCCTCGACGAATTATGGCAGGGAAAGTATGACGTTGTTCTCAAGCGTTCCCAACGGATCACGAATGAATGTTATATGGGCTTTAGCTCCCTTGCTCTTCCTCGCCGCGCGGCCCACTCGTGTTCTCCTCTTCTACGTCGCTACTGTCACCATATTTGCAGCTCCCCCTTTGCTTTCAGCTCCCGGAGAAAAAACGGCCGGACGACCAACCGTCGTTTAATCGCGCCTACCGATTTTTATCTGAATTCCGTGTCAATCCCGCGGGCTAGGAAGTTCCGCGTAATAGAGACGATTTAAAAAATCTGCATACATCGCTCCCGAGATAGTTGTGCGTAACGTCTACAAAAGGGGGACAAGAAATGAACAATCATGAGCCGCCCGATCGTCGGAGATCGTTACACGGTTCCCGCTTCCGGCCAAATAAGCTCTCTCGCTTACGTGTAACGATGTCAGGGGCCGGTTGACATAATGAACAATTAATATGCAAACAGCGAATACTTAATGCTAAGTTGCGCGGCAGATTCTGATAGGCTATTTGTAAGATTCATCGGCTTTACGGGAGTCTCCTCCTATTCTATTTTGGTTTTTGTTTTAGTCTTTTACGTTTTATCGTGATATACGGGAAAATATAAAATTATAGCATATGTATGCTTAGAAATTAAAATATATATAAGACTAAAAGATCTCATGTTAACGTATAGTATATCGATTTCATGTTCACACATTACCAAATTACATCATTCTCATGCTATTTTGTAACTATATATACGATTTAATTTAATAAGTTCGTGAAAGTTCGTTTCAAGGCCAACGAAAGTGAGATACTGGCAGAATCAGATACAACTTTCTTGGGCACAATAAATTTAATTATGCTGCTTTTAGAAAAAGAGAGGAGGTGCGATTCAGTATTGAATCGCCGTGGAGATGATGGGCTAGGCTAATTGGATTTTCCAGTTAACTTTCTTTTCTTTCAGCTAAAAAGAGTTCTTTGTTCGGCAGTTCATCAGCATCAAATGCCCCATTACCGTCAAAATCAAGTTATTCTCGAACTGTCTTCCCAATCAAATGTAGATATTATATATAAAAAAGATATTTTTCTATTTTCCAATTCTATTTTTCTGAATACAGAGCCATATACCATAGTTATATTGTATGTATCAAATTAATAAATATACATACATTGCATAATTACATAATATCTGTCGGAAAATAGAATTTGGAAAATCTATCAAGTCTCGAATAGGTACTTATGAACTGTTTCATACTATCCTATTTAATAAATTTTATTTAATAAATGAGTGAAATATTATTGTCAATATTTATTTGAGTGGCATAAGTGTTACTAACGCGCTGGCTATTACATATTAAATAGTGACGTTATCAATATACATTTGTCACAATACTATTCCATTTTAATAATTACCTAATTAGCAAAAATAGCTAATAATACATAGAATAATCTACTAATTTGCAAACACGTAAAGAAAGGAAATTAATATTTAAATGGAATAAAAATGGGGACAAAATCAAATTCTTTAGACAACCGAGTGCTGTTTAAATTAAATTATTGCATATGACATTTATTACCAAAATGCGCATTTTCATCCGTAAATTATTCAACAATTTAGTAGTTTTGAAACTTGACGACCCAATTTCTGCCAGAGCTCTCTTCCTCTACAGTCAATAATCTTCATCAAAAGTCGTGTCGTGGTGGCTCATTGCCTCGGGGATTGGTTTATTACTATTATTGTATTTGTAAGAACCCTCTTCAAATCATGCGCGCGTTGCAATGGACTGTAGAATATCGACTCCCCATTTCTAATTCCTTCCTTCGTAGCAAAAATGTAATTAGTTTGTCGATGAAGACAACATTGATTAAATATGCAAAGGTATTGCGATGAATCGAGCGTGAAATTGGCCGGATTGTTTTGCAATGAGCTTAAGGGAACGCGAGAGAATAGTAGTACATAGAGTGTGCGAGATTAATAAGAGAAGACAGAGTCAAGTGTCATATTTCATTTTAGCGATGAAATCGATAATATGCAGAAAGCCGAAGGAAAACTGGGATTTTAATCTGTATCATCCTAACTAATGCAAATCATTATACGTTCTAAGATATTTTTTTTTATATCAAAAGTAAATTAGTAAGGTACACGGAAAGAACGATTTTGCTGAAGTATTTAAAAATTTAGCTAGATATACAGATCTGAAAATAATTTTGTTGGATTATCAAAATTATGTAAGACACTCAAACTGCTTGCTCAAATGTCAAAAACAATGTCAAATGCAAAACTTTTTGCAGTATTATCATTATACTTGAGCGTTCTACTATATTTATCCGGATGGCAAAACAAAATTATTTTCAGATCTGTATCTAGTTAAATTTTTAGTTACTTTAGCAAATCCGTTCTTTTATAGATATGTCTAGAAATACAGTCCAATTCTTTTGTGATATATGATAGCCTCGAAATCGGTGCGTCAAATCGAAAAGGAAAGGGTGAAAACACATTTCCTCATCTATAGGCATTGCAACTATACCCTGGCGTGCGTAATTTAGGAAAATTGGGAACAACCCTTCATGTCGTCGGCAGTGGTGTTAGAGGGTTTCGCGAAGGCGAGTGCGCTCTCGAGGCACCTCGTATGGGTAGGTTTTAATAGCCAATCTGCGAAACGTTGAAACAATCTCTCATAACACGACACATTCAAGCGTGCGATTGTGTACATTTTAATTCAAGAATACAGGAAGGCTTACATCTGTCCGCGATGTAATATGCGGGTTTTCATTGTCATTACTCTCGAAGATGAAAATTCCTATTTGAATAGGAATTTTAGGATTTACGACAGAAACATTGCAAGCTTAAATTTTATGCAAAATGTGTTTGTTTCATTGTTATGTGTGAATAATTAAATTATTACTCAATAATCCTTTTACATGGTGCGCGCGGAAAAATATGCGAAAGAATTAAGTTAGCACTTAGAAAATCCAAAAAGAAATGAAAAAATTAATTTCTATATAAAGTAATTAGCAGAATCAACAGGGTATAGAATTATCAGTATATCAGTAGAATTTGATCCACATAAATACATATATAACAATTTGCGAACAATGAAAAAAGCGTCAATCACGAGATCTGTTATAGATGAAGCAGCTGGGGTTTTTTCACATCCACTGTAAATTACGATGTAAGGACACTATCTATGGAGACGATTCGAAAGTAACAAATGAAATGACGTGACAAACGATTTCATCCCCTCGATTTCATTCGACATCACTCCCGCCGCGCCGCGCGCCGGCACCGTGCCATTCTTCGCCTCGAGGCGAAATATTTCAGCGTGGCGTAGCGGATACAGCCTACGGCGTGCGCCCGGCTTTCGAAATCGCGTGCTTAGCCACGCGAGAAATGGTCCGTGGGGTGTCTTCGAACCAGAGAATTTCGAGAGTGGTAATTATTAGCGGTGCCGATTCTCCATCGTGGCACGAGCTCACGCGCCCGCGAGGCCTAAAGGGATCCTCGAAGGGGTCTTTCCATGGGCAAAATCGAGCTAACTATTTCGCCGGAACGACTCCAGGGAGGGGTACGAGTTGAGAGATTGACAATCCGACGTTGAACGGTTGGACGAGATCGGTTCAGCTCGAGGAGGTAATCCAACATCCCTCTTAAGACCGTGCTTCGATCGAGGAAAGGAACTTTCCAGGCTTTCGTTACTATAGACTTTCGTTTCCACAATCTTCAGGGAAAAGACCGATATTGACGAGAGTATCTTGGAAATATCTTTTTTTACAAGTAATCATTATATTCTAAAATGTAGTGATAGTAGCTACAAAATATATGTTAATTACGTGTTTGAAAAATGCTGAAAGATGTTAAAAGCATGTTATAATTTTTAATTTATTTTATTGGGTTCTAAATTCTAAAGTATTCGTTAAGTATGAAAGCAATAAACGAAATGACTAATTGTAATTACGTATCATAAATTGATATATGTATATATTGTATATTTTTAAAATAAGATTAAAAAGGATTAAGTATATATCATTAATTATGTAAGTATGTGAGAGATAAAAGTCTGTGATCGAATAGTTTCGGTCTGTTTCTAATCTCAAGATATCAAGAAGGGCTTAAGACTATGCAACTCGTACACGGGCGAACTCTTTTCTTTTGCTCCGAATAAACACCGGGAAACGCGGACCCTCGTCTGTTCGTGTTCCTCGATCATGATCTAATCCGGGCGACTTAACTGCCCGACTTTACGTATCCTGTGGAATTAGGGAATAAAGATTATTAAGTGACAGGCTGAGGAGGCCCTTCGAAACGAAGGGACAACCGGAAAATCCGGGTTGACGCGAGTGAGATTTTCTCACGCCATACTGACTTATAAACGTCGTGACAAGAAACAGAATATACGCCTGCGGAAAATCATTAAATTTATAGCGTATTTATAATTAAGGGCAACGTGCCACGTAATACGTATGTATATATGAAAGTAAGCTTGAAATATATAATCTGCAGGAAAAACACTTTTGCTTCACTTACCGCAGTTCGTAAATATTGGACTTTAAGTTCCGAGCATTTAAAAACTTCCGAGAAATTCTCTGTACAATTGTACAATCTGAGAGAAATTTTTGCATGGTACGTTCTTCGGGAAGTTACAGTTATAGCTAGTGTTGTACGTAAGTTTCTCGCATGGTAGGTTATCACAAAGCGAAATGGTAATCGGCCAACTCACGAAGTTATTCTTACTTGAGCGGTCTTTAACGTAATTTGGTCTTGCTGGTTTCTTTCTTTTCTTATTAAAATGCAAACTGCGAAATTTGAGCATTAACATATATGTACATTAACATATATCTATACCTTATATTTTTTATCTTTGCAAGTCAATTTCCGTCGATGCGAATTGGACTTGCATTTTCCTGCGGAATTTTTAACGCGAATAGGAATGAGGCGATGTGTGAGACTGCAGGGGCGAGCTAATGCTTTCCCGCACAACTTGACTCTTAGCGAGAGGATGACGCGTTACGGAGAGGGTTGAGAGTAGTCTGTGAAGGAAAAAGTGAGAAAGAGACGGGTGGAAGATAACGCTGAGACGAGTAAAAGGATCCGTCGAGCGAGCGAGGCAGATAGATAGTAGGAAACTGGTAAACTTTCCCAAAGCATAACCGTTACCGTAAGGCAATGACGAAGTGGCACTCTGCGCCTCGCGTACAGGTAGATTCATCTGCTCGCCCAAGGGTTGCTTCTTACTTCTTGCGCGGAAAACAGTCTCTCTGGTTACCGCGTGCGTCTCTGACGTTAGTCAAACTTCGCGCTTGTGCGATATTTTCCATATATTCTCGTTGCCCGAATAATATTTCCAGCTAAAACTGAGTATATTATACGGGAAATATTACGTAGGATTTGAAGATAAAAAAAATCGAAGGGAAAGAATATTACATTAGTACGAGTCATAGCAACATGTATGTTCAGTTCTCTTGTCAATCTTTTTAATAAAGTAACTCTCGAAGAAGATAATTGAATTTTCGCAGGTAGATATATCGCGTGTAATATCCTCGTACAAGAGATGGAAAATCGACGTCACACGTAACTTTCTATATGTTTCATAGCTGCGCTCCGTGCAATCTCTTCCTTCTTCTAGACTTCTCGTTTGCGTTTCGCGGTCCGATGGAAATTCAAGGAGTTATGCCCCCGAGGATGGTACGGTCCAGAAGGGTAATATCGGAGTGCCGTTTCGATTCGCGGACCATAGCCTCCCTCTCGTTCTCGACCATCTTTCCCGTCGATCTTCTCGTTAACGCGTCTAAGTAGCCAGGCTTCGTTCAACCCCGCTAATTCAATAATATCGCTGAATCTATTAAGCGGATAGGATCGGCCGACGGGGTAGGAGGGCGATAGTGGTAGGGAATGGACCGGCGCTCTAATATCATCTCGTAATGCTCCTTACCTACCCCATACCATCTCTCTCCGTGGTAATGGGTTTTCGCTACCCCTGAAATTTTGCCATATCCACCTATCGCAATCGACGTACTACTCCACGGAAGCGCGACGGATCAAATTGATTCGATTCGACGCCGGGGAAGGTACCAAACTAATTGGCTATCATGAGTTCTGCATATCTTGAAATTTTGATTAATAGATACCTTCCCTCGATTCGAGAATGTCTATGGGAAATGTTGGCTACGTATCGTGTCGCGGTCGAACTTCACGCAATTATTTCATCAAAGGGCGAAAGTACCTATTGGATTTTATATAAACACAAATATATATTCACGCTCTGAATTTTCATTGATAAGCGCTCGCAGTAATGTGCTCTCAATGGCTCTCACCGTTTATCCCACTTGATCCACGTTCTAAGGCTCTCGTACGCGTAAATTTAATATTTCAGTGTCGCTCGATCGTCCGTGCCGAATCGAAAAGTCATTTTCTCTCTTGAGCTCACAAAGGTCAAGCTTCGTCGACGGCGGCAAAAGCGGAGTAATCTCGTTCGCCCATAGTCTCTTTCCCGCAGTCTCTCCAGGCGCGAATGAAATTTCATCTGGATTGTTATCTGGACGAGCAAGAGACAAGTGATTCGCGAAAAGGAGAGAAAAAAAACGCTACGAACCCTCACGTTTGGCGTAAGGGTTCTATGTCCAGATGAGGCTGCGGAATTTAACGCTAGCGTTCACACTCCTGCAAACCTGTCTGGACGATGACCGAGCCTGTCTCCAGGCTCACTGATAAATCGTCCCGCGGCTCTCAGCATCCGCTCTCCGTCGACGACGCGCGCGCCGCTATTTTTAAAGAGATAACAAATGACGCTTATAATAAGCGCGTTCAGGCCGAATAGCTTGTGCCCGCTTTGCGCAAACTTTGCCGCGACCGGTCGCGCTCTTTTTTATTTACACGGCGGCGTATGACGCACCGACGGAACTCTGCTTCTCTTCACGTCTTTCGACGAAAACTGGGAAAGCAGATGAATGGTTTTCCCCGCTGAAAAGATTCCGTAGTAATGCACGCTTGTTAAAAGTATTAATGTGTTTGTAATGATTAAGGCCGAGCCAAGCATCAATCTTTATGTTGTCGCTGTTGTTATTATCCTGTACGAGATGCTGGTGGACGTTTTATCACGAACGTGTGTACAAGGAAACGCGTGTGTTCGATACTCGGGGCGTCGTCGTCGACAAGATGGATCACGCGACATATCTCAGCCGACATCTTTTTCAGACAACGCAAAGAAATCAGCGACGACTTAGCGGAAGCCCATCCTCCTCTCCGCCCCCCGTTATACCACGGCCTCTTCCTCCCCCTGCTTCTTTCCTTTCCTGCTTCCTTGTCGGATTCTTTTCCTTTTTAACTTCCTCCGTCGAGAGAGAATGGCGTGTCGCAGTCGACTCTCGATTCAAATGGGTTTGGCGTATCGCGATCGCGCGTGGATCACCCTCTGTTTCCGCGACGTACGACTCCGTTTCCCATGAATAACGCATCTTCCCGGGGAAATCGATATGCAGATTGCCGGAGTGTACCGACGTATACTCTCCTGTCTCTTCCTTCGCCTCAGTCATGCGGCAGCGATTCAGGATATACGGATTTGGGTCAGTGGCAACCTCATATCGGTTTTTTTCTCCTTTTCTTTTTGTAATCGCGATTATTTCCCCGACGCGCGGATTCGTCGCTCAAAAAGCGGAAACTAATGTCAAATTTAAGTTGATGTAATGCGTGAGCATAAAATTGAATTGTCTTACTATCTGTAAATATCTACGATCAATCTGCTCGCGATTGCCCGCGGGAGGAATCGCATCGGATTTCCGGCAACTATCGATTTTTCGTGACGACGACGCATCGCTGCTTACATAAGGCACGCCATGTTTTATGCGCGCAGGCAACACCACATTACTGCATATATAGGTACAATCAACGATTGCCGATACATCTCGCAGCATCGCTTTTGTGCTTTTCGCGATTAAAAGCTGCATAAACTGGCGACGCGACGGCTCGTTTATTTCTGGCTGTTTGAAAAGCGATTCTGCCGATATGCGGATAGTCATACGTTATAACCGGTTCGCGTATTCATCTAAATATGGTAAAAAACATCGCGAAAGGGTCACGCATCAATGAAACTGTTAATAACACGCCATTTTGGATGTTCGATTCGTTCGATATTATTATCCGTTTTGCGTCCAACATGAATTGCACGAATAAATTATATAATTCCGACAATGAGTAATGCAACGCGGAAGTGATGCGTATAATAATACGTATCTACAAAATCGCGTTACAAGCGTAATCAGAAATTCGGTGTTTTTAAAGTGGATCGTTAGATTCTCATTGTGTGTATCGAGTGTTTAATATCATTGATATTTAGCCGCTCGGTATATTGTACATTTGCGAATGGTATGAAATTCGACCTCGTAATCCATCGTCTCTAGTGAAAAGCGTGCGCTTTTTTATCGCAAGATTTTCTATCGATATCGGTTCGGTGCAAATAGAACTACGAGTTTTACGAATTGAACTTTTACCGAGTTCTCTCTCTCTCTCTCTTCTCGCCTTTCATTGACCACATAATTAAATCGCGCAATTGAATGCTAAACGTGAGCCAATTTACGACGAACCGTGCGTGCGTGCGTGTATCTGCGGCGATAATGACAGCTCGACTAGCAAAAATCAATTAATCGTAGTTGATGCAGCGAAACCAGAGTGTCATTATCGACTGCAGACTAAAATAAAATGCTTTTGCAGATCAATTTGGATTCGGTTTATTTGGAAAATTCGCCGAGTAAATAACGAACGAGAGATTCGCGATCAGTCTGATTTGTCTTGCGTAATTTGAGCTTGGCAAACAGATGCAATCTGCGCCGATTCAGTGTCTTTATTGTATCCAGTTCCGTTGGAAATTTAAATTGCCGAAACGAGAGAAACGGGAAACGCGCACGCTGTGCCAATGGGCTATCGAACGTTAATCGGCTTTATGGATTCTGTGTGTGCCGGAGTTATCGATCCGAATAAAGTTTACAACAAATTTTATGCACATCAGCATATTCTCTTTAGAATCTGCACAAATAGATGCTTTTAACGGATAAGTTAAAATATCTGTTGTATATAAGCACAAAAATATCTATTCTCAAGAGAATATATTGATTTTGTTTATATCATATAAAGTACTGCGAGAAGTGTTATACATTTCCTCATAAATAATGATGATAAATTGAGGAAACGTAATAGGAAAATTACCAGAAATTTAATTACATCTTGATAATTACTCAGATATTGACAGTAAGAATACTATAACGAATGATGTAATCCTCTATGGAATCTTTATTTGGGAAAGATTAATCATAAATTTTCCAATGCAGAGTTTTTCTTATCTTTTATAACATAATCACACGATCTATAATGTCTACAATGAAGATGTGGTGAATCGGTAATCAATTTTCCCGCATATACTTTTTATTCTCTCTCAGTTTTTATAATAAGATTAATTTCTCGCATTTGCGGTTGTGAGAGATCCTTGCAATTTTAATTATACATATACAGTTAGTGATAATATGTTCCCACTTTTTATTATCGCGTTAACGCTGTGATGGAGCTTCTGCCTCGCGGAAATACGGCTACTAAATTCACGAAAGCTGATAACGCTTAAAGGTCTTTAGATACGCAGAAGGAACGAACGCCAGCAAATTCCTTTGGGTAATTAGTGTGTTCGTAAGTAGTAGAATACCATGGGGATAGCGCGCAAGGTATAGGACACACACTTCGGTTGCATTTCCGTGATACGTTTATCTCTCTCTCCCTCTCTCTCTTTCTCTCTCTACCTATTTCTCTATCTCTTCTCTTTCCTACCATCGTAGGAAACGTACACATACATCTGTGCACAAAGCATGCTCCTCTCGATTGGTAGCGAAACTGGGTCGGACTTCTTGCATGGTGTAGCGTGATTGCGCGAGATGTACATTTAACATTCCTCATTGACCTCCGCGTTAGTTAGTTCGATCGAATAACCCGTTGCGAACCCCTTCAGAGGTAGGAGGTGCTCGGCGCCGAAACGGTATCCAGACGCACGTCATGCAAAGGCCGCGGCGCCACCCCGACACGTTCGATTTTATTGCGATGATTCAGACACGTAGGGAGCATCGCCAAACGCGCTTTGAATAGTTCCATTGGCAGGTTGTAAAAAATACGAGTTACGAGTCCGTTTTACGTGCTGCTCTTACATGAATGGTTTTGGACGCGTCTGCATGGAAATTTAATGGTCCAGACGCTCATATCGAACACAATGATTCCGCATTATATATGCACACGTTTGATATCTTTATTTAATATACTTCCTTTTGCTCTTATTATCGCGCATTTAATTGTACCATTGTTAATTATTAAGAAATTTTTACTGTTTTAATATTCGATTGGCAATAAGCTTTAAGTTTTAAGCAACGGATGATTTTCGTATAAAAATAAATCATTTTCACTAACTTTTCACCGTGATCTTGTTTGTTCAGCTGCTCGTTTATTATCCGTAGGCTCCCAATTTTGCGGTTAGCTCCAATTAAAAATCACGAGGTCATTTATTTGTTCAAGGGATACAATCGAGCTTGAGGAAGGAAGGACGGGAGTGGGTGTAAATAATGGTCAAGCGGCCAGAAAGGTCGGCTTCTGCGAGAAAGGGTACGTGGCAAAGAGAAATTAAGGCAGCGGTTGCCAGAGTGTAATGAGTGCTAAAGCCGCACTGGCGTAAGAACCAGAGAAAATGCATAGAACCGCAAAATTTAAAACGTAACAAAATTGTAAATAATAAAATAGGACAAATGGAGAAAACGCAAACGGCGAGAGAAATTCATTTTACTCAACTTTCCAAATATATTATTTTATTATAAATATATATACAATAACATATGCAATATATTTTATTACGTGTAATTAATTTTTTTTATTACGTAGGCATGGGTAATATCTCATTAATACATCGTGATTTATGGATGCGATATATTATATTTAAGCGATTCATTTTATTTTGTTTGAGGCACTTGATGCAGTTTTATGGGTGCAGTTCTTACGGCTTTTTTCTGATCAAACGCGGTATTATGGTATATTATCCGTCTAATTGCGCTCATTAATTATATCCGTTCTTGACTCCATTCGGTATGGAAGATTAATCTTTGAGTCCGCGGCGTACGTTCCTGCACCAGTGAGCGGGCAGAAAGGATGGATTAGTCACCTGCACTCAGGGCATGCGCTCGATAAGAGCTCTTCTAACGTTAACTTGCCGAGTGGTCGCCGCTACCGTTGCAATTGCCATTGCTACCGGCATAGCCGCCATTTAGATTTCATTACGAACCTTAAACACGCGCTATTTACGAACCGGCAGATAAATATAGGGCCCGTTGCCATACAGTTTGCTGTCTAGTAAAATACATAAGTTTCAATGCGTCTTTCCAACGACTTCATTGAGATTTATATAACCGTCGACAGTCAAAATTACACGGTGACCATGTAACAGGGCACTGTATCCCGCGTATCGCGGCACGACTATCATAGAATGTCGTTACGTCGTTATGACATCGTTCTGACGAAAAAAAAGGAAGAAGAGGAAAGAAAGATTTGCGACGTTCCAAACGTGACCGTAAGTTTTAGGACAAGACGCTCTAAATTCGTAGAGAATTGCCGGACGAGGCTTTCGGGTAAATTAAGGATCGTACGTAAGAGACGTTTCTGGCCATCCCCAATGACGGTAATAACACTAACTTCTCGTCAACCTTCGTTGAGAAAACCCTCGAAGGATTCTCTCGCCCAACATGGCAGTATTTCGCGGGAGAACGTTTTCAACAGCGTCGTCACGATGATGCCGTCCGGGTCCGTGAAGCGAAAGGAAGAACAACAAGATCATTTGCGAAAGTTGATTGCCTCGGGTTGAAATGTGAACGATGATCACATTGCACCCGTTGTTTTTAAACAATCAATTAATATTTTACTAACAATCGAGATGTTATTACTATTGCGATTGTCGAGTCTTTCTGAGCGCGAGCGGCCAGACCACTCATAGCCAACAAAAGAAACGAAAAACTCTTTGTCTGATCTCATCGGTTACTTCCCTTAACCAATCAGTCGTTCTCCGCTGGAAATCCAATACCTCGATACAATTAAATTTTCCAATATTTCGATATTCTTGCCGATAACGAACGGGACAGCGATTGGACCGAATCTTGAGAATGACGGTTTAAAAGATGCGCGGGTTAGGCCGAGCGAAACGGAGTCCTCCCGGACGAGGAAAACCGGCTGTGGCTTTGATGAGTCACAAAGAAGAAGAGAGAGAGAGAGAGCGAGAGAGGGCACGCGTATTACTGCGAAACGGAACGCGAATCTCAGTCGTCAACGACGGCTTCGTCCTCGGCGATGCCGTTTGTGACAGAGAGGGATTGTGCGCTATAGAGGTACAGGCGGTTAGCTCAGGCGTGATCCAGCATAATGCGAGAGCAATTTGGTGAATGGAGTTAATTCAATAGAGGCCCTCGAGCACGCCTCCGGTACTCGGGGGGCCTCTTCAGCGTCTGGTGAACGTTAACCTCCACCAGATACAGCTCTCCTACGCTGTCTGTCCGTTTCGCTCCGACTGACGCGATGTACGAATCCGCGGCTCTTACAGGTTCATTTAAGCCTCACGCGGCCTGAATCGGGACGGATTCCGGTGGGAAGAAGAAATACCCGTTTAAGTCACAACAGCCTCTACTTGTAACATATTTTTCCCCTCGCCGACTAGTTAGCCAGTCTCTACGATTGCTTTCAAGTAACGAGCGGATTTCAGAACGAATTTGAGATATAAGTTGTATATTTCAGGACAAATATTTCTGATTAAATGTATACCATACTGTAATGGTAGATATTAATTTTAAGCAAATTTCTAGTGTGTCTAAATTAAATATTAAATTTTATTCAGCCTAAGGACATATCTTATACATATAGATAAATTATTTTTTTTTAGTGTGTGTATCTCAATATTTTTTTCTATTATATGTTATATCTTCAATGTCTTATAAATTACTCCGGTGATAATACAAAATAAAAGATTTAACACGTGTAGATCTTCGAAATGCCTACGAATCAAATAGAGAAAGAAAAATAACTTTCGAAGGACACCCGACATGGAACCGTCCAGTCCACAGCTTGCCTTGCGAGGTTGCGTATATCCACGAACGAATGGACGATAAATTTACGACGGAAAATAAAACGAAGGCAAGTGAAATGAGAAAGATCTCCTCAGTCGCACAATGCGACTCGTTACTGACTCGGTTCCGTTCATATATTCTCTCTCTCTCTCTCTCTCTCTCTCTCTCTCTCTCTCTTTCCTTCGTTGCACTCGCAGGCACACACGTGTTCTCGAGCTGTCTGCCAATCGAAAATCGTGTCGGCGATCAAATTGAATTTCCTACATTCACTTCTTTCTACTCGTTGAGAGCAGGGCGATCGAGAGTGGCTGAGGAAAAAATCTCACGGGATTTTCCGCGTTCGAGATGCGTGCGTTCGAGAAAGCAATCGCGGAGTATAGTCCAACAACGCGAAACCGTTCATCCGCTCGCATAATTGTTACGCCACCGACAACAGATGTTTTTATGCACAATGATGTTATCTTGATTGAATAAAGAAATTAATAACGTGTGATATTTAAAATTTCGTGCACCAATAACGAATAACAAAACGCCGCTTTGCTATAACAATATTTATTTATGTTAAACGTCAGTCTATCGGGGAGACACTTTGCGACGGACAAAAAGCCCCGTTATTTCCCAACGGAATAATAGCTTTCGTTTCCAGTTGAACGGCGGGCGAGTTGACGCGCGGATTGACCCTCGATTGTTCAAAAAAAAAAAAGAGAGAAAAAAGGAACCGAGAAAAAATACACTAAAATTGGCAATGCTGCGAAATGATCGGTCGCGTGTGTTCGCGTGGACGTCGCGTACCAGCCGCGACAACGTTGCCGGGCGAATCCGTTTTCGCGCCCGGCTGTCCGCGGCAGATTTTTGGTGCGGATACGTTATGGGTCACTCCGGGTGGCGGACAGTTACGTCGACGTGGACAATCGATGTTAGCTATCAGTTGCAGTTTGCGCGGGGCGGTTATGCCCGGGACAATTGTTATTGACAAATCGTAATGTCGGTCATCAGTCATGACTATGACAGGGCACCTGCAGCGTCGTGCAGTGAACGGCGTGTTTATGCTCACGATGTGCGTATCTCTAGCACAAAGGCGATTTACGCGACTACGAAGGAATCGTCGCTGATGAAAATTTTTGCGTTCTCGCTATCGGGAAAGTTTCCATCGGCAACAAAAGGGGGAAAAAATACAATTTGTCCTAGTTGTAAATTTTAGTATTATACCCATTGTTTTTTTTTTTACTTGTAAAAAAGACAGATATTACAATATAATACCTGTCCACTTTATTCCTATAAATTATAAGCTCTTAATTCTTAAATTGTCACAAATCACATATAATTTAATCAGCCGATTATGGATTGCATGGATGTGCGATGTGTAATTTTTGTGTCACGCTTTTCATGCGCGTGATATTACATAACATTATTTTAATCTTCATTTAAATCGAGCTACTTTATCGCGTTTCTATAACGAAAACAGGACGAACGCATCACGAAATTAGTAAGAACACGTACATACCTGTCAGTGTCGTAAAAAGAGCGTAAAGGCACCTCAACGTCTAGATCATACTGGGTACACGGAGATGCACGGAGAGAAAATGTGAGTTTGCCACCCCGGGCGTCTGACGAGCATTAATTACGGACAACGCATACGGCGACGTCGACGCGTTATCGGCATTGTTATTCATGATCACCGGCGGGATCCTGGAAGGATAGATGCGACAGACCATAACATACAGGACGCCATAGGTGATCCTGGTCTCTGAATGCTGCGACGACCTCCTGACACTTACGATTAGCGAATGTCTGCGGCGTTTCCCTAGTTAGACACGTTATACACTTTATTATCATCTCGAACTGACAGTCAGCGATGTCTGATAAATGACGATGTAGTCGACCTTCTGATAATTTATGTATGTACGTTATTATCCATAGTATATGTAACAGCTAATTATATTCAATTTGTCGTAATGAGGATAGCGTTTCAGTTTTTACTACATTATTTCTGTCGATTATTTTTGGTCGATTATTTCTGCCGATTATTTCTGTCATTTGAGTACATCGTTTTAAAATTTCTACTTGCGCGCAAAAATTATTTTCCGCAAAAATGAGAAATAATTAAGCGGTGAAATATTAAAAAGGATATCTCTTTTTCCAATTTATTACTTTTACGCACGTGAGATTTGTGTAGATTTATGCACAATGGAAAATTGCGCTTTGAGCTTGATATGATGTGATAATGCTGATACATTAAAAGTCACATACATAATTTTAATATATTAAAGTCAATATTTATCGCGCGTTGTAATGCATGCATATTTAACGTACGTATCATGGATTACGGTGCGAGTTCTCACACGGGAGGTGCTCGAGTAAAATTATTGCCGCCAGACTTAGAAAGGGGATGATAGGAATACTCTAGTGTGCTGTAAGTAAATCGGGCAATTCACTGGTGAAACGATCGCTCTGACACTTAAAAGACCATTAAGAACTTGATGATCACTAGTTGTCATCCATGAAAATTTATAATGTAATATAATGAACGTTATACTGAGAATACTAATGTATTTCCCGAGTAAAAACTTTATGTATAAAGATGTAAAATTAAGTAACGGATGATTTATTTCTATCTAATTCAGTTTGAAGAAGAAAAATAAAAGTCGTTTT
Organism: Leptothorax acervorum; assembly: GCA_035220615.1. NCBI lineage: Eukaryota > Metazoa > Arthropoda > Insecta > Hymenoptera > Formicidae > Leptothorax > Leptothorax acervorum. The sequence goes on from JASTWQ010000084.1 coordinate 277,072, forward strand.
CAATTATTTATAATTTGGAAATCGATGCTCTGAAATTTTTTTCAAGTGAAAATATTTTGTAAATAGATTTCAAAATTTATGCGTAAAGAAAATATCGAGAGGTGTTTCGCGTACATTCATGCAAACGTGAAATTACAATATTTATGCAAGCCTATACGAACATAGCGCCCCGAACCTTACGTACAGGTACATTGCGAGCTGGTTCGTATTAAATTTATATGGTTCAGAGAGCAACTCTGATAATCCACGTTCGAAACCGAAATTACGCGGAATATAACGTAGCAGAGCTTGGCGTTCAGTTTCGAATTATCGACCATTCTCGAGTGCATCGATAGAATCCATTGTTGGCTTGCACTCAAAGTGGAAGCGACATTCGCGGAGACGAGCGGAAGACTTTGGGCGATGAACGGATGGACATTCGGAATCGTGTACGAGCTTAGACTAACCCGCTCCTCTGCCGAAATGACCCCCGCTCTCTCTCGAGTCGAGGTTCGATGTGGCTTTCGGGGGGGGGGGGGGGGGGGGGGACGAGATATCGCATTATTCCCGACTGAATGGGGTAAATCAGGGTCTCGTAGAGTTCCAACGTGGAATCGGCGGTTCTCTCGGATCGCTGATGTCGAGAGGATGAGGGTTAGCTGGCGGCAGCGGCTGCCTTGGGAATTCAATTATACCTACGGAACAATGGCACCCGCGCTGGTAATGAAGGGACCGTCGCCGGGAGGTCATCAGATTACGTGGTATTTACAATATATAAGCCGGATGGTTGAGCGAATGAAGAGGGCTCCTGGCGGCATTTCTTTCTCGCAGTCCGACTCGCGCTTCCTCCCACGAGAGACGCCGCATAGAGTTAATTCGTAAGGTGGATTAGCGTCAATTTTTTAGATAGCTATGCGGAGGAGAAGCGGTTCATACCGCACAAAGTCTCTTCAGCACGACCCTCCGCTGTGACTGCAGTGTCTTTCATCGCGCGATTTCGCGCGCATGCCGCTAATTAAAGATATGTATTCCATTTCGTCTCGCTACATCGCATCGGCGTCGAACAGATAGCTTCTATCCGTGTTATTTATCGCAATGAACAAAGTAGATAATCTCGCTTTGGCTCGCACTCGGGAACAATTCCTCCGTGAATTTACATCGATAAACGCGACGCGCGTTACGACGCAACCCATTCGGTGCACTCTACGCTGTAGCGCTGCAAATTGGATGAAATGGTAGCTGTGCGCGAACGCCCTACTCGTCGAGACCGTGTTGCGCGATAACTCTTGACATTAACGTTGGTTTACGGCGGGTGTATTCGTTTGGGCAAACGCCTGAATAAATATCGGCTTGGCGCGAACGAGGTAGAGAAAATGTTGCGGAGCGGAAATATTTAGTCGTCTTTGACCAGGACGGAGAGAGCGAAAGGGATTCGTAATTACGTTAAGGGTGAGAGAAAGCACGGGGATAGTCTAACGGTCCTGGGTCTCTCGCTCGATCGACCATGCGTTTAGAACCGGGAATGGATTCCATCAATAACCTCTTTAAAACGGGCTAAATTCATCATCTGCCCTGTATTCGGCGGCCGTTCGCGTCGTTTTCTACATTTCCTTTTCGTCCCTCGAAAGGAAGTTGCGATCGCGTTGCCATTCCCGCACGAGGGGTTGCGGCGACACCCAAGCAAACCGATCCGAAGTAAATTATCGATCGTAACCCTTTGATATGTAAAGAAAATTGAAAGGACACAAAGTTGTAAAAATAACATGTATTTTCATCGTATTTTTATTCCATGCTAGTCAATTGTCTTATCTTAATTTGTTCTTTCTTTCCGCGTTTCAATTACGAAGGCTAATCAGTTCCTTTGTCCGTGCCTAACATCGTCAAGCAGTTGAAACACGCGAATGATTTATCCTCATTTCTCATTCGCAACAGTCGCGTATATTTTTCTCTTCTTGTCGTACACGACAACGAGAAAGAAAAATATTCTTTCGGACGGTATTTATGTGCGTTCTGTGAAATATGTTTAAAATATTCAGGACTTGTTTAGTGGAGAGTATTACCGCAACAAAAGAAATACAGAACGCTGTCGCTGCGACTCTCCTCTTTGTGCGTTGTTGAAGACCTGGGGATCGGAATTAACATGGGATCCGGAGTGCGTTTCCACTGAGGGAGAATCGGGTGTCTCGTTAATATGGATTTCACTAACGATCCGACTAATTTGTACGCTCTTTTTCATTCGGAAAGGTATCCCTCCGTAAAATAGTAAACGAGACGAAAATGCTGAAAAGACCTCGCAAGGACAAAGGATGCAACGAGGGATCAATGTCCGCTGTACATCGGCGTGGATCCGCTCATCCGTGGAGAGCCTAATGGCCGACTCAGCATACATTTGCATGTGAATGACCAGAAAGGTGCTTAGATATTACGGATATGTCCCCTGTGCGGCTCTTCTATTAGGCAGGTAGACGAGATCACGTCCGATGTCAAAAATATGAGGACAATTAGGTCACGAGAAGGGGGAGAGAACATCTTGACGGGACGACAGCACGTGTCATTGCACCCTCGAGATATATTGATTAGCTATCTGATCCGACACATACATGGAGTGCATTCAAAAAGTCCCGCAGCAATTTTAATAAATTTTATAAATAGAATTATGATAGTCTTATATGTTTATATATAAATTCAATAAATTATTAGAAAACTCGTCAAATCATTATTGATTAATTCAACTCTAACAACTAGCGCGAAAGAAAAGACATCATCATCGTAAAAAACCATAATAAAAAAAAGTGTGATACTAAAACATCACTAAATTTTTTAGAGAAATATTGTCAAAAACATTGTCTTATTTTCTTTAATCTTTGCTTTTTCATCATTTTAGGAGAAATATTCTTTCTACAAAGATACAATATTAATAATTTTTTCGCGTTTTTAATGCGTTATCGCGCTTCCTTCTAATTGTAAATTGGAGAGCTTACCGCTCTATCGATCGCTTTTGTACCAACCAGACGATGACACGATGGACACGACAAAGTCAAAACCTGCAATCGCGGAACTTGGACCGTCGATTAGGCGATCCGTACACGTCTGCATCGAGTCGTTTCCCCTCGTTAAGGAATGTAGGTGGATGAGAGGGCGAAGATGGCGTGCGGATTGCGGAAGCAGTCGCGAGCGTTTTCGCGCTTCGCAGCCGCAGCAGTTCGGAGTTGCCATTCGGAGCACGTAGATTGCTAACCTAACTTGTTTAGCGGTTTTAGCGGTATTTGATTAGTTGAGTGAATTTCCGAACTGTTTCAGACCGCCGCCCGTTCACTTGGCCGGGCTGGAAATCGGACGAGGACAAACCTTCGGTGAATTCGATAGATACACGGAGAGATATCGGTGACGCGTCTTTCTCTCGTATAAAGTAAAATCGTCCATCGCCGGGCGGAGTCGGGAGATGTATTTTTACGTTATATTTTAGAACGTAATATTATCGAACGGAATTGGCTTACCTTGCGAGTAGTTCATGTCCTTCTTTCATGTACCTCGATAGTCACTCCTTGTCGGAGTCGCGGTTATACAGGGATAAATCTTCACCTGAAATAAGCGAATAATTCAATTAGAACGTAAATCTGAGAATAGCCTATTAAATTTTGAGATTAGAGTCGATATATGTGAAAAATCATACACGCGATAAATATAATTTTGAACGCATAAGACATGACAGGGTAAAAGAATAAAGTTTCAAAACAATTTTATTTATAAAGGAAATGGGAGGGTATATATTTACACATAAAGAGAGAGTGTTTCATCAGTGATCACAAAACTAGGATAAACACGACACGTAGTACGTTGATTCGATCACAGGTAATCGTACGTCTCTCTCGTACGGCCCGGTATAACATAGGAATTCTCGGTATTCGAATTATATTCAGGCGTTACTATGGTTGACGACGTTGGATCAAAGATAATATTGGTTCGCAGTCAGGGAATGGATCGAATGTTATATTCGTGTTCGAAGTTCGCTTTTCGCGACCGCAGCGATTTCGAGGACGATAGCCGAACGTGAAATAAAGAGGATATTCGGCGGCGGCGGCGGCGACGACGACGCTGACCCTCGCGAGTAAATTAGTTCCGGAAACTATTTCCAAGCCGGTTTAACGTCCGACGTATAACCAGCAATCCCTCGTACGTAAGCTCGGAAACTCCCCTCGCCTATAATGCCGTCGAGCACATTCTGAGGCAATCCTTTTTTGACGATGGCGAACGAAATGTTGCGTGATTTAAATGAAATATCAATCGTAACGTGCTTTTTTATTGTTCGAAGACGGCCGAATTTAATTAACATTAAGTAGCTTAGAAGATATAATTTTACATTAATTTTTTTAACTAAAATTAAAAATGTGCGAAAATGTGACGGTACCGGCGAAAACTTAGATTACACGCAGTTATCGATTAAGTAACGCTGGAATATCGCTTCCCTTTTCCCTTTTCAACGATTGGAAATCAAGGGGGGGGGGGGGGTGATTACGTAGAACCGCCAAAGTCCGTTAGCAGCCTGCAATATACGAGGACTTATTACATAACTGAGCCAATTTTACCGCAAACGGTTTGTCCATCTGGCGAACTAATTAGCAACTTGCTATACAGAATGGTGCCGGCTCTCTAATAACGGTACGTATCGGCCGCGTTTTATTCGACATATATGTAAGCCATAACACACTTGTAATTTCCTCCTAACACCCAGCGTTAATTGCGTTACCGATTTATACGACCGATAATAATCCTTTCGCGTTACTCTTTGCTGCCGATTCGTATAGCGTTTCGCAGCGGAAAATACGCGGGTAGAACGGGTAGAGCGCACGATTGATACGACCGCTCTTTCCAAATTATCCATAATTATATTGCGCATTGAACCGTGAATGCGCCTTATTAGCAAATATCCTGGCAATGTGAGTCAGCAAAGTAGGTACTTGGAATACTTCTTGAATATCGCAGAATTAATTACATCTTGTCAAACTTTAGAGACGTTAATAAATCATATTCGTTGCCGTCGGATTTAGTCTTGGAATAGATCTGAGAAAATGTTAACAATTAACGCGCAAATATAAAAGACAAAATTTGCGATAAAACTCGACGTTCGATAATAGATTTAAAAGCTTCATGAGCAGTTTGCGGTACTCTTAAGTTCTATTATTTCTTTCGAGAACTCGGGGTTACAGGTAGCTGGTAGAAGATGAGAGTTTAAAAATGTATGTTAACGTGGAAGAAAATATCGCGATTCTTCGGAAATAGAGCAGATTCGCCCAGCATGTCTGTTTGGAGATATTTATTCATCGTGACGGATTTCGCTTATCGCGCGACTGCGCGGGGAGGGAGAAACAATTAGAGTAAAGTGGCCAAAGTTTTCTCAGCAAATATCACTTACGAAAATACAATCGAGACTCGTCGCAATCGAAGGATGCATTGTGGGACCGTGGAAAATGGCGGTCGGAAATAATCGGATAATGTCGCTCGCGCTAGGACGTCGGGATGAGATGGAGAAGCTGGGGAAAACGGGAAAATAAGAGAAGGGAAAGACACTCACGGATACGATTCGATACGCTTAAGATAAATTGATACGAGATGGATTATGAACGAAATATATATACGGCTGTTATGAAGCACGACGAATGGGTCAACCATTTGGAAGTAACAGTCGATGAAGGAAGAAAGGGCTGCTGTTAGGAGATTGTTTTTGTCTTACCCCGAAAGATATATATATATATTATATGTATATATATACGATATGTGTAGAGAATATCGTTTCCAAAAAGAATCTTCAAGCTCCAAGGAAAATTTCAGAATATGGCAGAAATAGAGTGATTAATTATACGAAAGAAGTAGCAGTATTTTTTGCAGGAGCATTTATTCGAAAAACATTATCTGTTTAATATTACCGCGGAAGCGAAAGAACGAAATGCAAATTTAAATTTCTAGTTAGTACAAATTTTGAATATATTAATTTAAACATTAACAGACAATACACTATCGCGCGAGAACGCTGCATCTGAGAATGAGCATTTCAAAGCTCGAATAAGGAAATATCTCGTGCGCGAAATTTCACCGAAGGTGCGGATCGATCAATTTTCATGAATCTTCGAGAGGCAGCGAGTTCCGGAGGTACTTGCGAAATGAATTCACGGAAGACGGGTGGGATTCTTTATCGGGTTGGCTATTCCCAGCAGTATATGGGCGAATAAGGTTCGACCATTTGCAGAATAAAAGGTCCGGGAGGCCGTCAGGGAGGGGTACGTCAGGTATGTATCGGTACAGCCCGATAGAGCCAATGCACTTCGCGCGGCCGCTGACGTGCGGCCGAGGGATAAATTGAATTATCATAAAGAAATTGCGTCCGAATATTTCGTCCGGTTTGTACGCTGAACGCCGGCTAGTAGATGAGAAGGCGTCGATAGCTTTTCCAATATCGTCGCGAGCCGCACCGGGGACCTGGGCACCGGGAATTTTAAGAATGGAGACTTTTCCTTCGGTATACCTCTGGCACACGGACGTGCACAAACACGCGCTCTAAATCCTATACGTACGATATTTACACTCCTGCGAGGAGCCGACGGAAGAATCGCGTAGGAGAAAAAGAGAAATCGGTTTGCACTTTGAATCTTTATCACAATGTCAATTGTCTGCACCGTTTCTCGGAACGAGAATGTACAGGGCTGAAAAACTGCCCTGAACAAGTAAAGTCAATTTGGTCGTAAGTATTCTTGAATCTATTCTGACTTCACTTTAACCGTACACGCACGCGTGACAAGCACGATCTGGAAAATTGGAAACTCATCGTCGACGAATCTACTGGATTTATTTTTCCACTCAATTGGAATTCTAATTTCTTCGCTCGAAGTAATTATAAAATCTAAATAATAATTATGTAATTAGCTGTATAAAATATATTTATTTCAGATTAGATCGTAAAAATTTAATCGTCGTTGTAAATGCGAAGAATTACGATGCTATAAATGCAATTGATATAGATGTAAATTCGCATGAATTGAATTGATATTATCCTTGTGTATATTCATATATAACCGCATATGATATGTACGCGGATACCTCGGCATATCGATATATCGCTTAATTTTAACTACATGAACGGCGTATATAATGTAAGCCCAATATCCTAGGACCTGCATACAAGCGGACGCCATATGTTGCATCCTGAGCACAGGCATCAAATACCCGACACCGCCATTATACGCTCATTTCAGGTTAATACTCGACTGATGCTGCTACATCAATCTAACGACTGACGGTGTCGGACATTAAAGTTGGCCGCCGTTGAGGGCTACATTGCCGAACGCATTGTCGGTCTTTACAAGATTGCCGCGCAAGTAAACGAGAAATATTTGATTAAAATGTCGAAATTATATCTTAAAACAAAATGATGTTTATTCGCGTAATTTATAAGAATCTCTTTTCTAAGAAAATTTTAAATCTTTTAGACATTTATATCCTATATACGTTCTGCACCGTGTACTGGAGATGTGAATTAATATTCTAATTGACTTTTATGTCGATACAATTGAATTTTATGTCAATAGTCATTATTTTGTCTTTTTATCTCCTCGCCGTATTCCAGAATTGATGCAAAAATAACGACATTTTCAGGCAATTAAAATCAATTCTTATTGTTACATTCTAACTCTTGTATTCTCCTTACAATTTAATTAAAATGACATTAAAATGCGAAATATAAATTGAGCGATAATAAATCATTGAATATTCATATATATATTCTACTGCAACTATAATAATTGCTAACGAGATAATCTAGTAACACATACAGTTTCCATAAGCTTCCTCTTGTATTGGCATTGTGACGCTGCAGCAGAAAGACTGGATTCAAACTCGCTCGGAAAAAGGAAAAAAATTAGAGTGAGTTCAAAGGTCGTCTCGTAAGCGAGTCATTTCGGAGCCTCTTTCCCCTGTTGTCGGCGTTTCTCTCCGCGTGCATTGCCGCGAGTTCGCCACCGAGGCCAAATAACTGCAAGTCGTAAAGTCTCACAAACCGCCCCTTCGAAAGTCGCCGCCGCCAAGCCTCACCGCAGCCGAACGACTCGTGTACACCCGCGCTCGTAATTCGTAATTTAATTTCAGAATCCGCCGACTTGGCCGCCGAAGTTAGCGTGTGGCTGCGTGGCACATGTGTGTGAGAACGTGAGTCACTGCCGGGTGCAAAAACCGGGCGAATCGTTAAGTAGCCGCGCACCCACGAAATCGCGTACGAGCAAATGTCACGTGTGTATGTAGGTGTCGTGTGGGGCCGGGCGCGTATATCGGGACGCGTCATGAACCCTCCGGGGGAGCGCCAAGGGGATGCGAGTTGCATCCAATTCATCATCGCTCACCCTTTGTGTCGCGCGCGCGCCGGCGACGCGACGCGGTTGTCCCGTCGGATTGCGCGAATGGGAGAAAGTAAATTCGTCACGGTATATACGATTTGTATCGCCGTCTCTCGCAATTCGCGCGAGTGATTTCTTAAGGAATCCCGTCCGCGATTTGATGCACAGGGATTTCATATTGCTATAACGATGACACTTTTGTCTGAGTAGTTGGGTTCTCAAGATTTATCTATCCATAAGTCACAAGTTAGCAATCACAAAAAGCAATGTTGAAGACAGAAAACATAGTGATTGTTCGAAAGAAAAGGATTTACAAGTTGTGCAAACGATTTGTAAGAGCGCAGATATGCTGGATATGCAACGGTATCTTGTCATTTTTTTTATTATGCAGAAAAATAATTTGGAATTTAATTGGCCGAATTTTTTATCTTAAAAATTATAATATTGCGAATAATATTATAACTTTCCATTAAACCGTCGCTAAGATGACATTGATTGCAAATAAAAAAATCGTTATCGAAAATATCGATTTTAGTTAAAGAATTTATATGAAATATGCTTATAGAAAATTAAATACAGTTTTTATCAATTGGTGTACAGGAATTCTAATTGATCAACAATTATGTAGTAATTATGCGCGAATTCTTGAATTAGATTTATAAATATATGGAACTACATTATCGGATTAGCGTGTTGCTGTTTTATTAAACGCACCGTATTGCTGTTTTATTATTAATATTGGGTCTGCCGCGTTAACTAGTTGATCCAGATTTCGTAAAGTTGTTAGGGGTTTGCTGCGGATGCAGCTTTATTATCTCATTCGGTTTAGGGCGCGCGAGTGTACGGAAAGGCATACCTGATTAAGAATGCACCCTTCTAACGGTGTCCATGACCCGCGGTTAGGGCTGGTGACATTAATAGCAAGCGCCGCCGACGATCCAACCCCAAGGCTTACCGACGTCTTATATTTAATTCAACGCCGCCGCTAATTCACTCCAGCGCATATTCAATTATTTTAGGATACGCGGAATGTAACGTCTTTATTGTTAGAATTTTCGCTTTATCACGGCCAGAACAGTGGCGAGTGAAAGCTCATTTGTCACGATGTAACGATGTGTCAACAAGCTGATTAAATTAAATGTTAGCGTGCCTCGCATATTAACGTTGCAGCGTCAATCCTTCGAGGAAAGGATTCTATTAATTTTCATTATCGATTATTAACATTCAGGAAACCTTTTAATATTTTCAATGATTGTGGAAAAGTAACATTTATTTAGGACAGGGGATAAGATATTAAACAGGCATGAAACAAATGATGAGACGCTTCTATCTTACGCAACATATCACTTTATCATACAAGCTTATAAGCCTGCGATATCTTATCACATATCACTGGTGTCATTAACGTTATTTCGTTTGTTACAGGTTTGGACCTTGAAATAAGCGGCAACATATATCGCGGTGAGTATATTGCAACGGTTGAGCAATGGAGTACCGTGCTGTGTCACCGAGCACGGGAATGATCGCCGATATTTTTCTCGCCGAGATTATCCCTTCAGGGGTGGCTTGTTTTTTACGCGTCGCAACTCGTCGATCTTACCTACCCCCCTCCCCCCCCCCTCCCCCCCCCGGAAAATAAGCACGTATCGCACGTGGAAGAAGAACGAGAGCGGGAAGAGAAGATGGTGGGAATGGAAGGGCCCAAAAAGAGGATTACGCTCGCCATTTCGGTCGCTCTGTAAGGTAGCCCCCCTCCCCGCCTTTTCTTTGCTTGCCTTTCCGACACAAATGCTTTCCCTTTGTATTCGCCCCAACTCGATATCGTTTCGCTGGCGCCTTCCACTTCGCAGCGATTTCCAGACGGCGCGAGGAAGTGTCTGGCGGAATACTAATTCAGGATCGCAAATTTACAGCTTCTTAATTTCGTAGGCAGCTTTATAAAACGAACTGGGCGCGCGGTGGTCCGGCATGCCGAACCGAAACGTAACGACTTCGGCATCCGCTTCCTCGCTTCCTTCCTCCGCGCTATTACGCTCAATCTCTCGCGCTTTCGTTCCTTTTACCTCCTCTCTCTCTCTCTCTCTATCTCTCCCTCTCCTTCTTAACCCCTTTCTTCACTCCTTTCTCCGTCCATTTTTTCTCCCTTCTACAGAATACTAATCGTACGGCTCTGGAATAATCAAAGTCGTGCTAGGGAAGCGTGACCGGGGAAGCCGAAGCGTTCACCAAGCGGACGAAGCGTCGGCTTTCCTGCTCGCGACATCCCCCTCTTCACTTACAAATTTCGCATTTGTGATTCTTGCCGCTGCAACTGAAATCTCTTTCAGAAACATTAAAGCCACTGAAATATAATTTGCATATAATGTGATAACTATTATCCCTAACTGAATTGATCATTGCGCCCGTGAAGAAACGGGAGAATCATATTATGCCAAAAATACGAGCGTATATTACGTATGCACTCACGTTATATGTATAAATTCGTATGCGAGAATAGTACGTTCATACATCACCGTCAGAGAATTATGCACTCTCAAATGCCGCAATAGTTGAGGCGAATTATAAACGCATTAACATTTTCAAAGTGGAGATATCGCGGAAGCTCCCATTTTTCTATTCGTCCGCTTTTCCGTGGACGGGTACGGCTCGCCCGCCGAGAAACGAACAAAATTTCAGTCGCTAGCATTACCGAGGAGAAACGATTCCGCCGCTCTCGCTCAATTATTTCAGGGCACTCGCGGGTACATACGTACGTTACGGAGTGATGGATGACGCGCTCAGAAACCCTCCCGTCGCCGTCTCGCGCCCCCTCAGGCCGGCTCACTCACACCCTCCGACGCCGTACCCTTGCGTGACTCTCCCGCCACGAGGGATGCCGCTTGAATAATTACCCCCACGGCGCACTAAACCCGCGTCTGACTACGTGAAATCCGAGCACTGAATTCGCCAGACCACGTCTGCCGTACTTTAAGGCCGTGCCTTGCTGGTACTTTAAGGGCGAGTCTCTAATTAATACGCGCCGACCGTGCCGGCTGCTGACCAGTTTCGCAAATTTTGCCGCGTTTCGCCGAAATGTAAATCGTTTCTTTGGCCGTCGAGGGCTTCGTTAATCAAAGGCGAATGCCTGATCTGGTCCGCCAAGGGCGTACGGTTTTTGAAACGTCACGACGATTAAATGGAGGACGAAAGAGAAATACGGATTTATGGACCTTACGAGAAGATCATAATTTTTGCTAATAACGTAATAACATATCATTAAAATTAATAATATAACTGTTACGTCTCATTTTATAATAGATATTAATGACATTATTTTTTCATTATTAAGATTATACATCAAAACACATTATAATTATAATTACGCGATTGAAATGTCAGAAGCCCAAATCAGATTCATTTGATAACTACGTAATTTCTGTTCAAGTTTTAGGGTGATCGCAAGGGGTTTCATAACGGAGGGCTGTATATACATGACGATCAAAGCAATCGGTATCGCGGTGTCCTCGCTATACCAGGGGTGCTCGTAACTGGAAATTCGATTTTGTGTGGGAGCCTTTTTTTCAATCAGTGTTATCGGCCAGTTCGGCAATTTCATCATCAAAGGGTGAATGAGGAGGGGATGGAGCGTGGAAACGGGTAAGGGTGAGAGACAGGTGTAGAGAAGGAGACAGAGCCGCGCGGGATAAAACACACGCGGGTTGACGTCAAGCGATTCAGCTCTTGCCTCCTCTTTCGTCGGGGTTGAAAAAGGACTGGCGACGGTTTAGCGGAGGGCTGCAACCTTCTAGACTCGAAGTCTCGGCACGTCGCCGATGAATGGTCTGACGAGACTCTGCGAGACTTTGCGAGACAATCACTGGGGAAATCTGGGGCCCTGCTGATCTACCCTTCGTCCTCGACTGTTTCTCCTCTTCTCCTTCTCTTATTCTGTTTCTCTCCCTCTTTCTCGTCCCGTCCCTCGTGCAACGCGTCCCGCGACTCCGTCTTGCACCCTTTCATTTCCCGGGACACCGTTGTCTCTGTCTCCCCCGTCTCGGTCTCACGTGTATGGCAGCGGTGACATTTAATCGTACGAACGAGTCGCGATTAAATTTCTCGCTTGCGCTGGAAGATCTCCCGAGTTACTGGCCCCAAGGTGCGATGCGACCTTTCTAAAGAAAATTGCTACGAGTGTATATACTTTTACGAACGACTCTAGGAACTATTAAGCTAAAAATATTTGCGGGATCTAGTGTGACAGGTTACTGCGGACTGAACGTCTCTATCTTGGAAATACGAATAAAATTTTAATCTCGCAGGTCGCCGCATTCGATTTATCTATTTTATTTCGAATTCTGCTTTACGTCGGCTATCAATAAAATAAATGTGATTCACGTATGTATTTACATATTTACATAAGCGAACGTTTAGCAAAGACGGTGCCCTTTGCATTTCCACGAGCCGCTCCTTGTAATTCATCGTCCTAACAACATATTTCTTTTCATTCGAGGGTAAGCCAGGGTGCTACCCTACTCTCTAATTCTCATTGATTCTCCGGCTAGCTAGTCGCTGAGGCGGAAAATTAAAACTCTGGTTTCCTTGATCACGCCAACGTCGAAATAAACAGAACACACGACGCGACTCGTAAATAGATACTTTTTCTTTCTTTGTCGATAAAACGTCCCGCGTATCTACTTGCTTCTACTCTCGTGGAATACTTCGGTCGGGATTCGAGACGTTTCTGAACATCCTGAGTTGCTGAATTTACTTCTAAATAAAACCGTGAGAGCTTGAGAGTGACACAAGTGCCGACTAGACTGTGTTTAAAGTTCAGGATTTCGTGATATCGATCCTTTAAATGTGCATTACAAATAATATATATTTTAACAAAATGATGCCATTATTAATTTCAGTCAAAAATTTTGTTTGTACACATGCAAAGTTAATTTCATCGAAAATAAACGAAATTATTTATCGAGGATTTAAAGTTCAGGAATATTTCAAGTTAAGCGGAATATATTTAACACGTCTTTCAACACAGAATGTTTTATTTAATCAATCGATTTGTTGCGCACATTTTATGCTATATTCATTAAATATTTTCACTTCGTATAAAATTGCATATATCCATCGTACTTTTATGTATACAGTACCCAACCTATTCGTCGATACAATTGATTTCACTGTTCATTTCCTCTGCTTACAAAAAAAAGAACGCTCGAAAACGTTCCGCCACGGAAGCAGTCTTCCGTATTCCGGTAACGTCGATAATGAGTGCAATTAGCACGCCTAGGCGATGAGGCAACCGCGTGAACAACCGACTCGATTATCGAGTACGCTCGTTCAACTTGTTTCACGCTTTGCGAGTCGAGACTACCGGGAAATGAGCCATTCATGCCGTGCGGTTGTAAGAAGAGAAAGGTAGAAAACGGTCCCGCTTAACATCTTCATCGTCATAAAGGTACATTCACAATGGCATAAGACCGATCATGCGCTATTTATTCATTGATTGATGAAAGTGACGCGAGCGGTGACAATTTGAAGGAAATTAAGACAATGCATTCATCCTTATCCCGCTACTTTTCCACCTATTTTCCTTTCCTCTCTTCGTCCTCGTCCGTCTTTACAAGTATCGTAATCCGACACTGCGGTTTGACTGCCTGCAAACCTCTCTGAGTGAGAATCTACAGGCCTTCCGCGAAGGTATCCTCTTCCATGGACCACGTCGTTACGCAAGCATCAAGTATCCCTTCGAACGAATTTTCGAGGAAAATACCTCGACCGTCAGTTTCGCATACAACGACGACGTTGGCTGGGACGCCGAAGGAAGAAGATTGGATCGGAACAAACACAAGAAAAGTATATAATTGTGTGTCGAAGGGTGTAGACTTTAGGAAATGCGGATGAGTTTGTGAATCAACATCAATTTAGGAGATCGATACGTGTGTTATTCTCATATTTTTCTTATATTAACTTGAATAAGAAATCAGACTCTATAAAGTTTCAAATTAAAATACTTCATTGAATTTTCGGTTTTCTTGCTCTACAATTCGCATGCAAATCGACGTTGTACAGTTGTTTCAATAATCATAGATTATATACCACGTTTTCGGATGCCAACCACTTGCCGGACGATCGATGCTTGTTTCGACGAAACGATGCAAGCCATTACTGTTAAGCTCCTCCCAGGTGAAATGCACTTTAACGTTGCGACGCAGCGACCCTTTTTGCAGCACTACAGATAGGACAAAAGGGAAAGAAACGAACGATGTAGAAAATAAAAGAAGGGACTGGAGAGAGTGCAGGTAAAGTAAGGCAAAATGTATGTATTTCGCATACACTGTATGCGTCGTGACAACAAAGAAAATTAAGAACATGCAGCAATAAATCAGTTTGGTGAAATATGAATGGAGAAGCGTAAAAGTATATCCGCGGCACGACGAAAATTTATTATAGTAATTTTATTCGTCTTTGAAAGGTTAAAAAAATTATTTAACGTGAGAAAATAATAACGAGGGCAGCTATAACTGTTAACATCGCTAAGCTTCAGTCCATTTTTCATATTTTGAGGTCTGTCGAATGGTTGCACTACTGTGTCTGTACATTTTCCTCCAAAATCCTTCTCCTTTGTGCTCTATAACACACTTCCACGCCTCTCCATCCCTGGGGGCATTTTGCAGCAAAGAAATATGAGAGCGTTTGTAACATGGCGATCGAGGTAACTCTACAATTTTTATACATAAAATCGTAAACCTTCCTTGTTTGCGGATATCCTGAATATTTATTCTTCTTTGTTCTACGCTTTTGTTTCCGTTTCCACTATGAACTTCCTTTGGCAAGTCTCTGCGCGATGTGGATTTGACTTTTCAAGAATGTCGATAGAGAACTAAAATCAACTGGCAAAGGAATCGACATCTAAGATATTGCACTGTTCTTTGAGTCTACTAGTGATTTATTGCGAGAGATTTCCTCTGTGCCGTGATCTTATTTTAAATAAAACTCGAATAGACTAATCGCGTGATAGAAAATCAGCGAGCGACTATAAAAAAATCAACCTTATTTACACATTATAAATAATATTCTATGTAAATATATATGTCATATACAAATATATTATAAAATAATCTCGACGATATCTCTAATAGGTGTTTAAAAGAGATTGATAACAATAAATGCAGTCATAAACTGAAAACGAATAAAATGTTTTTCAACGGAGATTACAATCGGTGGACTATTTTTTCCGATACGTCCAGTCGGTACATCTTATTCGGATTGCGCAGAATATTCGGTCCAGGATAACAAATCGGTCGAATTGGAGAAATCTATATATATATATATATATATATATATATATATATATATAAGTATTCGAGAAGCTGCTATGGCTCCGGTCCTGTGCAAATCCAGAAAATACCAAGCTCGTAATATTCGTCGAAACGTCCATTCTTGCAAAGGGTCCTATTTAAAATCAATTCGATTTGCCTTTCGACTTCATTTCTACGTACTTTAGGAAAACTGTAGACCGCAAAGTAGATGTATAGATCATTGCGTAATAAAACCATACCAAGCTCACATCGTGAGATTCAATTCATTCATTCATCGTTGATCAATAATTTAATAATTAATAGAAATTAAAATCTAACTGATAGCGAATGATATTCAAATCCATAAATTTACATACGTTAACATATGAAAAGAAAATATTTCCTTAGACTAGGATATGATCCTTTTTACGATAAAATTGGATTAATTATTAATTTATGGATTAAACAGTTTTCTCAGAAAGTATCCAGATACCTACTTCCGTGATTATAGCAGAATCGTTATTTGATCATAAACACAATTGGTATAGTTCGCTCGACACTGGTGCAGGGACAATCGTGTATTAGTTCGTGTTTTATTGGGAAGTGCATGAATGTGGATAGCGTCAAAGACATCTTGTCACGTCAGCCATGAATTTTGAAACTGTACGCCGCAAGCCGTCTGTAACACTGAATTCGTCAACGGAACTCGACAGAAATTCGTGTTTGGTGTAGACGGGCGCGCGCGAAACGGCCAAATTTGCATTCTTGACCGCACAGAGAACAGCCCGTCGCGCGGCCAGCAAAGCGGCGGAGCAAGGAGGTGAAACTAAACTGGCACAAACGAGCTAATTTGCTCTCATTAGTGTGACTGCGTACATTGTCCTCGTTATGAACGGTGGTGTGTTAATTACACTTACACGTTGTCCGAACAGCCAGATAATGCATCCGGTCACCCAAGGTACCGCGTCCAGCGTATGTATCTACAGAGGAGAAACGGAAAGGGCGATCTTTCATGTCACGCGGCCCCTTCCCGGCATTTCCGAGTCAGGAGCAACGCCAACTTTCAAATGAACGCTTTCGTAAAGTAAATCAATGGTACATGTGTATACTTAAGTAGGAAGTAAAATTTATTTCTTAATACTATGCGCTACGTGCATTGTTTTCGGTAAAAATATAAGCTGCAAATAATTCAAACTTTCTGTCGAATTATTTGTGAAGAATCAATAGCGTTTTAAATAATTAACCAATATTAGAATTATATAATATTATACTATAATCCCTATACATGCTTTACGAATGTCAGTCAATCCCAGTAAGCTGTCGTAATCGAAGAATCGCCCACTAATGCAGTATGGACGAATGGTCAATGATCTGTGACTGCCATCTCCCTTTGCGCGTGTATTCCCGTGAGAGATTTTTCCTCGCTGTTCCATTTGACGGAGGAGCACGTCGCGGTAACGCGTGATAGTCGCAGCATTGCGTCGCATCTCGCCTCAACTTATCCTCCGTACCACGGCCGAGTTCCACGAGTTGGCGTGTAGGCAAGAGAGCGACAGGGGATTTTAGTTGTATTTTATTCAGCTACTTTATTCCAAGACTTGTCGCAGTTTTACATTTCCATCGGCTGCAGGCAGCATGTGGTGCACCGTCGGCTATTTCTACATACACGCGATACGCAACGCTCTCACGACGACGGTAGCAACAGCAGTAGCAGTAGCAGTAGCAGCAGCAGCAGCATCAACTCCTCTTCCGTTTCCCTTTCCACCCGGTTTTCGCGGGCCACTTACACACCGTCACCCTCAGTCGCGACGGTGCACAACCGTCCTCGACACTCAATCTTCTGCTCCTTCTTTCACTTTCCGCACTACCATCCCCGACGCTCCTTCTCCTTCACCTCTTCCTCTTGTCTTCTCTTTCTTTCGTCGCCCATGACTCCAAGAATTTTACTGGCTCTCCCTCTCCCTCGACGTCCACCCTGCAGACTTCATTTCGTCTTATATCCTTCACCTACTCCTCACCCCTTCCTACCGTGCGTCTCACAGTTCTCCCCCGCCTCCATCCCCGACACGCCTTCCTCGGTATCTTCATTACGCAGCTTTGTCACTACTCAGCGAGCTCACTTAATTCGCATAATTCGCGCAATTTCTGTCTTTCCGACACGCCTCCCTCGTTTTTTCGTTGTCGCGCCTCCACGGGTTCTTTTGAAAGCACAGCAGCCACCCGGTGCCGTCTACAAAACGAGATTTCGGAAGATAATATTTTCTTGAAGATGGTGAATGAGGAATTTAACGACGTTTTTTCCGTTTTTAACGCGTTCTGTTACGATAATATCGCACGAAAATCTTAAGCTTAAATTAAAAATAGTTTTTGGCGTAATACGTTAAATATAATGTTTCTTGTTTCTCGAATATAAATAAAAAAACGCATCAGTTGACATTTAAAATGCGATTAAATTTAAATAACCATTATTATTATTTTAGAAATATATTTTGGATACAAATCGGACGAAAAGGAGAAAGGAATTGCAGTTCTTTTTCAAATCAACGTAGGCAAAAAAACATTTTCTGTGAGACGCAACGTCTTTAGTGCTTTGCCTGCAACGGTATTCTTAGTCATTAATGACGGAAGACGTGCATCTCGAGCACCAAGAGGATTTCTTCCTAGAAACGAGAGATTTTCCTCTGCTTCTCCCTTCCTCTCCTCTCTCTTTCTCTCTCTTTCCCCGTGTTCCGTATACTGTGCCTATTTCTCTAGTTCTCTCCTTCGTACCGAGTCTCTTCTGCTTGCTCTCTTGGATGGAGACGTTGCGGTCGCTAAATGGATTCGTGCGCATTACCGCGTCAGTCTGAATGTGGCTCAACCCGTGGAGTATATACCCTTTTTACCCTCCCATTAGACCTGCCGCGTCTTCGTCGATACACGCGAGCATGTGCAGCATACTATACACCAAGCCGTATTAACAAGTTATATTTAACCATCGAATCGATATCTATAGCACACTCGAAAGTTTATTTCGCAGTATGTGACGAGCCAGTTCTACGCTATATAGCTTGTCCTACTTTAATTCACGCTTTCACTATAATTCGTTATATTCACCAACTCGCGCGTTTTTCCTCTGACGGTCATAAAATTACAGACAATTTTCAACACCGAACAGTCTCAACCATCTGCGCCGCAAAGTTTCGCGTTCCATAGTGGCAAAACTCTCGACCGTATTTATCGCACCGAACGTTACTCGCTTTGTATGCGATACCCGAAAATATCGCTGAAAATAGCAACGACGTGCATCACCACGATTGGTTCAATTCGCGGTATTGCTCATGCATCGTTGCTCTTTCATAAACTCACTGAAAAGTAAATCGATAAATATGTAGATACTAAAACTTTTTTTACAATTTATTATTGCAGCAAAAGATGATACGATTGGCTTAAAAATTTATTTGTATTAGCTTTATATATATATTACAAAACTGAGACAAATAATTTATATATATTCAATAATTATGAATTATCCCTATATTAAAATATTCTCTTTTATTGAATTTCTCACTTGCAATTTAGAAATTTTAGATTCATTAATAGAGAAATATGTATGTATCTAATTTTCCAAAATATTTGCAAGATATTTTACAACAAAAATAAATTTTTCAATTATCAAGAGATATCGGGGATTACAGAATTGCGATTATGTTGATTGATGTCATATATTTTGAATATAATTAAAATATATTTAGAAATAACCTTAATCTATTTTTAATACAAACATGAAATAAAACAATTCTCGTGTTATTTTTTTTCGGCAACCAACCTCATGGAAAGCCAGAGCAAACAATAACCATATTGGGCTTAACTGAATCATATCACTGGTACATATTTGTTTATACAGCGTAAAACACGCATGTACCACAGAATTATCACAAAATTACATGTTTTCAAAAATTTCTCTCTCTTTCTCTAAAAATGCCAAATTTTCTTAGCAAGAATATAGGGTGAGGCTACTTGAGTCAGTTAAGGAAAAAATCGAATAAAGAATTTTCAAGATAAAAAGCTAAAAAGCTCTATAACTAAGAAAGCCCCTCCTTACCCTGAAAATTGAAAAGCTTCTTGTCTTTAAATTTTTTTATCCGATTTTTTCTTTAGCTGACTCAAATAGCCCCTCCTTACCTTAATAGAAAGGCTTTTGCTGAAGAAAAAATTTCTTGCTTTTGACGTGTTATTTAGCGATATTTAACGACAGCGTCTATCTACACAATTGCAATTCCTTATAAGTTGTCATCGTGATATCTCGTGGCGATGGATATTGTTTCCTTTTATATTGATTGACGAGATATATTCTATCTCAAATCGCAAAAGCATTATAAGTAGGTACCTATTGGTATTTGAAACACAAATGTAAAATTATGGAGAATGAGATTGCTGAAGGGGAAGCAATGTTATAAATCGTAGTACAGTTTTACTTTTAAACAATCAAAGGACTCGTTTCGTGGTGTAAGCTTCACGAAGATGAGGATCGAGTTTATCTTTCACTTTCTATCTATACGGGTGCCCTATAAGTACGAGCTCGCGCGGGTACCGCTCTCTTTTAGGATTCTCCGTGCGGTATAATGGAGTGATACGAAACAAAACAGAGAAAACAAAGGAAACCGCAGGCACGAGAGTGGGTTTCTGGCTCGGACCAGCCACGTGCTGATGTTACCGCAAAGCATACGCCAGCATACGCGACCACGGGCGATACACGCGGACAAGTGTACACCAAGAAGATATAATGGACAGCTGGCAATTCTCTTTCTCTCTCTTTCTCTCTCTCTCTTTCTTGCGAATGAAAACTGTTTGCTGAAGAGCGCCGTTATCTTTACGCGTTTATTATTATAACTAATTATAAATAAATGCTGCATTGTTATATGCTCTTCTTGAACACCTCCGTTCTCAAATATTTTTAACTTGGATTTTCAGCTTAAATAAACTTCTGCCAATTGTTTCTGTATACATTCCGCGGTAAAATAAACATATTAATATAAGTGCTGTAAATTTGAAATCATTATTAATTGAAGAAATTACTTGAATAATTAGAAAAGCATAACTTCAGTAAGCCAAGCGCTCTCCTTACACTGAGAACGCTAAGTGCGTCCTTATTATACATGGACGTCGAATAATTGCCAAACTGTGTAAACGAAGAACTACTGTTTATCAATTATTAACGTTCGCAGCTTTCAGCTAATATTGACATGTCCGTGCGCTTTGTCGCGCGTACATCGCCTTGCTGGCCAAACGATGCGCATTGCAGCCGAACCGAATAGTGATAGGCCGGTCGTGCCGCGATGTTAATTCCTGAATTATTCCCGGCAAATCGAATCCCCATTTATTAATTAACCCGCGGCACGATGCCCGCCCTGCCTGCCTGCCTGCCTCCCTTGCCCGCCTCTCTGTGTCGGTATACGGCACGGGACGCGACGCGTGCTACTAGCAGCGCAACGACACGAATTTCCGGGCAAAATTGGGCTGACATGCCGCGCGCGGAATACACATTGGGAGTCGGGAGTCAGTCGATTCGATCGTCGGACGATTGCCTGTAATGCCGGGTACGTGTAATGCAGTGGCGCGCCACCGTCACACGGGAAACTGGGGCTAACAAGGTTCGCTACGGGTATCGCGGTATCAAGGGACCTCGACGTCGTCTGGATGCGAGAGAGACCGCTATGTAAATGAATTAATGCGTCGTTACAACTCGGACGATTGTAATATTTATTCGTGCATTGTATTCGCGGAGACAGCGGAGACCGTTTTAACCAGGCTGCGCAATTTCCACCCGGGAGCAATAAAATCAAATGCGATGCTACATAATGCCGTTTGCGGAAACGTCCGAAAGCGGAAACGTTTCAAGTTTGACTGTAAAGATAATATAAGATCATCACTTACGATCATTGGTTATTCGCATTGATTTACTCCAGTTGTTTTTGTCTTTATGTGAGACAGACTTTTAAACATTGATTGAAATATTTTCGCGTCTGAGTTTACGATTTATCAGAAAATTTACTTTGTCTTTCGTTACGTATTTATGCGGTTATATTGGATCCATCATGAATTTTTAAAGACGAAGTGTCCAACTTTATATCGCATAACTGACATCGTTTGTTTCGACGGTGGCATTGTCAGGGGAGTCTATGATGCCGGGCAGCAAGAATTAACGCGTAAACGAATTATATCGCCGCATCGGCTAATTATAATATTTATCAAGTGCATACGATGCCGCAGTGTCGTCCCGGGCGTACAAGCCGGTGCCACCAAAACCGGTTAATATGCACGTGCATAGCGGTCCAACAAAATAGCGGATACACGCGTACATAGGCCGTGCGGGCCGTGCGTAACATGGACGCATCCTGCACCCTCCCGTTTAATATTTCAGTTCAGCCACTACCGTCGTCGCACGCAGGTTTCGGAAACGCTCGTCCTCTCCTCCGCGCGTTGCCAATTCCCATGAGTTCTATTGAAACAGCGATGGACTCGCGTTTCGAGAACTCCAAACTCTGCGCCGCGGAGTGAGGCGTTCCATTGCACCCCCCCCCCTCCCCCCCCTTTCCGAAGAGCCTCGTGTCTTGGCCGAAGAACTGGACTTAAGATATAGCGCTAATTCGCAAAGCAAGCTGCACGAGATTTTTATCGTCGATAAGCAACATAATAATTCTGACAGTATAACTTTGAAGGAGTTGTTCTCTGTAAGGATCAACAACAATGAGAGAAACAATATACAGATCGCGATGTGAGAATATTTATATTTATTTAATGACGTAATTTGCGTTATAAATATATTTTGTATCAAGCTGTTTTTCGTATAAATACTGCTTCATGCAAAAAGTGCGAGATGAACTTGAGCTAATTCCCCCTGTCGTGCGCAATCATGTACCGGACGCGTGCTGTTCACAGTCACGTCGTTATCGAACGTCGTTTGCCGTGAAGAACATCGCGAGATCCCGATGTTAATCGAGCGTTCCGACGGTCGCGAAACCACCCAAGTAGAGAAGCAGGAATGGGCAACACGTGTTCGCAGACGCGGGTAGCGGACTGTTTCGCACGTCACGATTAATCTTACATGCGTTTCTGCGAAACGCGTCTCACGCGGCGAACACAAGCGGCGTGCGATCGTGGGGAGGATCGCAGTGACATGTACAGTCATCGGTTTAAGGGAAACGACGTAGGGTGATGAAGACTCGTCGGGATCGCCGCGATGAAAGGCTCTCACTGGATGCTGCGGGAGGCACGATCATGTCATAATGACGATGTTATCTTATCGGTCAAATCTTCTACGCGTAAGCAGAATCTTCCCTTCAATTCTCACCTCGTCAATCCCTTCTCCTTTATAACCCTTCTGACGTGGATTTTTGAATAAGGTCCCAAGGTCTCACCCAAGAAGATATTTTCTATAATATTGTGTCAACTGGCGAAACGTAAAGCAACGAATATCCAAAGTCGTATCAGTTTCGCTAAAGGTTGAAGCTCTTAGTATTGTTCAAGAATAATATTCATATAAAAGGGTTGACTGTGTACCGGCAATGACCGCGTGAATCTTTTTTTGTTCAGATTTAGACCGTTCTTCAAGTGACGATTAATCAAGAGCGCGAGACGTTTAGCTCGCGATTCATTGTGACGTGTTTATACCACTTGTAATTAATTATGAATCACGCGGACTGTCTTCCAGGAACGCTTTTGTCGTTTAATATGCCCGTAGACCGCGTTGTACGCCCGAAAAGGTGGCCATTCAACAAAATAGCGCGTCAGCCGGGACAAAGGCGTACGTCATTGCCGCGGATACAGAGAGAATGGAGATTGCCGTCGTCCAATGGCGCGAGGTGGAGGCGCACAATTTGTCAAACGTTGACGCTAAGCCGCTAACTTTGCCGTGTAGCGTCATAGCTCATCTTACGAAACCCCGTTGTGAGACTTCCACCTTCCCGTCGTCGCTGTCGTCTGAAGGTTACCGCGTGGTTCGGATCCACCAGTTGTCTCGCGAAGCGAGCGTTCCCTCGGTATTCCGAGAGCTCTCGCATTCTCTCAACGCGAACGGGATTCGCGGCTAATTATACCAGCCCACGCAAGGTTGAGCACGAAATTTTCGACGTATACTCGTATACCAAATGGCACCCCAAGCGTAAGAGAGATCTTCCTGGGATTTGTTTGGTTTAAATCGTGATTACCGCCTAAAGTTATTTTTATCTTTTTTATTGCAGCTGCCATTACTTCCAACTATAATTTAATACACTTTTATATTTACATGTATAGATAAAGATAATAAATAATAAACCTACATTTGAAACAGTTAAGAGAGTGTTTAGAATCACGCTTTTACGCAAGATTTTTCTCATGCGAATTGGCGTCCTGCGACATGCTTTTAAAGAGTTTGAAAAATTGAGCTGGCCTATATTTCGAACGGCGAGCCTGTAAAGTAAATTCACGAATGGGAGCATCCTGGAAAACGACATGTGCGCCAGTTGGCAACTGTCCTGCGGTTATTGGAAGCGTATACAGAGTCTAGTCATTCGCTGGAACTCGTGACGTTTCGACTATCGGAAAGTTATTAGAGGATAGAAAGCGACGAGTGGTAGAGTGAATGGCTGGTTAAATGGCAGTTGTGTATGTGTTAAGAGTTCGATGCGGCATGCCCTAATGAATTTCGAAACTTGAGATCGCTCTCACTCACGCGTCTCGTGCCTGAATCAGCGAAATTCTGCATTTAGGTCCCGCATTAGGTGACAAGGCGCGAAAGTTGAGCGAAAATTTCTTTTAAACGTTTCATAGATGAATACGTCGCATAGATGAATACCGCTGCCGTTGAATGGCAGATAGATTTCTTTCTGACATGTATGCATTCCTCTGCTGTAATAACGCATTCGATGTTCCGTTTCTCATTCGCGTTAAAAAGCGAGTATACGCGTATACGCGATAATATACGTCGACAATTCACGACGCAGCG
The DNA here is from genome assembly GCA_035220615.1 of Leptothorax acervorum. Classification (NCBI taxonomy): domain Eukaryota; kingdom Metazoa; phylum Arthropoda; class Insecta; order Hymenoptera; family Formicidae; genus Leptothorax; species Leptothorax acervorum. The sequence goes on from JASTWQ010000084.1 coordinate 301,680, forward strand.
AGTGTCTAGCGGCGAATCAATAAGTCCGTATTTGTGCGCCTACATCTCAAACAGTCGAGCCTTGCTAATCGCTTTTGCCAACAATATATATATCCAGAGAAGCATATACCTACAAGTTGAATCCTTGCATTGGCGTGTGTGATTCTAATTGCTCGATGAATTACACGAGCCGAAAACCATGAAGCCGGGATGTAAACGCCATAATCGTTGAAATGGATTTCGCGCGCGCATAATGCTGCAATATGATATAATTGCCGAACGTTTCGCCTGAATAATTATTTGTCACGTCGACTCGTGCCATGAGTCGTAACGATTAACAGTTCGCTTGCCGATATAGGTTTGCATCTTTCGAAGCAGCATACACGCATTGCGTGCGACATTATTAGACGAAAAAGCGATTGAGCGATTGTTATCGAGATGTTTTCACGCGTTATGCAACATGCGTAAATGTAATGAATAAAGAAAGATTTATCGTAACGACGGTCAGGGTTTGCGCCTGAGATGCTTATCGTTCCGTTTATCGTCTCAATTATCTAGCATTAGATAGTTACAAGGTGGAAACACCTCTCGTTCCCCATTCAGCGCGTTTAATCGCCGAGCCGCGCCGGTCCGAAGAACATCTTGAAGAACATCGCGTAACCGATGAGCGGTGCATGCGTTACGACGGGTAATAACACGTTCACCAGTGCCAGAGTGACTTAGGGATGGAGCAATGGGGTTAAGTGGCCGACAAATGTAGCAGCTGGCACGGGTGGAACTCGTCTTTCCTATACTCGATCACGGGATCGATTCGACGCTATGCGAGAGAGAGCGCGCGCGCGCGCGCGCCATGGACGCGGGGCGCCTTTGGCGACACGGACAATCTTGGGATTGGGAGTTCGGGAAAGTCGTTGCGCTCGGTGATTACGGTTAAACCGTCAACGGTACCGGCTGGTTGGCTCCGAAGTCGGTGCCAAATTACCAACATCGGCGAGAACCGGAGGGACCGCTTTCCTGTCCAATCTAAACAAGCGGAGCATAAAGTTACCAACTTTGCCGACGCCGCCTCTCCTTGTCACCGGCGCGCCGCTATAGCAGCCGTCCAGGCGGAGAGGTGTCCGGGCAATACAACGAGTGACTAAATAAATTAAGCTGGCAATTTGAGAAATCGCTGATTTCACAGTACGCTTTGATTTATTTCCGACCGCGTGAATGAGTCGTTTCACTGATCTATTTCCAGACGGTCAAAGTCCGAGCGACGTTACTTCAGCGCGTAAGAAAATATAATACGGAGAGCGTTTTAACTTTAACGTTATCATTATCGATATCGTTTTAAAATCTTAGAACACTTTGAACATGAAATAATATTCCTCTGTTAATATTTCTTTAATATGTACTTACTAAAATTGTTAACAATGTATGCGATATATTGCATTTTTCTCTCTCTTTTCCTGAGTTTAATCTGTTCACAAGTTACTCAGAAGTTCAATGTTAGAAAAATACAAAATAATCGCCCTCTTCGAGTTGATATATATATATAATATATATATATATGTATATATGGAGCATCGATATCCCACTGGCCTACTAACGGAGATTCCCTTTATCGGAGAATGGAAATATTATTCGTAGGTAGACTGTCCACTTCAATTTCCGGGATTATTTCCTTTCTTCGTCTATTTCCTCTTTTTACGTTCTTTTTTCTCATTTTTTTTACTTTTGCCTTCACCCGCGCCTCTCGCGGTCTTTACGACTCTCTGGAGAGATCGATGTTTCCGCTTCGAGATACTCGCGTTACCCCATTTTCTAGGACGGCACTCGACCATAAAGGGAGATAAGGAGGACGAAGTTTCGCGCGAGTAAAAACTTCTAATGCCGCCGCCCGTTCGCGGGCATTTAAAATCCGTAAATTTTCATAACGCCCGTCCAAAGTTTCGCGCCACTCGACCATTAGTAAGCAGACGCTCGTCGTTCTCTGCCAGGGATACCGATACGTTCAAACAAGTTCCGTGTCTTTTATAACGTTAACAGTGGGTCACGTTCTACCCGCGCATGTGATTTCATCCTTAAAGTCGAGTCTACCGCATGCATAAACACGCTATCTGCCGCGCCGTAAATAGAAGTTACACGAGCTATGATACGGAGTGAATTTTCAAACTTTGCTCTTCGTTAAATTACAGTTGTTATGAGCAAATATACCTATACTAGTATAAGTTTTTATAAAAGTTAGACCATAGACACTTGAAATTACTTAGGCGGCTCTCACTATTAGGTGCCCCGATATTAGTCTCGGGAGTCTTAAAAAGAGCGTTTATAAATAATTCCTAAGTATCACTTTTCTATAGCTCGTGCAAAGTCCGTATTGTGCTCCGTTAATTATGATCAACTCGGAATGTCTTGTACCACGCGGCTTGTTGACTGTCGACGATATTATTAAAGGTCAGATTAGGATTCTCGGATGATGCTGCACGAGCTATTCTCCATGGATATAATGATAATTAGTCTTATCTGCAACCAGCAAGATTGCACGAGAGGGCTCAAGCAAGCGGGAGGTATGGCAGGGAGAGTTTCCAGACTGAATTCCTGCGCATTTCTCTTTGCGTCTACAGTGCTGCCTAATATCCTATGTCCTGACAAAATCTAACGTCGGATCTCGACGTTCTCAGCCTCGGGGAGAATGCCAATTTCACTCTCCCGGAAACTAGTTCTGAACGAGTTCGATTATCTTTCCGGATATAGAACTCTGCATTTTGCAGAAAAACTTCTCCGCTGCGTCTAACGAATGCACAGTCACGTCAGGGATACTGTTTCTAATCGAGGCTTCCAGTAAATTTCGATCTTGGGAAATTATTAAGTTATCGGTATTTTCATTAGCAACATCCGGATATTATATTCATATAAATTATCTTTATACATGATAAATTAATTTAAACATGAAATTTTCTTTAAAGAAATCTAGACGACAGCGCAACTATTTTTGTAATACTCGTTTTACAGAAGTATTTTGGGATATGTACATTGATTAGAATTTATTATTGAAAAGCTCACATCCTGTCTGATATTTCCTCCGAGCGCGTTCATTGACACAGCACGGATTCGATTCGTGTCCCGACGCCATTACGCAAATCGTTCTTGCTGGTGTAAGCAGCGTCGTCGTCGACGTCGTCTGCGTATATTCGTTGACGACTCTCTGGAGAAGCGGTCGCGTATACCTATCCAAACACCGCGGTGGTTTGAGAGGCTGATTTCGCGGCGGCTAGAGCGCGGGAGGTGCAGCGGGGGATCGCTCGGTACTCTGTGAAACGCGAAAAAAGAGTACGTGCATTTCGACGAGGACGGTTTTAGAGACAATCGAGCCGGAGCTTGTTGCGTACAAAAAGCACGACCGTACGTTACGTCTGAAACGACGCACTAGCTCCCATTTCTACGTGTTCGTGTACGTGTGTACACACGCAAATGGGAAAATACCTACGTTCCCAGGCTACACCCCGCGCTCTTGCTCAGGTACGCTCAGATGGGCGAACCTGAAGAGACAACAAGAGGGTAGAGAGCGAGGAGAGAAAGGGGCAAATTCGAGGAAGAAGGACCTCTCGACGATTCGACTGCGCAGCCGAGGCACTCCACTCAAATTATTTACAGACAAGCACATGCGCTTCTTTTTACGGTTCCATTTTGTTTTTTGAAACGAAAGGAAGAATGAATTTTTACGCTGTAATGTGGGAAGGGGGAAATGAGCTTTCCTCTCTCCTCGAACGAAATCGGTTCGATCGTCGATGGCTGCATTTTTTTGAATTATTATCTTTCCCAGCGTATAGAAACGAAGAGGAGAGGTAGGGACGAACTGATTTCTTTCCCCGTGGCTAGGATCATCGGGTCGAAATGCAGGAAAGTCAAATTGGCTATATCGTAAGATACTGGGTCTCGTCTTTTTTACGACCACCACTCCGCTCGGTTAAGGAACGCCGGAAGGCAGCACCTCGACATTCCCCTCCTCGGACGAAGTCTGGGCAGCGAGTCTTCGAAGAGCAGTTCGTCTTAAATAATTTCACATCGTGCAGCGCGGAATTTTATCGGAAGCATAACCGTAATTTCTTTTCTTCTCTTCCGTCTCTTCCTCCTCCATCTCTTCTGGTTCGTAAAATGACCATAATTCAACTATATATTATAGAACAGGGATATCGCGCCAGAAGTTTTTTCTTGTTCGTCACCGTTCTCGCTCATAATTGTCAATAAATATATCGAAGTTGCCATGGTACAATGGTGTTGCTGACTGACAGTGCGAATAAACTATCGGCCTGTTCTAAAACGCGCGGCCTTCTCGTAGTGGAAATAACGCAAATAATCTTTGCGATTTCGCAGTGCATATTCAGATCGCAGATGGGAATTACACGTACGAATCAGCACATGTTTCGCGTAAATCGCCTGGCATTACGACGAAGCGCGTCTGCCCGGCGGCCGCGATTAACTTGACGTCTCCTAAGGACGCTTTTTGCACGATAGGAAACGCGTAGCGTCGGCGGAGTAAACGCGCCTTACCGTTGAAAGACGTTACGCGCGTACGGCGCGAATGCTCGTTACGTTTAATGAGAACGTGCGAGAGTAACGCGAGTAATAAACTCGTTGTGAACTCGTGTCTGCGAGAAGACGTGGTCTAACGAGATGTAGATGTATTGGAGGGGGATAGGGAGTAAACGCGTAGCTCATCACTCTGCGGAACCGGAGCGACAGAGCGTCCGCCCGATCCGTTCTCTCTTCCGTTTCAGGGGATGACGCGACGACGCGACGCGAGATCTTTGACGTGGCGATCGCCCCGAAATGTAATAGCATATCATTAGATTCTAATGTGTTTGCAGGCTCTCTGTCTCTCTCTCTCTCTCTCTCTCACTTGCTCGTTCGCTCGCTCGCTCGCATTGTCCATTCGCTGACAACGCAGCTTACGAACCCGATACAACCTAATTACCGCGTGTGCGCGCCGGTCTCTCAGCTGTGTCTAACCTGTTATTTCCACCCGATAGTATGGGCTAATGTAATTATATATCCATCCCGCTTTTGATGCGGCTTTAATCCGGTTCGCTCTCCGCCAGCATAACACCCCTCTGCCATTTTCTTTCCCTCTTTTTCTCTTTCCTTCTCTCTCGCTGGCTCGCTCGCTCATTCGCTCTCGCGCGGTATTATCGAAACGAAACAACGAGTTTCCGGTTGTTGTTCGCGTTTAATCGCCGTATCGTGTTTCGACTGATGCCAAGTATTTTTTTTTTTTTAAGCGCGGAGTCTCAAAAATGGTTGAGGAAATCAATTTTCCACCATATGTACTTAATATATATACATACTGCGCAAAAAGATAACGTTTACTCGCGTCGAATCGATAAAACGAAATTAATGATTACACGGAGATATTATTTTTTATGCGGAAACTTCGCGTATCAAAATATTATTCGATGCAAGATTTGCATAAATCGTCTAAAAATCACGTTACAAATAACAGTGATGATGTACAGGATATAGCGCAATGCTTTATTATTTTTTTTACACTTGCAATAAATTATTTAAGTTTGGATGTATGTGCCACAGTTAAGAAAAGATCCCTTTTGCATTTCCTATTTCTTCGTCGAATTTTTATCGTCTTCTCTAAACGGTTAAATATTACCTACACATAATTCGATAAGTCACCGAACTTTACCTGTTTATCGTCTGAACGAATCATGACATTCACCGGTACTAGTAACTCGTCAGTGCAAAAGAACTTTTATGATGGTTAACTCCGTTATCGTTAGACTGACACGAATTTCTGCAAATAAACGGTATTATACATGAGAAAACACAAACGCATTAATACGGGAAGCATCGCATCGTTCGAGCCAACGATGTAAGAGATATTTTATCGACAGTGAAACGCGATATATCCGCGCCGTTCAAGCGGTAATTTGCAGCAACGATTCCCATTTCTGGATATCGATTACGAGCTGACCCGTTTTAATTCAGTTTTGCCTTTCGGGAGAGTCGATATTTTACAGTCGGTGCCGTAATCACAGTTCTAGAAGGCCACATTTTCGGTGTAACCTATGCTTAGGGGAGCCCAGTAACGAGGAAGGACCGGCATTTGAGAGCTGATTACGGCGGACACGTTGCTCCGAAGTGCCTGTTGAAATTTCTAATACCGTGGAATTTTACGCCGATTAGGCGAGACCAAAACATAGGTTAGCATGGGGACAATTGCCGACACTATGTCTTAATGAGACAGAACGACCACAAATCTTCGACTAACAAGACACCTGATCGAGCAGAGCACCTGAAGAAATTTTTCGACGAAAGCTGCCGTGTCGACAGGTGTCGACAACTCGCAATAGCGCTACTAATTTATCAGATTATCGGTTACGTAGATTATCTGTATACAAAGTTACAACTGGAAGCTAGCATCCTATACAGGCTTATCTAAGGGAATTAAAATAAACAAGCATTTTATCTCATTTCAGTATTTTAAGGATGCATACGTAAGCAGCTTGCCGTTATTTATAACGTTTTAATTGAATGGCTAATATTTATCTACATATATCAGTTTCATGATAAATATATCTTTCTATGTTTATCTATTATAAAATCATTTATCACTCTCTCTATATATATTATATGCATATAATGGGCGCTATCTATCTTCTTTTCAAAATTTTTGTCTAAACTTACGTCACGTTTGACAGTGAGTAATTGCTAGCGAGAACATTAATAATGCAATCTAAAAACAAAACCGCTTAAGAGAAAGGTGGGAGATGAAATATGTAAAGACAGAAATGTATCTGGTGTGCTATTAAAAAAATTTGTATTGTAGTATTATATATAATTTATAATATTACAAACACATTCGTACATCTTCCCGTGAAAATTTAGATGTAGATATCTATGCGAGGAATGCTTTTCATTATTGTGCTAAACAGCTGCATGGAAATTTGTCGTTTTGAAACGCATATCCGTCCGTTTTTTATATTCAACGCATAATGCCCGAAGACTATCGCGCATATTATCTCTCGCGTACGATATAAATTTTATCTTACCTCGAGCGCACACGTTAATTTCATTAATGTCCTGTTACGACGAGGAGCAAGGAAGTGAATTATCTAGAATCCGGTTAAACCGAGTGCCTCCAGAAAGGCATAGAGAATGAAGTTTGGCGGCTGGCGGAAGTAGAAAAATTAAGGCAAAATATGCGAGGCGCGCTTTTTTCCTCGAAACAAGCAATAACTTTAAATTAATCTGAATTAGCGCTGTCGTTTAACTAATATTCTGATTTTTTGACCATTCATCATCTCTTTTTATTTTTATAGTATGTTATCTGATTGTGCATCTAAAGGCTTAGTTATTAAATAATAGATAAAATAACTCGGAGACATTTTTAGCAAATTTGAAATGTAAAGAATATATAATTTGAGAAATAACTGTGGTCTTTAAGAATGTACTATCATCCATCTAAATGTGTCGTAAGAACTACCGTAACGGCTGTCTACTTTAGAGAATAAGCCTTCTTTAAGTCCTCTTTACACGAGTATTAGAACATAACAGAAGTTGGACCCATTCTATTCTTTATATAGGTCTCCTTTTCATCCTCACAAAATTTACATCAAAGGGTTCTCTTCTTATAATCTTGATCTCGAGAAGGTCTCGAGATAGGTACTTTTTGATACGTGATCCGTAAAGAGAATTCCGACAAAAATATTTTAACCTGATCAGTAATTAGATAGAATGTGCAATAAAGTTAACGACGTCTGGATACGGTTACGTTCCTCGAAATCTAATGACGTGAATACATCACGGGGTATCCAACGCGGCTCAAAGATTTAAGGATGCAATTGCGCCCGTCCGATATCCCGCCTTTAATCCACGACGAAATCGTTTTCGTCTAGATACTCGACCGGGAGGAAAATCTATTAGATTAGTCCGGCGCATTTTTCTTCACCTCGTATCTGGCATCTCGATGCCTGCGCAGTGCGCGGCTGCGTAAAAGGTGAAGCGGACGACAGGTCACCGTCGTACGACAAGAAGACTCTCACGGTGAAAGTGTTTCTCTCGTAACGTCCGGAAAAAATATTGCGGGTTGCGGAAGAGCGCGGGGATGTAAAGAGGTGTGGTAACGCCCGCGTAGAAAATCGTGGTTTCTTTTAAAAATTATCCTCCGCGGAATTCGCGCGACGACGCACAATAGGTTGGATGGAGCGTATCCATCTCCTCTCACGGGGACTGTCCAGGAAGGTGCGTCCCCGGGCGGGTCGACGCTTAATAACGATTCCTTTGTTGCGACGGAACTGCCATTACGAACGCGACTACGACTACTACCTAAGCCAACACCATCACTACCACCGGCGCAACCGCCGCCGTCGTCGTCATCACTATCACCACCGCCATACCGCAGCCACCATCACCAACGGATAATGAGAAGGTGGCCCGAGGGAGCCACCACGAGCAAGCGGAGGCGGGAAGTTGCGGCGCGGTCGCTCTTCCAACAACGCGCCAGAAACACACCGACGTTGGGCTGGCTGTTACTCCTCACACAAAATCGTAGGAGAACCTACAGTATGCAAGGCGCGGACAACGTACACCATAAACACAGTGCATGCGCTGCCGCTACCGCCGCCGCGCCGCGCCGCGCCGCAGCCGCAGCCGCTGAAGAATCGAGAGAGGGTTAAGCTCGCGAGGCGAGCATCTGCCGACGCAGTATATTTTACCCGGCGTAAACGGGCAGCGACCGCCCGACCACGAAACCACCTCGCATCCCCGATATATATCTGATTGGCGAGATTTAACGAGGAGACCCGCGGCCCGGATAAGATTCATGGAGGAGATCTGAGCGCGCAAGAGAGATGGAGCACCTTCACGCCGTGAATAACGAGCAACGTGAGCAGGGCGTGGCCCTTCCGATCCTTGCGTGGACCTCGAAGACCTTATCGGTGGTCTACGCTGGACGGGGAATTTAGGCGCTATTTCGTACTGAATTCAGTTAACGTAAATCATAAATCGCATAAATGATAAGGATATTTATTCTTGTTTATATTTGGAGGAATCTTTACATCTCAAAATATTATAATTTACCATGTCAATTGTGTAGAAAAAATGACGATTTTATATGAAATCGCATAAAATTTAGAGAAGTCAAGATTATTATGCACATGTTTGTTTACACATATCAGTTTTGCAAGTTCTCATAAAGCGGGATTGTTACCTGTCTTGGTCAGAAACAACGCCTGAATATTTATGGTAACATCATGACTTGAGAAGGGTAACATAGTACGAGATGCCGTGAAATTTCATATTGCCGATGAGATAGTTCCCTATGAAATTGCTTGAATGGTCCCGTCGAGGCCCGCCTCATAATTTCAGGGCGCGCAGCATAATAAGTCGTGCCGGGGCGTGTTACGTATCGCTTAGAATAATGAGAACCGGAGTTGTTAACCAATTGCTAAAAAGCATACAGTTAAATCATGATACTTCCGACATGATATTAAAAACAACATTGTTGTAGAACTTAAACATTTACACTATGTAATTTCAACCAAAATGTATGGGAAAGATATTCTCTTAAAATAAACACGAAATAATCTCAAATGTGCTGAACGTAAACGACTGGCAATGGAGTTCATTAAGCGAGCTGTAGAATCTTAAAAGAAGCATTACCGAGAGCACAAAATAAACGCCGTTGTAAAAACCGTGTTACGTAAGTATCGCGTATCCATGAATCTGGAGTACGAAACAAATTTACCGTTTCCTCCAGATTTATTGACCTTCGCTAGGCCATTCCACTTTATCTTATAAACCTTATTTAGGATTAATGACGTGGGAACGAACCGCCGCGAAGATCGATAGCGCCCAAGACTTCGTTATAGCCTCGTATTTCTTCGACTGATAAACAGTTATTTTTCTCGGTAAATCATTTTCGATATCTGTATGTATATAAGAATTTATTGTTCTTTATTGAAACTGTGCTGTTTCGAAAAAATTAGCGATGTAATTGTTTATAATCTCGTACAAATGGATCGTATATTAAATGGACGAATGGAAGGAATGCAGAGAGCGCGCAATGCGGAGGATGATTATCAATCGAGGAAATCACGAGCCCTTTGGCTTCGGAATGCTATCGCGGGAAACAAAGTCTCTGCAGAAACTTTAATTCATTCCTCGCTTACGATAGAGAGAGCCATGTCTCTCTGCGGGATACCAAAGATTTCCGATGGTGGAGATACGGAATATTAAAAACGTTTGTCTCATGTGTATTCGCTTCGATATTATACAACGACATTGTTCGTGCACGGTTTATAAGATGAAAACTTGAGATTGGATGTCCGCCGAAGTTATAAATTACTGCTAAAATTTATCCTAAGATAGTATGTTTAAATTAAAGCTAATAGAATTAAAAAATAAAATCATAGTTAAGAGTTACAGTAATCCTTTTCTTCAGACAATTATTAGCCATTTAAGAGCAGCAAAATGACTTTGATATTAAACCGAAGCCAACGCAGATCGATATTTGTAAGCGATACTTTTCCACGGGTTTCCATATGTAATATATGACTCCCATAAGTAATATATGTTTCCATCGGATATTTGATAACTTTAATCATCCTTGTTTTTCTTTAGTTGTGTGGGATAGTACAACTTATATAGTTACATTTTTTTAAACTTTGATAACTTCATAAAAAGAGGGTATATTTTTATGATCAATAGATACTAAGGTTTTTTAATATTAAATACCGGATTTGTAAATTTCCCGCTTAGCAAAAATATTTTTTGAAATATTGTAAACATTTAAATCAACAATGAACAAAAAGTACTATCGGCAGTGATGCATTATTATTAAATTTTTAATGCATGAAAACATAAAATCGATTGAAGTCTATAAATGGTTGAAAAAACAGTTCATAGACGATTTTTTTTTTGCGGATTCAAGTGTTCCAGTGATGTAGAAATTTTAAACAAAGATGAGTCGAAAACGAACCACACGCTCGCCGATTGTGGAACATCTGTTAATGATAAAACATGTGAATAATTTATTCCAAGCTAAAAGATGAATTACCGTTTGTAAAACTACAAACATTTTACAAATTAGTATGGGAAGTATTGAAACTATTGTTAATAAAGAATTAAAATAAAGTGAATGCTTATTGGATGCAACAAATTTTGACAAATAAAAACAAAACTACGTATACAAACACAACATTACATAACTATGCAACTTTTGAACTGCTATCTAAAATAGGGAGACGTGTTTTTGAAGTCTATTGTGAATACGAATAAAATTTGAGATTATTTCCGGAGTTGCAACAGTTATCAAAGAAATGTCAATTTGCAAAATTAAATATGCATGCAGCCAAAAAGCTTCTTTGAAGAGGATATAAAAAAATTTCCTCACATTTGAAAAAAAATGCTTGCCATTTCAGAATAAATACAAAGAATAATAATTATATTATATTCAAAATAAAACATTTTATATCATCAAAAAAAATCAGTCTGTTAATATTTGAACGTCCCAGTATATTTTACCATTTTAGGAAGTGACTGAGTTCTTAAAGACACTAAATGTCTGCTCTCTTAGGAACGTAGACGTCCCTCGTCCTTAACAAATACCAGACCATCTTAATGAGTTCACAGTTTTCCTCGTATATTCCCCACTTGCTCCTCTCGCTCTTGCGCTTTCATCATTCGAAGAGTGAAGAATCCACTTCGCATCGCGCAGTACCTGCATCGTCATCATCGTCAGTCGCGATAATGAGGACATCGTGTGCCGTTAACAAGACGCCGTCACATCTCGCTGTTCTCCACCCTTCGTACCTTCTCTCCTGCGACGCAGGAATGTCATAACGCGGCAAGCTTACGAATGTGCTTAGCTGACGCCGCATACTTGCTGGCGCGAGGCGTCAGAATCGTGCGCGTCGTTTTGCGACAGCGAGCTCCTTCTTCACAGTCGACAGCTTACAACGACCTTAAGAAAACGTACCGGAAAGGCGACGCGAACTGTACGAGACAGCGCGAACTATTTCTCGAGGTTGTGACCGCAATTCGTGAGCGCAATTCGTGAGGACGGCTCGTTAAGTTGTCGCGAAAGATAAAAAAAAATCGCATCAAAGTACAGTTGAAAAATTATAAAATTAAAAGCGTTTGTTAAAAGCTTTCGACCGTTTTTAATTTGAATTTATTAATTTATTCTTTTAAGATATCCGATCAATTGCATCTGCAAACTCAATGTTGAACCGGTTAGGAAATGACGTCGAGGCGAATGAGAAGGGACATCGAAACGACAAGGTAATAGCAAGATCGGTCATTTTAAATTGCTTTTGTTCAGTTTTTCTGTACATTGACGCAGCGTTCCAGCGTATATATATATAGAAGATGCAATGCTATCTTCCACTCTCTGTATTAATCTATCGAATATTTTCGTAAGTATATGTCTCCATTGACGTATCTCACCAGAAAAAAAGAAGTATCAAATCAACACTGATATGCTTGTATATATGTATACGAATATATAATCTTGAAACAAGATTATATTGCGTTAAACGAAGAAAACTTGCTTGAATGAAGTCATTTATATAGTTAAACGAAGTTTTATATAGTTTAACCAAGAAAAAAAAGTTAAAATAAAAAGTGGAAATTCTTATGAGAAGATTATATGAAGGGGTTAAAGCCATAGTGGTGTAAGTCACATTTTTTGACCACTTTTTCTGTTTTTTTCTTTCGACATATCTGCATGTGTAGACTGCACCTATGAACTCAACTCGATAAGTTAAAAAAAGTGACTTACACCACTATGGCTTTAACCCCTCCATATATTCTTGCGTTTATACAAGCATATCAGTGTTGATTTGACACTTCTTTTTTTTCTATATACAAAGCGGAAATATTTGACAATAGTGCGATCACATGGAGGCAAACGAATGACAGCTGTAATATCAAACAGTCTCATAACTGGCGGCATCGTATTAACATATTAATACGTATCCGCGTGCACCGCATCAGTATGCATGTAAGCCGATGTTCGCCGGGGCTTCGTCGTCCGGCTTAAACGGAGGGTGATCCCGGGGGCACTATGGGCAGACGATCAGAGGGGAACAAAAGAGGGAGGGAGAGGGGAGAAGAAGACAGTATCGTAATACTCGTGAGCCTCGGGACACATTAAGAGGATCATATCGTTCGCGTTTAAGATACGCAAGACATTTCGGTTTGATCCGAAACGCGATGAGCCCCGTGACGTATCCGTGAGACCAGACGCGCTTACAGGTCAGATTAGAGGGTATAGTCTCACGCGTACGTTCAGACGGCAGCTCGTCGCTTTTAATGCGATAAAGGTGTTCGTGCCCTCCGGGTATATTACTCCGTTGAACTCTGCCCGAGTGAAGACGGGCATTACATGTAACTCTTTTTCCTTCGAGCCTCTCGAGACCGCTTTCATTTAACAATAAGTCATGAAGTCGACTAAAAGATATGATATCGCCGCTCGAGAGTGTTCACTAACGAATACGATATATTTTCTGACGTTATTGTATTTCCTTTGTCTTACGTCAGCTCTAAGGAAGATTTTAACGCGTTACGTTGATAATTTATTCCATTAATCTTTTAAAAGATAGGCGAAGATAGAAGAGCGCAGTTTATATTATAGCGTATAATAATATTAGCAAAAGTGTTTATCAGATTATTGATAATTATTTTAAGATCAAATTTTATGTTCTCGCTGTGTCAGCGAAAGATAAGAGTAACATAATAATTATGTTTCATACAGATGGTTTTGATTAAAGATAAATATTTGCAGAGAGATTCATATTTAATAGTATTGACTCAATAATTGGTGTATCTCGCGTTATAAAGAATGCAAATGTGAAAATGTTAAATGCAAAAGCTATTTTTTATTAACGCGTATAAATTGTATCAAATTGAAACCGATATTGCTACGATTCATTGACATTTTTGTGACTCAAATATTCAATGAAGTATCTGATCATCAATTAATCTAAATTGATGAATTATTTCATGATTTCATGTAAAACTTTTATGAAATATATTTATTACGGGTTTAAAGAATAGAAATAGAGAAGCTGATAACATACAGTATATATTTGTAATAAATAACTATTAAACTGATTATATTTTATATATTTTTATTTTAGTTGCAATTTATAATTCATACATCTTTCTCATTGATGCATGTTACATATGTATTGCGTTATATACATAGATAATATTATCTTAAGAGAATACACGCGAAAGATAAAAATATATCAGTGTTTTTCAGATTTTACAGGAATATTTACAAATATTCCTGTAAATTCTGAAAAACACTAATATATTCTTATCTTTCGCGTGTATTCTCTTAAGATAATATTATCTATGTATATAACGCAATACATATGTAACATGCATCAATGAGAAAGATGTATGAATTATAAATTGCAACTAAAATAAAAATATAATACACGCGAAAGATAAGAATATATTAGTGTTTACAGGAATATTTGTCAAATATTCTTGTAAAATCTGAAAAACACTGATATATTCTTATCTCTTTCGCGTGTATTCTCTTAAGATACTATTGTATATATCATATATGTACATATATATATATATACATATATGTGTATATATTGCATTATTGTACATATGTATATTGCATTATTCATATATAGGTGCAATATTATATATTCAAATATATTTATTATAAATTTTTGTTTGTTCATTCGGGTTTGTTTTGCCATGTCTGACAAGTTGTTAACCTGACGGAGGTTACATGGTGTACTAGCCGGTACCATTCATTGTCCTCATGGTGGTAGTGGTAGTGGTAGTGGTTGTTGGGCAGCAACTGCGGTCATAATCACAGCAACAGTTGTTTGGGAAAAGATAGCTTAATAACGGACAATGATACAGGAGATCCTCGAAAAATCCAGGTAAAGAGTTCTATAAATAAAAATAAAATACATGTACAACACATAATGCAAATTGGAATATAATATTAAATATTTAAGATATATACAGTTTCTCAGCGACTGATTGAATGTACCTATATAGTACAATTAGCTATAGCTAATTGATACGAAAAAGGCAATCGACGAGAATTGTTTTACAATATCTCAACATAACATAAACAAAAACGAACATAACATAACGTAAACAAACAAATATCTATAATCTTGCTACAAACATCTTCGTTCACGAATTTTCAAGAAAATTCGTAACAGTGCAAGTGGTACGATTTGATTAGTTTCATGTGAGAGTCACTTTATACATATATATACTATATAATTAAATTAAATTTAGAGTAATTTTTTATTTTGCCTATAAATAGAAATGAAAGATATAGTTTCTATACTAATACTTACAGCCTCTTTGATCATGACGCAAGCCATGGCAACGAATAGACACAGCAATACTGCACGCATGTTTAGATTTGCTACTGCTCTTATTGTTAGCTCGATTTCTGGTGCTATGGTACAGAGCTATGATGCTAAAGCATTTTTATACTGAGCTTATGAATATTGACCTATTTTTCGCCATTGATCTCGGATAATACGCTTTTGTATTTCCATTTGTCTGCCACTTGTTATGCTTTGTGGCAGACAATTAGGCACTGACAATTCTATGAAAGATCAAACTATATTATGCACATTTTCAAGTGTGCAGCGTTCCTGGCAAAATTGTCCCGCATTCGTTAAGATGTCAAACTAACACATATACACACATAAGTGTAAGTGTATAAAGTACACATCAAACAGACACAAAACACGCGCCCTTCACCTATAAAATTACAGGCGTTCTTTCCGTTTCAAACCGTTGCTCGTATAGATTATTCAGATTAATAGCTAATACATTTATATTAGGACGAACAATATTTTGCATCAATATTATTCGTCGAAACATTGTTTTCTCTTATACAGACAGTCAATGTTTAAGTTATTTAATCATTAAGAGAAATATGTCTTTAATATAGAATAGAAGGTACTATATCGAATCATTTTGTAAAATCCATTACTACTAATAATCATAAATGATTATTAGTAATAATGATTATTAGTAATGATCATAAATGATTATTAGTAATAATGGATTTTACAAAATTATTCGATATAGTACCTTACAAAGTATAGTACCTTACAATGTAGAATAGAAGGCTATTCTACATTAAAGACATATTTCTCTTAATGATTAAATAACTTAAACATTGACTGTCTGTATAAGAGAAAACGATGTTTCGGCGAATAATATTGATGCAAAATATTGTTCGTCCTAATATAAATGTATTAGCTATTAATCTGAATAATCTATACGAGCAACGGTTTGAAACAGAAAGAACGCCTGTAATTTTATAGGTGAAGGGCGCGTGTTTTGTGTCTGTTTGATGTGTACTTTATACACTTACACTTATGTGTGTATATGTGTTAGTTTGACATCTTTACGAATGCGGGACAATTTTGCCAGGGACGCTGCACACTTGAAAATGTGCATAATATAGTTTGATCTTTCATAGAATTGTCAGTGCCTAATTGTCTGCCACAAAGCATAACAAGTGGCAGACAAATGGAAATACAAAAGCGTATTATCCGAGATCAATGGTGAAAAATAGGTCAATATTCATAAGCTCAGTATAAAAATGCTTTAGCATCATAGCTCTGTACCATAGCACCAGAAATCGAGCTAAGAGCAGCAGCAAATCTAAACATGCGTGCAGTATTGCTGTGTCTATTCGTTGCCATGGCTTGCGTCATGATCAAAGAGGCTGTAAGTATTAGTATAGAAACTATATCTTTCATTTCTATTTATAGGCAAAATAAAAAATTACTCTAAATTTAATTTAATTATATAGTATATATATGTATAAAGTGACTCTCACATGAAACTAATCAAATCGTACCACTTGCACTGTTACGAATTTTCTTGAAAATTCGTGAACGAAGATGTTTGTAGCAAGATTATAGATATTTGTTTGTTTACGTTATGTTATGTTCGTTTTTGTTTATGTTATGTTGAGATATTGTAAAACAATTCTCGTCGATTGCCGTCTTCGTATCAATTAGCTATAGCTAATTGTTATGTACTATATAGGTACATTCAATCAGTCGTGAGAAACTGTATATATCTTAAATATTTAATATTATATTCCAATTTGCATTATGTGTTGTGCATGTATTTTATTTTTATTTATAGAACTCTTTACCTGGATTTTTCGAGGATCTCCTGTATCATTGTCCGTTATTAAGCCATCTTTTCCCAAACAACTGTTGCTGTGATTATGACCGCAGTTGCTGCCCAACAACCACTACCACTACCACTACCACCATGAGGACAATGAATGGTACCGGCTAGTACACCATGTAACCTCCGTCAGGTTAACAACTTGTCAGACATGGCAAAACAAACCCGAATGACAAACAAAAATTTATAATAAATATATTTGAATATATAATATTGCACCTATATATGAATAATGCAATATACATATGTACAATAATGCAATATATACACACACATATATATATATATATATACATATATATTAGTACATCTATTATTTCATCTATGTTAACGTTACATTGTTGGATTATACGTTCGATTAATGGGAATTTTGCGCTCTTATTAATGACATTGGATTATGATGTTAGAGAAGACAACAAAATGACGAGGAAATAACTATCAACGATACAACTTACACTTATATAAGCGATACTCTGTTGCACGGATAATGACATTTCTTTATGATATAACAGATTTAAATGTCAGAGCTATAATGAATCATATTTAATTACGGGATATTTAGATATTTTAGATGTAACATGAAAAAGTGCAACTTCTCAATAACTCGGCTACTGTATACAAATTACTGACATCCTTTTTCCCCCACAAATCAAGCGGAAGAAAAAGATCCTCGATCATCCATCATCGTTAGCATTTCATTCAGTGACAGTCGGTCGACCGACTGCTGCCGTTGACTATGAAAGCTGTGTAAACTTGCCAAACAAACAAACGTTTTATGGTTGTTCAATAGCGACATCGTCTCCGTAATGTCATGACGCATACGTTTCCCAGCGCATAAGATAAAGTGCATATATTTTACGGAGCAACGGCTGCATTTTTCATTCTCCAAGAAAAAATCGATATTGAGTCTTCATCAAGATAGCTCTCCCTGGTGTGTGCCCTTTCTCTCTTCTCTTTCTAATATAATCTAATATTCTTTTACCAGAGAAAAGTTCCAGAGCAGCTCTAGTTGCAGCCTTTACATATATTCAACGTCCCGCCAAGAACATGATGATATATTATTTAATCACGATAATATCCATTGGATCACATATCACTTTGATAAATAAAATTTCTAATTATATTCTAAAAATTGAAATCTTAAATCAGACAAATTGTTTCTTTTTGATATCTAAAATTGAAATACGAAACTAAGGATTTAGCAAGCGTCTCTTAAGACATTTTTTTTTTATTTGGATAGTTTCCACACACTTGTAGAGAAAATTTACTGCGTGACCGTCAATTTCAGCTTCGCGTATCCGGCGTATCGGCTCGCTTATCAAAGTAGGTAGCGTTTCGTAGCATCGGAAATAGATAGAAAATGGTCGGCCAATATTTACTACGACGCTTTGACTGTCGTTCCAGCCGTGCCAGCGGCATTTCGCGAATCGATTCGTCTCGATCGGGACCCCCGTATTCTACCGAAGAGGAGAATTTCACCGGAAGCGATGTACAATCGTCGCGACGCCGGCGGGTCGTGTGCCGTGGGGGAGGGAAGGGGAGATGGAGAAGCGTCGCGGAGCGGAGCGGCGGTGGATGGAGAAGCGGTAGACGCTCGCGACGACATGGAAGGTGAATTTGGGCGCGGGAGAGATCACGAGCGGAGTGAAAAATGAAGGTACGAAACGGGGAATCGCACGGGGGGAAGCTTGACGCATTGCGGCGGGGAAATATGGGTCGTCCCGATTATGTCGGGACGAGCACCGCGCCGGAATCTGACAGTGGCAGAGTGACGCCGCAAAACCTCATACATCTCGTGTATAACTAATGTCCGCATATATCACCTCTTCGTCTCCTGTGTGTATTTCCTTTCTTTTTTTTCTCTCTCGCAGAGCAATGCATGCCACGCGTGCGCTCAGCGGAGGTTTGCTCCTCGTGCGTTCGAGCGCGATGGAACCTGTCCGTTTCATTTAAATGCAACGCGGAAAACGCGCGCCCCGTGCGCTCCAGCACGCTTCGGGCGGTATAGACTTCATGGAAGATAGGGCGCGAGAGATGATACATTACCTTCTGGCCCGCTTCGCTTCCCCGATCGCGCGCTCCGTGTACATTGTTTGAAAATCGTTTCCTCTTATTTGCAAATTAGTCGTACTCTCGGATATTTATAGGCGGCTCGGCTGGAAATGATTTTTTTGAAAACTCTTGTCGACACTTGGTGTGCGAAATAATTGATGCCTTAAAAACTACTGTGACTTTCCTGAGTTTCTTCAATGCGGTTTCCTATTATTTATCGTGTCGTAATGAGAGGAAATAGATATAAGAATATAGAGAAATTATTAGTTAGCGCATAATTTTCTTCATTTTATTAAATATCTAAATCTGCTCAGAAGAAAGAGAGAGAGAGAGAATTAACTTCGTTAAAACTTTGTCTCTTCATCCTGCGATATTTGATTGACAACGATAGATTGACAATGATAGATGTCCGTCTAATTCTACACGTGTCATTCTTCAATTCGTTTTTGCAAATTGATAGACAAATTTCAATTACACTTTAACCTTTAAATAATTTAATGTAATAAATCACGTGAATCAATTGAAATTCAATGTCTTGCCTCATTGAACCAGCTTGATGTCTTTTTTCGTAGTAGGTGGTCCGAACAGTGCAGTGGATGAAAATTAAAGAACGTTAAAAGGGCATCGTGCTCGTTAGCACGATGGGTCAACCTGCTTCAACCTGCAGCCGGCAGTTAATTGGTGTTCGGTCGGCGAGGAATACCGGTCTTTGACAGGTCTGTCTCGAGGAGCGGCAGTCTGAGAGTTGTGTTTACACTGTGGACAAAGTCAGCTAGCAAGGCCCGAGATGCCTGGACAATACGAAGTAGCGCCCTGGATCCTTCGCGGTCCGATCCCGTTTTCAAGCGCCGCCGTGCTAATCGACCACCGCGATCGTCACCACTGTTCCATCGTGCCCGAAAGTCCTTTTGTGTCCTTAATCGGCGCAAGACGTCGTGCATCCAGACGTTCTACGTTTCGAGCACCTACCGATTTTTTTTTCTTTCGTCTCTTTTCATATCTTTCCTCTTTCTCTGTCTTCCTCTCCCGGATGCGACGGCGACGTATCCATTTTTGCCTGTGCTCGAAGCTTTGCGTTTTCTCGAGTGGATTCCCCGCTTCCCCCATCTCAACCTGCCATATTCCTCTAGCAGGTATGTGCGCGAGCATTCACCCCGGTACGAATGCAGGTGTGCGCTGGGCCGAATAAGCCCAGAAGAGGCGCGAGGATGATGGCAACTCGTGCGTCTCCAAGCTCCGTCGACGACGCTGTCGTCACGAGACTGCCGCGGCAACCACTTCCGTCTGCGCGCTTCTCGTTTCTACGAACGTTTCGTCACGCTTGTCACATGCTTACCGCACGAAAGAGACCGCGGTCTGGTAAAAATATTGTGATGGTCGGTAGCGTCGTTATTGTCCACCGCTCTGTGTTCGCCACTACCTATCAGGCAGCGAACGATGCAGAAGCGTATGCGGTTTGCACCGAAGAAAAGCATGACGTACGACGTGGTATAGCATTATGTTAAAAAAATTTTTACTGTTTAATAAGATACATTATGCAAAAGTATAATATTTAAGGTAGAAATTGTAAAATACTTGTTGTGCGCAAGCTTCGACCTGTTTTGACGATAAGCGCGTTATTGCGCAAGTTATTGCGATATCGTAGAATGACCTACATAGGTACATTATCGCTGATGAAGATGCTTACGTGGCATTTAAATACTGACTGTTCTGTTTGCAACTTGAGTTTTACTGATATTAATAAACCTTTAAATATAAAATATTAGATAGGTCAGTTTAATTTTTTATCTATTAATTGAGAATCGTACGCGAGAATATCTTATCATCAAGTATGTAGGTAATAATACCATGTACTGATGTTTGTTATCTTTGTTAAGTACATAAATAATCTTAAGTACATAAATAAATTTATTATATATGTATCTGTTGATGGTCATACTCTAGTGTATAAATTAGATATACATGCACTAATGTCTTGATAATGCACAGTTCACATAACAATTATGTGATAAGAAATCTCTGAAAGCTGGAAGATTGTTTAAATATTATTTAATATCTTTAATCTATGTCTGCAGTCTCTCTCTCCCCTCCCTCCCTTTTTCTTACATTTTACTACATAAGATTATTTGCTTTGTATGATAAGCATCGGTGTTCACCTGGCAGAGATTTAATCTTTTACAAATGATGATAACACACATTAAGTTACAATAAATGCACTATTCTTAATATTTTCAGGATATTCAATATGGATTTTTGCATAAATTTTATTTTCGTTATGTAAAAGTGAGCTATGTAAAAATATAAATATTGATAAAATTATTTATATCAACACGTTTATATTTATCTTTACGACATATGATAAGCAGGTAGATAATATCGTGGCATTATTATTACGTTAGATCTAGCTTATCTCGAGTTGGTCGACGGAAAAAGATGACACGTGTGCTGAATATAATTCGGTGGGCGTTACTATATGTATGTTGAACGCACAGATATCCAAGACTGCAGTTGTGATCGGTGGGGAGTCCTAGGCTGCGCTGCGGAACGTTTCTCATCCGTTTGGACATGAGCTCACCAGGGAGACCCCATTATCCTCAGCCCATAAACATTAAGCGGCGTCTCGCCGACGAATGTCCGTTAAGAATGCTATCGTGTGCCACCGTATCGTGGCGAGAGGAGAAACTCGAGTTTCGATGTTGGCAGCCTACCGAGATAATGACCGGGACATTCACATTGGATATCGCGCGAGTGAGACCTTGCCGTCGAGCCGTTAACGGAGACGAAACTGTCGTCTGTGCTTGTATAATCAATGCAGGCGCGTTTGGTTTTAATTATCGCCGGAGAAACGCGGCATGAATAACGGCAGATACCGCCGTGCCGCGACGACCGGTTTTAGAGAATAATCTCGTCGACTGCGACTGCTGTCTCGTCCGCTTTCAAGGAATTGTTTGTAAAAAGAAATATGCGACCTTGAGCATAAACACGTCAATTGGCACAACGAAGTTAAATGATCAGGTGCAAATATTGTATTAAATTTTTTTTTGCTACGTTATTCCAATAATTATTCACACAGTTGCTGCCTTTAGTAGTAAACAAGATTTATCTATTGAATCTTTTTAATGATCGTGCATGTAATTGCATTAAGCAGTAAATTATATCGTAACGTACATGTACAGAATACTATATAAAAAAATCAAAGTGATTCTATATAATGACTTAGCAAATACAAGGCAGTGTTGTTTCACATTATAGAATCACCACTTATGTGCAAATTACTGAAAGTTAAAACGCAGCCGCTTCCATACTTTAGTTTAGTGCTCGTGTGACCGCCGGGCAACTCGTGTCGTATCGTCTTTCGTAACGCCATTCACACGTCGAATTATATCTAGTTCCGCTGACTGCACATCATTCAAACATATTTTCCTTATATGTCTGTTATCTTCTCTTCTCTGTTGATGTTAAAAACTTATCGTGTATGCATGTGGAGTGAGTACAAAGTGTTTTGAAACTATCTGATATATTTATGGATCTTTTTGTTAATTTGAAGACAAGGAAAGAAAGACTTTAACGTAAGTATTGAATGATACATTTTTTGTTAAAACCGGATTTTTTTAAATTATAAAAGTTTCAGATGTGGGGGGATAATAATTCGGAATATCATGTAAATATCAAATATGCTATAGACTGCAATATCACAGTATCAATTTAAAAAAATCGGAATTTATATATTGATAAGCATTAAGTACAAAAATAGCACGTATTTAGTAATACTTTTCAAAGTTCAAAATATCGTGAGCCCGTACAGAGAACAGCATCATGATACGAAAAACTTGAGCAAGAACGTTATCTCGTTTAGCAAACAAACATATTTAGCAAACATCTGGTGTTAAAATTGGCATCGAAATTAATATCGGAGATTGGACATTGCTTAAATACGACATTGAAAATAAATTAAACTTGCCTGATATATCCGTTATTTAAAACATATGGAAGGAATAATTGCGAAAATATCCATTTTCATACATCGTAGCGTGTGCACGAACGCTTCAAAATTGTTTTGTTCTACGTGGCACATTATGTGATCGTTGTGTATAATAGTCGGTTCGTATATAGATACACGTCTGCCTCGCCGTTGCGCGAGACACTACCATGTCTCTTGATACGCGCGACCGTTATCGTTCGGCATAGGGAATAACCTCGGGAATAACATATTTATTAGCGGAATTGAGCAAGTCAGTGAAGCCTCGAACCTCGTATTGACTTTATAAGTGAGTGACAGTGTACTTTTCGCTTTGCGGCTCGTAATCTCGTGTCGATAGGAATGCTGAGCGCTGAGACACAAATCTAGAAGGAGGAATCTGGGTATCGTGCATGGGTGCCGTCTCATCGTCAGCGATATAATTCGTAGTCGTCATCGAGCAGTTGAATGCGCGAGCGAGCGAAACTGAATTGGTGATTATATCGATACGGAAACAAACGACGAAAACGCGACACTGGCGCAACAATTCGAAACGTGATGGTCATCAATGTCATCGATTCATTAACCGAGGTCATATTGAATATTCAGAGCGATGGGTAAGAAAATATTTCCTGTTATAAATTAGCATTTATGACTAATAGTCAAGGACAACAATTTTATTATCTTGTAATTTGCAAAGTATATATTTATTCGTATATATTATATGTACATACAATATATAGACGTTTATATCTAGTGTAATGTAATTTTTCTCTATTTAAACGATGAATTTTATTGCCTTGTCATGATTCTCCTTGAATGCCTGTTAGTATAAAAAAGATCTAATTTAAACCATAATTATTAATTATATAATTGCATGTGAAAATAGACTTTTAGTATTATCGGTATGGCGCATTGAAGCGTAAAAATAATACATATTCAATTTCCCTTTCTCTTACTTTCTCTTACTTTCTTTCACATTTTGGCACGTAATCATTGTAATGGTAAATTGTAATTTATTAGATTATATTTTATAGGTTAAACAAACAATTTTATTTTTAATACATATCATTTTACATGTCTTTCGTAATCTTGACCTTAGAGATACGCGTACGATACTTGTTCGCTATAATGCTGTGCATTGCGAACATGATCATTTATGGTCTGAAAGTGAATATCGCGACGGCTATTATTGGTATGGTGAAGAAAAAACCAGGTATACCAGATTGGTCGGATGAGTGTCCGGAATTTGATGTTCCTGGGAATGCCGTCACCGATATCGACGGTCCATTCGATTGGACGTCAAGCCAGCAAGGTTTGGTCATTAGTATATATTTTGCTGGATATCTCATCGGTATGTTTCCATCGGGATATTTGGCGGATCGGTAAGTGACGGTATTTTTATATTTAAAACTTTTTCTTATATATAAAAATATTTCCTTGTATATAATTCTCAGGACACATATATCTCTCTATAAATTGTGGTAATGAGGTTTGTCGGTGCAGGTTCAACACGAAGAACGTATTGTTAATTTGCGTGCTGGCAAATGGAATTTTAACGATATTGGTGCCGATCGCGGCGAGCTCGTTGTACATGCTATACGTCGTAAGATTTTTGACCGGCTTTGTGAGCGCGGCGAATCTTCCTATAGTAAACGTTCTTCTGGGAACATGGGTCGTATACGAGGAGAAAAGCACGTGGGTCGGCATCATATACGCCGGAACGTCGCTCGGCACCGTGATATCTATTCTTACCTCGGGATTGATATTAAATTACGTGGGCTGGAAGGCTATCTTTTACATCCACGGAATATTACCGTTGATCTGGTGCGTCATTTTTTATATATTTTTCGCCGGTTGTCCAGAAGAGCAAAAGTATATAACGGAGCAGGAAAGATCGTTCATCGTGACCTCGTACGGCCATCGTGCGCCCGGCTCCTCAAAGACGAAGGTTCCGTGGAAAAGTATATTTACATCGGTACCATTTTTGGCTCTGATCGTCACGAATACCTTAGGCAACTTTTGTTGGTATTTCTTGCTCACCCAGTTGCCGCTTTACATGAACAAGATACTGCGATACGATATCACATCGGTGAGTGCGAAATAGGGATAATAACATATGTAATTTTTTCTTGGATTATGTTATAGAGACGTAACCACGTACTACGTATTTCAAGTTATGTTAAATCCAAAAGATATCGCGAGCAGAATAATATTTTGCATTTCGTATATAGTAATATTATTTTATTCTGTATGACGTGTGTAGTTATGTGAAATAGATCTCAACTCTTGGTGTAAATTTTTTCTGAAATACTTTACAGAATGCCGCTATCGTTTGCACGCCATATCTCGTGAACGCCTTCACTAATCCACTAATCGGAAGGGTTTTAGATTGGGGACGGAAAAAGGGATTCTGGTCGCAGACGGTTGCACGTAAAATTGCGGTGTTTATAAGTATGTATTTGAGATGGAATTCACACATAATAGTATAGCTCTATGAATATGAGTACCTTCGACATTATATAGAAATATAAATCACATTTATAGCAGCTGATTAAGAATAGTTCTGTAAACAACAGGATTTTTGTGTTCGTAAAAAATCATAAAAATACTGAATTATTTTTAATGATGACCATATTGATCATATTTTTAATAACCTTATTACATGGTACGCATAATTATATTATGGTACATTCTCTTTTAATTAATTAATTAAATAACTAATAACAAAAAACAAGCTCTCCAGATACACAATCAAAAACACGATATAAGGCAAATGAGAGCTATACGCTGATATTAAAGCGAGAGATTTAAAATTTGTTTAATAAATTTTAAATCTCTCGCTTTAATATCAGCGTATAGCTCTCATTTGCCTTATATCGTGTCTTTAATAAAATAACATTTCTCTCTTTTTTATTTTAACTTTAGCAATCCATAACATTAACGGATGTAATAGCACAACTAAAAGAATTAAATTTGAATTATATAATTTACATATTAATGAAAAATAGATGAAGCATTGTTTGCAAATATTTTCCGCGTGACCCTTACGACCGGCCGAGATTTCGAATAATGCACGCGACATTGTAATTTCTGTTACTATTTTTGATAAGAATACGTACATATTTTTGTAACATTTATATCAAATTATAATTGATATAAATCAACTGTATCATGCATCGTACTGATTTTTATACTTTTTAATATTATATACATATATTTAGTATATTGTATACCTGAATAACTTGTCATATTAAATTAAATATATATACGTTCAGTTACATAACAGAGATTTCTGATATATTTAATGTAATTCTCTTTCTTACAGGCACTATACCACCTAGCATCTTTCTCGTTGTAATCGCGTACATTGGCTGCGATCGTTTGACATCGACCGTGCTGCTAACTTTCAGCATAGTAGTCTGTGGTGCTATATTTGTTGGCCATCTTTGTAATCAGAACGATCTGGCTCCGAATTACGCAGGAATCCTCATGGGCATTACAAATACTCCAGGCACTATCTCTGCCTTTATTCTGCCACCGATAGTTGGTGCTCTCGTAGCAGAAGGAGTAAGTTGAACACTTAATACGTGATCAAATAAAAAGAAAAAAGAAAGAAGTGTCCGTTAAGAGCAACGTGACGTGATCGCCAATTTCTTGAATTTTTAATAAGTTATGCACAGAGATTCTACTTGAAGTTTTACGAAAGGTGAAACGACTTTAACCCGAGATACGAAAGTTAAGCTGATATTCGCTCTAAGAGACACTGAATCCTAATTGCGTAATCAACTGTGAAGTTAACTTTATTGTGACACAAGATCTTTAAAATGAGAAATTTGATATTATGTTATTTGCTTGTCATAATGTCCGAAGTAATTTTGTAACGTATTAAATTTTATAGCTTGTTTTAAAGTGTGGCTGTAAAAATAACATTTTAACATTGATGTTTACTTCAGTCGTTTACTTAATATTCAACCGTGTCTGACAGCATACCATAGCGCGTTGGAGAGTCGCATTTTGGATTACCATCGTCGCCCAAGTTGTCGCTTTCTTGGTATTTGCGGCCTTCGGATCAGCCAAAATTCAACCGTGGAATTATCCGGTACCGGATGTTGAAAATTGGGAAGTCGACGAAGGACAACCACAACAAGATCAGCAGGAACAAGAAACGAAGACTTAAACTGAGACTACCTTTGAATAGAAATTGAGACTACCTTATTAAAAAAATCAAAAAACGTATTTTTTTACAAGAATCTTCTATCACGTCTATTGTATAGACAAGAAATGTTATTTAGATAAATTGAATAAGTGCGATACAATAATTTATCATAAAATGAAATCAAGAAGTTCGCGATTTTATATAATACATTCCTCATATTTATATTAAATCAACTTTTTTTTTATATTTTGATATATCTCATTATTTTTTAAGAACCATTTTTTATAAATCTATCAAGATTAATTAGCGGATGTAATACTTAATTGTATCACTTTATATAATGTATGTTATATACAATATATCTATATGTATTGATAATATCTTGCAAAATCAAAATTTTAATCAAAAATTTTGTTAATATGCATATCATCAATACCAAAGTTTTAGCTGCCATATACGCGCGATAATTTTACAAAATATAGATTATATAGTACATATATGTATACGCATATATGCAAGAAATTTAATATATAACCGCATTCATTATTTTTACGATTATTTCTATTTTGTTCGTATACCTAATTCGAAAAAAAGAACAAGAGATCTTAAACAAAGTTGCGAAAAATGTGTAGGTAATACATGAATCATCTTGTACTCCTGCTTGACAATCTCAACGACATGCCAAAGTTCGCGAAAGTTTCAAGAGTGCCGCTACTTGACGTGTCAAGGTTTACACTAAGATAATTAGGATTGCGAGACCACTCCTAATGACGGGTAACCAATTAGGGGCCACCTGGTACAAAAATTCTTCTTATCCCAATTAGATCGCCACGTCGCAAGACTGCCAGTCGGCGTGAGACGGACGAGAAGGAAACAAGATGACAGCACGAAAGGGCCGTGCCAACACCAGCAGCGCGGAATATTTACGACGGTTGAAATATTACGTTTGTAATCTATTTCCAGCCTACAGTCGCACGCTTCGACGATGCCGTGATGGGACGCGAGCGGTAACTGCTTTCCTCTCTCGCTAAACCATTTCCTCCTTCCTTTAAATATTACTGACAACCGTGATAGAAACCTGTGCGGTTCCGAATGAGAGAATATTGAGACCCTTCTATCTACTTCTTCGAGAATTCTTTAAAAATTTCATTAGGAAAGATCGAAGGGAACGAGATGGGTATTATACGCACGTTCGACGCTTTCTGATCGAATTTTATTTTCGATCTGGAAAATATATTGGTAGTCATCTTAGAAAATTAACAAATTTAGAGACTGCTTTTACTGACAAATATCCTTGTATAACTTTAACATGTTAATTTAGCTTTTTTTTTTAAATTATATATAATCACGTCTCATTGTCAGTATACCGAAGAAGATAATATGCAATGCATTTTTACGCGAGACACTTATCACATGGGTTTTTTAATATAATAATTCTATCGAATTTATTAATCACAAAATTAGTATTATTTTCCGATAATAAAGCATGAGTGGCAAGAGAATCGTTTGGACTTAATATTCTGGTAAACTTCGTTGAAGGGATGGGCCGATACGCGCGAGCCAGAGCTTCTCTTCATCGTGTTTACTAATTCATGAGATGAATAACTTAAGGGTAGGCGCTCACGGTATGAATAATGCTTATTCGTCTTCTTAACCCCTTGAGCAGGTGACCTGTTCCATCTATCGATGTTTATGCGCGGTCGAAATCCGGTCGACCGATCATTTCGATCATTACTAACGTGAGAAAACACCTGCCACTGTTTAAGACGCCTAATACTGTGTTGATCGATGCAGATTTTCTTTCAGAATGCTATTCCGCTCGAAACTTATGATTAATATTTGTCAATAATTATCAGATCGTATGTAGTCTGAATATAAAGTATCTAATTAAGACTAATTTTGGAAAAAGTCGACTATATTCTGTACTTCTAAACTTTATTTCAATCTGGCACGTGGATTTTAATTTTGTATTATATACAGATTAACGTGTGAAGAAGTTAGCCGAATTAATCTGAATATCCTCGCATCTATTGCAAAACGATCTGGAATCTTTAAGGTCCAAGTACGATTCATATATTTTTATTATGATTATATGTTTTCTATTTTCCCGATTTTTAACGTGACCAGCAAATACCGATTCGTCCGGAATTGGTTGTCCGAAAAGTCGGCAGACGCGGCAGCTAATTTACATAGTCCAATATTTTAGAAAGATTAATCGATGCATACGGTAGACGGATCCGAGCACAACGGCGACGAGTCAGTGAAAAATTCCCTCCGTTTCCGAGTTATCTGTCAAAATGGCGATTAATCAAGCGGTAATTATAAGTTCCGAGGATCTTTCGTCGGGCCGTCGTCTCGTTTGCTTAGAGAAGCACGTAGTCCGTAGTTGCGGGTCGCTCGACAGAGGCGGTTAATCAATCCTGGAGCTCGTTACAGTCGGGCACTCCGGTACTTGAAGTGGCGTTAACGCATCCGGAGCGCCACTAAAATGTCAGGAATTGTTAATCTACCCCGTCGCGTGCACACACACATATATAATACACACACACACACACGTACACATGCTTAACGCACGCTTGATAACATACTGTCGTGGGAGAGGGAGAAGTATCACCCACCCCTCGCGCGGACGGGAGGTTGCCGCGAATAAACCCTTACTTTCCAGTTTCTGCCCTCTGACCTCTTCCTCTTCGCGCCACGAGCTCGCTCTTGCTCTTCCCGGAGAACCTTGGCAAGGAGACATTCGCCGCCAAGCAGCACCAGACCGCACCGTTATTACTAGCGATAAATCGCCACCTTTAATAAGAGCTCGCGCGACGTACGCCAGACGGAAGTCAGAAACGACGACGACGACTACGACGACGACGACAGGATGGTGAATTTAAGGGGCGGATAGGGACCGAGTACACTCTATTCAAACGATATCCGTTCAATTTTACTGAATCCTCGTGGCGATGGCCGACTGTGTGCTGTTCCTTTATTGTGCACCATTCTCTGATGGCTCTCCAACGATTTAATTTTGGATATCTCGCCGCGCGATAAATATACCTATATTTCGCGTATAAAATACCTGCCGGCGTTACGAAAATTTATTACATTTACTGGAAGATAATATCGTAACGCCTATATATGTTATATGTATACGCGCTATCAACGTGGTATGGAGTTTTCGGTGCTTGATCCGAGGGATATGGTACGCTGATGATTTATTGCCGTGCGTTTTGATTGACGTTGTAACAAGATAGTAAACGTATTTCACATGGCGCCGCGTTTTAATCCTTTTCATCCCGATATCGACGTTACGCCATTATACTGCGTCAAGCTTTTATCTTATAATATCAACAAGCAATTATCAACATGTTCAAATATTTTTCGAGATCTTTGATACAGCCAATCCATTTAGCATTAGCACTTATGCAATTATTTTTTCTGCCTAAAAAGTTTAGTGTTATGTAATGACTATTATTATTGTACTTCAATTATTCTCTTATAATTGGATTATAATTGGATAATTAATATCTAATGGTTTTATTTAGTCTAGTTATGTAAGTACAAATAAAAATTTTCAATATTAATTGCATAAAAATGTGTATAAAATATAGGATGATAAAATTTAAAAAACTAAAAATATAATCAAGCTTCAGCTTTTCTAGTTTTTAAATTGCGAGACAGTGTGTTACTAAAGACCCGAAATGCCACGTAGTTACACTTGGCTTAATTTGTACTCAGATGTGTTTTTGCGTGCTCATTATAGGACTGTATAATCATTATTTGAATTTTGTCTTAGAGAATATCAGAGATACAGAATGGGAGCTTATATTTTAAGACATGGACAGTTCAATAGTCGTTCTTTGATTACAGAACTATAGAGATTACTCGGGTGAAAGGCGGAATGATTGTTCACGCTAAACTTGACTTCAGATTCAAAATGCCGATTAAAGCAACAAGAATATATATTTTATGCGAAAAGAAGCATACGCTGCATAAGTCATTGAACTTGTTAATAGGACGACAAGCGTCATTATCGCGACATACAAGCAAAGTATTTTCGCAATCCGCTTCGAAAACGCGTCGACCGAAAGACTACATTGTAACGCTTTCTACTCGGATCTCGGCCCACCTGACGGTTACGTTCAGTATATCGAGATTCTTTTACGTGAACAGGAAGCGACATTAGCGAAGAAACGGTTGCACGTCTGTGAACGTGAGCTGGGTCACCCACCGGTGCACGGTGGTTGTTGCAGGCAGTCGCCAGCTACGGTTCTAGCAGCGAATCAAGACTCTTTTTCCTTACGGGGCATCGCGGCTGAGATCTGGCAGTACGCGAAGGGAAAGGAAAGGGGAGTGATTCCGCTAAGAAACTCGATACGCCAGGTTGCCAAGGGATGCGGAGGGATAACGCGGACGCGGCGCGGTGTGGTAGTTCAGGAGCTCGTAACTCGGTCACCCCGTTTCCAATTGACCGGCTTCCTCTCTCGCGGCGTAGCCCGCAGTCCGACTGCATTGTATACGAACTTCCTGCAGATTTTAGCTGTCACCGCGTTTCATATTTTAAACGGACCGGTAACCGGCCGGGGTGAGAGGTGAGAGGGGAGGGAAAAGGGTGGACCGGTCCGTGGCTCCGGGACGATCGACGTGGACACCGAAAGCGGACCGCGAGCGCGCAAACCCTCTGCGTATAAATATGTATATTCGAAATATACACATAGGGCATAGGGCCAGCGCGCGGACCTATGTCAAACCGACCAACTGCGCTGCAGCTTCGCGGATTCGTGACGGGGAGCTTCAGAAGAGACCGCTTAATCGGCGGTCGTTGCTGCCGCATCGGATTTTGATTAGCGCGACCACGTCACGTTCGTCCGTTCGTTTGTCGACGGATAAAAAAATGCATCGCACACGCCATGGCGCATTAACTCATACATGGCTATACACGTCTGCATGCATACATATGTACATACATATAACATTCTCTTGTCAGCCTGAGTCCATTTAACATTTTCCGCGTTCGTGTGCACAGGCTCTCTCCACTTTTGCCTTTAGTGATTTTTTAATCTCTGCTAATATATATGTATATCCAAATAAATAAATAAATACATAAATATATATATATATATTCATATATATTCATATATATTTGGATCCAAATAAATTATACGTCCATGTTCCCGAAAATAGTTCCTCTGTAACGTATGTCATTACTCCAATTTGTTATTCGAATGCTTGATCAATTGCTACTTTCCATTCTTGTACTGCTTTAGCTACTGGATTATCTTTTTGTCGACGAATTCTGAGCATCAAAGAATCCGTGTGCTCTTTGTGCATAGATTAGTTTTGTGACTTTTAAAACGATATTATACATGCACGTCTGCATATACAGCTGAAAAAAGTTCCTGTGTTTGATGCATAATTATATCCTCGCATGAAACATCGCTACGCCCCTCAATCCAAAATACAGATCTCTATCAAGTATTAAACCGACACCTATGTATCTAACGAAAATACTCTCTACATAAACTTGCAAAAAATATTAAATAATTGAATAAAATTCGTTTCGAAACATTAATTGTAACCTAAGTCAGCTGGTCAGCCTGCAGCCGTAAGGTCGTAAGATAGTTGATCGCGTGAGGACATAAATTTGGTGGACACCGGGGCGAGAATAGCCTGTATCTCGTAATTTAATCATATCTTCACACCCCTCGAATGGCAGAGTCGACGCGGAATCCCTTCGTTTTCAAGCCGAGCTATAGAACTGGCAAAGAGCTCGAGGTTATTAGGTGCGTTCATTGTTGTGCGTTCGTACTTTATTGTTGTTTCAATTACGTTTGAGAGAAAAGCTGCACCCTTTCGACTCGTACACTCTCTTCTTTGTGTGGCACTGTTACTCCCTCTCTTACTCTCTTTCTCTCTTTCTCTCTATCACCCTCTCATCCGTCCTTTCGACTACCCCCACGGATCGTACCCTTCTCCGCGCCCAAACTCGCGTCCTCCTCCGTCTCCCTCCCCCGAAACGCCGTCGAAAGCCGTCAGCATATTGCGCATGCATAATTTAACGTGTTCAAACAAATAACAAAGTTTTCGCATGCTGATGAGAACGCCACCGCGTCCGGATTTCGACTGCCACCGACTGGCAGTGACATATTTTCATTTGACACGCGGAGAACGGGGCGGGCTCGACTAGCGGCCGAGGAATTCCGCAAATCTACGCGGCACGATCGATCTTTTTTTTTTTTTCACGTTCAAACGCGCCGGGCCATGAATACTCGGAAATAACCCGTGAAAAATAACAGACCGAACAACGAGCGACAAGTCGAGGCAAAGAATTTTCCATCGAATCGCGTCTCAATCAATAATAATTTGCATATGTTCGCTTAATTCCACGAAGAACGGACAAACTAGGGGATTCGAGGCGTCGAAAGATACGTGAATTGTACGAAGCATAATTAGAGAGGGGCCATTGAGCGCGGCCGTTTTTTTTTCCGGCCGTCAGGAATGTACTTCCGGTCGAGTGACGCGATAACCGTTTACAGGCCTCGCGTGATCGTCGAAACCCCTTTCTTCTTCTTTTTTTCAACCATCAGCCGCAGAAAGATGTACGGGCAGTACGGGGTGTGCCATAAAAAGATGGCGCGACTTCGGCGAGTATCTCGGCTTTGCGTGTTCTGTGCGAGAGACAAAACACAGTCAATAAAGCACACCCCAACCCTTGGTGACGTGATACGGCCGTGTACCTCTCGGGTATATTACTGGAAGAAATATCAATGGTTAAAAAAATGCAGATGGGCGCAGATTTTATGTCCGCTTGGAATCACCCGGCGAGAAACGAAGGATAATTATGCCTTTGAACAGGAACAAATGACGGCTATGGTTGCTAATCTTTCTTTTACTGCCTTTATAATCGTCGGGGTAGCGCCGCGGTTAAAGTGTTCAATTCCCGTGCCGGCCGCACGTAACCCACAATTCGCTTTTATCGCGAGATGTTTTAAAGATAAACACGTAATGCCGTTTTAAAGACCATTGTAAAAGCCCGACGATATATTATAATTGGCGTGGCTCGCAAAGCGGCCACACCGCTTGCGCACTCGCAAAATTTCTAATTCACTTTGCAAAATGGTAACGCGGGAACAAAAAAAATCTTACCGATCGCTCAACGTCTCGACAACGGGGGATCCGAGTTTCCCACGTTTCCCCCGTAGGGAGGCGAAGTTTACGGTAAACAAGCCTCGTGCCTGTAATTATTTACGTTATTCTCGCGATACGATCTCGAGCGCGGCTTATGAACTCATCGCTCGTGACTTCGCTCTATCCCCTTTAATGGGAAAGCGTGTCTCATGTTGCACGTTCAGTTGACCAAAGCGTTATTAACTTCCAAAGTAAACTCACTCTTTTCCTCGTGGCATACTTTTGTACATAGTCGGATCGTTACATAATGCTCGATGAAAAGCTAAGCTCCTACGTACGTATGCAAGTCCTACGCGGTGTATGCCGGTCCGGCTGGCAATTTGCCTTTGCATACCGTGGTCTCACTCGAAGTATGAATAATAATGACCCTGGATATGTGAATTACGAGGCGATTATCTACGACGGACGAACGGGGTGGAGGTAACCCGCGTTGGTTATTGCACTCTAGCGTATAGCGATGTCGGGAATCGATTCTATGACTCGGTATAATAACAGAGATATACCAGAGATATATTTTTCTCACTCCGCTGCCGTCTATACATATATGTCTCCTGCAGTTGATAGATAAATAAGTGACAACAGGATTGACATAGTTTTCCATTAAATAACTTGAAGCATGTACGTTTTTGCAATTAAAATATGTTAACATATAATCTTTTAATATTTAATATTTGAACATAACAATTTAATATACTGAATAATTAATGTATAAATCCAAACGATATTTATTAAAACGATATGAAATGAATAATTAAAAGTTGTACTAATTTTATATTACCAAGATTTTAGTAACTTATGTTAATTCCAATTACCCAGGATTAGGTAATATTAAATTAAATATGTGAATTAATTATGTAAAGAATGTTTTCTTCTTTAAACTGTGTATTCTATCGGGATATTCGGGGTGGGAAAGGGTGGAAAGCTTAGTACAAAGCTTCTCCACAAACGGCGCCACCTGACGGAGCAACCCCTTCGGAGAAGATAGTGAAATTTTAGAGGGCTGCTTATACTTACCGTTATACGCAATTTTTTAAATTAGGCTAAATAAATTAGCATCAGATATGTAATGCATATGTCGGAGTTAAATCCTTTAAATTAAAGTAAGTAACTTCCATTTATAATCTTTTTATAAACAATGGCAGAGAAACAATTTAAAACAATTTTACTTCTTATTCAAAAATATCTTATCTGCCAACAGATTCGTTTTATTGATTTATTCCTTTCCAATTTCTATGTAATATTTTCATATTTCATAAAACGCGATCTCGCATTGACAACTTAGATCCCTTGTTGTTTCGGCGAATTTCGCATGCAGATTGACGTAAAACATATATACGCATGGGAAATAACTCGCATGCGGTAAAGAACAAATTTTATTTTAAAGATGAGAACATTCTATCATAATCTGAGATCAAGTTTATCCTAAAGCTATTAACACAAATAATTTAAAAAAAAATCAAGATTGTTCTATCGTACGTTAATATTACGTTCGATAATGTTAAGATATATAATTTTATCTTTTTTTTAGATCTATGGAAAATACGCAACCAATTAGAAACATATTCTATCTTCCTGCACTATACATATATGTATCTGTCGTCCACCGTCCGTTTACAATTGTTTAACTTTCGTGCTTGCGTTGGACTCGAGAGGGTAGAAAGTCCAGACAAAGGATCCGCGAGTAGATATCCTCACTGTGATTTGTCAAAAACATTCCTCGACCGCGAATTTGTACAGTTTTGTCGTGATGAATACACGCATACGATGCGGTATGCCTCGCGTTTCGTTCAAACGAGTGCCAGACAGAGGACAGTAGGTAGTTTGAAAAGAATAGTTTTAGAAATAGTAAGAGTTTGGTTCACACAATCAATTTGAGAATCCGGAATAATATTGAGATTTTACGATATCTTACGCATGATATGTTACGAATTTTTAAATATTATTTTATTAATAATTAGTAAATTTTAATTAGTATACATATTATGTGCTTTGTAATATGCAACTTATTTTATATCTATATATAGCATGGTTTATATAAAAAATTAAAAGCACATTTCGATAACATTCATGTTTGACAAGCAATTGCATGAAAAAAATTGATGAATTTTGATGCAGATAAGTGCAAGTTTCACATGTTTACGGTTATATAAATAATTTCTATACCAGATCATAAAGAATTAAACAAGCACTTTCATTAACTCTAATATTGCCTAAATATTTGTTGATAAATATAAATTAATATATCTCAGGAAAAATGTAGTGCTTGCTATTCTTAAAATCTTTTTAAAGAAATATTGCTTGGTTTCTATTAGACTATAATGTTATGTTGAAAATATTCTGTGTCGAACTCGTAAAATTGTCCTTTTTCATAGACTAGTTCCGGATTTCCAGTCATTTTCTGTTTCTAACATAGTTACAGTTGTTGAGAATACAAAGTTCTTATCCATTCGACAACAGTCTATGTAGGTCGAGCTTGAGAGAATCGTCTTTTAATTAACTACTTTTGAAATTAACGCGACAAGGTTGGAAAAACAAAGCCAGGGGAGACTCAAGGAGAAGCCGTAAATAAGAACGAAATGAGAAATGAGAATACATAGAAAACTATTCGTTACTCTCAGTACATCAACTAATGAAAAGATATACACTATACTTTCCAGCGTTAATCTTACAAGAAGAAAGAAAGAATTCCACAGTTGAATAAATACTTGCTGCTATTAAGAGACTTAGAGACACATATTGTTTATAAATTATTAAGAAAAAGAAAATGTATTAATCTATTTTTCTTTAGGATTATATTCTTTCGAGAGATTATATCAGTATATCTGTATAAAGTACGTAGTAGTATATAAAAGTAGTTGGATTTTATAAATATAAATCAACTATTTTTTTATTTTTTTTATGCCGTAATATCTAGCAAACAATTGTCGAACGCATTGTAGCGTATTGCATCGGATGCAGTGAAGACTATCACTTACGCTAAATTTAAAAATCAAGTTAATGGTCAGCGCGTTATTTCCACGAGATGAGCTACGCCCCGTTGCGCCTTCTTGCCACGGAGAGATGGAACGGGAGGGCTCTCCACCCGTTTCGCCATGATTGTAGCAGAATCCTCGGCAAGAAGTAATCTCTTTCTCCCGAGGTACGGTATCTCACGCCGAGGCGGGATATTTATTTATGGTGATTAATCACGCAAAGCCGGAGACGCGGATCCGAGAGAAGTGCCCAGAACTGAAGGAGGCACGAAAACGAGCAAACATTAGAAGCGAGACGATAAGACTGGCTCGCATAATGCCGTGGCGAATGAGCGAAACGCGCCTCTCTCTTTCTTTATGTTTCTCTCTCTTGAAACGTCACCCCCGCGCCGCGGCCGTAGTATTTTCTCAGTCGAACAAATCGCGCTCGCTATACTTCCTGACGATTCATTCCCGAGAACATCGTTGCATTCGTTGATCTTTCAGCCTTCGTCTACCTCATTTCTGACAACCGCGGGCCGTCCTTCCGTCCGCTCTTCTGTATTGTTCTTTAAGCGGAGTTATTCGTCACTAATATTACAGCTGATCGCTAACACTAATTTTCAGACACATATATTAATCATGTGCATGCAGATTAACATTCCTAAACCACTTACACTCGCAAAATGCACAAAGTATCTTATATACGTTGTCTGTCCACTGTCCAGCGAGTTTGGTAAGTTTTACTGTGTACGCGCCAGAAATAGAATTTCCATTATCATAAGTATATAATGATAAAATATTGTGTAATATGATGAAATAAAACTATATTTTGATGAATAGTGTGCTAAGGTTTGCGCACTTTTGCTTTACGTTGTTATCTAGCTGTTTATGTCATTCAAAAAATTTTATATTAAATTTATTTTTTACGAGAATTTTAAAAAATTTTGATAGCACCTGTCACTAGTGAAACCACAAAAACACCATTGAAAGTCAAGCACTGGTCACAGATGACCGTGGCAGTCAATGTATTAACAGTAAATCGTCAATTTGAGGCGTTGATTTATTCTGTAACTTATTATGTATAAAACTATTACTTTATTTTACATAGCATATAAATATGGATGATTTTTTTAAGAATCGACTAGTAATTTCTGGGGAAAAAGAAGTTTAGTCGGAAGATTCGCTTTGAGGTCACTTGATTTTTGCAGAGATCCGATTGGATAGTTAATTAATTGGGGCACGAATCGACGAATAAATCGTTATCCACCTAGAACTGGGTAGAAATAAACGCCGACTACGCACAGATCGGAATGTCCGCGACCCGAACTAATGAGCAATTAGTAACAGAGCCGCTTGCTCTCTACGGGAACGAACGTGGCCGCCACATGCCTCACGCTAAACATTGCCGCCCAGTTCCCTATCGTCAAAGATTTATTGTCCGGCTACGTGTGTGTGTGTGCTCATTGCAAGAATACGTCCTCGCCGACGAGTATTTTCATAAACCGATGAGATCGTTCGTTTCGCGATACATTTTTCTACGACAATGTACACTAAAGCGTTAAACTCGAATAAAACTTATCGTAACGTAAAATTTTAATCATTATTAAATTTAACTAGTAGTTACAATGTTACTTTACGACTAACAATTTAACGCTTGATTGAAGATTCTTTTTCATTTTTATTGAACGTAATATAACGCATATGGTATCTTACTTTCTATACTTTTTATATTCTTTCACTTTTTATTTCTTTCTACTTTTTATATCCTTCCATTTCTTCTATCTTATTAAAGGAACGTATGTGAAAGGTTTATTTAATTGGCTGTACTTATTGTTAGTCATAAATGGTAATTCAGTGCGAAATTATCGAAGAAAGTTAATTTGTTTTAATTGGCACATCCTGTTATTATCATATAATACAGACACTTTTATGTCTTTAGTGGCTCTAATTACAACCATTTACAGTAATTGTCATTCGAATAATTAATATACATATTTATTGTCGCGAAGTATGTGTGTCGTAAACGAGACTTTTTGCCGAATACGATAAAACAGTTCTCACATCAATCTGTTTTATAAAGGTAAAGTTAATTAAAAATTTGCTTCGTGTTTTATCTCACGGCGCGCTTCCGGTCTTTTAGCTTTTTCAGGAATATATTTGGCGTCGGAAAATATATTTCGACAAATTTGGATACGCATAGCTATGAGTCAGTGACGTTATGTAAAATATCCGACCATTCGACGTTGGATTACAACAGGCAAGAATATTCCAAGAGAAATTCGAGCTCAGGCGTTACGGGCTCGGGGATCAGAGAATACAATCACCCGCGCGAAATAATCGTAGATCTCTCGCGCTCGATTTATCGTGAAATTCACAATTTATTTAACCTCGGCCGGTAGATATAGAAAGAGCGAGGGAGAGAGGAGGCGACTCCCGGAGCTAGGGAAAATCGGAGATTGTGTAGCAAGGGTTAAGAAAATCGATCGTTCGGCAAACACGCGGACGCGCTGCCGTAGCTGCAGGGTTATCGTGCGGAAGGAATGACGGTAATTGCCGGTTTTGTCTTCCGACGAGGCGACGCTAGACGCCCTTTAGACGTTATGAAGCGGCGGCCGACGACGCTGCCGCGCCGCCTTTCACATCGGGATTTGACTTCGTCGTCGTCGTCGTCTTCGACGGCATTCGGTTCCGTAATATTAAGGCACAGTCTGGAGACGATGACAAGGACGTGCCACCTCGTGTTCACTGGCGCATGGCACAATTTTACTCGAAGAGCGTCAAGTAATTCTTCATTAAGTACGAACGAATAATTCACGCCGCGAGAGGCGAGCCGAGGTAGATACGCGTAAAGAGCCAAATGAAAATTGCATCCTTCTCAACAAATGAATACGAGCTTAACCAACACTAAATGTTGAAATAATTTCTTGTCGTATCTTTGACTGTGATAAATTTTAAATATTGCTTGTTATCTTTTATATTAAAACCTTAACAATAACGTAAACAGGAGAGAAATAAAATTTTAATTAAGCATGCTTGACAGTTAAGTATTGTAGTAACGTTTTAATGTTAATTGTTGATATTGCTAGAATATACGGATTAGATATGGATCAAAGATGCTAATGGAAATTACGGTATGATGCGTATGTCGCGCGAACTCAGGCAAAATGACATTTAGATTTCGTTGATTAAACGTACAAAGGGATGGAGTCTTCTTGCTCCTCAGGCCATTTACAGGGCGAGGCGGACGGTGTCCTGCACCTGACGTCGTGAGGGTGGACGAAAGGGGTGGGCTAGAGGTGGTACAAGCGTCAGGAAAGAGCCGAACAAGGAGAGGAAGGTCGGGCTAATTGGATGTCGGAGGCGCAATCTTGTGGTCTCCATTTGTCATTCGGTAGCGCGAGAAACGCGTTCCCGTTGCCTTGGTCCACCTCGTGCTTCTCTATCTTTCGCTTTATCTCCATTTTTCCTCGCCCTTTCCACGCCCTTTCCGCCAAGCTTCTCTTTCTCGCTTTGACTCACATGGAATCTATCTTTGAATTCGGCGGTCGCGCCGCTTCGCATGGACGTTGGCTGGATATTACGAGAATTCTGGAGCACCTTCGAACCTTCCTGGAATTCGATCCACGTATCCCGGAGGTCGCGCCAAAAATCCCACGACTGCTGCCGATCCCCTTCTTGTCGGCGCGCACCCGGCGCACCCCTAGTACGTACAACGAGCTACCCCGATTGGGATTCGAGAGATACGATCGATTAACAATCGAGAATCTGACAAGAAATTCAATGTAAGAGCCAATTAAACTACATCAAATATAACGGCCAAATAATTTTAAATTTCATTCAGTATATACAATATATATACTGTTATATTGTTATACATATATATGTAATTTACCTTTGATAAATTCACTATAATTAAAGTTAGCTACAGCTTAAATCGAGATATAATTGAAATAATATAAAATGGTGTACTTGAACATAAATAGACATATTTTATTGACGGGCACGTACGTGGAATTCTTTTTCGTACATCGCGTAGCGACGGTTTGCTCGAATGGTCGTCGGATATTACAAGAATCTAGACATTGCCTTTGACTTCCCCGGCATTTAATACACACATAACTCATCTCGCAGCAAAGTCCTATGACTCTCGCCGTTATATGTTCCACGAACTAATTACCGTCAAAATTTACATGAACGCGGAACGAAGCATTAAGGCTGACACAAAGGCCGCGTTGTTGCCTCAACCTTCTCGATTATAGATAAATGAACGATAATACGCTCTGGACAATGAAAATGTAAGACTTGACGTTTCTATAAAAAATTTCTGTAAATGCTATGAAAAGAAATTAATGGACAGATATAAGCGAAATGATTATAATTAGACATTTTAATTTGAGAAAAAAAATGGCGTATAAATCTGTTCATATCTCTTCACAGTAGATAGAAAAGCAGATTAATGGTAATAAGTGCGATAAGAACTGAACTGAAAACATTGTTCCTCTACAAAGTTCCTTTAACTAACTTTTCCCTCGGCATTAATTGTGGCCAATGTCGTAGGAAATACGCGCGCGACCGCTTTGAGCAACAATCAACGATAATTGTTCCCTTCTCGTAAAGTTGTTCTTAGTGTCATTAAAATTACTTCATAATATGAAGCAAAATAGACGTTTACTTACACTATAGCTGGCCTTGTAATCAAGTCGCATTAATTGGGAGAGCTAGTTGAGAACTTACCTGAAACAAAAAATGCATTTTATTAAATATTTTTAGTTTCATATATTATATAAATTTATATGTAAAAGAGTATTATATTAGATTCCAAAATTGATACATAAAACCATTTAAAATGGTTCGAATTACACCACAACTGATTTCGAAACCAGTGGTGTTATTTGGTTTGCGATGCCGGAAAAATCAATACCGAAGTGCATATATTCGGTATTGCATATTAACTACATTGGAATGGTTGCGCAAAATCAATACGCGCATTCCACGTTTAATAAAACAATTTAAAACAATTTAAGTTACTGAAGAAATAATGCGTAAAATATCAAGATAATTTTTATTTTTTTAGCAAAATGTATATTTTTATACATATTTTGATAATCGCTGGCGAGATGTACGAGATGATGTGGATATGAATGTAAACATAAAAGTGGAAATTTTCCAAATTTTTATGGGTTACAAATTTTTTCAAAAATCTGTTTTTTCCCCCGAATACTGTTATATTCGTTTATCAATGCTTACATTTTAATAAATAATAACACGTTTCCAGTTTTTTCATGTTTCTTCGAGTTATTTTATTAAACAAAAGGATATGCGTAAAAGTAAAACAATAAAACAGAGAATAAAAAAGAGAGAAGCTTTAGTTGTACTTTATATTGAGTGATGATATAGCTACGTAATTTTTGTGTGATTTGATTACTATTATATGTGAGAGGTAAAGATAATTCGAACGCATAACAATCGTACAAAGAAATGGCGTATTTAAGGGGGGTAGAATGTCGAAAGTAGAATTCTTGGTGAGCAATGGCAAGCGCTGATAACACGGACAGCGTGATCAGTCTTCCATTATGCTCGCGTGAACGAGCCTTTATTATCTAAGGATTTGCTATGAAAGGCGCGAATAGGGTCATTCTTCGATTGCTACTACTTCCAATATTTCCATGGCGGTATCTAAAGAAAAGTGATCTCCAAGACCATCCTTACAAATCAACTTCTTTGTTCGGAAGACGACTTATTAACGACGATAGACAAGGT
The DNA here is from genome assembly GCA_035220615.1 of Leptothorax acervorum. Taxonomy (NCBI): domain Eukaryota; kingdom Metazoa; phylum Arthropoda; class Insecta; order Hymenoptera; family Formicidae; genus Leptothorax; species Leptothorax acervorum. Next base: position 344,935 of record JASTWQ010000084.1, read on the forward strand.
AGCGAGAAACTATTTTTTTTCTCTTCGATCGAATACCCGAAACGAAAAGCGTACGCAGACATAAAAGCACTGTAACAAATTACGCGATTTGTCCCAACGCAATTTGTCAACGAGAGGAAACGAAAAATTGCCCAATTTCTAACCTTTTTCCCGGAATTCTATTTCTGTTTCCTGTCAAATATTTCTTTTCTCAAGAAAAATGTGATTAATAAAATTGATTGCTAAGAATCAACATCCTGAAATAATATATTGCAAGTCTACCGTCGATCTTGGCGAGAGATTTTTGCAAAGTTTACAATGATAGAAGATGTCTGAAGTTTCACCGGAGTTGTATAATTTACTCACAGATCGTGATGTTCCGTATTAGGATCGGTAGGATTATCGGCAGTGGATCAGCAACTAACCGTAAGAATTAAGAACCGCCGTTGAATCGAATTCGTTCTCGAGTTTCCGAGGAGATACGATAAGACGAGATGGTTTACACGAAGAAGAAAGTCGTCCGCGTCTTCGTGGCTGTGCAAAGCGTGGCCGCGCGCGTGCTAGCCCCGGTTGTCTATCTTAACAGAAGTCGTGCGAGAGATTAAGCTATCTCTGATAAGAGGGACCAGGTGGTGGGACTGGAAGGACTGGCGGCGGCCAAAGAAAGAGAAGTAGGAAGAAGAACTAGAAGAAAGGGGGCGAGAACCTTGCCTACGGGTCTGAAATCCGGAATAAGAAGTTCCGGACTGTTCGAGGCTGCGGGCTGTTGGTAGGCGATAGCGAGAGGGAAGACGAAGAAGATGGTAAGAGGAAAGAGGAGGGAAAAAAGAGTCGAGGTAGAATGAGAGAGGAGACCGAGAGATAAATCGAGGACCCGGGGCGACCAGATAAAAGTCACTAACAAGTAACAAAGGTTTCGTCGTTGGGTTGAGAAGCAAGGGAAGAAAGAGAGAGAACGGAAGAGAAAGGAAAAAGGTGTGCTACATATTGGTTCCATCGCCTTCCTTCGTCCGTTGGTCCTCGGAGGTTTTTGTTCTCTTCTCTCGGACTCGCGGAAAAGTCCCTCGCAGTCTATCGCAGAAACCAGCATCCGCTAATTTTGAAGTGCGGGTCTTCGGACTGCAATTGTTTCTCATCACAACCGATCAACTTCATATGTTACTCGAAAACTTTCAAGCCATTATTTGATTGATTATTTGTTATTTAAACTTTGGCATTAATAGAAATATTGACTCGTATTTTCATTTATCTACATTTATGGGAACAAACACAGAAAATAAAACTGGTCACCATACGTCGCATTGATATAAAATAAAATACGAATAATTTCTATTAAGATATTTGATATATATAAATGTAATTAGAATATCACGAAAAAATACATAGTAACTAGAAAAAATATTACTTTTTTTTAAATATTTAAATTGTTTGCAGCTAATAATCGAATGGAAATAAAGCAAGAAGAAAGATTGTGAAGAGATAGGGGGAGGGGGAGAGCGAGAGGAAGAGAGAGATGAGAGGATGAGAGAAAGGGTCATTTGTTATGCGTGACCGGCGGCCAACTGAACTAAAATTGTGGTAGAAACAAGGCCCGCCCAGCTGGCGGTGTAGAAGGTAGAGAAAGTAACTATAAACTTCGGAAGAAACTCCCGCTTGCGAAGAATAAAAAAGACGGAGTTTTACTTATCGCGCCTCCGACGAAATCGCGAAACTTGTACCCGCGAACTCAGTGACAAAACGCCGCGCAGTTCTCTCCCGTATAATATCTTCCGCTTCCTTTTCTTGTTAGAGATACGCCCGCGTGTCGCCTCAAATATATAATTTACTTTAGTTTGAAACATTTCGCACACGGAAGGCCGCACGTGCTGTAACAGAGTTTACGAATCTGCTACATCCTTTGCACGATTCCAATTCCACATTTGCACGAAAAACACTTCGTTATAACGAAAGTTTCGATTGGCTTTCCGCAAATAAGCGAATTTGAGCATATTACGTTTGTAACAAAGGTTGATAAATTGAACATAAAGGGATTCCGAAATTACAGATTTATGAAACACTGTTTTTTCGTTTTACAAATAATTCACCTTTTTACAAAGCGAAAGGAAAGAACCAAGAATGTATTAATATTATCGCTATAATAATTCTGCTGTAAAATCTTTGTGTAAAAATAATATAAAAAGTTATATCCGCTTTATTATCTAAGATTATAAAGATGTATACAAAAAAAGAGAAATTCTGTTCTGTCGCGGTCAACGTCGTAACTCTTCTCCTTTCGGTCCGAAGGTTAAAAACGAGCTCTAAAAGCGCAAGGTCGATGGAGCGACGGTGCTATAAGGATGATATCAACTTATCTATAACCTGAAGGTAAGGTGGCTGAAGGTGGCTGCCGACCTCCCATCGACTTCGTAGCCAAGCTCACCTACCTCTCATCTCGCCCACGCCGATACCCGACCTTGATTGAAAAGCAGATGACGCGGAATAAGGAGTTTTCCGGAGGTCCAAGGAAAATGTCTTCTACCCCCCCGAGGCTCTCCAATTTCTCAGAAACGTGGAATTTATTTCATTCCCCAAGGTCTGATGTAGGACGAGGTGAAAAGGGAAAAGGAGATAGAACGGAAGAGGAAACATCCAGAAGCAAGCCTAGGCGATAACCCTCTGCGAAAGACATCTTCCAACCGACGTCTATTTTATATAATATATATACATATAAAATATATATATATCTTTTCGGATGTAACGTAAAATAGGTAGAACGCGAATTCTGCCGTCATTTTTGGCAAATATATGTCGAGATTGCGGATTGCGTGCAAATGCTCTTTGCACGGTAAATTTCCAAAATTTTATACACATCGCTCAATTGATGCGTTATAACGAAGTAGCGTAAAAAAATATTGATATAATTTAAAAAACATCTCTTCGACGTTAAAGTGAAATTAATTAATATCGGCAAGCTATGACTACGAACACTACTTTTCTTGAACGTGTAGATGCGCATATAGTATACACTATACGTATATATTGTCGACGATGCAGAGTTCATACCGAGTTATTCAGAATGCTGTACATAAAACTTAAGGCGTGTAAAGGGAGCTATCAATTCCGATAAATTTAACGATTTTCGCAGGAAGTACACGGCTCGTACGCTGGCGGAAGAATGAGAAGGCAGAAGTAGAACGTAACGAAAGGTCTCCGGGGATTAAATCGATGCTTTACGGTTGCACTGAGGTACTGGAGAACGACGGAGGTGGTTAGTTGCAAATCAAGATTAACGCGTGGTTCGTGTTATGCGTATGTGAAGAAACTCAGGCTGTGTTTCCCGGAAAAAAGGACTGCTCCAGTCACGTAGATTCTTTACGCGAGGAGCCACTCACTACTTCTTTTTCGAATTACCGGATGGACTGGGAGATGAATCCTTCAACTTGCAAGGAGAAAAAAAGAATGAGCGCGAAATAATAGCGTTTCCTCTGATCGTCATGATGAACACAGATCGACACGAATCGATTCAACTATTTCAATCAATTGCTTACGCACATTTCCGATTGTTTGATGAAAAAAATATAGAGTACGTATATTTATATCTATAAGAGTAGTATAGGAGTAAAGGTAGAGAATACTATCGCAAAATAATATCTATTTAAAGTATATGTCGCGGCGTTAAGACGTAAAAGAAGTAGAATGGTCCCAGTAGAAACGTGTGGTACGAAGTAGGTCGCCGAATGGTTGAAGACAACCTGGTACTACGTCCACGGAATTACAGTGGTGGTTCGCGTTCACCTAAAGGACTACCCTTTCACGGAAATAAACTGGGTGTTGTAAAACCTCAGGGAGCGTCGTGAGGAGGTTAAGAATCCACAACGAAAGGCGAGCACGGGTTACGACTGGCTCAACGTGAGACGTTAGAGGAACGACGCGAGGTAGGGCGTAATGTGGCCCATGTTGGAAGTCGAGACACGCGGTGAACAATCCAGTGTTGATAACCGCACATCGGCGGCGGCATGTTAATGCCTCGCCACACAATCTCGTCCCGCTGCTCCCACCTTTCGCTTTCAGATCACTAGCAATCACTATCTATATTGGTCGACATCCCTTGAATATCAACCTATCGGAAACATGCGGCTGATCGGGAACTATCTCCCGTCTGTGTAACTTCTTTCCACTGCGCGTCATTTTTTAAATATCTGCATACACATCTTCAAAATTTCTTCATAAATGTTTTATGGAATGATATATAAAAATATATTCATTTTTTGCTATCTAAGATATTATATAATCAGTGCAAAATATATTTGTATCTGGATTAATTGGTCACTTGGATAAAATTGATAAGAATTATTATTTTCCCATCTCGCAAGATTATATCTAAACATCCTTAAGTGGACTGCATCGCACTGTTCACATCGTAAGATTGAATTCTTTAAATCGCGCGTAACAGAATTTAGCTTTACGATCGTCTTCGTGGACCCGCTGACCGGAAAACTTCCTGTCGAGGACATAACGTCCGCGGGCTTTACGAGCCGCGCTACCCCTCGAGATTCTTCATGGAGGAACATCGTTCGGGGACGAGGTTCATCGTTGTGCGCCCGTGCGAAGGACGCGTCGTTACTCTTCATCTGCGAAATGACCTTTAATAGCGATGATGGTGAAATATCGCCGTGGAATTTCTTCGGCGCGAGGGTACACGAAGGGGTGGCTGGCCCTGGCGCTATTATTTCGTCGGGCGCTTGACAAACGATTACGCGGGCGCCACTTTCACAAGAACTGAGAAAACACTCTCGCTAAATCATAAGAAGCCATTACCAGAGGCGCGGACGCCGCATATAATACACGGGCATTTGGACGAAGGGTTCCGTTCAGTCTTTCGTTTTTCGCGGCCCCCTCCCGCCGCGATTTGTCAAGTTTCAAGGAAGATACCCTCGTGTTTGTCTTCCTCCTTATGCCCCCTTCTTTTTCCGCGCGCCGAACACTTTCGCTCGATGAATTTTGCAGGAGAAAACAGTCTCGGCGCGATGCGATGGTCCTTCCAGATCCAACATAAAAATTCATGAAACTGGACACCAACCTAATGACTTCCATCGCAAGTAGTATCCTCTCGAGATTTATAATATCTTGGGAAAGAAGTTTCGCTCTTACATCGCAAAGTAATCTCGGCGTAAAAACGTTTAATTATCCTGCTACATGCGACTTGGATTGATCTCGAAATCGATGCGCGCACAAAAATAAACAGTATACGTCAGAAAGCCGAGATTTCGCCGCAGAGGGAAGAATTTCCCGTCACGTTACCACCGACGAGTTTTCGGTGCCCCGGGTTATACGGGTTTAACACGATCTACCGATAATAACGGGGTCGTGGCCTCGTATCCACTCGGTTAGCTCGATGCTCGCGCCGAGTCACGCAACGCGATGTGTCACGCAAGTGCCAAGTATAGCGTGCCCTCGCGACATGACACGACACGGCCCACGACGGCAATTGTCACGGCACCGGGGATCCTTAATTATTGTCTTCGGGGCCGGCCCTCCTCGTTAACGGCGTGTATCCCTTTCGATGTCGTGCGTGGACGTCGAAAGGGAAAAAATCCAGGCCATCGTGCATTTCGATGCTGATCGCTCGCGCAGATAATCGTCCGCCCACCTTTTCACTTGGCCATGACCATCCTTCATGCTACATGAGATGCTATTACGGCACGCTTGAAGCTTTCGCGGTAGTTTCCTCGATCTCCTTGATAACCTTCCAACGCGTACGGCTTACGTTATACGCGTTATACGTAATTCCCTATTCGTGAGTGCATTAGAAGCTGTTCGACCGCCAATGGAAATGCACGCAATTGCAGGATGATTGCCGGTAATCGCGCGGGGCGTAGCGTGAGCGAATTAAACCTCCAGTTAGTTTTAGCTAATGGAGACGACGCTTAGGAATGTTTTATCTCGAAATTAGATGTTTTAACTTGTCAGCCGGAAACGATTAAGAACCTCGTACCCGGCGGTTTAAGCGCTTAATGAAGTTGGGGTCTTTAACTCGGTCACGATGCTTATTCTTTGGATAATTAACAATGTCGTGCAAGTGCATAACGTTCGCGCTGCCTGCTCGTCTGAAACCGGATGACTGCATCGGATCTGACACTGACACTGACACTGACTGCTCCCATCGGGAGCAAGCCCTCCGCAGGCCTTCTACAGTCAGCTAGAATTGCTTTCCACTTACCTCGCTGTATTGGCGAGCCGAACACAGACAAGATGTTTAACGCTCGAGTTAATCTGCCGACGTGTGATTTAACCTTCCGGTGAACCGGAGTGTGCACGAGATAGCGACATTCGCAACGTGGGAAACCATGGATTCGAGCATCTTGTAGAAAATTATATTGATACTAAAATTATCGTCGTTAAAAGTTATATGAAGACGGAAGATACGGATCTATATTATTCAGTAAACTTCGCTACAAATGTGTGTAATCGATAATTTTCCAGTTATATTGCGACTGCTGGAAATTAATCGGATTATCGGAAATTATTAAGTTTCAGCAAGTATACATATTTTAGAAGGTGCATTTCAAATTTATCTACGGCAGATCAAAGAATATGAAAGAATTTAAAGTAGTTGCTCGTTATACTGATATTCACTTCCTCTTTCTTCGAAAAGAAAGCGAAAGTTTACGTGGACGAAGAAATGCGAATAAAACATCGGCAACAACCGCCACGACAGTAACGGCAGTCGCCCGAATATAAAACAAAGATCACTTTGCGATAGCGGACATATGCCTTGCACGAAATGAGCTATAAAAACGTCGTAAAAGAGTAACCGTGAAGCTTTCGTGTTTCAAACTGCAAGTTTTGCTTTGCCAATGCCGACTGCTTACTCTTTGTGATATTTCATATTTTTCTTTTGCCCGCTTGCAAATAACACACGCTATGCGTGTAAATCCGCCAGAAGAACTGGGTTCTTTAAACTGAATACAGTGAATACCAAACGTAAATAAATTCGAAGAACGGTGCACGCAAACATTTTGATTTTATCATTTTAAGAAATAATATTTTTAATATTGAATTGAAAAATTAAACTGTCTTATTTACTTATCTTTGAATTTACTGGGAATATCATATCACGTAACGTTGCATAATTCTAAAATAATTAACTGAATTCAATCAGAAAATCTGCGAGTTTCTAAAACATTGATGTTATAATTTTATTAATAATTTATTCAATAATCTTATTTGTATCGTGATACAGTTTTATCTGATGTTATGTAGGTGCAAGGTGTTACGAACTTAAATCGTAATAACGTGAGGGATAAAAGAGATAAAAGTTTGAGGAGCAGGGAGAGTATCGCGAAATTTATGAGCCGTCGCTCCACAGGTCACTGCAGGCGATATTTCGTATTCTCGGCATGCTTTTAACGAACTTCCTTCTCCTCTTATAAGCGCGTCGTTAATAGACCTAGCAGCTACTAAAAGCGGTCCATGAATACGAATCTTTAGATAAAGACAGAGACCAGGATAGGACAACACGGTTTACGAGCTAAAATATATTATACTCGAGAATCGAGATGATAGACATAAAAGAGGCACTCGGAAGAAAGAAAACAAAAAATATATGTTGAATTATATTTCATCTGACTAAATCCCAAAGAAAGTGAGAGAGAGAGAGAGAGAGAGAGAGAGAGAGAGAGGGGAGGGGAGGGAGGAGAAAGAGAGATAAGAGAGAGACAGAGAAAGAAAGAAAAATGGCATATTTCATTGCACAAAGATGAAAAAAAAATCTTCGTCCCGTACTAAAGTACCGTGCTCGTAAACCGCGAGGAAAAGTACTATTACATATGACGAGCGTAAACACATTTCCGTTTACATTGTAACTTTTACATTTTCGAGGCAATAAAATGTGACGTAACTAAATTCAGCGTCAAAAAGCGAAAACTCTATTCTTAATGTACAGAAAAAAAATATCGTTAAATATTATGTAAATTTTTTTATATAATTTACCTTGTATTTTAGTTTTTAAAATATTGCAGGGAAAATGACTATGAACGAAACAAATTACAATTAATTTTAGAACAAGTATACGCCTACACAAACATATATAAAATTATCTAATTGTGTGTAAATAAATTTTAAATATAAATGATTAATGTGACAATATTTATTTTGCTTGGAATCTGTTAGAATCAAAATTTGACTAAAGCTATTAAAGCTATATTCTTTCATTATCTCTGTTAATTTAACTAAATAAATATCTGTCATTTAGGACATGTATCAATTTTGCTGAAGACTTTTTTGCTAGAAGCAACAATATATTGTCGGTAATTTTATTTTTTTTCATGATTTTATTAGCACAGTAGTTTCATGGATGCATTAATAGCTTGACTAGGTGAGAAAAGACAATGAATATTAACGATAATATCGTCGCTATTACGAGTCATGTGCTACTCGTGACAATGTGACAACAAGAATTGTCGAAGCGTGACTCGTCTGCGATTCTGGTTAGCTTACGGAATCGTCGCGTAAGACAGGATGTCACGAGCCAATTCAATGGCTCGTCACGTATCTCTGCGGTTGCAAAGGGACGATTCAGCGACCCAGACACATCACGTTCCGTATTTATAAACGAATACTGAGCGTGTATGTATTTTCTAGGAAATGCTATACGAAATCGATGATAGACTCATTTTTATTCACAGCTACCATTTTGGCACAGTAATCGAAGATCATGATGGCACGTTTTACCGTTAAAATTGACAAATCAACGAGTCACGTTTTACCTTTTGCTCTTCTCGAAGACCGTGCTCTATGATTAGCAAGGATTGTGTCGCGCATTATTTATATTTTCAATCTTCAAGCTGTAACAAAATTGAATTCATGTACATAGGTACTTGTATAAAGCTTTTACATGAAAATAATAGTCAGATCGTAAAACTTGGTAAAGTTGACTGAAACGTTTGTTACAATAAATTTCAAAGGATTTGTGAGACTGTACTGTGAAGTCACTTGAAAAACTCGGTCACGTATGATCAAACACTTCACTCGTTTCTCCTTGTTTGCGTCAAAGATATCAGAAAGTATTGAATCCGTAGACAAATAAACACTAAGAGTAGTACTGAAAGATTGAGCCGGTACGTATGACCGCTCGCACAAGAGATCGTTTGATTTTGTTCCGCTGAGAAAGAGGTATGGCTTAATGGCGTCATCTTAACTCTCGTGCGACAAAATCCCGTGAAAGGTTCTCGAGATGAGAATATAAAACAGAAATATGTAGGGAGCCAGGTCCAAAAGCGTACGATAGATCGAGGGAGGATAGAGAAAAAAAAGAAGAAGAGAGATGGGAAAGGTCAAGAGCTACTTTAGACGCGCATGTTCAGTATAATGGGGTTCTTTTGACAAAAAACAGTCGATGGAACAGAGGCTGCGTGTGTAAGGCACTCGAGGAGTGTCGATCGTATACGTATGCTTTCTCGCGAGATGCCCTGCAGCAACGATAAAGCTTTATTATTAGTCGTTATCTCACAGAGAGGCTGCATAAGAAGGGGCGAAGAGAGTGAGATCATGATACATCGTTAGTACACGGTCTGTGATCTACATATTCCCTATTTACACGTCCTCAGGGCCTCAATGAGTTCATTACGAGGAGTATCTGGCCTCATTTTATTGAGATATATATGCCGGGATTCTCTTCACTACAATTAACCGTTGGATCCAAATTATCCGGCAGAGACTTTTTTTATAAACTGCAGATAATTATTAAGTTATATTAAACATTTAAAAAAAAACTAGGTTTAGCTTATCTTCGAATATTAGATAACAATCGATTATCAGCAAATGGTTACATTTCATATAACGCCACTTTTCGTTATTATATAGAGATAAATTTGCAGACTTTTCTTAACTATTTTTGTCCGATCGGAACTGTCACTTCAATTCAGAACAGCAATTACTTCAATATAAATTTGAAAAAGTCATATAATTCCTGACAGATATTCACTACATCCTCTAATCAAATTCTATGACGCGAGCTCATTTTTGACTCGCGCGAAACGATATATAGATCTCGTATATAATATATAAGCACTCTCAGGTAATCGACCGATGAAACTTCATCCGTTGCGGTTTCCTTTTTCCCTTTCCCCATTTTATACGCGACATAGCCTCTTCGGCATAGTCGATCCAATCTGCGTATAAATATACATACATTCATCGACGGATTAATGAATATTGATGCACCGAGCGCGCGTCACGCGCGTAGATAACGCGAAAACCAAAAATAACCGCGGCCGGAATGCGCGAGCGCCAAAGAGCCGCCACGTGCGACACGTGGGGCGCGCGCAGAAATGCGTTTCGCGAGAGTTTGCGTTGTACGTACACTTTTATCTCTCGGGTGGCGCTTCGTGGCGCTTCACGCTCTTTACGTCGCCGTTGCAATCTTTAAAATTGCACGTTGCATGACATGAAAAGCGCAGATTTATTTTCTACCGCCGCACACATCGTCCCGGCGACTCTTTCGTGTCGCTTTTACGGCCGACACTCTGGTCGCTGCACTCTCCCCGCGACTATGCAAACACCGCGACCGCAGTTTCCCTGACTCGGTTAAAACAATTCTTTCTTTTTTCTCTTCGATAAAAACTCGGCGACGCTGGAAACAGATAATATCTCCCGAGCGTGCTGGTTAAAGCGTGCGAATATTGTTTTCTCGGCCGAGATTTATTGCTGCTATAACATCAGTATATCGTAGGAAATGCTCTTTTACTCGGTCGAACGAGATACATTCGAATGCTTAATGCCGCAATATTAACATATGCTTAACGCGAATAACTCTTTTTGTATTAAAAAAAGAGAAAAAGAAAAATAGCAAATATAATAAGTATTTTAAATATACGCGGTACAAATAAACGATTTTAATTTCGTATTCTTCCAATTTCTCAATTCCTCAAATCTTTCGTATAGTAAAACGAAACTTTTGAATTTTCGATTGGAGTTATCCGATATGATCGTCGCGTTCTCGGCAACTCACCTATTTCAATTTCATTTCGTTATTTTTTGCCTTATCGAGCTACGCACGCCGCCCGGAAAGGATTATGCAACATCGCATCCGCGTTCATCGTTCGACACTAACTTTTTCCCTTACGCCGACTATCTCATCGTCATTGTGTCGCGCCGTAGGAAATGTCGATGCGTGCGGTCACTTTGCACGAAACGTGTCGCCTGACGCACCGCGTGACATCCGGCGACAGAAACGCGGGACCTCGCCCACCTCTATTATCATGTGCGTAACGTGCGAGGGAGAGGAAACATCTTTCTGCGTACAATCACTATCCGGCGTGTCTTGTTCCACGGAACTTACCTGCCTACCCGCTGAATAAGCAGCTATTACGTCGCGCAGCCGAAGGGTGTTGGCCCCTCTCTCGCTATTTCCTCCACTTTATGGTCTTCGTCGAGCGGTGTGACTTTCTCGCGGAAGTGGTTTTCGAGCGAACGGTTGCGTTTTTTTTTTACGAAAGCGATGAGCATACGTGATGGTGCCCACACGCGCTGTCGTCGCCTTCGTCGTCCATTATTACAACGGCCACCGCGGATGCAGCGTCTATCGCAGCATATTAATTTGACTTGGTTCGGGAGGGTCAGGCGAAGGATGATTCATGAAATAAGGCGTCACACAAACCGCCCCTTGAGTCACGGAATAGATATGCGTGAATTGCAGGTGTTCGTAGAAGAGTGCCGTAGATGGACTTTAAGATATACGTGTCACGCATAAAATGATTTATTGGAATATTAAATGCAAGTCACTATAAATGGATTGCTCTGGATTATTTTGGAGAACGCTGAGTATTCTTCGGCTAAAAATATCGTCATGCTTTACCTACATTTCGTCGACTTATTTATAGTCAAATAGGTTGATGCAGCTTGACATAGAAGATCACAATGGTGCAGCGTAATTAAACACGCGCTTTCTCGATTTCAATATATATTAAAATGCGTCTCAGAAACAAGCGATACTCGTTGTAACAACAATTCGCTCACTTCCTGCGTGTCAACCCTATCCAGGGCGCGTGTGAGTATTTTCATAAAAGCGCTGCCAGTCATCATTAGCGACGTGGCGGCCAATATCGCGACGCTATTGTAGTCTTGTTTAAGCAATTGTTTATTAACTTATTCCAACCATCACGCTGTATAATCCGGGTCATCCCTCTTTTCCACACATTCAAACGCGCTTCTTCCTCGGAAGGCAAGATTTAATGAAAGAAGAACGTTAAACCGGATCAACGTCAATTATCGGCACTTAGGGCATTACGTTTTCTACGAACTTATTATGAGAAAAATTTTAAATCAAGTGAGAGAGGATGTAATTTAAAAATCAACAACTCTGTATACTATTATGAAAATGAAAAATAAATTTCAACAGATTATTGCTGTTATCATTAAAACGATATATTTATATAACGCAAATTAAACTTATGTTTATCTAAATATTCCCGCAATATCGTATTGATAAATGTTCACATAATTTGCCTCATGCACTTCAGTTAGTCAAGTCAAATAATTTTTATTATTAATTGATTATTTTTGTCGTTAAAGATATTTTATTTACATAAAGCGAATTGACGATCAAACACGATGTTAATTATAAATGAGATGTTTGTAGGCATCTCTAGTAAGTTTTGCGAAGATAAAGGAATTTCATGAAGCAATATGAAATATTGAGTATAATATGCAAAAATAGAAAGTCAAAGATTGGCAGTAACTCTCCATACTTTCGGATTACACTGTCCATTGTCGTGCGTTTCATTCACCAGCGACGACAGGGTCGTTCTCCGCGTAATCGAAAAGTGATTAACGGCCAATTGTTTTTCTGACAAGTCGACGAGCGTGTCATCCACCATTGCCGCTCTGTCAATCTGATTACAATGTAACTGTCGATCAACCGATTTCCCTCATTAACCATATCCTAATGGTCCGTGCACGTGCGATGCGGGAGGCATGATAATCGAAGGACTGACCTGCCCGGAATAGCATCGAACCGTAAGCATTTACTCGGAGTTTAGCCAGATACTATCCAAGCGTGTTCTACGAGCTATTCAAATTACCGCGCATAGCGGATAATTACTTAAAGAATGATTACTAATTATTTGCCGAATCACGATAATAGTTGCTTTTTTTTAGTTTGCATTTTAACAATTTTAATAATGGAAAAGCATTGAAAATCAGAACTTTATAGTAAAAACCAATAAAGAAGCCGCATATGCAAAATAAACTTTATGTCTATAGATATTTTATATAATATATATGTATAATTGTTTATATGTGTATATATACATACACATCATACGTTAATTGTTTGTATATAAGTATACGTATAACTCTTTCAGATTTATTTTATATGTGGTTTTCCCATAGATCGAATAACTTCTATCTTTATCAACGAGTAAACTGAAAATGTATTGAAAGCTATATACATACAGCTGTACAATATCAAATAATCAATGCAAACGTATCCGAAAAAAATAATAGAATACCTGCACTGCATATTGAACTTATTTCAACAGTTTATTGATTCGTTGACGAGTAATCGAGCGCGCTGTCTGCTCTCGATATGCGACAATAGCGATAGGATGCATATAAATAATGGTAACATTGTACATACGAGAGAATATTGTCTGCCGCACAAAACAGATGGTAAAAAAGGTTTATCAATTCGTTGGTTTCAATCGCATATTAAAATATTATGTTTATAGAATTACTTTATTGAGATTTAAGAGATTATTAATGTCTCTAATTTATTAATATGTCTAGCTGTGCTTTTAAAATAGTACGTAAAAGTTTGTTGCGTTTCAAACAGTGTGCTACCATAGTATTATAAATATTTTATTAGATATTTATGTGTCTATTCTTTTCAAGTATTGAACATTCTATATGTAATCTGTACTTCTATCGCTCAGAATCTGTTAAGCCACTATAATGGCCGTTCCGAGTTCTAATTCCGAACTGCATCTATACGGGCAGGAGGCGAGAGGAGGAGGAAGTCAATCAACTGCTAATTAGTAGCTGGTGGACGGGCATAACCTTATCGGCCGCCGAAATGCTCGCGATGCGCTCGGTCCTTCATCCGGGATACAGATAGAAGCCACGTGGCGCACGTGCCAGCAATTAATAATCGATTCAAACAGGAAGTTCCGTCGATTGGGCACGTCCGACCGTGACAGCTTCCTTCGCTCTTTATCGGATAATCTACGCGAACTACTTTGCGGAACTTCTCGCTCTCGGTGATCTTTATGTAAATTGAATCTATGATAAGTTTATATTAAGGCTATCCGCTATATCGTGATTGATTTTCGTAACATTTCAGTAATATAAAAAACTCCACTCTTTATGGTACTCGATAATTGCAATTATTGACCAGTGTATCGAAGTTTTACGCAGCTATATTGTGCAACGTCAAAAATCACAAATTTTGCAAAGCGTTTTATTGTATCTTTATATCTTCAAAAATGATGTGATTATCTTATAAATATTATATCTTCAAATACCTTGCAAATATCGAAATGAATCAGATATAGGATCTATTAGACAATAACTTATGCATTAATATATGTCATATAAACTTGTAATTCACGTTGAATAGTACAAAGCAATAATTTTTAAGAATTCGAAGTTTTCAAAAATCTTATCTTGCAGAGTCCGCGTCAAAACGCTCATGATTTTTACGCGAGTAACTGCAGCAATGGGAGGCGTGCTTTGACGTTTACGTTTCGGAATGCATCCCTGCAGGGTAACGATGATTTACGTTTCGCCGTGAAGACGGATCTCCCGTCCGTAGAAAATGAGCGCCCGACAGAAATGTCCCGTAATAAACGTCCCGCGTTAAACGCGGCGACGGTCACTTATACCGTCAGCATGAATTATCCGCGGATCACGTTACAGGGCGCAAGTCAGCTACCAAGAGCGCGTGCGTCTATTACCACGCTGCCATTAAAGCGTTGTTTACGAGCGACGATCAAGTTCTGTTAACATCCGCTATAATTGATCGTATGTAAAAACGGCGAGGGAATACAACGGATCTTTCTGGGTGGGTGCTTTCGCCATCAAAATAGTTTACTGGTCGGCTAAGATGTCAAACACGCTCGTTAAGAGCCTCGCGGGATTGATCTTCAGACGAAAGACAAAATTTCCGAGACCCGGTCGCCGAGATAATTTTCAGCGACCTTTGCAATCTCCGCTGATCATCGGATCGAGCCGTGTCTCAATAAAAATCGTGATCTCGCTCGTCATGTCGCGGGGTTTATTAACGGAATTGGAAAGTCCTCGGAAATTACGGCATCGTTAGAGGCATGCTCCTGGGGCCTCCAATCTGGCGGTAAATGACGACATCCTAGTCCAGCATACTGATCAAGGTCAAAGATCTTGAGAGACGAGAGGTTACAACGGGGACAAAATAATAATGGGCGGGCACACGCCGACTGAAATATCTGCGTGGAAAGACGCTGATGAGACATAATCGGGGTTGTGGAATTTAATGAATCCTCTCGTAATAGTGCAACGTTCTCCGTAAATCCAGACTAAGTCCGTAACAATAGTCACATTGTTGAGATCGATGCAATAAACCGATATTGGAGCTCTGACTGGATACAATCTCCACTTGAGAGTGCATGCATCGGCGATTTGTCGTATTTCTTTCCTCAATAGCAACAAAGACGTCGTTATTGCCGCTGCTCATTGTTCGACAGGAATGTTTAAGGCTTCTCAAACAAGTCTGAACTAAATAAGAATTAACTAACTAAGAATTACGTTATAGTAATATGTAGCCTTTATCATTAAACTTTAAACAAGTTTATAAAATATAAATTAAGAGGAAGAATGTCCAACCGCGCGCGCGTGGCACGTTTATGAAATTAAAATTCAATACGCCGCTCAAGTCGTTTTCAACAGGTTTTTAACGATCCTTTCGAGAAGCGGATGTGGAACGTAATGTCTCTTGGTTCGCACCCGAGCATGACGCGACGCCTCTGATTTATCGCTTTGGCACCTCGGGCATCTACGTCTCGGGCGATTATGGTAATTACGGTTGTTACCAGGTAATTCGATGATCGAAAGACCCGAAGCCAAACGTGCTGTTATCTGATGCACGACTCCGCGGAAAGTCTTTCTTTCGCGTATCGAGCGTTCGCGAACGAGCTCGTGCGATAGCTCGTTCGCTTGCTCGCTTACCCGCTCGGAGAAGCGGAGATGCGAGCGGACGCGAAAAAACGAGTATAGCGATTCTGTGCGCACTGGCGCGCCAGAGAGAGAGAGAGAAGAGGAGAGAGATTTATCGCCCGGTTCTTAAGATATGGAAGGCGGAGAAACTTATTTATGGAGTGTATATGAGAACGGAATCAATATCGGGGAAATATAACCGGCGCGTGAGATAGCTAGTATATGTAGCGCTTCAAATTTTTCATCAGTGGCCCGGGAAAACGTCGAACAGCCGATAAAGCACCGCAGCTGTTGTGATTAGAATGATGTACGCAACGATGTCGGCCGGTTATTCGTATAGCTCAATAGACACGTCTGATGGCGCAGATCTTTAGAAAAATGACATTGAAGTCGGTAGAATATGATGAAATTTAATATGTATTTCAGGGAGATTTAAATGGAATGTCATATATCACACTACTCAAATCCCTTTCTTAAATAAGCATAGACTAGAACTGTATTAAAAAACATTGTTTCAATCCATTCCTCTACAATAGAAAATATATCTATCTTTAATCAAAATTTCATGCTTCAAAAAATTAGCATCGTTATTGTATTGAGAAAAGAAGTATTGAGACAAAAAGAATTATTGAGAGCAACTTACATTTATTATATCCGTTTCCGATGAAAACGTTACACTTCAAAAATTAATCATCATTGCTGCATAAAAAGGATAAAAGTGACTCTCGTTTGTATTATGAGACTCGGTATGAAGTTTAAATAAAGTTTATTGAGAAACTGATTTTAAAAATTTCACGTACCTATCTTGATGTAACCGATAACGTAAAAAATAAAGCCTGAGTTATTTGTCAAGTTTCATTATCTGTATTTGACATATTTCTTTATCTGTGTACACATGCATATGTGTTTAAATTTTTAAGTGTAGAAATGCATGCGCACATCAGGTCGTACGTATACACGATTTATCTTAAAAATTATAATAATAAAAGAAATAAAAGATTCAGATTTAGCATCCGTATTTTGTGTGTATGTGTAGTATAGAATGTATCTTTTTTGTTTCCTTTTTCACTCGCAACCAACCCTATTCCATTAGCGATTCAGGAGCCCGCTGTAATGACGTAACAGCAACATCCCTCCCGCAGCGGTACGATAATTTTTTGCCTTGAATATCCGTTCGCTCTCTTTCAAATTTACGTACAGGCAAGTTTGTCGCTTTGACCTTTCATAGATTCTTACAACCTTCTTTGAGCTCTTCAGCGTGAAAGAGTGAACTTCAGGGACGGAACTTTTGGAAGTCGAACTGGTCGACTACACTGCCGGCTTCCAGCGAATTCTCAACGGCTTTATTGGAAATCCTAGATATTGGAAAAGGACGGGACGTATCGTGAGAGGATTCGATCCGCCATCCTCAAGCGATCCAGCAGTTGCAAATTCTATCTTGTGTCATTCCTGAACACAAAATTCTTCAGAGGATGGTCTCAATTGATTTTTCTTTTCATAGCATTTGACTATTAGGTAAGTTATTATGTCGTATCGAAAGTTCATGAAAATCTGTATATTAGAATCGTTTGTAATTGATTAGATTTTAGTATACATTATCTATTATAAATCATCTGTATCATTTAACACTAATGCAGTAGTAATGACTTTTCAATCTAATTTAATAATTTGATTTTAATCATCCGATATAGTTCTTTATGGATAAAACAAACATATTTCCATGAGAAAATATTTACACGAAATTTCTTAATATTTAACGCCATGTAATTGACATAATTTTATTGACGTCATAATTAAATAATTAATAATAAAGTTAATTGATAATTTAATGATAATCCAAAAGCGACATCACTATTACAATGATTACCAAATGACGCGACAAGCAGCACATAATTTTCGTCGCTTCGATCACGAAAAACATTTGTTGTATGTGGCGGGGACGAAGAGAGCGAGAGAATGTTAGGCAACTAACTCTATTCGATTGAAAGGTTGGACAGCCACACAATGAAACGGTCGGTTATCGAGATGGCTCACCGTAAACTAGAACGCGTGTTACCGAGTACGAGCCAAAACCCGGCGGTAAAATAACCGTACGAAGACTGGCGTCCCTCTCTTTTTAGCTTTTCGCCGCAACATTATCTGTCTGCTTTCCCTGCTCCATTCGGTTGCCCTTTGGATGCTGCGCGATCGACCAGTGACCAATATCGGTCGGTTAGGATGTAATAAACCCTCGGGCGTCACAGATCATCCCTCCTGCCGCCCGTTATTGAGGCAATATTATGTGACACGGTGTACTCCGGCATATGCGTCCCGTAAAATAGCATCGCAAACGCGAGATGTGCGAGTCTGTATACGAAAACGAGCGACGTAATTCACCAGGACCAAAGAGTAGAAGCCGACGTCATGACCAGACTGTATAACGTTTCACGTTCAGCGGTTGATTTAATCGCGTGAGTCCGCAGCAAAGCAAATTCCCGTTACCACTGGCACGACACGGCCATTGAGACCGATGTAAAGTCCCTTTAGCTTATCCATACAACATTGACATCTTCGTGAAACTACTAAACCCTATGCACTGAGAAAGATATCATATCTCATTGCATTATAATCCACTTAACTTTTCGTATAGGAGAACGTATGTTATTTTGACTTATAATAATCATAATTGATTAAAAAAGAGTTGTTTAAAGTTCTTGGAATAATTATCGATTATTTTTTACTAATAACAAAAGCATTTTGCAAACATACGTATATACATTTATATTCGTATATACATATACATATAACATACATCATATTTTAAATAAATTATGACACATTATCTAAATGCAGGAAAAATTATAATGGAAAAAATTCACCCTCTAGATAGATTACATTACATATCAAATACATGTGATACTAAAATGGATAGTAATAGCTTTTATAAATTTAAAACAAAACGAAAATTGAATCATTATATTTATTATTAATTATTATATTGCAGAATTGATGCAGTATGATATTGCAAGATTGAATTGATCTTGACTTATCGTTGGACACGGAATTATTATCTATATATTATCAATTATTTTTAGCAGATCTTACCTTGAAATTTTTGCGTAGTTCTCAATCCTCCTTTCTCGAAATCATTGTTTAAGTTAAGGAATGTTATAAATTTATTGTACAAAGAAATATATAATTTATCTAAAGTCAGAATGTATATATAATATGTAATGTATAATTGGAGTAAAAAAAAGTCTGGAGTATAAAATCTCTTCTTATAAAGTGTTTAAACAAGTTGATCCAGACGAAGAAAACTAACACTGTCACTTCCTTCACGAAACCAAACGAACCAACACGTCATTGTCGTTTATTTTGCGATCCGAATTTAATTAAGAGCACGCATGTCACAGATCATTTCCCTTCGAACGACTCACGTTTGACGTGTATATGTCTGTCCAATTCTCAGCGACTCTTGTACAGTTTCGCACAACTTTTACACTTTAACAGAACTTTAAGTTCCACGTCGCGCAATTCTTCAAGGCCGCAGCTCGAATCATGTGCCAACAGTTGTCCGAGTACCAAGTTTTATCTTAGTTGCAGACCGTTTACAGCGATTATTTTACGACTATTTGTTGAACAGAACTTGCCAACGAATTAACTGGAACTCCAATAATTCAAAAATATAGTCCGGCACATTTGAAGTC
Organism: Leptothorax acervorum; assembly: GCA_035220615.1. Lineage (NCBI taxonomy): Eukaryota > Metazoa > Arthropoda > Insecta > Hymenoptera > Formicidae > Leptothorax > Leptothorax acervorum. The sequence goes on from JASTWQ010000084.1 coordinate 364,767, forward strand.
GCAGAACATGCGAAGTCTCGAAGTAACAAGAAATTTACAAGTGTAGTTAATTTTAATTGGCATTTTTGGAAATGACAGAAGTGCTGCGTGTTTGCTGTATATCTGTTGCCTGCGGCGGACAATTTTGTCGGGATTTTATCAGATGTATTTCTTAAAGTTGACCTCACTAAGGCTAAATGCGTACAGTTCAGGTTTGACGCCGCGATAGGTTATTCTGGTTTGCTTATGCGAAACCTGTAGCCAAAGTGCTCCGATGGCACCCTCCGAAGTGCTTTGCGATGGAGACGGGGAAGTGGAAGAGATCTCACGTGTTCGCCTGTCAATATGGCGCTCGAACGGTGCACTTTACGCATACGCTGTTTACTCAATATCAGATTACCTTAAGAGATGCAGCTCTGCGAGACGCTTTCTTCCGTCTTTGTGCAAATCATTTAAGTATGCGTGATACGGCAGGATTGTCGGGTATATATAGCTCCGATGTTCGTGGTATACCTTTCACACTCATCGAACTGTACGTTGACGAAAACGACGTCCGCAGAACTTTTCTTGAAATAACTTGTCAAGATTACCGCGCGTATATTTAGTAAACCTGTCACATATACAACGATAGCAAAGTTATAACTAACGGAATTTTCTATGATGCGTTAATCATTGCTTTTACATCACGAATCGTATTCTCCGAGAAAAGGCGACCGTGGATTATTGTAAAAGTGAGAGGACAATAATCGAAAGATTACGTATAAGAATCGGCGAAACGTTCCGTTGGCGGTAGAAAACTCGCCAAGGTCGAAGTGCGAATCGCGGAGTCCTCTGGACTCGACTGACGGCACGAGCGGGTCATGGCAGGGCCGTTGGGTGCAAAAGGGTGTCGGGAAGGGGGGGGGCGCAATGCCACCCCAAGATAGAGGGAGAGAAAGAGGGTGGCTGCGAGAACGAGAGCATGAGCGAGAGGCGAGGGAGGGTGTTGGACGCGCCGCCGCCTTGACGCTGTTTCCGTGGATATCTACTTTCTACAGCACGAGAAAGTCGCGAGGAAACGAAGGTGGTACGCAAAGAAGTCACCGCGGCAAAGGACAATCGGTACAGACGGAAGATGATAGGATGCCAACTCTATCCTCTATTCGAAGTTCCCGAGGAAGTAAGTGGAAATCGTTGTAGGTTGCCATTCGCCAAACACGGACGTTTTGCGCCGTGTAGTATCTCGATATTCGAAATTTCCCCTCTTTGTCGAGATATACTTTTTTTTTGCGCGTTTCCTCGTCTTACATTAAATCGTGCATTTCGCTACACGAAAGTTCGATCCGTCAGTGGAACATTGTCACTTACAATTAGATTTGTCCGATGAATGCATGACAATATGACATTTATCGACGTATCGTTAAATGTAATATGCAAATAAGTATGCGTTGTTTGACTATAACCACGTACGCAGCAATGGAGAATAGTTGAGTTAAAAATGCGAGCTATCATATTATGAAGATTAAACGGCCACCTAACCGTCCGTCTTCCTGCAACTAGAGATAAGAATTTACGTTACATAACTAAGTGCATCGCGACGAAGAACGATGGGTGGCGGAACGAAATGGAGGCGGACAAGATAATTAATTTTATCGGCATCGAAAGAAGAATTGCAGTTTCGCCGGAGGATCGAGCCCAGGGTTCGGAGAAAAGGGAAAGGCACGGCTCCGGCGATTCCATCCACTTGGTGTGTGTCCCTTTCCCTATCCCTCGCGCTGGCATTTCTCCTCCCCCCATTAGCAAGCGCCGCGACGAAAAGGGAGAAATTAAAGCGAAAATAAAGCGGAAGGCAAATAAAAATAAAAGTCCTTTCCGCACTGTTGGGTCAGGTTGGACTGGTACCGACGTAGCGGCACAGCGGCAGCTGCATGCACGGGACTCTGGAATAGTTTCATTTACCTACCCGTAATTTCATAGCCTTTCCAACCTCCTGCCTCCTCCCGCCCTACTACCTCCGTTGCCCTTGCACACTAGAATGCGTCCCCGTGTGATACCGACGAGGAAACTGCGATATTCTACCGCTTGTGCTCTTCGCCCCTATCTCTCACTCTGGTCCGTCAAATATCTTTGTTTTATTGTACCTCTCCGCGCGCCCGGAAGTGAAATTCGCATCCAGGGAAAGCGCCGACTGCCGCAGTCCCTCATAATTCGATTCCGTGAGGCACCAGTCGCCGGTGAACGCAAATTTTCGCGATTTCGCGTTCGAAATTTAGTTAAACGACCCACGCATTACGACGGATACGAAACAACGATATTTAACAGCGCACAGAAAGCAACGCGACTTTGTTTATCTATGTAATAAAAAGAAGATGAAAGAAGAGTTTATATATAGCAGCTAGAGTGATTATCATAAAATATCGATAACTCAATTTAATGAATCGTATTTATGCATTTCTAAATTCAGTCATTTATCTGTATTAATAAATCGCAAAACGTATCTTAAATATGTCTCATTATCTCAGCTTATTACGCAAATATAACATTTTAGTAATAAAGTGGTAAACGTGTCAAATCTCAGTGAAGTTAATATCCTGTCGCGCGCATTTCTGACACGTGCAATTCTCATTTATGTATGCATAATTGAATAACTTCCATCAAGATTCTTTCTACACATACATACACACATACACACATACACATATACACACACACACACAAACACACGAATATGACAGATTGAAACAAACAAAATGAACAGTCACACACACAATCTCTCGATTAATAACGGACTGTATTGTACCGATTCTAACTGCGAGAGAAAGCGGAGAAGGAGTCCGAGACTCGAGAAAACATTTTGATTTGCTTTGCTGAACGCGTGCGCAACTGTGCAGAGAGAAACATAAATAAAGGCTGCAGTGCGGTAACAGCACGAGAGTGCGCGGTGTGCACACATCGGCTCGAATGCATCCAAGAGTCGTATTTCTCGGAAGCCCTTATAGGTAGGCTGTCCGCCTTGCCTTCGGAGTCGCGGGGCAAACCAGGCGAAGTGGCATGCTTCTGACAGTTGAAAAATAAATATTTGCGCGTATATCAACGATTAGTATGTTATAAGCGACGCGGGACAACTGCCAATATGCTGCTCTGACGATTACTCAAAGCTGTCCACCTTCTCCCTCGGTTTCTCTACTTATTGTTTCGTGTTTCATCTTTTGCAATAACCTTCCCAATAACATCTTCGATGTTTTGTAGTAGTGGAAAATTTATTAGTTTTTAAAAAGAAACAAAACGTCTTTTAATATTTAATATATCCCTTACGTTTCTAGACATAGCCCCTTTTGTAGCTAAATTTTGAACACGATTAATAAAAAATGTTTTATTGCGCGCAACGGCGCGCGAAAGATCGTAATTATCATTTTTAATGTAATACGACTATGTGAATAAAGTTAAAATTGATTAAATAAGGTGTAAGTGATTGATTTATTAAGGGCGCAAATGGATCAAACAATTTGAGATTTAAATGACTGATAATGATACTATTATAAATTATTCATTAAAGGTGTAATATTATGGAAGGGAATTTTGCATCTCCGTCATGCAGTTCTAATCACGTCTGGTAAATGGCAGCGGGACACAATGCGAATGTTCCTTGTTCTGCTAGAATGCTAGATAGTGCTCTCGTCCGGCGCAAATCGTCACGAACGCGGACCGCGTTGGTGTACAGGACCGAATTGAATCTCCACGAAATCCCGGTAGGCGTTCCGCGTCGTCGTTGCAGCAGCGTTGCTCTAGTTGACGTTTCAGATTTCCAGCATTAGCATGCACCGCGCATCGCGCTTCGTCGATGCGTGTCACGTCGTCAGCCCGGCGTCGCATTCCTGTGGAAGCGCCCTTAAAGGGCGGCACGTTATGCCGTTTAACCAGTCCCTCTGTAGATCCCTTCCGAAACGATCTCCGACCCGCCCTGCTTCAGAAAGGTCACTGATCGCCATTGCGAACCAACGGTCCACGTCACAGAGGGCTGCTGTACTTTGGCTCAGGTAAAAGGGCGGCCAATACGTTCGGCCGGCAGTGAAAAATTATGTCAAAGTCGATCGCAGATATTTTTTTTGTTCTAGTGCGACATTTCCTATATATACTTTTAAGCGAAACTTTTTCTTCTTCATGTCTTTTTTTTAATGGTTCCTCGCTCGCGATTTATTCTGCTAAACGTAAATCACGTGTATCTAAGGAAATAGAATCAAATGGCAGATAGTTCTTCCGTCGAACGTATCGAGTCGTGCGCAGCAAATCCTTAACTGACGAACTTTCTAACCGAGTATTCTAAAAGTCGCTCTTTTAGTTCTACCTTCAAAGCGGCAGCTCGTATGTCTTGCTTACTCCTTCTTCCCATGAACGACTTCTCGTGCAGCAAACTTATTCCGCGTAGATCATCAGGACGGGAAGAAATGACATTATCTACGAGAGCATAAGATCGGCGGAACAACGCTGGTAGGTGGAGAAAGCTGGGGGATGATCGCCAAAGATTTAAATCTATTGGAATTGATACCCCACTTCTGGGGAGATTATAGACGGCACTCTATACGTAGTTACGTTGTAAACGTAAAGTATGAGCGAGACGTGGAACGGGGTATAAAGCCAAAAGGTAATAGCAGGGGTGAGCATCATCGTCTGGCGTTTCTTCAGAATGGCGTGGCTGTTCATCGGTTATAGGAGCGCGGCACGGAGGGTGCTAATGTGCCCCCGTGAAAGACTAACGGCCACGCCATTTTACACGAAGAAATACGATGGAAGACGACGTATTATGAGATAAACATTATAAACCGCCTTGGCGCCGCGCTCACCTTCCACGTGAACGCATTGCGCATGTAATGTTTTCAAGAATTTCGCCACCAATGGCTGACAAGTCAAAATTTGAAGGAATAATCGGTTTGTCTGGATTACGTATCAATCATATAGTACGAGATGTACATATTATTTTATAAAAAATGTCTTATATTTATAGAGATGTAATTTTTAATACGTGCACAACGATTTATTTGTAACCAGGAGTTATTGCGCTTAACTGTGGGGAGAATAAAAGAACTGCGGATCCGTGCGGCTAAACAAGGATATACGAAGCATCGGTAACGCGAATGCACTATATATAGAAACGTCTTGTGCAGTTTCACGGCAGTTGGAAAGCAGTCTATAAGCAGCGCGCGTTGTACATCGCCATGAAATAACCTCCCGCATTATTTATTTACGTATCTTCCTTTCTTCCCGAGTTGACCGTGTGGTCGACCATTGTCCAGGCGCAGACATACGTATATATCGCCGGACGTAATCATCCGCCAATTTTTCTCATAACCAGCCGTATCATACACGGTCGTTTTATTAGCGTCTACGGTCTACGTAGGAAATAGCATGTGGAGATTGAGAATTAAAACAAAGAAGGAAAAATAGTTGGAAAATTTTTCTGTTAAGGTGAAATAACCCCCAAATTAAATCGCAGATGCGGCCATCTAAAAAATTGACACGGTAAAAATAAGGCACGTTATATTCGCGATAATTGTACGAAGAGATTTAATCTGTCTGTTAATGCACATTTGCGAATAACTCGAGAAGAAAGCTCGTTGGGGGGAACCGCGTTACACGCCGTTATTTCATTTTTCCTTTTCGCACTTACCCGCTGCGAATTATCTGTGACAGATCGCAATAACTCGGCTCGAATGTTTAATTGCACCGCTAATATAAACGCCCAACAAGTTAATAATACTCGCAGGAAGGGAAGTGACAGTCTCATTGGTAATATGTCATGTACAACGCGCGTCATTAATATCACTGACGTGATTATCCCATGTCGCTGCGTTATATTTAGAAACAAGTTTCTTCTGTTGCAATGAGTATGCATAATGAGCTACCCGCAACGGTGGGCAATTAAAACTAAATGGAAATTATTTAAAGCAACATAAATTCTATATGAATTTTTCAATGCGTTTTGAAATAATAACGTTAAAGTTAGGTAAATTAAATTTTGCTTTTAGTCATAAAAATGTTACGTGAGTTACGTTTTAAATTTTTATGAGTATAGAAAGATAAGGAATGTTAATGAAAAACGCGTCTCGCATGCAGCAAAGATAAAATAATATATATTTAAATATAATAATGGGCAAAAAAAAACATAGAAGTCGAGGCATAGCAAGTAGAAGATATTTCGCTCAAGTAACTCTGCACCTGCAGGATCATGTTTGACTCGCAATAAAAGAGTAAATGCACCGCGGAAGTTTCTACATCTGGCCACGCAACGTCGCGATAAATTGCATTAGAGGAATTTACGGAGCATCAGGAAGACTTAAATCAAGAGAACTAGCTACCACTGGAATTTTAGTTGGGGCATTATTTGATTCTTTTATTCGGCTATTATAGAAAATCTGTTCTTTCTCTGGTATTTATATTATTATATATATGTACCTAAAACTACACGTGTGTACATACAGGATGTACGATGAGTGCATTTAACGCACACGATATATATGTATAATCCTAAAAACTAAAGTAGAATTTTTTAAAAATTATTTTTTTTTAAATTCGTTGTTTATTTCGAGTCGTAAAATGTGCAAATCTCTGCGCACGGTAGGCACATCCGCAATCGTGGCTAAATAATGCGATAAAGAAGCATCATTGTGTGAGGCGTGAGGGGCCCTGGAAAATTTGTAAACGAAGTAGCGCCCGATAATCTCTCGACGGCGGTAGTGGCGGCGGCAGCGACGGTTTTCGCGTGCACGAGGACGTTCTTCCGTCTCTCGGCGAGAGACTAACGACGTTCTCGCCTTCTTATCTGCTCGGTCACGTAGAGGCAGAGGAGAACGCTCTCCTTCGCTCGTTTAACCGGCGTCCGACGTCGCGGGCGGTACTCTAGGACAACGCAAAATGCGAGGACGTCGGGGGATAAGGATCGCTGGCATTCCCGGTTAATTTAGTTCGCTAGGAAGTGCCGTAAATAGGAAACGTCGCGGCGGCGACTCATTCTCCTTCCTCGAGTTCCTGGCCCGTAGACAGGACCGTGTCGCCTCCGCGGAAGCCTGCCTTCGGAAAAGGCTGACCTGGCCAAAATGGACAGTAACGTACGGAGTGGTGTATCATTCGAAGTGAATAGTGGTGACTGCATTGCGCAAGTGTTCACGTATGGAATATTCATGTACTGCAGTCACCACCTTCGTATCTTTCATTCCGTCTTCTGCATTTCGAAGGCTAATCCGCCCGCGCAACGTTAATAATCATTGTGCCTTTGACAATGTTATTCAGCTTATTGACGAACGCCCACAACGTGAGAGTTTGCGAAGATAGGTATGCTTGCGGTCTACCGTATCTGCACGCAAGTGAAAATAGTCGAAAACGCAAAAATATATAAGAAACATAAAGGAGAGAGAGTTATGTACGTTGAGAGATAGAGAATTAAACATAGACCATCATATTCATATGTGACACAATATGTGACTCTTTTACATTATCCTGAAATGTAATGTACAATATGTGTCTTTCGATGTGTCAATATTCCTTAGTAAAATGTAACATGCTCTTTGCACTCTCCTCTATCATTTTACCGGCAAACAAACTTGCCGTTCGCAATGGAGCACGTAATGCGCGGTAATCGGTTCCCATTTATTAACTGCACTCCCATCACGCTCGTAACTTCTGCCTTCGACTATACTGAGCCTAAAGCATTGTCGAAGTATCCGGGCTGCGCGTACACCGAGGAGATACTGTACACAAATCACAACAAAGCCGGTGCATTAGCGCGACATCATCCTGAACCTTGTATAACATGTCCAGTACTTGGAGCGACGTAAACTACCATGGTAAAGCCGCTCGGCCTGTACGACCACGAGAGCGTATCGATCGTGGGGCGAAATTTACAAACGCCGTTCAATTCCCTTATAATGGCACGGGCGAAGATAACCATGGACCGATTCGATCTGGGCGCGGGGGATATACTGCAAAAAGCTGCGACGAGCTTGCGGCTGGTGATTTAATCGTCATACCGCGTAACGAATCACAGTTGCACCATCATCAATGCGGAAATGGCGAAGCGTATCGTCATTCTCGGTTATATCAACAGAGTGAAATTCTACCAACCAGTCCATTGGGAGGGAATACAAACACCGCGGTGTAGGAAACTTGAATTTTCATTTACATACCGGCTAGGAGACGGCGGAGTGCATACTACGGGAGTGTATTATACATGCTTTCGAATTAGCATACGCCCGACATTTGCCGTGATACAATTAACCGGGGCGCGATGTAAGGCAGGTGTGATCTCTTAAATTTCTTCGAACATCCGAATACTCGCCGAAGTCCGCCGTTCTGATGCGCTATTTGCGTAACTGGAAGCGAGATATGTCGAGCGCACCACGCAGCGTTGCGCTGCAGAAGAATATTTTTCGGAATTTAATATCGTAAAAGTTTTGTACCACGTATAAGTGTACGTATTGAACGTTCACGTCGCTCGTATGCTTCAAACGTCGAGAAAAACCGTTAATATCGTCGAAAAGCGATATTAATGAAAGGCTGCCTGTGAACGACATCGTTTCGTACTCGGCTCTTCTTTTTTTTTTTCCTCCCCGGTCGCAGGACGCTAACTAAAGCTTTCAGATCGAGCTGAAAACTTTAGACATCCGATCGAACTCCGCGCATGAAGATGAATGGGCCGCGAATTGCGGACTAAGTAGGATGTCACGCGGCAGCCCTCCTGCCATTTTCCACTCCCGCCTGGCCTGCACACTACACTGCAAATCTATCTTTCTCTCCCGCGATTCTTCTCTCTCTCTCTCTCTCTCTCCCTCTCCCTTCTCATCCTCCTTCATCCCCTCCGTTTGTATCTCGCGTACCCTCACTCTCTGCACCACCCTTTACGGTCGCCGCCCGTACAACTCTCGTTCCCTCTCAGTCGCTCGCTTATATATCGGCGCTCTCGCTTCAGCCGATGGTGTAACAAACGCAAGCGCACGGCCGCATCCATCATGCGAGCCACTTTGTCACAGCGGGATCAACAGCGCTTAAATTGTATTCGCGATTCGAGAACAGCCCATAAATTCTCATCGCAGCGACGGGGCTTCCTTCTTAACACGCGCCCGAGCGCCGTGATTCGACGGGTTTTCTCCTTTCATCCCATCTTTCTCGCGTCGCTGTATCCGTCCCGTGATTTTACAGTTTATTTTTGAAACGCTATCGTTGCACGCTGTACGTTTTATCATTCATTGAAGCAATTATTCGCGAATAAAATTGATGTCACGCACAATTCGCGATGTAATATAAAAAAGATTTCTTAAGATTTATTTTAAAATACAATTGATTTTTATTATTTTTTCTGCCATGTTTCAATTAAGCCATTATTTCAGCTTACCGCTTATAAAACACGTTCTCTTTTAATAATTTCTACAACGTCTAATATTTTACACTATGTAGATATATGTATATAATATTGTATTTTTCTTCGAGAGAGAAAAAGCAGCTATAAAATTATTTAAAATTTGTTTGGATAAATATGGTATACTTAATGTTTAATTATGGGATAATGTAATTTAAAAGAAATGATCAAACATACAATTTTCAGTGATTATCGCCACAGCGCATCGTACGTAACACGCGAGCAGGGAATTCGACGGTGCGCTAATACAACGCAGTACGGGCAATTTCTCTTGAAACATTTCTAATGGCACCGAGTCAGTCGGATAGTTAGCGCTCAAATACCTGTCGTTAACTAGAGCAATCTAGCCCGAAGCGTACGGCGAACGTATTCATGAGGAAGCCGAATATATCATGTTCGCGCATCCCCCTCTCGACTACGTGTGAATGTTCGGCGAACAATAGTTAACGATGACATTTTCGAATCGTGTGCGGAGTACGGCGACCAGTTACACGAGTGCTTGTACAAGGGGAATGTACATAGTAATCTATTTGATTTGATCAACGGCTTGTGTGCTTAATACTCGACAAAAAGTTATTTTAACCCTGGGATATATGACTTGTGCCGCGTATACGGCGGCATAACATGGATCAATTTTACCCGCTCGCAAAATTAATTATTCGATACTTATATGCGACGCATCACTCTTACTCATTATCTATCGCTCACGTGCATTAAAATTAAAATAAAAAGAATGAAAGAAAAAAAGTGGAATGAGGAAGTAATATTATATATTAAAAAATTTAATTTTATTACATGAGTTGATGAGAAGTATAATAAAAGAACAAATATTATTTTTTATGAAACAAATTGTTTTACTATTAAAACAATGTTGTATGTAACAATGTTGCAATATATTAAAATTCATACGTGCGCAAAACATTCGAGATAAGATATTTAAAACGATGCCATTGAAACGATATTATTACCGATTTAAGTCAACGTGATTACATGAACTTCTGTATAAGGAAGTTTAATTGGAAACCAATGAGCATCCCAAACTAATGCAATCAAGATCGTAATTAGGACGATTAATTGTATTAATTTTGATCCTATTACCAGAGCATTTCCGCTGTAGCCCGAAAGAACTTCCGTCGACGATGTCCGTGAAACTGGTTACTAGCAGGTTTTAGCGTGTACGTGTGGAAATACAGATATTGCGAAGATACGACCGAGCTTGAACCACGTGCGACTGCGGTTCGGTACTTATGCAATTACTGGAATAGCCTTTGCAAATTGAATCTCAACCGCGGGCCGAGGATATCGCGGCAAAAAAAGTTAACGTCCACACTATTACTACCCCGGGGTGGCCCGAAAGAGGTGGGCGAGGCACTCGGTGACCACCCGTATTCCCAGGACTCCTAACTGTTTCCGGATATTGGATATTACTGCTATCCGCAGACACGAGGACAGACGAATTAGGTACGTACGTATCGTCGAATATGATAGGCTGTGACGTATAGTGCACGGGTTTTCATTTCGTTTGCCGCTCGCGTTTCATTTACGAAATTCTAGGAAACGTATAATTGATATTTTACTTTAGGCAGATAAAATGATTTTCTCTGTAAGCTTCCAGGAAAAGTAGATTATTGTACAAAAAGTACGATTGTCTAGGAGAGAATTTTATCTTCCTATTTTTCAACCAAAAAATATCGCTAATATATCACTATATATTTATACATAATATTATTATAATATTGTATTTTTTGTTGTTTGTATCATGTTCTTATTGTAGTTTTTCTCTTTGTTTTTGGCTTATTTAATTCCGGGACTAACAGCATTTAGTATTGCAATCTGCATTTCATCAATATGAAAGAGAGGAAGCTTGTAATTAACCATTTAGTAAGCTATCGTCATATACAGAGCAATCTATGTTGCGCTATCTTTTCGCTTTCACTTGCAAATTACAATTCGCAATTCTAGAACTGTTGCGGCTTCAGCATGAAATCCCGTCTGTCCCATCCGCGAATCAAACACGAACCATACCGGTACGATAACGCATTATTCTAAACACGGGATGCACATCCTATTTGTATTATTAATGAGAACAACAGGCGTGTAACGCGCAACATCACAATATCGCATTCCCGCTGTTTTCACGCAACGTTTCGCGGAAATACACCGTTACGCGCGAAACAGGCCTGATCTCGCACGAATCGCACGATTTCCAGACGGCAATACGAGATAGAGAGCCATTAATTACGAAAAGAGCATTAGAGTTCGACGCGCGAAATGCGAACTTTCCGTTCCCCGGTAGATCCGCAAGCGGTCGTCTCGCGAGCGCGGAAGTAAGTAGGGCGCGAACTCGTATAACGGCATTAATATCGAATCATTCGTTCGCGTTCAAGTTAGCTGAATTGCACTGAGCACCTCCCACGCGGAAGAACGGAAAGCTCGGTTCAACTAAAAGCTCCACGGAGTAAATCCGAACCAGTAATTCCGGAAGGAGTTTTGTGCTTAATCGGGGATTTGTTTCGAAGATTCTTCACGTTACTCTTTATCCAATGCGCGGTTTCATCGACAATAATGACATAATAACTATAATTCTATTTAATACTAATACAGAAACTTTCTTTATACTTAGGTAGCATACTGTTAAGATGTGTTAGAGCAATTCCCTCAAAAATTTACGAGGTTACAAATCGCTATTATTCGGTTATACATATTATTTATACATTCGTGATAATTGTAGGTAACAGTTACGTCAAATTTATATCATGTTTAAAAATGAATCGAATAACCCAGTTTTTAATAAGTCGAGCAGCTCAACTGTTAATAAAAGATTTGAGAAAGGATCTATCTTTGCAACTCGAGGTCCAAGAATATGAGATAAAAATGAATAAAATTATACAATTTTAAGAGTTAAAAATTTCGGGAAATATGCGAGCAGAAACGAGATGGAAATGAATGAAATTGTCAAAAGAAACGCTAAAAAATGGCGTATCTCTTTCTCTCTCTCTCTCTTTCTTTTGTACAATTTTTAGATTTTATATTTTACCGGCGAGCAACGATTCTGAAAAACTCGCTCGCTAAAATCTTCTCCGATCTCTTCGCCTACGAATAGATACGAATGTCGAATGTTAACGCGCTTAATGTTAGCTTATCTCCTGCGTTTCTCTATCCGTGGATGATTGTGTGTGCGCAAGCACGAAAGTCAACGACGGTACGTGTACCCCATCGCGGCGCCGTCTCTTTTCTGTTCTCGTAATTACTTAATACATTATTAATAGACGGCTGACTTTACATAAGCTCCAGGGGAAAGTCGGAAAATTTCAAGACGGGAAGTTAAGCAGATTGCCAAGACTGGACATTTGCATACTGGCACCGTACCCTCTGTGCCGTACTGACAAAATCCCGCCTTCGTTTCACCGCACGTAGTATAGTAACACTTTCGTAAGTGAAGTGCTCTGTTAAATGAATCTCCCTTCTTTTAAAAAATTTTTGATAATAAAATAATGATATTATAGGTAACATAAAAGATAATGCAACAAAAAGAGTAAAAAAAGAAAAAAATTTAATTATACGATAAATAATTAATTCAGTACAAGTTTTGTAAATTAATCTTTCACACGCGATACGTTATCTCATAGATTCCTTTTTGTATTTTTTTCTTACACGAATTCCATGAATATGTCTTTTCGCAAACGGAACATCTTTCGTTTGCAAAACCAGAATATAATAAAAATGTCGTTTTATGATACACGCACGACTAAATAAATTTAAACAGACGTATTTCTTCGAGATGGCGACAGGATGGCTTTAGAGCACGGATTTACACCCTTCAACTATTAGTCGAGGAATCGTTCGCAAAATACGACACCATCAACGGTGGGTAGAGATACCCAATCCTTGAAAGGAGGACAGTGGAGCTGCAGTGTAACTTTAGTGGTAAATTGGAGGTAATTTGCGAGAGAGGCGGTCACCCGGGCAGTTAGCGAGCCAACAACCGCCGCCAGAACAACAGACTTGCTCGTCCAGTGTAGTGCTGTTACCTGAACGTTGGCTTTACGAATAAAGACTAAAGAGCCGCACGAATATTCCGCTTTTCCATCTGCATCGAAATTATATTTTTCCGTTATCAATTTAACTTGAAAAGGCAAAAATTGCAGTAATGTCACGAAGAGACGAGAGCTACGACAATTAAATAATGGCTATTATTTCATTTTCTGTAAAACTTGAGAAAATTAATCTTACAATTGTGAAAATTAAATTTACATCAACATTCTCAAAATCTCAGAAACGTATGAAATTACCGCTGTACTGAATTCCTCTATTGTATTTGCTATCGTAAAGAGCAATATGAATATATTAAACGTGAATATAAAGTTTGCGAGAATAATCCCGCGTCCAAGCTAAATAACGGTATCTCACAACACATATTAAACTTTTATAAAAATTTACAAAACATCATAATGTAAATGTATTCGTCATTGCTTTCTGTGAAGAAGGAATACAAAAGGCTCGATAATGAAAAGAAGAAAGAAACGCGATGCAATTTAAATTTCACAACATTATTTTTATTCATTCCGTTACAGTTGGCTGGTTAATCACCTCTGTCTCCAGGAACTGCAATCAATACCGCCGTTTGTACGATTAGAGAATAAGTAAAGCAAAATGCGGCTCTCTCTCTCTCTCTCTCTCATATTGGCGCTCGAAACACGTACATTGGAACGATAAAGCGCTCAATATAGAGTACAATGAAAAGCAGCGCTCTTGCAAGAGGATGAAAAGAGCTTATGTTTCACCATCGCGTACCGTTTGTAAATCATCGTCACCGTTTTCAGACCGCGGAAATTTTACTTCGTTCGATCCCATCCGCTCGCTTCTATTTTTACACACACGGTGACCAGGCAGTGCGGCGCGCAAAAAGGCAAGGTTTCCGCGAATGAAGCGTTTCGCTTCCTCACTTCCGCGGAGAATATGTGCGACCGCGGCCTCGGCAGGAAACTTTTTCTTTTTCTTTTAATCTCACGGATATTTTCTATGCCGACGCGTATATTTGCATTTTAACGAAGGGGCCGTGAAAGAAAGTTATAAATAAGAAACACTTGGGCACGAACACTAGATTAAAAGCGAGGTCAATGGAGGCGGCGAACGAGCAAGCGACGAAGTTATATTCACGACGAAGATGGTAGACATTCTCTTTTTTTTACAATTTCTTGAGGGCCGCAGGTGCGTGCATAATATAAATAGCGATCTAAATAATAAAAAACTGTAATTTCTTAATGTTTATTCCGTAGTATAGGACCGTTGCTAATCCCAAAATGCTGCGCGGTTTGAATCAAGATTGGCTGTAACTTAACAATTTTGTAAATAGATTTTTCCTATGTAGTTAGCAATTTTGACACTTTGCATTATGATCTTCGCTCTGTTTATTCGCTATAATCTATCACTATTATATTTGCGCGGAAGATTTGAAGGAGGCAAGACGTATTACATTCACCGTGTAGTTTAAACCTGCTTTAGAAACGAGAGGGTCCGGCGAAATGATCGTGCATAGTTGGAACGATGTACAAGACTTCCCAATTATCTCGAGAAACGTAGTGAAAAATCACGTCAGCGTCGAAGACGCCGAGCTCAAGCAAGCCAGGGCCGTAATACGAGCTTAGTTGAAAAGCTGAATCGCACTCTTGGGGCAACGCCTCGCTCGTTGGCTCGGAACCCTTCTGACTTACGAGCAGATTAAGAAACTCCCCGGGTCTCGATAACCAGCCTCCAAAGTGCCTCGGGTCACTGCTCGGCCGTGAAACGATATCCCAACGGAGCCCCTCGGAATTCGGCAAGATATTATTTTCCGACTTTCTCCGTTCGTGTTAATTACAGGGCAGCTTTATGTTATTAACCCAGGAACCTCGTAAATTCAACGTCGCTCTTAAGTTTTACGATTCTGGCGAATCGACGATGTTGGAGCGCCAGCGCATTACGTAATGATCATAAATACATATCTTTACTTCGAAATCAGAGATATCCGCGGTAGTGAGAGAATCGAGAAAGTTGGGATGAAAAAATCGTAACTTCTCCCGATAATTAAATTAATTAGTATATTAAGAAAACCGACTTTCTTTTTAAATCGACAGATTCGATATATTATCGAAATAGGTTTATAAATCATAATGTATGGTATTAATAATACATGTTTTAATTTATAGTATTATGTGAAATTCTATGCTTAGAATAAATATATATGTATATATATATGCAAAAACTTAACTATAGTATCTCGAATAGATCTTATTAGACACCTATACCGCTACGACATTCATGAAATTCTTTCACAAAGGACGAAATCTCACTGGAAGGAGTGCATGCTAAGTCTCGAGAAAACACTCGGTCGCACCGGTTGAGGAATTTTCCGCGGTATGATGACGTTATGGAGTTTGTCCCATTTTTGCGCGGGGATGATTAAGATTTTAATTGTGCAGTACGTGGTAATTACAGAGCAAACTTCCTCTCCACGGGCTTTCTCGCACTTGTCCCGCTTCTAGAGAGAACCGACGATGCAATTCTCTCTTACTCTCTCTTTCTCAGTCACGCATCTTTTCCGTCTTTCTTTCTTTCTCTCCTCGGTGCTCCTTTCACACGAATTGTCGAGATGGTGGAAGTTTACACGGCCAGCTCGGAGCTCCACGATTGGACGAGTTTTCAGGGTAGCGCAGGCAGTTTTGCCTGCTGGAACAGGAGAGAAAGATCTTTTTCTTGGATGGAGCTGGAATAATATTTGTAGATTACGAACCGCGGAACTTATTCGCCGCTTGACAGAATAAGAGAGAGAGAGAGAGAGAAGGAGAGGAACATTGAACCAAGTCGAATGGAGTAAGTGAAGTGAAGGACGATGGAACAAGAAGAGTATCTAGATATACCGTGCACTCGATAGATCAACATTGGCAAATTTCTCACCCCGCTTTACTCATGCGTAAAGGATCACAGAATGATTACATCATGCCTGAATATACATATATAATATCTCGGAAATTGTATGAGATATACGTAATATGATTTTTGTAAGGTCGATACAGAGAGAAAATCAATGTTCATAAAATAAGTGATTGATTTTAAGCTCTTTTACAACTTTCTGTATGCTTAAAATATTTTAATAATTAATAATATAATATAATAATGTATAATACTATGAATATATCAGTAATGCGAATAATTACTTTTTTATATTCTAGATAAATAAACGCGAGCAATTAAATATATGTATAATCGCAAGCTGGTAAATAGCACAATATATCGTGGTTAATGGCGTGCAACGGGACGAAGAGGGTAATAGGTCGTATGGTTAATCCGATGGATTAATTAACGTGTCGCACGGCGCATCCTCCATTGCGTTAAGGAGCAATAGGACCAGGCAATGAGTTGGCTCTACGGGTTTCTAGTACTTTCGGCGTGGCAAACTTGGTAAGCTCGAGGAGTTATGCGTTCTTCGGCAAACTTGCTCACCGACCCAGCCAGCACGCACCGCGCACCAGCAGCCGTGTTAGGTGGCTATACCACGTACACGGGCTAACTTGAATAATAGACATTGTTGTACGAATTAGGCGGGTAGGGGTAAAGTCTGTGGTAGCCACGAAGAGCTGTGGTACCGGCCGACCCTGCGAACGCGCACCTCCGACTTTAATTAACGATGTCTGAACATCCAGTCCGCCGGACGTATTATTAACTCGTCCCTGGTCGAGCTGGCGTCCCATCGAGGGAGTTCCGAGAATTCGTGGACGTCGATGGTTTCCCGATGATCCGTTCGGAATGTCGTCCGTGTCGACGGAAAGAATGCCGAAATGTCCTGATTAGTTTATTGCGAAATCTAGCGTCATTTAAGTTCGAACTCGCGATACAGATCCACGCACGGTGCAACTGTGTTGATTTTCGAAGTTTCCAGCTAGAATAAGATGATAAGAGAAGAACATGGATAGGTCGCAGCACGCACACAATTTGGCGATGTTGTTCGAGAGCTCGGAATCTAGAAACGGATACGCGAACAGATGTGCTGAAGAAGGCCGGGAAGAAGTTTTCGTCCGGTATTACGATTCAGTCCGACCATAAATAAGAAACCGGCGGTTCGATATAACTCACTGGATTTCCATACGATGATAAAATGGACGCTTGGATCCCGGCGCGATGATTTATATGATCCCGACGCTGCCCGTCGCGAAATCCTTTTCGTCGTCCGACGGTTCGGCTCGGCCTGTCCACGGATGTTTGCACGCGATAACGGAATGTCTCTCGTGTACCTTATCCTCCTCTCTCTTCCTAATTGTGCTGGGCGGACAAGCGAATAATGCGTAAGATTTTTTATTAACGACCCGCTCCGCCCCTACGTCTACATCTAAAGACCTAACTGTGCTTCGCGTTCTTTCTCGTTTTCGATATATCGATATGGGTTACGATATGAGAGTTACATCCACCCATACACACATACAAGCGGCTTCCTATCAATATGTTTGATAAAATATGGATTATTCCCAGTAGACCAGGTCGATTCAGGAATACCAAGAAATCACCCAAGACGTCCGTATTCGCGTCTTGAAGTACGATCTACGGGTAGTGCTGGTTTTCACATCACGTTCCTTTATTGCTGCAAATTTTAGTATCAGTAGAAATAAGAGAATTAAGCAGCATATAAGCATTTTCTTCACTCCATAAAAAATTTACTTTTGGAAATCTCTCAGAAAAATTTATCTTTGTTAAAGATTAGCAATGTTAGTTAAGAAGAGAATTGCAGTATTAAATTGTTTAAAATTTGAAGATAATATAATACAGGAATCTCTCTGGCTTAAATTCACAAACAATTGACGTATTGTAAATATATTTTATGCACTCGACAATGACAATAGATACGATATTAGTCCTAACGGAAAGTTATCACTGCGATAAACACGAATATTTTCAAACGGCAATCAGTGTTTACGAAGTTGATGCTTAAGATCTGCGGTATCCGGTCGATTTGGCGACACGATAATAACGTATCGAAAGATTTAATATCGTCGGATTGCTGCCCTGACGATCAATTAATGGGCGTCAGATTGTTTCGCGGAGTTTCCTCCTCGAGTCCGAGGAAAAAAAATAGGTCGACCATTGGAAGAGGGCCACTGGTCCAAAATTAAATTATCTTCTCGTTTCTATCACGCGTTTCATTCTTTATCACGTCATTCGGACCGTGATATATCGTGTGATGCGCCCGTGCCGGTCATTTGTCAAGCAGCTCGAAAATATCTATGAGAAACTAGAAACTCCCGCGTGTTCACTCATATAGATTGTAGGTTTGTTGACACAAAGTTCCGCTATAAGTCAGGCAACGAAGTCTTTTTTGACATGGCAAATTATAAAATACTTCTCTCAGTCGTTTTATAAATAAATCCGTTTGCTCGTCCTGTGCTTTATTAATTAAGTAATTATATAAAAGTGGCATTATCTTAATATTTATCTACATTTTAAATTGGACATGTGATAAAAGAATACATATAAATGTAGTTTCATCTGAGGAAAAATATATACATTTCTATAGAAGCTGATATAGTAATGAGCATGTTTTTTTTAGTTATTTCTTGAAGATATGTAAGATAATATAGTCTAGCAAGATAATATAGTCGAAATTATATCATATATGATAAGATATATTTTGTTTAGATAATGACTATTTGTTATTTCCTAAATTTACATTTCCGCCCGTCCAATTTTAATCAATCGTACTGTGTCATGATGGAGATAAAGTCAACGATTTGATGAAAACTGTTTGATTATCGGTAAATTCGATGTCAATGCCGTTAGAGACTCAAAGGTGAGAGAACGTATCGAGACAATCGAAGCAATTAGCGTCAGTAAATAGATTTCACGAGCGAAAAGGGAGGTCGGATTAGTCGGAATCCTCCGCATGGCTTCAACAGCGATCAAAAGGCCGAATGTACAATATCGGATACAATAAAAAATCCATACAAAAGAAACGTAACTGTTGTAGTTAACATATTAGAATATTTGTTGAGCAGCTCGCATAAAACGACAAAAAGTTTTATTTTATCAAATTTGCAATATAATTATAATAAAATTGCATAATGCATGTTTTGCATAATTGATCAACATTATGTATGATTAATATGTACAACAAATTAAATATGCTAATTATAGTTTGCTATATTTATATTTTGAATATATAATATTGGAAGAAAGCACAAGGTTGCTTGTGCTCCAAGAGGAAATAAAGTTTAAAAAAAGTGTTTATTCTCGATTAACTTTTATCTCTTCTACGAAGCGAACTACGCCGATCAACAATCTCATTTTCCGTACAAAAGTCCTGAAGTTGTTCCTTGATGAGTTTATAAGTTCTAGGTGCCGGACTAACAACGCGTCCGTGAAAATTAAAGAAGTCATCGATAACAATTTTAAAGAGAATGCTTTAATTATTCCGCTGGCTTGCAAATCGAGACTCGTCAAAGTTTTGGTAATAGAACGAGCTGGAGAATAACGAAGAAATAAGAAAAGGAATATTTTCTATGGCGGTGACGAACATTCTCGTCAATTTTTAGTAGAGAAGAATAATGACACAAACGACAAGGAAGAGAGAAAGAGATCAAGAGCGTACCGTTAATTAATATTGGAAGAAGCTTTCGCTAAGCCCCGTCGCAGAACTTTTATATTTTTTTCATTTTTTCATCTTTCGATTTATCGACTGGATTGCAATAGAAAAATATTTCCCCATTTCAGCTTATGTCAAGGTAGAAATATATAAATATTCAGAAAAATGTAACAAGAAAATGTGATATATTATTTCTTTTCTAGACATTATCTTATCCGAAGTGTATTTTATAGATTTTATTTACTATTTATCGTCGTTTTATTATTCTTAAGTTTATTATTATCAAACGATATGAAAGTTTCAAATATCAGCAATTATTCAATGTACGCATACATTGCAGATCTACATACATAAATCGGTTACAAATACTCAAACTTCATTTTAATTCATTTAGCAGCCGGCTATTTTTACGTGCGCTTTTTTTTGTAATTTTGTATTGGAAATTCTATATTTTTCATTCACTTTGCGTGTTAAAACGATCAAATAAATCCATATCTGCTAAAGTATAACGCAAATAAATATAGACGAGTATCAGAAAATAAAAGTCGCCTGATTTTAATTAATATCGGGAATGGAAAGGGGAAGTGGATCCATCAAAAACTTTTCGTATTTTCTCGGTTTCTAGAACCGTTGGCGAGTTCGCTAATCTTTTCGGTGCAGTCTACGAATTAACACGGTTTCGTGATTACTTCGGAGTTCGTCGCATGATTATTAACTCGCAGGAGTATAGACGAGGAGAACTACGAAGATCTCGATTAACATTTTGATGAACATAACAACAAAATATAGAGGCACCGGATTTAAGAGCAAATTGCGGTCGCCATAAGAATAGTTTCAATTATATCGGTTTTATATATATTGCAACTTTAATTTTTGTTCACCATCGATGTTAATGTGTATGTAATTTATCTTAATTTTCAGGTAGAAAATATTTACATAATGATTGTCATTGTCCATTAAAATAATAAATTATAATGTTTGTGATGCAATAATCGGGTTATGAATTATAATTTACAACACTTGCGAGATTTACCTAGATAAGCGTTAACATTATTAAAATGTTGTTTTTTATAATTTCACAATTAATAGTATATACGATCGACATAAAGAAGTAGATATACTCTACATTTACATCAATATATAGTAATATCTCAGATCATAGGGCTTTCTTGCATTATAAGGAATTAAGCTTCGATTATTTGTGCGAGTTTCTTCTCTTTTCTTTTCGCGTCTTAATTTACGTGTGGTATGATACGAAAACGAAAAACTTTTGTTAAGTCATTTTCGTACAATGGATAACAACGAATTTATACGAGGTGCTTATAAGCGATTCTCTCATTCCATATATGGTTTACAAAGAGAGAGAGAGAGAGGGGGGGAGGGATAGAAAGAGAGAAAGAGACACGTTGTCCATTACTTTGTTTTAATAAGATATTCTCACGATGGGTGGTCAGTACGAGAATACACGCTAACCCGTGTCCAAGGATTTTACGTGCCCAACCACAGTTTCCAGTTAATCCACGAAGATAAGACCGGCGCAACTATATATTTCTATGTTTATTATACTCCGGTAACAAGATGGGAGCGGATCTAGATACGACTGTCTGAGAAGCGACCCGGTAACGAAGCATCGAGAATTTCACTTCGAAATACACATATGTAAACAGCGATGATGGTGGAGGTACGTGCATGTGCCGCGCGTGTACGTTGCCAACTAGTTTACCTACATGCTCGCCGAGATCTGTTCTGGAAACAATGCGACGTGTTATGCGCTCCATAATCACACATGGAGCCATACAACTCTCTGTCTTTTCCGATTGTTTCTTTATATAAGAACTTTGACATCACAATTGCGATAAGGGTACAGGACGTTCCCTCACAATTAACGTACCTTTCATTACGCGCTTTAATTACTTAGAACGTGTGCGAATGCACGACTGAGCTGAACAGCTCTTGACAACGCGATAGCTGACGAGTCAATCGGCCGTAAGTTTCGCACAGCCGCACGCGATCGCGCTCATTTACATTTCTACGAGCCGTCTTAAAGGGGCGCGCAATTTTTAACCGCGGCGAGTTCCGCGCTCGCTCGATACAGATTCGACCACCCAGCATTACAGCATGCTATGCCGGCGCGATATTGGATTACACATTCCTATAGATCGTCACGTAGGTGTGTGCAGGCCTTCGCTTGCATAGCGTACACATACGCCGTACATAATGTACAAAGCTGGATAATGTACAAGGTGGATGGAACAGGTACGACATAACGTACGCGGACCCCCGACGCGAAACGAGGCTTTATATCAAATGCATAACAACGCTATTACTACACTCAATTGCTATAAGCCGTAGATTGCGGATTATCTGGTCGCTCTTCGTTGCCCGGCAGCTTCCTGGCGCAAGCGTGTACACACGCGCACGCGTGCGCGCGTTAATGTTAATATAATATTAATCGCCTAATGATTATGAATGCCAATTGATATTAGCAGTCGGCGATAGCGAGCGCACGATTCGCAGCTGGAATCGCGCTTAATGCCATCGCGAATGGTGACTCGTTATACCATACGTGAGACGATAACGCATTGTCGTTTTCACGGTGTTCACGTTCGATCACAATGTCAGGCGAAATTTTCTCATAAAACAATAATCATAACTCAATTCGAGGAAATCAATACTTTTCAAATAATAATTATGTATGTTGCTAGTTATCAAGAATAACAAAGTAGATGTGGGAAACTTAACCCAGAAAAGTATAAGAACAGAGAGAAGGAAATCCTTCTTTTCTCATCCGACGTTTATAGGCACGAGAAGACTGGGATGTGTCGATGTTGATGTTTCAGGAAGCGTTTAATGGACGTACGTGTCTGGGCTCTTGGGAACCACGGAAGTGCACGGCACGCACCTGTCGAAACGAACGAATGTCTTTCATTCGCCACAAAACCGTGACAAGGGGCATCGCCTGTTATTTATACCGGAGCAATTTTTCCCCCTGTTGCCGTCACACGGTGCGCGACACAGGGAAGTGAAGCTAAATGTCAAGATTATCTTTGTGGGACGACAGAGAAATGCGATATCTCCATCTCTTCGCTAGAAGCTTTGTAACTAACGTCTTAAATAGTTAATATGTGTACGTCACATAAGTATCATCTCATTCCACAGAACACTTAAAACGGATATGTATGTCGAGTTTCTCTCTTTCGAAATTGGGTTAAATGAAAAAATAATTAGATGACTAACAATAAGAAGAAGATGGCAAACTTAGCGTGTTTCTTAAGATGTTAGAATTAGTTGTTATTTAAATATATTTTATATTTCAATATTTCGCTAACAATCAGAATAAATATTTTATTTTGCAAATCTCTCTCTTTCTCTTTCCCTATTAGTAATTTTGCAATAAAAAATAAAATTAATTAGATATTAATGTTATCAGATTTTATACGTTAGTAACAAATGTTGAAATAAGTCATTTGTCAAACGTTACTCGAAAATCCAAAATGTTTAGATGAAACATCACCTTACTAATACGCGCAGATCGTGAAACTACTTGAGTGCACATCTGGAAGCTCGCAACGAGTGACGAAGGACCGGAAGAGGATGCAAGAGGGGAAGACCGGAGGGAAAAGATCTTAAGAAGATAATCCCTTCAACCGGTTGATTTATCAATTCCATGAATTAGAACACAATTATCCATGTTAATCGAAATAAATTTATCGAATAGAACATCGAACGTTGCAGGAATATCGAAATATTCCAGCGTTACACATTATTTATAACGGCAATCACTTGTACTTCGATATAATCTAGTAGCTTTAATATCTTTATAGCACCGATATAATGCAATTTTACATTTATATTGGAACAGGATGTTCCAGATAATACAAATTACATGTATAGATTAAATATTTGTTATATTCTGTTTACATCGATACATAAGTTTCGATTTAAAGGTAGCAAGTAGCCGCAAAGGTTCCGTTGACATTTAATTCACGCGAATGGGATATAAGTATATCTTCGCTCAAAGATCCGTTAACTTTCTCTCACTTTGTTCGTGGTCCTTCCGTAGCGAAATGTGGCACTCGGCCAGAATTGTCTCCGTGTCGAAACAATGGCTCGAAAAATATTCAGCACCTCATGTTTTTCTCTATTTAACGCGGGGAGGCCTTTTTTCCGTTCTGACGGAGTTCTGCCAGAGAAATAGAGTGTGCGCGCGTGAAGGCCTCGAAAAAAAAAAAAAGAAAAAAAAGTCGGATTCCCGTGGGGATGCGCCTCGAAACGACTCGTGCGGAAAAAAAATTCGTCGAGCGCCTCGCGTGCGTTTTCCACGACGTTTCCCGCCACGTT
This sequence comes from Leptothorax acervorum, assembly GCA_035220615.1. Classification (NCBI taxonomy): domain Eukaryota; kingdom Metazoa; phylum Arthropoda; class Insecta; order Hymenoptera; family Formicidae; genus Leptothorax; species Leptothorax acervorum. Next base: position 389,081 of record JASTWQ010000084.1, read on the forward strand.
GTCGTCCTCCGCCACCTCGTTGTCGACGGAAAATAATGAAAATATTGACCCACGCGAGAACGACGGCGCATTATCCGGACGTTTCCCAGGGCTTGGGGATCTGTACCAGTTACAACGTCGTCGTCGTCGTCGTCGACAACGGCTGTGAGTGTTTCGGAGAGAGTCGCGCGGCTTTTAACGCTTGGTTTTTCGGGCGCCTCCTAAGCAAACAGACCTTCCGGCGATGCGAAGGTCCACACTCCTTTTTCCACCGTATGGAAGCACATGTCCGCTTTATCCGCCTCCGCGTGACCATATTACGAGCGATCGAGCGAGGAGTAGTCGTCTACGTTTTTCAGGCTCGCGGCCATCGACAAATATTCCACTTGTGCTAGGATACGTGCGTAAACAAGTCGCGCGACAACCTGTCATCTCGCGTTCTTCGAGGCACATGCGTTTCGAAAACATTCATGATCAAAGGACGACTTGAAGAGCAAAAGAGTGATTGCGGAGCAATCATGAGGTGTTGAAGAATTCGGACAATAAGTTACATGGAAAGAATTTGTGTTTGTTTGAAGTGGCAAGCGATGAACTATAAATACATAAATTTTCATATTTTCTTCTGTAATTTGCATAACGTTGAGGAGAAAAAATTTCTATTAAAAGCTAAACCAGTGATAAACAGTCGTCTTATTGATTCGTGAATAGAATTTTGGTCGACAGAGTCACACGAGGATATCAGAGAGCTTTAAAATTTGGAAATGAGATATGAATGCACGCTCGTTGAACTATCAGCCTGTCCGCATAAATGCGGATGCTAGGGAAGTGCATTCGAATAAAGTGCATGCAATGCGATGAATTGGCCGCGATAGAAACTCACGATGGCGCAAAATCGCGAACGCTATTGAATAGCGGAGCCACACAATGTCACATTTGCAAACTGTAAATACATGAAATGTTGAATACTTATATAAACGAATTAATACAATGTTACATCTATATATTAATCTAGCGTATAAATGCTGCGAAATACTGAAATTCACATTTAATCTGTCTTCCGTAAGCTGCCATTCTTCTACAGATTTCCATGTATTATTTCTTTAATTTAGTTTTAATTGAGCTCTTATAATTTTATTAAATATGTAGATCAGACAGGCATAAGATATTCATTTAAATTTTTCTAAATGTGACGTTATATTACATCAAAATTAAAAAAGACTGAATTAAAACATTGTTTTTGTTAATACTAGAAAAAATGCAATAATACCGTATGTTTTTGGATATCTGTTAAGTAGTCAGATTATTTACAGTTAGCATATGTAATTAAATTCTATTACACTCTTTTGAAATAAATCTGTATGTAAATAATTGTTGGCCAGAGATACGTTTATTATTACAGCAATCATAAAAGTAAACTCATAATTAATAGATAATGATAACGCATGGACTCGCTAATGTTTGTTATTAATAACGTAGAAACAGCTTTACTCGCGATAATATCAACAAAAATAGAAATAAATTTTCCACTGCGGCATCATTTGTATTACCTTTTAAACTTCGCGACACAAAATCACCGAGATCCAGCGCTTTTCTTTTTCCATTTCTATGCTCAGAACGTGCTTCTGAAGGCTTGTAAAAATGGCACGAGCAGCGTGACTCTGTCGGCACTATTCTACTGTATTTTCCGTCCTAATTATATCCCACCCCGATGCAAAACTCGTTACGGTCATCTCTCCACTATGCGTTGTCTTGCATTAACCTGCAGAATGTTTTGCTCACTTAATTACAATGGCAATTTCGTTAATTAGGTCAGGCACGTATGTTGCCGGATAACCATATATATATGAAGCAGAATTCGATTTATACTTGGCTATCTATTTCTTTCCTGACTTTAAATAAAATAATGTTTAATGTACATATACAACATTAGTAGATTTAGAAAATTGATTGATTAAAAATATCGGGCATTGATTTTAGTAGAAAATGTTATTTTTAGTAAATAGAAATAATTTCAAGGTTACACTATCATTTATAATTAATTCAAGATTAATTTCAGTTTAAATCGAGGAAACTATATTACATGGATCTCATTTTCTTATTGCTTTGCTACTTATCATAATATATGCGTTTCTTTCTATTAAAAAAAAAAAAAACGTATTAAAAGAGAACGTGTTTCTCCATTGACGGAAACAACGAAGATATAGCAGATTTAAGACTGTTCAAACATTAACGGAAAGTGGAGAACGACGTAATCGGGTTGACAGCGTTATACGATGCTAATTTTGTTCTCAATTGAGGATATTAATGTTACCGTTCTTTAGTCAGTGAAGACATTTCTGTCAATTTTATTTCGACAAGGACGCTTTTATCAGTTCTCAATTTGATCCAAAAACAAATTCAAAGTTATATTAATTCTGAATTAAATAATACTTATATAAATATTGTCGCACAATATCAAAAATAATATGAAAGTTGCTTACTAAAACATAAAAAATAAATCAATTCTACCGCTATATCTAATCCACAATACTTGGTAAGACTCGTATCATTGTCTTGTCAAATTAAAGTTGGAGAAAATAGGTACTCATAATTTATTGAAACTTTTATAATACCCTCCATGATTCTATCCCGGATAGCCAATAATGTCAGCTCGTTTTTAGTTCTCCCTATCAGCCACACAACACGAATGAAATTTAATGTCAAAATTCTCTGTAATTCGAGCCTTTGGAACATCATGCGATCCGCGAGCTTAATTATTGCAGCTTGCACAACTTGCAAATGCTTAGACGTGCACCGATGCGGCTTGGTACGGAACGTAGCGTCACGCAGCCTACATTACAAATTGGATATTATGCAATTACCTAGCGATTAAATTAGGCGTTGCTGACGCCGCAATGGTTGCGCTTGTACGCAACACGTACCGCTGTTCCTACGTGTAGCCGTGAACATACCCGCCTGTAAGCAACCGCACTCACAAAGTGCCCTCAACAATACGAGCGTTTACTAAGCTCGCGAAATACTTTGTTCCACAACGAGCTGTGACTAATTACGAAACGTCGTTAAGAACATTCTCCGCGATTCTAAGCGCTCGTCGTTGCAGAAAGATAAATTGCATTTTACACCATCTATTTTACATTGTACGAGCATAAAACAGAGACGCTTTAATATGCCGCTAATGTGTCAAAGAGGGTAAACTTTAAAATCCAGTTTCTTTAAAAAATGATCCAAGTATTCAGTGATATTTTCACGCCATAACGTGAAGCTTTAGCAGTGGAAATTATATTTTTTCTGTAATATATAATTTTACAGTTTTTGGTATCACACATCTATTTTAATTCAGTATGAGGCAAAACAGATTAAAATGCGTTTGTTTTCGTCTTTTCAATATTTGTTTCGAACTCGGATGTGGTTTACGGCATGGAGTCTTTCATGCAGTTGAAAGATCGACGAGGGTTCAAAGGATGGTCGTTCTTGCGTTTTTATTTTCCCGCTTTCGTTCACTCGTTGAGACCATTAAGACCAGCCAGTTGGGTGGCCGATTTTCACCGTTGGTGTCGTCGTTTGCGCGTATGTCTTTAGCTCCGAAAATAGTCGCACTCGCGATGCACATAACCCGATATTTCTAAAGCCGACGGTTCCTATACTTGGAAATTCTCGGAGGTAACGATATTTCTGTCGAACGTGCACGGGTGGTCCTGCCTGTGGATATTCGCTATCGACATCATGAGAATAATTGAAATCGGTTAAAATTGACGCGAAAGTCTATAAATTATATAAATGTTGTCACAATAATACTTTAGAGTAAATTGCTGCAATATTTCCGAGTAAAAAGAAAGATTTAGAAAATGTATCATGTTATTAAGCTAATTAGTTTATTTTAATATTGTAGTAACGTTTGTAATATCACGTTCGCGTCTCGATAACTTATTCAATTATATTCCAGTTCAACAGAATTAAATTTTGGTTTCTCTTACCGTATATTCAATGGTGCGACAACGAAGTGCGTCGCGATCACACAAATCCGGGAAAATACCATTACGCGACGTTTGGAATAAAAACAACGGAGACTACGCGACGAGAGATGTAAGCGCGAAATCGATTTAAAATACTACATGTCGTCGTGACGCGAACGCGTATATAGGGAAAAATCGACGCATCCGTCTTGGCGGTCGCTGACGGATCGTTTGATTGCTTCTCATACATATCGCGGAGAAAAGCATTTGCGAGGAAGATTACCCCTTGCTGAGATGCTCCGGGGTGGTTCGAAGGGGAATACGCGATAACGTCCCGAAACGAGTTCCGAGGGGCTGGCGGAGCCTGTTTTGTTATTTATGGTTGCATTACCGAAAGCGGCGTAAGGACAGTAAGTGCGTGGGAGATGCCGCGTGCGAGACTAAAGTATGTATAAAGTGGAGAAGCACATTTTTACGATGCCACGCTGAGCTTAATCCGCCTCTACGATCGATTTCACCCGCGCACTTCTACCCGCTTTCTCACGCGGGGGGTCGCGCCATTTTACGCGCCTCGTATGTTAGCGGCGGATCGCAGCTGTAACAGTGAACGAATATTTTCGCAAACGCTAACGCTATACGTCGGAGGAATATATTGCCACAAAGATAATTTCATAACTCACATTGTAGTAAAGTTGTAGCAAAAATGCACAGACCAATGAAGTAGCAAAACCGTCTTCATTTAAGAAATGAAGACACATTACTGTTATCGACGTTTTGCAGTACAACTTTTTTAGTAGAAGGTTCTTCTCACTGAGCACATGTTGAGAAAAAACATCAACATATTGGATTATAAAACATATACATATATATGAATATTTGATAATAAAAATGAAATATCAAATATTGAATATCTCAATATTGCGAATAAATAATAAAATTTCCGATTTATAATCTGCACATTATTCAAGATATTTGCATTCAATTATATTATAGTTATTTTAATATTTTGTATATTATAATTTCTTTTGCCAAACTACTACTTTATCGTCTACGAAATATACTGTAACCTACAGCTGAAAGCACCGTAAAAGATAAGTAGGCAGCGGTTGACACGACCGAAGAGAGCAGAGATACGCGATGGGACCTTAATTAAAAGAATCTTCGTTTACCCAGTCTGGAGTGCCAATCACCGCGTTTAATTACTTGCCACTTTTTTATCATTTAAACTTTTCATTGGGAGTTAAGGAAATTTACGTGCGGCCCTCATTAACGTTTATCAACGTCAGCCGAGAGTCGAAAGTACGAGCTACTCAACGATTAGAAGCGAGCGAGTTTGTTTCGTCCACGATATGCTAATGAGGCTTTCCTTCGCTATGTAACATTCACCTTTGTAACGAGCGATAGAAAGGCGACGTCACCACGGACGCAATCTCGTCTCCGTCACGATATCATTGCAATGCATCGCGCTAATTTGTCAAGTTCGTCAAGATTTCTAGGTAAGATTCGAAGTATGCTTTTCGGCTTGTTAACTAAATGTTCTATTTATTTATATATAAGCGAAAGAGAAGAGTAACTTTTAAAATTATATTAAATAATAGAAACTTGTGAATATATGTAAATATCTGCACGTTGAAAAAATGAAGCATTTTATTTACATATTTAAAAAAAGTGATAATAAATATAGTGTGAAAATTTGCGTGTACTATAAACAAAAGATAAACGATAGAACCTGTAATTGTAAAATTACTTTTGGTACAACGAAAATATAGAATTCATGGAGACAGAGATTTAGAAGAATATAATCGTAAAAAGACGCGTTGAAACGCGAAAATTGATTTAAAATAAAAGAATATTACCAGCACACACATGGTTTGGAGTGTTTTTGCACTTTCGCGCGCCTTGAAAAGGGAGCGTAAGCTATTGTCAGTGTTACTAGAATAACAAACTCGATCGACTCTACCCTTTGTGGGGATAGCCCAACCATCGCGGCTGTCGGAAAGCATTTCGAAACGGCAAGCTCTCCTTTCGATCATAACCTAGTCACGTTTGCGAAAGAAAGCTTCCGACAAACACTGCTTGGTTTCGGAGATGGATATACTTCAAATGTCAACGACGTGACGAACGTATCCTCGCAGATCCCTGCTGGCGCAAGCTTGCTCGGGGTGTATTTGAAAAGGTTCAAGATTGAAACTTATAGAATAATTTCCTCGCACAATATATCACATTTAAAGAATATACAATAAATTCTATTCCTTGTTCTATGCAATTATCAAAGACACGTCTAAGAATTTTGATTACTTTCTTATTGAATGAGTTTCTCTAAAAGTCTCCGTGATGACGAAAGGAGAAGTGTTTAATTGGAGAATCACTATTACACCCGTCGAACGGAATGTATAAGTCATTGAGGTCAAGTGGCAAGGTCTTCACGAATTTAATAAGAAAGAAGCGAGGAAAGATAAAGCGGGATGTAGAGGGACGACGAACTCAAAGATACCGTTCATTAATTTACGAAAGACACGGCCGTTAGAGGCGGACTCCTCCACAGATATCGCGGAGCGATACGTTAAAATGCGCATTGTCGACGCTGCGGAGTAATGTTGCTAGCCACAGAACAAACGACAATGTTATCGTCGTGAGACGGTAGGCCTGCATATAAATACTGATACGGCAATGTGGTACTAATTTATTGCCGAGCCCCACGGAGATCCGATTTCATTCCCTTACCGTTTCTCCTCCTCCCTTTCTTTCTTGCGTGCTAGCCGTGAATGCCACTATTATGCATTATGACGCGTAATTCCGGCCGCAATCACGACCAGATCGTCTTGCAATTTCGTCGGTGCCGTGAGCTTACCGGGTCGAAGGAAAAACGGCACTGAATTCTTTACATATCAAGTGTAACGTAAGAGTCGTCGTCTGATTCGTATTTAACTGATAATTGTGACGCAAAATTATATTTTTGCAAACAAAGCAACATTAAATAATATAGTAATGCATAAATCTATGTTTTACAAATCTTCTACGAGTTAAATTAATCTTATATTTCTGCAGAGGTTAATGATAAGTTAATGATATACTAATGTTATCAGAATTACATATGTAACTTGTAATGATGCGAATAATGAGAAATACACGCACACATTATGCAAAATTTTAATCATACAATTTGCAAATTTTAACAATATTGAAGGATTCATAAAAATGTTTATGACTTGTAAATTTTAAGCATAATGAAGAGGATGATGCACCACCCGAATATTATGCCAAGCGAGGGTATAAATTATCTAGCAGCGTTAACTTCTTAATCAGCAAGTAATTGATAATTTAATTTCTGCACATCGTAATATGGATTATACGTATTACTGAATTTACCCATGGACAATCGCCGTCGATCGATACAACGATTCCCGATTTATAAAACTGTGAGCAGGTAATAGTTGCAGATGCAAAACTAGTAGGTAGTTTGCAATAGTGTATGCGAATGACGCGTAATAGTCTTGCGAGTCCGCGAGACGCGCGATAACATCAAAGTATCGCGAGAATTTTCTCCGCTCGAGGATATCGCTGAATTCGTTTCCGAGAGAAAAAGTATCGATGCACGGATAACGAAGCACTTTGAAAATCGTAGAAGCTGCAGCGTTCTGGGACGCGCATCTAGAGGTGACTCGATAAAAGGAATATCGCGGTTGTAAACACCGAGCTACCGGTTTACACCTGTGCATGCTCGCGCATACAAAAGCGACTGCATTCACGATAAGCTCGGCGTTTTCTAGTGTTCGGAATGCTCGTTGATGCTATTGGCAAGTAAAAAAAATCGATCGTTATCGGAGCGGTTCTCCATCTTTCTCAACAAGATATTTCCATTCAAAAATTATTGAATGTTATTTAACATTTTCTTCTAAAAAATGGAATAATAAAGTTTTTACGAATAAAATAAAATCGTCTGATAATGCAATGTTTACATTATTTGTATATTGCGTGCGTTTTGGTGTCGTTGCTTACATATTGATGCTCACTACTAGCTCGTATCTCTCAAGCATAGTCAGCCGAATCTTTAACGATTCCCAGAGGTTCTTACCGTACAACGCTAATGGAGTTGAATATCTCAATACCTATCTTAATATCGTTCTCCCCCTTGTATCCTACCGTATTTCAACCGGATTTGCTTCCTTCTTGGCCGTCTTCTGCCTACGTCTTTAGACTGCAGGAACAACCGAGTGAGTCATTCCGCGAAATCGTTTGGCATAAACATGTCTCGCAGATACCTGGCAGTCAGCATGAATTACCAATATCAAAGATAGCCCAAGAGTTTTAAGACGTTTACTTTAGACGGACATTAAGATAAAACGTGAGCAAGAAAGTCCTTTAACGCGATAGCATTCACTCTTGCAATCGAACGCATAAAGTACCTGACAATACAAAAGTCGCAAGCTTTTAAAAGTCATCTAAAAAACATGATATGCTTCTTACAGGCCACACTGTTGAAATATATTCTCCAAACAGAACGTTTTATAATCGTTGTCAACAAATTAAATAAATAAAATAATGTGTCACGTCGGCGTTCCCGAATTTTCAGAGAAGCGGAGGCAAACGCGAAAATCTAGTTTACGGGATGATTGCCACCACGTGATCCGCCATCATTGGGATTGTCACGGTATGATCAACGCCAGTGTGTGTTGTCTCTTTTCAATGATTGAGGAGGGATTCGTTGGGTGGTTGTGGCACAGGGGGAGGGGTCGCAAGAGCAGGGGAATGTATTTACATGTACACAGAGACAGCAAACAAGCATAGCGCTGATTTAAATAATGTGTCGCCAAACAGAATTCTGCAGAGGTGCGATGTAGTCGCTCTTTTATTAGCAGCCCGAAATCTCGTTCAGTCGAAATATTATCGATTTACGCGGAATTCGCGGGCAGGAGAAAATTTAACACATTGGAAAAATAATATCGCGGCGCTCGGATGCATCGCGACAATAATAGATCGAATGTGCTCGAGTCGCTCACTCGATTTCGAACGTTATCGTCTCAAATTACCATTATTTTATAACCATATCCTGTTTGAAGCTTAAAGCAGATGTGACGTGATTACACCGCGAGTAATAATTTCGCTTCTCTTGCCCCACATCGTAACCCGTCCTCCCTCAGATCCGCGGTTACGCTCACCGCGATCTATCAAAGTATATCCCACATACTACATTAAATCGCTCCGAGATATTGGATCCTATGTCGTTCCGGTGCCGAAAGTGAATGTATATCCAGTAGACGGTACAAGATTGGGCGAGAGAAACGAAAGATGAAAACAAGCGCTCCAACAATGGGAGCTTCACGAATGCCCGAGGACGACAGAGAGGAGCGGGGCGTACTGCAGTCATGGTGAATGTTCCGTTGGGCGAAAGGGACAAGAGGGGACCTCGTCGTACGAAGAGGGAAATTAATACGAAGTAGTATCATTGTCTCTCATTTCGCATCGTCCCCGATGCCAGGAACTCCGAGGAATTGTGGTCGGACTCGGTAACGGGAAAGTTGTAGGAGTCGGAGGCAACGGTGGATAATGACTTTTTGATTACAAGACTCGTCGTCAACGGGCATCGTCTACGACGACGACGACGACGACGACGACGACGACGACGACGACGACAACGACAACGACAACGACGACGGCGACGGCAATGGCGACTACGACACAGGCATGAGGCATGAGCACGATGAGAAAAGAATAGAGAGTCGAGGATAGCAGATCGGGCAGCCGGATCATCTCTGCTTCTGAACGATAAAAGTTCCATCTGTGCACGCCTTTCGTATCTTTTTTGGTACCTTTTTTAGTCGACCGTCCATTAAAAGTCATGTCATCTGCGAAACGGGCTTTATACGTACCCACGACCTACATTTCGCGATCTCCGATCGCTCGATCGGAGAGTATTAGAAAAGAATTACGTCTTCGAGTCACGAACTACTTCGTGCTACAGGTTGACCCATTCGCGAAGTATTTATCTGGCAAGTGCATCGGTAACTTTTCACATTTCTTTTCGTACTGATACGTAGTCAAGAAAAGTTTACAATTTCGCGATTGTTCCAAATATCAAGTTATTTCTTTGATATGTCGTGCTATTTTAAAAAAAATTTCTACGAATATGATAGCTAAAATCAAGTAAATGCACTTATCGTGATTTTGTTCTATTATCGGCTCCAATGTTTTATGTACCTATTATTAATTTTTACATTATTTTTAATCTCTGGCGGTTTTAAAAAAAATTATAATACGTACTTGCTAGTGGCTGATTTAAAAGTCGGTACTGGCCTCTGTATGTAATTTCGATATACATACCTGTAACATACAAATAAAAATGACATTAATCACAACGTGTAATTTAATTTAATATAAATTCAAATAAATAAACATATAATTTCTCTCGACGTGTGACGAGAAATATAAATTATTATGTAAAATAAACATGCTTAGAGATGTCCGAGCGTAGTAACTGGGGTAATAACTGTTTGAAATATACTATGCAGATAAATTTGCAGAATATCGGGCAAGGCTATAATTCTCTCTTCTCTCTCTCTCTCTCTTTCTTGGCGTTCTAGCAGGGATTCGAGGATCATGCAGGATTTCATATCGATGTAACGCGCTATCTGGCTAGCTAGTGGAAAGGACACAGGGGGGATCTGAATCATTGGGAGATTCCACGTATCTCGCACTCGTACCCTAGTATCGGAGACCCTTGGAATTGTATCGCATTCGCGGCGATAAATAAACGAGGACAATACAGGACATACACCATACAACGCCACTTCCCACCTCCGTGGTGGACACGTACGGAACCCATAAAGCGAGATGATCTTCCCCCATTCCCCCCCCTCTCTTCATGGGAGTACGCTTCATCTGACGTATGGGATCCGTACCGAAAACCATAGATAATCGGATGCGATTCTGTCATACGGGAGGTATCGCGCGTGGATGGAACGTCGCAGTTCCTAGGTTGCTCGCCAAAAAAATGTCCACCATGGCACAAATATGGCATTTGTAATGCGCAGAATCATAGTCTTCATAGATACGTAAAACAGTATAATTTTAAAAGGATTATGTTAATGAATTAAAAATTAAATGCTTAATTTAAAATTATTTAATATTTAATTTGAAATAAATTTAATGTGAATTAAAATTGCATCTAGGCTGTAGGAATTTAAAATCAAATGCAATTTCTTATGCAATTAATATTTTACTATTTTCTAATATTAAATATCTTTGATTCCAACAATACGATAAAAATTCGAACTTTTTTTTCATAAGTTTAAACAGATTACTGTTAACTGTTAAAATCAATTTGTTGAAAAAATAACAAAATTTGCTAAATGCGTAAATGTTAAAATCGCTCTTGTGAAAAAAGTTAATTTTTGTACTCGTCAGTCTGTGTCATGCGGGCACTAAATTGAAAATAATTTTTGATAAAAACTCGGTGTCGACGAACGAGAAGGTGGATGAATGAACAAATGAATAAAACCACTGGGCCCCAATGCGGAAACTCCATGCATTGAGATTACATCATGAAGAAAAATATAAAATAATCAGAAATAATGTTCCACTTTTATGATAAAGTAGGACGTTACAAGTAGAAATTCTTCAGAGATTCTGTTACATAAGCGCGGCGCGATTGTTGTGACAACGAGTATATATGCGGATAACCAGTGTAACTTATATACGAAAAGTTAAGTTTACGGTACCACGTTGACCTAGGTTCATTTAGCGAAAAAGTTTTACGACTGAAAAGCACGAGGAAACGACGAGCACGAGGAAACCGAGAAAACGCGCGGAAGGCACACGCATTACACATACAAAGCCTCGTAAAAAAGTAATTGTACGCAGCAGATCATATGGCCGGTTTCAACGTGGCAATGCGCGACATTTGGTCACGGCGCGGATGTAATAAAGTCGCGTTTACGCCCCCAACGTGAAAATTTAATATAAAACAACAATAAATGGAGATGTGCTGTTAAACCTGACACGTTAAATCGAAGCTACATTGTCAGATGTACAGTCACTTTGCAAGTAAAATTTATTTTTTTTTATCAAAAAAGTTGCTTTAAACATTTATATCAGTTGCAAAAATAAAGTTTTCTTGAATTTTACAGATCAAAGACAGTAATATATATATATATGTTTATTTATATTTTATTTACGCATTTCAAATATATAATATAGAAATGTTATCTATTTTATTACATGTTACAGAAAACTTTATTCAGTTTCAAATTCTCAGATAACTTTTTGGTACAGAAATAATATTTCACTGTCCATCTTGCGTTATAATAAAAATCACCCAAGATTTTCAACTGTATGGAACAACAATAGCGTTGAAACCAAGACAATAGGATAGAAGTACGATATCTCTACGAGCTTTCACCTGCAAGTTTTCGCGCACAATGGCGCGAAAGTAGGATCCTGTCTTTCACCGTTTGTTTGCGTACAATCGCGTGACGGGACACTCAATCTGCCTTCGACGAATCGCTCGCATCTATGCGAAGATCGTAGCGTAAAGATAATTGCGGTACAAACTACACGCCTCACATATCTCCGGTCAGAAATTACGTCTTCTAGGTAGCGCGATCAAATTTACGAGCGGGGCGACGCGAAGCACGTAATCGTCTCGTAAAAGCCATAATCGCGAGGCCTACATAAAACCCCTTGCGCGCACGAGATCTTGAAACACCTTGCCACTAATCCTATCCCCGTGCCCGGGATTCCGTTCCTTACTACGTGCTGTATTGCTTGGGTTAATCCCAGACTGTATCGTCATCGAGAGCGCTTCCATTGGATCGCTCGACTTTGGAAGTTCCGTACTACCTTGTGCAATTATTAAACGCATAATGGGGTGTAATCCCCACTTCTCATTCTGATTTTTCCTATTTTTGATTTTAATATTACGATTTTTGAATTTTATTGTAATATGGGTACACTAACATACAACATCTCAAAGAAAGAGAATTTTATTTTCTATCCTGCTGGAGAGAAAAAGTGTAATTATTTGAGGTAGATAAAATAGTCGCGTAAATGTATTTTACCCATCATTGATAGATATTTAATATAAATTACATAATTAAATCACTGACTAATTAATACGTATTATACTACAAATGGTGTCACAAACACGCATGCAACCTACGATATACGTATATATTTATACTTCTTGCAAATGCTGCGCCAGTTTAATTTCTCCGAAACTCCAACAAATTATTGCTTTTGCATATTATGCCGCGCGCCATTCGCCATACTGTGCTTCTTCGTATCCACCCACGGCACGTAAACGCAAAACATAAATGCACGCCGACGTGAGCTGTACTGCGATCGCATATAATAAGCTCAGACGTTATATCCGAACCTGGGTGCAGCTGCAGACGCGTTGGCGCATTTATAGAAGTACAATGCCCGACATATCCGGCCGATCGTCGGCTATAAATATCGAGATTTATCTCGATTAAAGTGCGACCAATATCCGCATGTACGGAAATGATCCTGTGAGTCTGTGTTCTTTCCTCTTTTCGTGCGCGTTTTGCATATTCGCAATTATGGCAATAAATATCACTTAAACTTAATAGTGTACCTATAATTATAATATAAATATCTATAATATTATACCGAATGTGAGAGATTATGCTTATATTGTCTATTTATAAACGTAGTAATCGATTCGTAAAATTCGCTTTTATAGCGCTTTTATCAAAATGCATAATCCAACGATTTATTTTAAAATATCTGTAATCTGTAAGAATAGGTATCAGAACAGAAAATAATATTTGTTCCGAGAGAGCTTTATTATCTCTCGTAAAAGCTACGTGTTCACTTTTGAGTTTCGATGATGGTATCCTGATAGAATAATTCATACAGGTTGCGAACATTTATTTTGCTCATCGCGCACTATATACGCATATCGGAGGATGCAGTCGGGGTAATCCAATAAAGTCAATTATTCTATGGGGAATATTCCATTGTAGGAATATCGACGAATCATCGACGGCAGCGAGTGACTCGCTTTGTAAAAGGGATTGCGAAAGAACGAAAAAATCAAATTTAGTTGAAATTTCGGTGCAGATCGACGGTGGTGCGACGTGCTTGGACTTTTAACACAGCTAGAAACCGACACGTATGCGTACTTCTCAATGCGAGCATGTCTAATACGTTCCAGAGGTAGGAACTATCGAACTAAACATCTTTCTGATCAAAGTTTACCTCAAATACGAAAGTATTGAAGAAATGTTGAGCTGTATCGTGTCAAAATATAAGAAGCCAGAAATAAAAGTAAATTCGGAGAAAGATTTCTGTACTGATATAATTAAAAATCGATATTTTTGTGACTATTGTCGTACATTTGTAATTTTTCATATTATTTTAAAATTAAGTGATAGTAAATAATATAATATATACATTTTAACCTTTTGTTGCAATTTGGATGACTTAACTTCTGTCGCTAATTAAAGGCCGTTCGAACACAAAGTGCACTGAATATTCTAACGCGTAACATGAGTTAATTGACGTTTGATGCAAATGGCTTTTAATGAGATTCCGCAAATCGTTTTCAAATAATCATTCACATAGTACTCGACATCGAATTTCGAAAGTGGGTTCCAACGATGCCTGCAAAATTCATGTGTGCAGCTTGCTATTAAGTTACATCACGAATTTACAAAATCTGGAAGACAACAATGGTAATTTTTTTAGTTTAATGGTGTTATCCATTATTCTAAAAATTATATAAATTTGATTCTGGTATCCTATTTGGAGTTCTATTATTCACTCATTTACACAGACGACAACGAATAATAAGCTTCATCCATAAATCTTATATATATAATTATCATGATATATACGATTTATATATCTTGTATTAGCAATTGTATAAGGCTATCTGATGATACATGATAAGTTTTTGGATTTTAGATTCTTTATCTTTTTATTGCCAGAAAATTGATTGTGTCAGAACAAACAATTTTTTTCTAATGGAAATCTTCGTCTATTATTGGAAAACAGTATTTTGACAATGTAATAATGTATGAGATGCATATCCAAGCTTCGAGAACCCGAGAATATTCCTGGATATTTTGCTTTTAATGAAACAGAAATTGATTTTTTATTTCCAATTTTATGTCCTTTTATATGCGAGAAGCATAATTTCTTATATACTTCAATAGCTAGAGTTAATGTATATTGACTTTTTCATTAATAAATTAATAAAATACATTAATTTTACCACTTTAAAGTTAATACCGCTTTTAATTTTATTCAATGGTAATTTTTTATACTGTTTGCATAAAATGTTCATATCTGTCTAACTTTACTTTTTTATTTATTTAGATAATGTATAATGTATGAGTTAACTATATTTAATCAAATTTATTATAGATAAGAATAATATGCAATACGCAATAGTCATACAACCTGTACAATCTCATGATAATTATTGATTTTGTTTGACGTCATCAACAATGTATATCTTGCATTTATAATTACAACCATTCAAACATTCAATATACGTGAGAATTGCAACAAGATAACAATGTTATTTATATAACTTGTATAATTTGACGCTCTATATTTTATACGAAAAAGGTTACACACGTAATACATAATATTATATGCAATTCTCAACCGCGATGTGGAAATAAGCAAGTAACTCTTTCATTGCATACACAGTTATTCATTTAAAGTAATTTATGACACAATCTATCGCAAATATTAAGAGAAAATGTTAAACTTAATCCCTGTAAAAAAATCTGTAATTATTTCTAATTTCTGAAATTCAAGAAGTGTTCGAACAGCTAACTACTTGCACACGTTCTTCTTTGAGTCTAATAATCACCATTCTTCGTTTGGACAAAGAGGAAAACATGTGTGCGCATAAAGATTCGAGTGGTTTCTCTTCATCAAGATCGGGTCAACGGACGAATATGCTAACGACTCCGTGGGGTTAATGAGTCTTTTGAGCGAGGCTACCTCTTGTCGCGCGGCTCTTCAGTAGACTAGCCAATCGCGGAACTACGTCAGGAACTCGTGACTTGAAGAATCTGCGGAAGACCTTTATATACTTCGACAAACGTGAGGAGAGTGGCGCCTTTTGCATGACGTTACTGATAACAAGACTGATTTGCCAGCTTTAATCACAGCTTGACATAAAATGACTATCTTTTTAGAAAGACAAAAAAGTGAAAAGTTCATAAATGTTTTATCAAAAGGATCAAAATAGAATATATATATTCTACTTTTACTACCAAGACATTATGAAATTTTCTTAAAATTTCTAAATAGAAAGAATATTCTTAGAAATTAGAACGTCTGGGCTATAATAGATAGTATGTATGAAATTGTATGAAATAGACATTGGATTATCTATAATTTGTAAAGTTTACTTTAGATATTAATTCATTTAAAGTGGACTTTACAAGTGAATATGTGATTCAATTTATTTCTGATCATTTCTTATATAAATAGAATTTGTTCGTAAGAGATGTAATGTGACTGCGTAAGAATTCTAGATATATATTCAACGGAGGAAACCGGAAAGCACAATATGGAGGATTAACTCAGTATTGCAGTATATAACAAACTCTCGTAGAATGTACTCTGATATATACAGTGTCCAAGAATAATATCGTATTACGTTAAATAAAATTCATGACCCGAGCTTCTTCATAGCTATTATAAAAGAAAAAGAAGATACCAACGGCGTAAAAAACGGGTTTGCACCGGAAAACTTTGCGCCGCTCCTAATTTCCCTATCTCGACGAAAAAAATGCAATTTATATCTCGCTCGACAAAGCGGATATTCTTTTTGACTGGTTATCGCATGCCCATCTGGCTCCTTCCATTGCCTTGAAGCAGACGAAGCCGGCAGGAAGCCACGCGAATGCAAATTAATGTTCGAACGTTATACGCACGATAGGGGAGCGTTATGGCGCCGCGGTGGAGCGCGGCGCGTTTACGTCGGGCTGGTCGGTTCGTCGTTCCTTTATCTTTATCGCCGCGGGAACGGCCGAGGAACCAGACTGTCGAGAACTGACTCCGAGAGTTCGTTTTCGTGGTGGCTGCACCGGCGCTCCACTCTGAAACCGCGCCCCTTTCCGCATAATGAGCTCGTTTGTATCGCCTTTATTGGAGAAAGAGACGGGGTATATTCCTGCTCCGAAGAGAAAATTTTCTTCCTCTTCCTTTCTTTCTTAGTTCCTCCGTCGTGTGCCGACATACTCCTACCTTTTCGAGCACCACGCCATTAACCGTTCGAGATCCTCGCAAACGATGTTTAAATGTATCATGACCAGAGATACGAGTTAGTTAAATACTTTAAAAATATATTATGCTACGTATAGTACTGTTGAGTAATATTTATGAACAGATCATTAATTGAAATTCCAATACGTCCCATGAAATGGATAGCTTTTGCAATTACACGAACGATAACCCGCTTTGTATATTTAATAACTTCTGCAGATGAATTCTCTAATTAAAAATATATCACTAGCGCTATAAAAAAAATCTTCGCGATTATTAAAATTTATTTGCTCTCTTTACTTTTCATTATAAAAAAACAAGTTTAAATTCTCGGGTAGCGCGCATAGCGAAAGTTCGATGAACTCGTGAGATAACATGGAAGGCAGGCCACTGAATGCAAGGCATCTGATCTCATATTAATGCAACGAAGCATCTCGAGGAGCAACCCAATTTCTACTGGGTCAGATATTTTCCCGTGCTGTACCAGGCGCTAATGCTGCAGTGCAACGCGGAGTCAACTCGCTGAATATCGCACGTGCTCGCGACGATATCTCGTAGAGCACACGATAATTCACGCGGGAGCGAGCTATTAATAATCTTTCTTGACTTTCGAGCAAAAGCCGCGCGCGAGGCAAGAATGGATGAAGAAGC
Organism: Leptothorax acervorum; assembly: GCA_035220615.1. Taxonomy (NCBI): domain Eukaryota; kingdom Metazoa; phylum Arthropoda; class Insecta; order Hymenoptera; family Formicidae; genus Leptothorax; species Leptothorax acervorum. Next base: position 406,918 of record JASTWQ010000084.1, read on the forward strand.
GCCATGTGAGTGGAAGACCGAACAAGAGAAAGAGAGAAAGAAAGAGAGAGAGAGAGGGGAGTGAGAGGGAGAGACGAGAGAAGAGAGACGCAAGCACGAGCGCTCATTACGTCGCCGTTCTCGTTGGCGCGAGATGAATAATTAATAACGCGAAGGGCATGCGAGCCGCGCTTTTGTACTACAAAATAGTTTCGTGTAAGTCAGGCAGGTAGCAGGACATACCTGATGAGAATCGATAAGCGAACTTATTAAGCCATATGCGTACGTGAACATTTTTCTCAATTAGGCTAGATTATCAAATATTGACGTTTAAAATTCATAATTTTTCATAAATGTAAAAAGGTCTTGAAGAGCCATCACATCGCAAATTAAACAATTATGACAATTTGTTACAATTGTCCTGGCAATCAAAAAGTTAAATTTTTAATCAAATAATCGCTAGTTGCGATTGTGTGACAGAAGAATAAAATTGAATTAGTTATTTAAAATCTTCACTCTTTCAATGTTAAAAATGCTTTTAAATTACCAGATATTTTGTAATATTTATAGAAAAATCAAAACGCATCGAAGAACATGCGATTGTGAAAAAAGTGCAATGAATCTTGCATTTCGCATTTTGTAAAAATAGCTCAACAAGCTCATGTGTTTTCGTATTCGAGTTTACATCATGGTATAATCTGATTTTGCTAGAAATGTAGAAACGGGCGCGTATGTTGTAAGTGGATGGATCGCTGAAGTAGTGATAATATAAAAGTAGGTATATGTCGTAACTCTCTCGGAGGATAGGCTATTGCAGCGAGCTACTGACGTCATAAACAACTCAGAAAACTTCGATTGTGAAACTTTTCTATGGATAAGGTGGCAAGACGGCAGAGCGCAGAGATTCCCAATATGCGTTATACGCCGCGTTCGTCCCAGTCCGGAAACAAATGTCACTGAGCTATTAAAACTTCTAAACTCGCCGCCGGATCGAACGTAAATAATGCTCTCTCCGCTAGCACTAACCTGATTTATCGACGTTTCTAACTTGGCTCTACTATTGACAGGATTGCTGCGAAGGAAGCACGACGGTTGATATTTGTCTCGGCAAACATGGGGGATGACGACGAGGAGAGAACTTGGAGATAATTAAATCTCGAAACATCGTATATGCCGTAATTACGCACAATAAAACATGGATCCTCATCAAACATCAAGCTTAAATTAATCCTTACATACTGCACCGAGTACTATTACCGCTTACAGTAGATTGTAGAACCAAAAATTATGCTATTCTTTTATAATAGATAATAATTTATGATAAAAAAATCTAAGTTTATTTAAGTCACTCAAACTTAAATATCAATACCTACCAAATAAAATAGTTTGAAGCTTAGAAAACCCTAATTAGTGGCAAAGAGAAAATTTTGGAAAATTTTTGTCTTCGCGAAGCTTCGAATTCCCCTCTTTCTCAACATGCGCAACATACCGTTTACAATATGCTATATGGATTCCGTTCGTAGGCCGTTCGTAGATCCCGTTTGTTTTCACAATTCATACCTAAGACAACAGCACGTACCGGAAAAAGCGATGCGTCACAACGCTTTCCGCCGTGCGGGCGAGTCCCGCGGAGCCACAGACAGCCCGCGCGAGAGTAATCGTAAAATACGGATATACCGCCGACGGGCGTGTTGGCGCATGCATCTCGAATGCAGCCGAGAACGCAGATTGCAGGTGTCAGCGGGTCGGTGGTCCTACGGTGAACTTTCGCCAGGCAGTATTTCATAAAAGTCGACGCTCCGCGCACCGCAACGGATAAAGCAACTATACCGCCGCCCTTTTTCCCCATCATCTCCTGTTCGCTTTTGCAACCAGCCACAGGCTCCACCGGTTCTTACAGCGACGCGGTTGCTCGCGCAACAGCTAGTTTATTCAAATTTGACGTAATGTTTTCGTACAGGATCTCGTGCATTCGTCCGTGCTTGGAAGACGTTCTTCTCGCCCCTTTGGTTTCGTATATTGAATTCCGCGGTGATTTCCGGATTCGAGATTCTTGGTAATATTGCGCGCATCAAAAATGGATAAATAAGATTCAAAATATATAAATAAGAGATCGAGAAACAAATTATGAATTCAATATGAAATACAAATAGATTTACGTTTTTGTCTTAAATAATATTGAAAATGTAAACATATAAAATAATATATAATGTAATAATATAATATACGAGTAATAATTACACTTTGAAAAAGTTTAGTAAAATTACGAAGTGGCTAATACTTCACTTCATTAGAGTTATAACATTAACAGTTCGCAACCTTTTTAAACGATGTATCTCAAACAAGCCGCAGCCTACGTAAAACGAAGGCAACAAGTAATCTCGCGGTGATACGTCGAATCCGATTCAACGTTAAAACACGCCATCGAATATATCCGGATACGCTTTGCGCTACGAAATGGCTCGAAACAAAGCCGCTCCTGTGCAAAGTTTACAGCGATGCGTTATCCCGGCTACGCTTTTCCCGGCACATGTGTGTGTGTGTGCGTGTGCGTGTGTATATGTGTGGCCACGGCGGGAAACAACCGACGCTTCTGGATTCGCGATGACATCCTTCTTTATGGTAGCCGTCTGTGCGGATCGGCCGTGTCCACCGTTCTCAGCAAATAGCCCACGTCTTGGCCGGGAAAATCCTTTCTCGCCGAAGACGAAGAAATACGAGCGGGGACACGAGAGATGTCCCTTTCACTTTTGTTTCAGTCCGTAAAGACGATTCGCAAGCGCGTGCAATTTTCTTTTTCCCGAAATGTACCTATATGTATACACACACATGCACTCGCACACACGCATAATCCTTTTGCGCGCGAACGAGTTAATAAGCATACTTGACACTTCCGTTAAGTCTTCTTGAAACTTTTCGACGGTTGAGCAAATATTAATTTTCGCTACGCCGTTCAACTCGATTCCGGCGATGACAACCAAGGAGACGTAAGGGTTCCAAACAAGGGTTCGTAAAATTAATTTCAGCTCGCCGAAACGATAAAGACGCCCGCAGTCATTATCACCGGTAATAGTCATCGATCGTAATTTCTGATGGCGATTAAATACCAATATACTAGAACATTATACATTCGCGCGAGTAATGAATGGAAGAACATAGATAAATGTTGAAAGTACCGAACGCGATAATAATTAATCATTTCCGCCCAATTATTAAAGACACATATAATCCAACACGATCATTGTCGCCTTTGTAGCGCGTCGTTCGCTCATTTATGTATGACACTAATTACGCAGATAATGCGAGCCACCGCCTGTCTGTCGGTCCGAATGAAAATTAATTCGCATTTTTCTCACGATTTTTATCCGGAAAGTGAGGCATATGTCGTAAATCATCGGCGTGAGACTTTCTTTACGATCGAATCCACGACAGCGACGACATTGCGGGTCAAATTTAATAGCGTATGTACAGTGTAAGACGATCAATTTTTCCTTCGTCAAATATAAAATATTCCAACGTGCTAAGATGGTAAGGACTGTCAACTGTTCGTCTTACGCAATTATATTTAAATAGAAGAATAAATAATATTAACAACATCTTTTTATTAAATGATTTGTTGGCTGATAAAGAAAGTGGCCAATTCAAAAATTTTCTTAGAATGTCGGAAGAAGATTTTATTTTATTTGGTTCGCGTCTTCTCTCGTCTATATGAACCTTTTAAACTATCAATCTTTTTTTTCAATTCCTCAGTGCTTTTTCCAAATTTTTCACATAGTTCTTTCCAAGCATCTTCTTTCTTTAATTTGTTGTAATATGTAGGATCTCGCGGATTCCATAGAACTTCTTTATTTCTATACTCATTTATAAGTTGTACGCATGTCTCTTGATCCCATTATTCCCATTCCATTACTACAAAATACATTTATTTAAAAAATTATACGCATTATTAATTTACATAAATATTTTCTGTACTTACTAACGAGAGTTTATTCACTTCTGTTCGTGAATGACGTTCGTGCGCGACTGACTGTCGAATACGCGTAGAAAACGTCCAAACTGAGCGCGAATTTTCTTTGATCGACCGACAGCGCTCGGCTCGGGCCGAGGCTGTGCGGCGAACGATCCGAGGCAGTTTTCCGCGCCTCGGACCAACGTCCACACTTGCATGCTCATGCGGCCTCGGCTTGCCTCATTCGCATTCGTGCTCAAGTGTGTACCCGGCTTTAGGGGAACGTCTGTGACGTCAATCGGAGAGAGAGCTGAGATAGACAGAAAAAATGAAAAGCGGAAGAACGTAAGGCTCGGGATCTCGTAGGAGCCTGCAGTAAGAATTTGCATAGGCCATAGACAAACGTCATCGTCCACTGCGTTTCGAATCTTCGCGGTGACCGGTATTGACGTTATTTATTCTTTCTCTCTATCTATCTATCTCTATCTCTATCTTTATCTCTATCTCTGTTCCTGAACTAAATGGCATCTGAGAATTTCAACCGAGCAAGAGACGTCAGTGTCGTTTAACTGACGCAGCTGTTTTCTCTCTTTTCTCGTACATCTCCTTTTTCTGCGCGGACATACTCCGAAGAATTCGCTTGATCGTTCATCTTTTCTCGAGAGAACATTTCGACAGTAGAAGAGAGTCGAAAGGTCCTCTATTATTACGCCACTTGTTATACCACCCTTTTTGAATAGTTATGCAAAGCCGAAGGATTGAATTTATTCTGAAAAAAATTCATCGTGTCGAAGATACTAACTGAATTTACACGAAATACATTTTAAATGATTCAGATTGTTTGATAAAATAGCTGTTATAATACACGGAGAAAAAAATATTTGGATCCAAAAAAATAATCATTATGTCGCTCATAAATATGTGTATTATATTAAGTAAATAATCTGTTAGGAGCCACCTAAAGAATTTTTTTTTTTATCCAAATATTTTTTTCTCAATGTAGTTCATTACGAACATGCGATGAATAAAACAGTCTTAAGAAAAAAAAAACGAGATTATATTTAATGCTATTTGTGAATAGGTATTGGAACGTTTTTGATAAGCAGTGGTATAATTTAATAGCATCAATTCTAATTAGCTAAAGTTTAAAAAAAATAGAGGTAACTCGGGGAAAGAAAACTCGAATGAAAGAAACGGCGGGCGGAAGTCGTGAATGGGCTCTCCTCTCTCTTCACCGGTCTTATCGTTGTAATAGAAAGAATAACGTCGAACTCGATAGAAGCAGCCGGGCTGCAATAAACGAATTTCAATCTAGCGGCCTTTGTTTCGCGAATCAAGGAAGTGCCGAGGCTTTTCGTACTTCTCAAAGATAAGAACCGCGATTCAATGGTAGATGAGAAAAAGCGATAGGAGAGGGATGGCCGGAATGTGGGAGGGGGGAACGGAAAGCGGCAAAAGTCAGAAGAAACAGTTCTCTCAATCCGCTTTTCATTGAGCACGCCGATTCTACCACGCTTCTAATTACATTACAAATACAAAGCCGGTCGGCTTTATTGAGTGAAAAAGTAAAATAAGTGAATATCTTGTATTCCCCTCTGACGAGGAGTAACTTAAAACAAAAGCTTGAAAAAGGTATATATATTTATGTATAAAAAATTAAATAAAATAAAATAATATATCTTAGAACACTGTAAGATTGCCAAAGAGTATTTTTTTTAAGTGATTAATTAGGGGAATATTAGATCTGGTAATTAAATAACTTTCTCGATTAAAGATTTGTAGCTTCATTGAAATAGCGACTATATTTATCAAAGCAGATATTTATATGTAAGTAACATAAGCATTTTATTACTTTTAGTGTCTTGTAATTACGTATACGTTACATTACGCAGCAAAGCGAATTACGGCACGCGGCCACAAGTAATTACGCGTATAATGAATAACAGACAAATAATAGACAAGTAGAAAGATCGCTTACTTACCTGGGGGTTACTCCGCCGCGCCGTCGCCCGATGATGCCTCCCCGGGCCGCCTCTCCTCCTCTCCCGTTCCGCAGTGTCGTTGCACACTGCAATGTATACATATATAATTCAAATTATTTTCTAATATAATTCAAATTGAAGTAATATTAATTCAAATTATTTTCTATGCATTGCACATTAAATAATATTGCGAAATGGTGCACGGAATGGTGCCACGACCGTCACAGGAATAAACAATTAATTATGCAAGTGACAAATAAATGAATAATTGAGTTGCTTACCTCCACGTCGCTCCGCTGGCCGCCCGATGACACCCTAACCTCCTCCTCCTCCTCCTCCTCCTCTCTGGTTTCACAGTTGTTTCCTCAGGCACAATCACTCGCGAAGAAAAGGTTAGACGCGATCATTCACTGATTACCGGATTACGATGTCTGTGCGACAGTAAGCATGACACTCTCGACGTTAATAGCGCGGCGAGTACTTTACTACGATACGTATAGCAACGAAAGAATGATCTATATTACGTAATACGTAGAAAGAATAACGCGAAGGAACTATGATTGCAGTACTAAATTACGACCCGCCCGACGCGTCCCGTAACGTAACGCAAAGTGGCGCACCGCGCAGCGAATGAATCTCTAATGGCGGCAGGCGGACGGAATTCGAGCATCACGCAACTTCACGCTATACAGCTCGTTCGTAGATGCACTTTCATATGCGTCATCGAATACCGAAATTATCGAATGAACGTTTCGAAACGATAACGTCGTGTTAGGATAGGAACGAGATAATACGAGATAAAATTAGAGATAATACGAGAAAATACGAGATAAAGTTACGTAAGCGGGATGCGAGTATATCTTTCGACTTTCGAGTCGATTGAAGCCCCCCTCTCAAGCATCGATGATCGATCTATCGCGTACGCGACTCACCCCCACGGCGAACAGACGCAGAATAACGGCAAGCTCACCTTGGTGTCGCGTGATCTTACGACGCGAGTCAAATTAACGACTAGTTACGACGGGGAAAGTGGCGTTTAAAAATTGTATAAACAAATATATTAAATCTGGCGAGTTTTATCGCCAGAAATATTCTTAATTAATCACTAATACCCTTTTGTAATTTTCAAGTATTAAATATATTATATGTATCTGATAATGTGTGCATATATCGCTTTGTCGTATATCCCTCTGCGTTATATAGATTAAATTCTGACCGAGAATCTATAATGTATATCACAAATGTCGGGTTCTTGCGGCCGAGAAATACAATTAACCACGATTGACGACTCGTAGAAGTATATTGAGATGAGATTTATTACTTCGTTTATCGAAATATGTTAGGTATTTCGCGCGATTTGTTCGTCCGAAATAGCGAAAAAAGATATTCGTTTATAAATTATTTTCCTCTTTTAAAACACTTGCTGATTTAACGTTTTTTTACGCGGTACTTGGGCAATTACAAATTTTAATGAGGCCTCGATCGATTCGGTTCACGTCGTATTTCAATACTGTGTACTTTGAGGACTTGTGCGTTCGAAATTCGTATAGTCTGTATAATTTTTAAACGCCACTTTCCGTCGTAATTAGTAATTGTTATTGTTGTTAACTTGACTTGTGTACATCGCGCGACTGGCGACACCAAGGTAAAATCGTCAACGTCATGTCGTAATTCGGTGCCTGTCCGCCGTGGGTGGGGGTGAGTCGCGTACGACCGACGACGTCGCGTACATACGTGGTAGATCGATGGACGAGAGGCGCGCTTGATTAATAAGTACAGTCGCAATTAATCACGATGTCTGTCGAACGCAGAGAACGACCGGCAGGAATTCGACGTTTGTGCGGAAGCTCGTCGAGACTCGTGCATCTCGCGAGGGCGACGAGAGTCGTTCAACCAAGATCTATATCGCGCGATTTATCGGCAAAAAGGCAACGACCGTTTCTCAGGCATCGCATTCCGCGGATATTTGTCCAACCGTAACTCGCATTCGTGTCAAATTAGGTGAGACAGTAATCTCGTAAAAGAAGCATTCCCATAGCTAATTACGTTATCATTATTGAAAGCACGGAAGGTAACACGAAGGTGCGTGAGTGTAGCGAACGAGTGTAGCTTCCCGCGGTCGGTATTGTCGGTAACGTAATGAATTAGCGCGCGCGTTCGTTTGTCGCGATAATCCGCGACTTCCGCGAGACGCGAGATAGCCACGGGTGTTTGACGGATTCGTAGTTTTTTCGCGTTGTCTCGACGCGACGTAATAGCACACGGGAGTGGCGGGAATGCCGTGCAAAGTGTCGTGCGATCGTCATATCTTCGGTGATCGGTGCGTACGCGATCATAACCTTTCTTTCCGCGAGTGTGAATCTGTGTGCGCGGAGCAACGACGGAACGACGCGACGGGGAAACGGAAGTGGAGCATTGGGGGCCCGGGGGGCGGGGAGGCATCGGGCGACGGCGGATCGTAGCTTGTTAGGGCGATTTGGTAGTTCTTTCGCGTTGTCTCGTCGCGACGTAATAGCTAAATCTGCTAAATAGTACACGGGAGTGACGGGAGTGCCGTGCAAAGTGTCGCGTGATCGTCATATTTTCGATGATCGATGCGTACGCGATCATAACCTTTCTTTCCGCGAGTGTGAATCTGTGTGCGCGGAGCAACGACGGGGGAACCGGAGAGGAGCAGTGGCGGCCCGGGGACGGGGAGGCATCGGGCGATGGAGCAAACCCCAGGTGAGCGATTTTTCTATTTGTTTATTATATTGTTATTTATCTGTTATTCATTATATACGCGTAATTAATTGTGGCCGGTGCCGTAATTCGGATGCCGCTTTGCTGCATAACGTAACGCACGTAAAATACTTATTTTTTTTATTATTTGAAAACAATATGCAATATCGAGGAATTCATACTTGGATACCGAATGCAACGATTCTTATGCACGAATAAACGAAACATCGAAAATTAAACTCGTCGAAATTACACTGGCGCAGTGGTTCGACTATTTGTTTTAAAATACTTTGGATATTTGAGCCACAATTTTTGTAAATTTTACTTTTTACACATTTTTAAATTTTGATATCAAAATTATATAATTAAATTCTAATTTTATTATTATTATTTTTAAAATATTAAAACTATTTTAAGCGCTGTTATAATATATGAATATATTTGTATTTTACAGATTGTCGTTCACATAACTCCGCCGCATCGTTTGGTGAGTGTCAAATTATTTTTTATTTTAATGAAGAAATGTAGACTTCCAGAGTTGAAGGTAACTCACTCTTTTATTTATTTATTTAGCTTTTTAATATCTATTGATCGTGCAAACTTATTATTTTGAGGGAGAATGGGTTTGTTATAAAATTTTACAAACATTTGTGACCGCGCAGACCAATAAATAAATAAAAGAGTTATCTTCAACTCTGAAAGTGTACATTTCTTCATCATCCAGAACGAGACGGGCAATAATTGACCGATCAAATAAGCCCGCCGAAAGCTATTTTCATTCAAAATTTTTTGGATATTATTATTAAATACGCAGAATATTAAAATCAGACTTAAAATAGACGTGTGAATTATCAATGGCTGCGGGAGGAGGGAGTGAAAAAAATGTCAAGTGTCATTGGTAAATATGAGAGTGGAAAAAATACAGCCCCAGACAATGTATGAGATCTGTGGTTGAGCTACTCGCCGAATTTTAAGTACCCTCGTGCCGGACTTGTCGCGTCGAGCTTTAAATGCGGTTGAACATTCCATAAAACATGGCACTCGTCATGGTTAGAGCACGCTCTAAAATCTCTATGCAGTCGGAATACTCTACTGTCAGAGTCACATTATTTATGCGAAACCTCTTCGCCCGATGGTCGTTTCCTCGCTATTTATTGGTCCTCGAGAATGTTCGCGTATACCAAGTTCAGAATCGATTCCGACTGCGTCGAATAGCTTCTTAACTCGACATGTAGTTACGAGCGAAGAAACCATCTAGTAATAAGTATAATAATTTCCAGAATACGCATATTCCTTTTTTTTCAAATAAATATTAGTTCAATGATATCAAAATGTATAACAATGTATATAATAATATATAACAATGTTAATAGTAGGCCACAAATGTTAATAGTAGGAAAAAATTACTCGAATTAGGTTATTCATATTATAGCTTAGAAAATAAAATAGTACCTATACACTCTGAAAAAAAAATTTATTATTTGCAAGAAAATTGATTTTGCAAATAATAAATTTTTCTTTCAGCGTAAACAGTCCGGCGCATTTTTAATTTTTATTTTAAAAAATTTAAATCTGCATAATCTACATACATAAAAATCACGAGGGCGACTCTTTAAATTAGCGCAACGTCAAAGTAATTTCAAAGTAATTTTGAGCTTTTTATCACTGTTTATATAGAGAATGCAAAATTGCTTTCAATATATTACGAAAAGATTGCCGCGTGTTAGCTGCCTGCATGCAGTTCATGCGATAAAAGTTTCGTTTCGAAATTCCCTCTGTGTGTTTTTGGGGAGCTGGTATTGCGCGCATCAATATTTCAGATAGAGGTGCTACTCGTTGCGCTTGGAATTCTCACGTCCGACACGTCGGTGAAACGAAAACCGGCGACGCTAATTAATTCAACCGCCAAATGAATTCAAATCGAAATGATGGGCACTCCTGTTTGCGCTGACGATCCGTCCGGTGACAAGAATGTTTTAATTACGCGCGCTGCACCACGGCTGGCACACAAGCCGAGTCCAGGTTAATGCGGTAATTCACATGCACTTTGACTGTATTCGGCAAACATCGAGCCAAACTCGACAAGCCGGCTTCGATGTCACAGACCACCCTTTCGTATACCACCCATCCTTCCGTACGTTCGCTTGTATGTCGCGCGTTTCCCCAAGCTGAAATATTCGATACTCGACTGCACGTTTACAAGCTCGATTTCGACGGAAAAATACACTTTACTCCGCGCGTTGCGTTCTTGGAGGGATAAAATATTGATGAAATCTTGATGCCGTATTTCGACAATGAAAAATGATAAGCATGTGAAGGGAGATCAAATTTTCGCAATGGTTTTGGTTTAAAAATCATTAGATGTATTTGAAATTCATTCATTAATTTACTTATGTACAACAAATTCATCGTCACGTAATGTCGCGTATACGATATCTATAAAATTAATCGCAGTTGATATTTTTAATTATTAAAGAATATAATTTATATGATAAATATTTTCCGCAAAACATAACATTCGTCCAAATATCGGTGATATAACGATGAAATCACTTTACTCGGTCAATTATCGTCAACGTCACAACCTTGGAGGGCAGCGATGCGTTCGCTGAAGTAACCGGCCGTCACATGGGTACTCTTTTCGTATACTTTCATTTTCCGTGTCTGCTGCACCCAACAGCCCGCTGCTCTTTTCAGTTTAGTCGTGTTTCATTACTCCTCATTAGTCTTCCTGTGGTACTTCGTTCTCTTTCGCGTTGCGCACGCGGTCTCCCGGAAAAGCTCGCCTTGGCTTTGCGAGGGCAAAACATGGCGGGCACTTCAGCGGCACTTTAGTGGTGCGACTGAAGGCCTGGTCTTTCACACTTCCGAAATCAGTCGGTAGACCAAGCGTCGGCAAATAAACGCCTGTGAGTGGCGGGGACAAATTATGTTTGTCCAGCATTTAACGTTTTGCTAACACACGCGCGACGGCGAGTCAACCGGTGCGTTCGATTTTGTCGACGGGTGACATTGTGTAACGAGCCTTTGTCCGCTAAATGCACGCGATGATTGTCGCTTGACAGTTCATTATTTTGATATTGTGTAGTTTTTTGCTTGTTATAGAGAAAGAGAGAGTAACGGTTAACACATTTAGATAATAGTATCGAAGGCATAAAACTGTACTAATCGCGAAAATGTAGACTGCGAATAGCATGACGTAATTACGAGACATTATCTTTCCATAAATACACATTAATAAGTAGATATATAAAGCATATCAAGCATGACTTTCAATTAATATATTGATAATTATAATTTTTGTCTTTAAAGAATATTATAATACTAAATTTAAATTTGAAACATAAATATAACTATGGATTTGGATGTCGGAGAAAAACAAATGAAAAGGCGCGTGTAACAAGTCACCCTTGGGAAAAATATATGTTTGCTCCCATCGCAAACTGTTGCTGCCGCTTTTACTTGTACAAATGCAAATGTCACGTTCAGACCACGGCTCATCTCAAACAGTATAACTGAGAGGACACTCCATTATGTTGGCAGGATTTTGCAATGAGACCAGAGTGTACCATTGCTTTTATTGCTTCAAGGAAAGCACTTGAAAGAGGGTCGTGGATAATCATTTCAATGCGTTTACATACATTTTGATATTCAAATTGTTATTCACAGAAATTTTATATACTATACTCCAACCGAGAATAAATTTCTGATATTACTTGTTATATCATTATCGAAAAAGATCAAAATTGCTGTAAAATACTAAAAATTTGGTCCTGATGCAATTGAACGTATTTATATGTGAACGAATTATTGTAATTAAATGGAACAGTTTGCGAATCAATGAAACGACTTTGCTTCAATTTGGAAAATATAGTAACTGGTTTTAACAGAATGCATCTAAGCAAACGCATCAGCAGAGAATGCGATAAGTAGAACGTGACGTAAAAAATATACAATGCGACATTGTCAGGCGCGAGAAACTTTCAGTTGTCTTGTTCACCAAAGAATTTAACGTTTGTACACATATTCTTGTCAGATACTGGCTTAGAAGAACTAGAAAGCAAAAGCAAGTGTGTAAATCTACATTAACTTATTTAAAGTGTGTGACAAATAGTTTTGATATCTCGTATTATGACGTTTATATGTGAAGATCAAATATAATACTTCTTAGTTCTAAATATACATTTGACAATCTAGCTTATAAAACAGAAAACATATTCGATTAGAAACATTTATCACTTCTAACTTCTAATGTCGCGAGTTAAAATTTCAGACATAATCGATCTCAGCGAATTATTGATCGCTCGATTCTCAAATTTATAAATTTTATTGTCAATACTGATCACATAATTATTATTTTAAAATCATATTTTTTGGAAGGTATACGAAAGATATAATTCATATAATAGATATATAACGCGAAGGAGAGCGTGCGGTTGATAAAAACGTTACTTGGACTTGGTTGGTGCCGTCGCGGAGTCAGTGTGCTAAAGGTATTGTCGTATAAACAGGCCGCGCGTAAAAACCGCTTGTATTCGTTCAACAGACCCAACATTTCCTTCCCTCTTTCTCTCTACGTCTTTTTTCTCTTCGCATCTCTATCTAACGTTCGCTTAGCTTTTCTTCTTCCCCGTTATAGAGAGATCCGCGGTCTTTATAGACAGCTGCACTCACCTCGAGGCGGGGCAGGGGTTAAGTAAACACTCTTTACAATCTCACCCCCACAGCGCACTTCAGTCCCGTCCCTTTTTCTATGTCGGCACCATCTCTATCGGCGTCCCTCTCGATCCTTTAGCCGCTTTTCTCTCGCTCTTTCTCTCTCACGGTCGTTACGGAACGTTGAAAGTTGACGCGACCCTCTCATTAACCACCATATTGGCTTTCGTTGTCAACGCTTTCTTGCGCCATGTCGCCCGCGTTCGTTCCTTCCGTCGCGGCTTCGAACTTCAGCTTCGCGTTCGCTCGATAAATGGAAGAACCGCGGGCCGCACACCGCGCTTGTTCTTCGCCGGCGTGCTATCGTTAAAGTGCTTCTCAATGAGTTTCTCCCGAGTTCCTTCTATCGACGGATTGATCGCTCGTCTCCTCGTTCGCGTAGCCTCAAGATGCATGCACGCGGATTTACCAGCGTTAGATTATATATAACTAATGTAATACATATAATAATATCATTGTGTAATAATATAGATATAAAAATTCTATACAGTTCGGGTATCCGCAGTAATTACCAGCGAATTGATAAACATAACACGGCGATCGCGATCATTGATTGTCCAAATTTTACGCCCGGCGTTTATGTAATTTTACGTGCTCTTTCTACAGTATAGAAAAAGTATAATGGTTTCAGTAATTTTGTTACACGTTAATAGTAACGCGATATATAATTGAATGACAGGATTTTAAGTTATTATGCTCAATAACGCGCAATCTTACTTTTTAACGAAGGGAATGTTTTAATTTAAAGATATATTGATTTATTTTCTTGTATTATAGAACAGCATTTGTGATATATATTCACATATGATACGTTTTTTTTCGTTGCACTTTGATAAAATATTAAAAAGCAATGAAAGATTCGATATGATCAAAGCTGCGAGCGCGGGAATTTTTAGGTCGATTGACGGAATGGAAGGAAATCTCGCAGAAAAGGGGAGAATTTTCCCCGCCTATCGAATGGCTCGTAAAGTTTTAACATCCTTGAGCCATGTGAGTCTACGGATAAAATAATATGACTGCGTTTCTCAAAAGTGGCTTTTTCGTCCCCAACCGCCTCGCCCGCGCCGGTTCGAATTCGTTCGATTTTAACGAACAACGGAGGAACTTTGAATCGTAAAACTTCTCTGCTGTATGAGACCGAAAAGAAACGCTATCCCGATAAGACTGGAACGTTCCAATTTCACGTAAATCCACTAAATAAATCGATCGTGTCGATCGTTCGATCCTCGCATGTCGATACGTTGGAAACGAGTTAGCATTCGTCTCTCATTAAAGGCTACATTCCGATATTTACTGTCAGCAACTGTCAGTACTGAAAATCTATAGTATATGTGACGTAAAATATAGAAAAATATTGATTTTTAGTACTGACAGTAAATATCGGAATGCAGCCAAAATCGTACTGGTTTCATGACAGTGAAAGTGACATGAAGAAAAGAGAAGAATAAGCGTATTGATTTTAATGCATTCAATTTGATTATGTATGAAGATATATACAACAGCACGTACGGTATTATAAGATAAAGATTTATAAATATATCGTTTGTTATATCAGTAATAACGAATCATTAATTCATGGAAGTGTGCGTGTGTATATATGCGGGAAAGAAAAATTATATTTACTTTATAATATAATTAAATAATGCAATTCTAGTGAATGGACCGAGATGGGAATCGTGTTTACAGATAAATTGACCCGTGATCGCAATTACATTCGATGGAATACTATCGACACGTTTTTCGTTATTGCATTAAACTGACGTTTACATTTCTGGTGTGCTGGAATGGTTAACTATCGAGAACGGGCGTTATCTCAAACCGCGCGATGTGGAATGCATTAATTAAACTCGTATTTTTAATCTCGGGTTAGCGAGCTATCTATTGAAGCGAGTCCAGTGAGGATTTTTGTAGGAGAGAGTAAAATTTCTATCGCGGAAAATCGCGAATATATATTACCACGTGCCCGCGTTTGTAACTGCACGAAAATTTCGATAGAATCCTGGAGAAAGAGTCTCGCTTTCGAATGTTCGTATCCGTATACATCAATAGAAAATATTGTAGTAAACTGTTTCGACGATCTGTCGATTCACTATCTAAAAATAAAGTTCATGCGGTAGCGTGAAATTGACGCCGTGAAACTTTATCGGTGTTCCCCAATCGCCCATATTCTCGCGATTGAGTGAAGCTCAATCTGCGATGAAAAAGTATCGTAACAGTGAATGAATAAGAGTGAAGGATGAGTCGGATTAAGGTTAAAAGCGTGTTCGCAAACGGTAATTGGACGTAAGAGCAACTATTTCTCTCTCCTAGCGACAAAAAGAATTAGCGGAGTGAGTTGAAGTCGCTGAAAAGAAGTTTCTCAACGAGTTTCTAATGTAAAATCCGATTCACTCTTTAGCACGATTTACCCTTTAACGCGCGATAAATTACAGTTATATTTAATAAAGTTATATTGTTCTAATCAAATTAACAATAACTAAATTTAACAATACGTTTAACGATAACAGTACGTTTCGAGGGATGTAATCTACGTTAGATTAACTAATATAATATACATATAATATAATATTATTGTGTAATAATGAGGTATACAATTTCTACAGTTCGGGTATCCGCGGTAATTACCAGTGAATTGATATAAACATAACACGGCGAACGCGATTCGCGCATTTCGCGTTTAAAACGCGAGGTTAGGACGATTAACGTAGTCCTTTAAATTTATTACGGGCTCTTTTATTACGACCGCGGAAATAAGCCGCGCGCGATACGCAGCGGCAAAATTAGTTGTATCGCGTTGCTGTGATCTCGCCGCTCGCGGTGGCGTATCGATCGTGGTTGGTAATTAACGAGCGGCGCGCGCGAGAAAAATCGAAAGCGATCAAGCCTCGCTGCGCGTTGCTAACTAATTACCCGCCGAGGATCGTGATTGCGTCGCTTTGTCAATCTCCGTGAGCTAGCCTCACCCGCTCGATTTGCATTCCGACATTCGTTCTGCAGAAACCGCAGTGTCTATTTTTAACACGTGTACCGACCAAATCGGGCTGTTTTATTGTCCGACTGTCTCTATCAAGGTATCCAGCTGCACAGTCAGTATTTACATATATTGCAGATTCCTCCACAACGTACAGATATTTATTTTAATGAAGTAGGGATGAAAATATACTTCAAAAGCGCAGAAGTTATCTCGATTATTTGACGTGCACGTGCTTTCTTATATCTTTCGTATCTGACCGTACGCGCTGCTGCATCTTCATAATCAAATAGAATGCATTAAAAAAATCGATACGTTTATTCATCTCTTTTCTTCATGTCACTTTCACTGTCATGAAACCAGTACGATTTTAATGAGCGACGAATGCTAACTAGTTTCCAACGTATCGACATGCGAGGATCGAACGACGTTCGGCAGTTTCGTCATTCAATTAAATTTCCATCTATCGTATTATTAATCTGCCAACTCACCTGCGGTTTCTCGATCGAGCACGATGTCTTGTTCAAACAAGCCAATCAAATATCTTGCCGAGCTATCCCGCGGGACTCTACGACTCTTCGCTTCGATAAAACGTCATAAATCACACTGACGTACATAAGATCGGGAGTATTTATTAATTTAACCGAGACGGCTCCGAAATCCATTATGGGTGGTTACGAGGCAGAATACGATTAGCTACAATACGCGTTCTTCAACGGGGTGATGTCGGCCGTCATAAACTACCATCCACGCAGAAGATTCCCGAACGAGAGTTTCGTTGTTGAAGACGCGGGCAAGTCATGGACCCCCGCGTGTGCTCGATATATGGATTACCAACTGTGCTTGATGCACGATTAATAATCACCTGTCCCACTCTCCATCCCACAATACCAATCTTACCGCTGAATACTACTGATAAATCGCTCTTATTTGTAAACATATTTTGTAAATAAAAGTTATAAAAGACGTATACGTTTCTTTACGAGGAAAAGTAGATGATCATTAATCTACCGTTAATATATCCACTTTCGCGAATGTGCATTTATGAAGTATTTTTCGGAATCAAGAAAGTGTGGGTGATCAAGATTGATGCGTAGATGAAATTAATTAAGATTCAAGCATGGGAGGAGTTAGTCAACCGCGGTGTGCGTGGGCTAGTCTGGTGCGCTGAATGAGAAACGGGAGGGATGTGAGAGAGGGATGCAAGGGTGCGACAAAGGGGTAATGGAGAGGGAATATATATTTTTTACCGTTCCTGCGCTAGCACCGATGCGGATTAACGGCGAAAGTGGATAAACCGGGCGTCAAGGGCTGGTACCAGCGCAGGGGGTACGTACTGCCAATAAAACCAAGGGACGGGAGGAGGGGCGAGGGTGTCAGTATATCACGTGGCTCTGGCTGGTCGTGTCCAACGATACAGTCCAATATATTATCCAGATAGCCATGCTAATTCAGCTATAGTCCCCACCGGTTTGCGCCTGACCGAGCGGCCTCCGTGTCACACGGTTGCTGTGCGTGTCGTCGTTTCCACATACATACATGCACGCATTCACGCGCGCGCGCGCGCACAAACACACATAACACACATACACACACACACACACACACACACACACACACACACACCTGCGCATAGATAGGTACGTTTCGTCATCCCGACGGATCCAACGGTCTCTCCGCATAGTCGTCCTGCGTGGCAGGGATTTCAGGGGGCATTGCATCCTCGTTACACGGTATTATACGATCGGGCGCGACAGGAGAAGATTACGTTGCATCGCGCCGAGCCGCGTTTGACCGGAACGAAGATCCGCACGCATCCTGGGGGGTCCATTAATAGGTTTATTCTTGAACGATTACCAATAGCGCGTTTGTTATCGGTTCCGATACCGGAGAATGCAGTGTGCTGATAACGTAATAAGCTGATTGCGCGACCGATAGACGCGTGGCACAGCCGAGAATATAACGAACAGGTTTGCTTCGAGTTATAAGAGAAAGATCTTTAATATGGTAGACAAAAACTCAGCTGAAGACACAAAAAGATAAATTCACGCGTGTTTCTGATTTTCTTATTAAATCTTTTTATGCTATACGATATATTGGCAATATTTTAAGAAACATTTTCTGTTAGCATTATATAAATATTTTTTCTATTGATTATTGTCCGTCCGTTTTTTATAGAAAAAAAAAATTATTCACTTTTAATTTTTATATTGGAATTATGGCGATCGATAATTTTCGCATCGGCGCACATGAATTACCGTTGCACTTACGCTGGGACTGCACTGTTACGTCGCGTCGGAAAACTGTCGTTTCGTTCGCTTTGAACTCCTAATTGAAGGTGCTCGCACGTAACAAAGTCCGAAATACAATTTTGCCGATTTTGGTGTGTTGCGCACGAGAATGGACGTTATCCAATTTCGTTACTCCAGCGTGTTCGTATCGCCTCGTATCGAGAGAGGGAACTCTTCTAGAAAATAATATTACGCTACGTTTCGTAACCGCGAGAAATGTTTTGAAAATTTTCGATGGCTATATTAAAATAGAATTCTCAGTATGCGGTAGTAATTTATAAATTATTGTCTTGCTGAACTCTGACTCGTGAAACATTTCGTGTCCAATTTGTCACAGTTAAGGGAGCGCGAGAAAGGAACGATTTATTGTAGAGCGTTCTTTTAAAAAACTTTAAATTATTAATCTGACGTTATATTAAGAGGGATAACTCTGGAAGAGCACCAATAGATCTATGAATTATTTTTTTTCTTTCTTACTCTCTTTCTCCTCTCGGCTTCTCTTTCTCTTGCATAATATTTCCTCAACCTCTGGCTTAAAGGAATTAGCGCTTGTAAAGCGACGAAACATCCTCGTGTTACACCTGTCGTCGTGCAGTAAACTGGTTCCGACGGAGATACAGGCGCGTTTGCAACGGTCTCAATTAGCCTGGCTTCGCAGTTCGTTAGACCCTTTAAAACCGGTTTGCAGCGCTAAATGTTTTCAGTGACGGGAGCGCGCGAACGCACACACGCACACACACCTTCTCTCTCTCTCTCTCTAACACACACACACACACACACACACACACACACACACACACACACACACACACAAACACCTGAAAACGCATGTAGAAAGGATGAAAAGCAAGCGGAATGAAGGAAGTGAACCAAGGTCGTTTCCAAGTGAACGAAATTGCGTAACGCGAGACATCGAGGGGTGGTAACTAGTTTAACCTGTGAAATTTAGTACGGTTTATTCCGGCGGCGTGAAAACTTATATTCTCTTACCTGATATTAAGATCGTGTTCTGTCGTACAAGCTTCGGTAATAGAAGCGAGGCATATAACGCACGATACGCCGATATTTATGGATACGATTACATTATTTTGCACTCATTCAACTGCTCGCAAACATGAACTTTGATTTATTTTAAATTATACAGAAATAATACAGCAATGAGATAGGAAAAATATCGTTCTTTTCCAATACGTTATATATGAAGTACCTACACTATACATCTAGAGATAAAATGGATTCTTTATTGTATATAAAAACAATTTCTACGTATACTCATTTGTTATATAGTACAGAATAAAAGACATTTATCTTTGTAAAAAAAACTGACGGTCGTTATTGTACGAGGGTAAATAATGAAAAATTTTGGCACGAGAGAATCAGAGAATTGACAGACCAAATGACCCATTAAACGGAGTGGAAATATCGTCTACGGAAAGTTCGTCCGTTAGTGGCGGTCGAAGTAATTAAACTGAAAACGTGTCAAACGGACGTTTGTAATGTCAGCATTAACGAACACGTTTCTCACCGCGAGCAATAAAACTTCATAACTATTTCATAAACACAGATAGGTGGATTGTGCGAGAGATATCGATATAATTTATTTTTCCCGTTTATTTCCCCGGGGATCTTCCTCCTCTTGCCCAGATATTGAGACCTCTCCGAACGATACTCGCTTTTTTCGATTTTCTGCACGCCTACCGCTTTTCAACTGAAATAAATTTATTTTTAAAAGGGATTGCATACATGGTGAAAGCTCGCGTATCTGCAACTGGACTTCGATTTATGGATAAATGATTTGTGAAATGTATATCTTTGTGAACACTTGTCAGTTTTCGCATTCGTCATTCATCGACGTAACATAATCGTTGCATAAAGCTTTAAAATATCTTGGACTTCACATCCTGTCTCGCACGTTTATCCCCGCTAGATATCAAATGCAATGAGGAAGCCCAATGAATAGACATACCAAATATCGTACGAAAGTGTAGCATACATTACAAAAGACTTATTTTAAAATTTTCCAAAGATGTTAATTCTTATCTTCTGTTGCAGGTCGAACTTTCTCTATCAAGTTGCCTTGCGGGATAAGGTGAGTTAATAAAAAATTTTGAGATTTTTTACAACTGTCTAGCGAGACGTAATACATCTGTAAATTTTGATTTGTGGTCCATCATTTCTAAAAGAAATATGCATACTCGTCAGTTTTCACATTCGTCATTCTTTTATTTCTTATGTCATGCTTTGCAAATGCAAAGAATGTGTTAAACCGGGACAATCCCAAAATTGTTTTGTGATGCACGCAAATTTAGTATTCGCAATTAACAAGTATAAATGGTAGATGCATAATTAATCAAATGCTGATAAAAGCACGTAATGCTTAATTCGTGGAACCATCGAAACACCAAAAATTCCACGCGAAAGCGCTTCTTCGTGTCTGTCCCCCTTCCCCCCCCCCCACATTCAAGTCGACGATATTGCGCTCCCCCAGCACGCAGAATTCTTAATTAAGCACGCTACGATTTGCGAGGGCCTTTGATTTCAACGATCGGCCCTCCCTCGGCAATAAAGCCGCGACTTAGCTCGAAGTTGAGAGAACGCAGGGATCCCGTCTCTATCTTTCTCACTTTCTCTCTCTCCCTCTTTCCCAGTGCGCGAGTATTTTCGCGCAAAAGTTAAATCCGCGCGCGTCGCGTACTCGAGGGCTACCTCGAGCGTACATTATTTCATTAACCGTGCTTTCCTCATCGACCTGCGCCATCCTCTACCTCCAACCTCATCGTTACCACCACTTTCGTAAGCGGCACGGACGCCCTGTTCCCAGTTCTGAGAGAACGTGCCACGGACATGGCCGACGTCGGTGGGTAATAGCATCGCAAGAATGAAACCAAGGAGGGCGGCGAGGATAAGGCAGGGCGACCGCTTCGCGCGCTGCCCCATTCTAACCGGCTCTCTTCCTCCCTCCTTCCACCCCTACTCCCCTCTCTCTCTTTCATATTAATTAATTTGCTCGAGAGTTTTAACGACTTATTGCACTTCAATTAACTCATTTTAAATTGCATAATCCTCACACCTCCGGGGGGTTAGAAACCGGTACCCGCGATAAACTGCAATGTACTCTCGCTTCTACGCCACGAGAGACCGAGACTGACCACGTTATGCACGTATAAAGTGCAGGGCAGTCGCATTTTGTGTATTCCCTATACGGCCATCGATGGTTGATTTCAACCCAAAGTAAAATTACTAATGACTTGTTTCTCTCTCTCTCTCTCTCTCTCATTAACGTCAGTTTTAACTTGGACAGTAGGTAATTTATTCTTTATCAGGCTATGAGTCGTCTAAATTAAACTCAGTTAGCTATAGTAAAAAGTAAAATATTAAAATCAACCATAAAATTTGCAATTAAATATAATCACCTCCAGAATAATGTGATGTACCTATATACAATACTAATCAATAACTTAGAGTTTACGTGGGAAACAGAGAACAGACTGTTATTCAGGAGACCACGCGTACAATCTCCGGAAACGTTTCAAAAAGTTCAGAATCGAGACGGGGGCTCGCATAGAAAGTCAGAGCCTTGCGGGGGTGGCAGACCGCGGCCGATCTGAAAGGAACGAGCCGAAGTTTGCGGAGGGGCCCCGGGATCGCCTGGAACTCATTCGTAAGCGAAGACCGATCCTGCCCGTAATTACAATTCGAACAAAGTTATGCCGGTTCGGAGCCGCGGAGGATGTGTCAAGTATTTAATCAGTGCCGGGCCGAGTCTCTGCGTGAGACAATAGGTGGCGACCAACTCTCTTATACGAAGCTTGTCCTCACTCCGTCGCGACATCCCTTGCCCTAGCGTTCGTCTACTTCCAGTACGACTGCGGGTGCAATTATGTCGACCTCATTTTAGAACAGCTTTACTTCTCCTTTCCGTGCATTGTACTGTTCATCTATACCTTCCTCCTCTATCGAAACTCTTGCATGTTCTTCGTCCATCTCACACTTTTCCCTTTTTCGTGCACAATCTCGTCTCTCTCTCTTTCTTTTTTTCTCATACTCAACATTCTAGTCTTACGTCTCTTTTTTAAAAATCCTTTACACCTCGCGTACTTGTAATCTGTTTGTTATCTAACTTATGATGGCGATACATGAACAATTTACGTCTACTTAGATGGCGTTTTTACGACAAAATTCCAAAAATAAAAGTAGCTCAGTGGTATTTCGTTTGTAATCTTTGGTATCTGATCGTGCGGGAGGCATGCTACCCCTGCAAGCTAGTACATCTACCCCTTGGTATTCGCCATCTCGATATACGGCAGCGACGTCTGTGCCTCGAATCACGCGCGGTCCGTACAAATTCCCGAGCTACACGCAAGCTGCACGTCAGTGGCTTTCGCAAAGAAATCCGTTAACTAGCTAAATAATTACGTTTTTTTTCGGTATAAAGATTAATCCTTTTAGAAACGGCATTATCCTATATTTTGTTTCTTACATCATCTTGTATTTTTCAAATCAGCATTAATAAATGTGATTCGTTAGTACAAACATTAGCTCATATTTCAAGTAATGTTATATTTCTACGAGAAGAGAAAAAGGGTGCTATTATTTGTCAGTAACTAATCTATGGATGTAATCTGTATGGATAACATATAACTATTACTATTGTTATATTATTTAAAGTAAAAATCTCTTAATTAGAAAAACGTTGTTAATTTGATAATTACTGATCTTTAGGTTATTAAAAGTTTTAAACATGCCTCAATTGTTAGCAAAGAAGTATCACATATTTTATAATATTTGACGCACTCTTGATGAAGCGTTTCAAACAAATTCGCTGGAAATGAGCACATTAATAATATTACAAAACATATTAATGCGTGCCTGTAATATATTAACTCGTGAAACGTTTTACAACTAAACGTATTCCTGATGAGAATGACGTGCATGGAATATAGAGCGTAACGGCATTGGTTTCCCCCGTGTATTGCTCGCGTGCGGTTACACAAATATGGACGAACGCACTCCAAATTAAGGTTTAGAGTTGGTACAAATCAGTATCGAAGTTATGGACGTGCCGAGCTGGTAAATCTAAATCCCTCGCGATTGTCTGTCAATTATTTATGATTGGCGGCAATTTGTCCAATCGAGAATAAGCCCTTTCCTACTGGATGGAGTTTACCGAATGTCATTCAATGTTTCGGACTGTATTATCCGTTTCTCTCTACCGTGTTTTTCTCGTCGCAGTGCGCGGACATGTATTTATAAAAAATCCAAAGGAAAACAATTAAACTCATATTTCTCAAAACATCTACATTGTACCGAATAGAAATGTTATGGTGAACAAACTACGCATTGGTGTGAAGCGTAGTTTTGATAACAAACGTTACGTTATACTGAAAATTCAATCGGGGTCACGGAATTTCCATTTAAATTGTATTTTTGCACGGGATATAAATGTGCACTGCAAACCCAATTAATTAATTCTGACAATCAGTTCGATCCTCTTCATCGCGAAACAACATATCAGGTGCAGCGACATTTCAATAGACATTACGTTATTGCAAAAGGTACAAAGGTAACAACGCACCAAGGATGATATTGACGCTATTTCCAGCCGCATACAATACAGAAAGTTGAAACAAAACCGCTAAGCTTCTAGTACTTTAGCTCTCTGAAAAAGAAACTAGACTTTCCAGCTTCATTCCAACCAACGATAAGCAACCGCATATAAAAAGCTCGCGTGACACGTATAGAAGCTTTTATTTTTAAGCTTGAGCTTTCTTAAAGTATCCCAACTCTGATACTACATTCTCATTTATCCATTCTTTTATTTATTTCAATAAGTTTGTAATTAATCAAATAGCAGCTGAGCTAACAAAACATTTCCGATAGCTCATCGCAAGTTCATACACCGGTGCTGATTGAAATAACGTGCACCAATCTCATATATCGAGTCTTGAATGAAAGCGTCGCAACACGGCGTTAATTAAGCGAAACGAGAAAATTAATGACGACTAACTTTCGGCGCGCTGAACTACGCGCGCCCTCCCGACTTCGCCCGCGACATGTAATCATCGTGGCGATCGAGCCTTGTTTTTTGTATCCGTCGAAATTTATTTGCGTGATGTTTCCCTAACAAGCCGTTGCGTGACGTACGGTTTTACAGGATTCAATAAAGGACCGGTCGAGTTTTTGTCCCTGCGTAGCGTTCATTTATGTGCGCCTCTCATTTTCTGGTTACTTACTTAAATAAGTTTACGCAAAAAACTAACGTCGCGTGCGACTGCGACGAGTTTTCTAGCCAAACACTGCACATATACGTCTATGCGACGCGGGGAAAAAGTTTGCGCACCGCAAGTAAATTAATTGCTCGTGCCGCAAAAGATCTAATTAATTTTGTTGCAAATTATTTTGGTTTCTTCATTCATATCAAACTACGGTAAATACGGTAATACGATTAGTCATGCTCTTAAAAAGTGGAATTTTGCAGGAAATATTAAATTATAAATTTTGTTAGGAATAACAAAAATTTTCCCTTATAATATCGGTACATAAAATTCGTATGCGCAACACGGAGAAATTAATATGTGCATATGTATTTTTTCTTCAAATATTTACCATTTATTTCTTGTATTACACAAGAGATTATATCATATTAAATGATATAAATCAATCAATTTACAAATTATCTAACTCAATATATTGTCTTTTAAGCTGCATTAATTTTTGACATAATTGAGATGAATGCGGTGTTACATTTTTCATAAAATATTTACACGTTGTTAAAAACTAAAAAGTTATAAAGCTCTACGCGAGAGTTGCAAAAGCTATACACGCAAACTTTGGCAATTGATGACTTTATCAGTACATATAGATAAATCAAATAAATCAATCGAGTTCACGTTTGAACACGATTGAATTAACATCTAAATTCATGATTCGACAAGATAACGCATTTCGGTAAATATGCTCTCTGAATTTTTAACCTTCGAATTATGTCATCGTGCATATTAATTGAACGAGATTGCAAGCTGCTCCGTTTTGTCAAGTAACAAATTTTCTCTCTTTTTTTGATTATCTGGTCGCGACACTTTGCTACGTCCTTCCGTCCTTCTGTTATATGTATTTCTGCTTTGTCATCTGTTTTCTCTATCTTTCTCCCGTTTACGGACCCCCCACGACTTTGGCCAGCCCTTCCACTCACGTCAGCTTAACGTCACTCATGCTCCTACGGCAGGTCCTTTTTGTCACACTCTGCTCTTCTTGCGTCTCTTCTCATTTCTCTTTACTCTTCTTTATCCTACCGTGCACTATTTTAAAACGCGCGTTCGAACTAACAGCTTCAGCGCTAAATATTCGCTAAATGTTTGCCGTACGTTTAACTAGCTATTATCAGCTGTCATCTAACTAGGTATTTTCGCAAGAGTGACTGATTGCTTGTTAAATTAGATAATCAAGTTAAACCATTGCCATTTTTCGTAAAAGAATATAAATATCTTCGTTATATAATTATCTACATTATTATACGGATTATTTTATGGATATATGAGAAAAGTGGAAGGCGTCTTATGAGGAAAGTTATATGAAGTTTAAAACTGCTTTTGTTAACGATTGTTTATACAAGTTTTGTAAACAATAGCTGCATAAGATAATAGTAGTAAACATTGAGAACTTGTATTCTCTTTCTGTTGTTAAAAATACGCGCTCAATAAGGAGCCATTTATAATTCGATATCAGAAATAGATTGACACAAAAAAATGCAGAGTCACACTTGTTGCTTATTTGAAGATGATCATAAACAATGGAGCCGTGTTGCTTCATCGAGATTTTTCCGTTTCTTTTATCAAACATTAAATAATTCTTTTATTTCTAGTTTGCTCTATAAAGTATTTCTTACGTAACATGATAATACTCAAACTACAGAGTTAGATAGACATCACAGATAAAAACTCACCAGTCTCACGTTGACACAGCAATTTCCACTTCGGAAGTCTAACCAAAGTCTGTCTCCCACCGCTTTTTCCGTCCGTACTCTTCGGCCTCTATAACTCTCTCGTCATGTCACGTTCTAACTGCCTTCCCGCGGTCCCCAGAGTCTACTTTACACAGATTGCACTGCACGTCACAGCTGTCCTCCCTTTCCGTCTTTCCCTTCCCCCGTACAAACTCTTTAACAGTCGGAAAATATATCAAGGGTCCGGCACGGGGCAGAGCGCGAGTGAAGTCAACGAGATATTAACGCTCTTTCCGTATCGCACAATCAGTGTCCGTAAATTCGAGATCGATGGATAAGATATCGGTCGTTTGAAGAACCTTCCGGGAAAACTATGAGACTTTCGCTTTAACCTCGTAATCGAACATGCCGTTGTCACGTGGTCAAGAGGAAGAAGAAACAGTCTGTCATGAGAGGTTTCAACTACTTCTTCAAAGAGGTTTTCAATTTCAAAGTATAAATGTTCCTCTCTCAGGAACGCCAAGAAACGAGACGTCTCGGTCTCGAGAATCCGCTCGTCTGAAAGATAACGTCGAAGACCACTTATCGGTGGTTACGATAGTTCATAATGTTTGCCTGACAAGTGATTCATCTATGCGCCCTGAAACGAGATTCCTCGAGCGTATTTCGTGATATAAACCGCGTCAAGTTCGCGAGATTGACGGACGCGTATCGCGCGGCCTCCGATTTTTCGTCCGCGCTGCCGTCCGGTCACGTGGCGGTGAGCGCCACGTTCATTGATCGCGGGCGACCTTGGTGGTGAGTGTCGCGATGCAAGCTCTCGACGATGAGGTCAGTGCATGCATGGGCCACCGCTGCGCGCCAGCCTGGACGAACCGCTGGAGGATATTCTCGCCGCGTCACCGTGGCGTTCGCGCCGAAAGATCGACGCACGAGGAAGTGGGCTACGGCGAGGACGAGAAGTGATTCGTCCCGCGTGCGGATCGTAGGGTCGTTGCATTCGCGTGTGGTGCTCCGGTCGGCGGCACGGGTCGAGCCGAGACCACCCACGTCTCTCTGGTGCTAACACGCTCGTGTTTATGCTCGGGTACGAGTACGTTCTCCAGAGCTCACGAGGAGGAAATACGTCCGTTCGCGAACTGTTCGCCAAACGTACTGAGGAACCCGGCGGCTGGTTCGCTGGTGACGTTGTGCCTCCGCGGGTTCGATTCCCGGATGGGCATGCGCCACGTTCTGTGCTTTCGGGGGGAGGTTGCCGCCGCTGCTGCTGCTGGTGCTAGTGGTGCTGCTGTTACTGCTGCTCCTGCTGCTCATGGAGGTGCATCCACCACTGGGAACTGGGAGATAGTTGCCATCGGTGGGGTTGTTGAGGGCTATCTTCCTTTAGTTCTCTGCCTATCGCGCTCCCCTTCGCTCTCGCGCCATTCCTGCACTCTCGCTTGTCTCCCGCCGTTTTTGCCCTCGTCGTATTAGCTAAATCTCATTCTTCATTTTAATTTAGCCATCGTAGTAATTATCTGTATATGAATACATGCCGAGTTTGATCGTAATTAAGATGGAAATTTTTTTAGGCGAACATATGTATAATGATCAAATTTTATATATCTTTCCCTCTTTCTCTAATCTTGACCGCTTGAAATTTTATGAACCGTATCGTTATCACAAGGGAACTGGGAAGGTTTGTTTATCATGCTGCCTTACTTATCTTATTTTTATAAGTGTACATTAATCTCCATGTTTCCATTAATGACTCATTGCATTCACAATTTATATATGTCTAGTTTTTGTGTTTATAGAAGAATTATTTTTGTAAGATATAATTTTTGTATGACATATTAATATGTTTATAGCTGGGTAAAGAAACCTTCGTGATATCGGTGTGACATGCATATCTGACTGTTCGTGATGAGACGAACAATTTAAAGAATTCATGCAACACGTCTTTTTGAAGCAGATGTTATAAATTTGATACTCTATTTGGCCGTTTCCATGAAATGTCTATTTGTTACGAGGTAACAGTTCGTGAAGCGAAATGGAGGGTAATTACGACTGGCGCACTTGTTGCTCTTGCTGTTGTTGCCTTTCTGCTATTATTGCTGACGAGCATATCATACGTTTAAGTATTACGCACCTTCATTATTTTAAAGAATACGAAAATTTTATTACTACATTGTATTACATGTATATTTAATATTTAAGTAGTACACGCGCGACAATAAATAATTGATATGTTAATAAAAAGAAGTCAGTCGCTGCTTGAATAATTGAATATTAGATATCACACACATAGCGAGAAATTCCATCTTTTACGACAAAGTTAAATTTCCAATAATTAAATTTTCTATAAACTTCTCGATATATCTATATATAGAGCTGCATCGTTGTAATTCTAGCAAAACTAGTCTCTCCGATGCGTGTCCGGCGGCTCGCGGAAATGTGCAGCATGTTATTTATTTACATATTGTTTATGTTTAAATATATCGTCTCGAGTAGAATACACAACACGTGTAGAGCACATTGTATTACGTTTCTGTGCTTGTTGGCATCGCGTAATTAACGTTACACGTTCTGCAATACATGTTTCATTATGCGGGCGTTGTATCGCTCTATCGTAATTAGTAAGCTTAAAGGTAGATATTATTCACGACACGTGATAGTTATACGCGCGATAGAATGTAGGCTTCAAAGGATAAAGCAGAGCGCATAATTGATAGCGTGTGTGAAGAAAATCGCGCGCGTATTCATCCTGGGAGACATTTCTTGCTCCTTTTACGTTAGTGTATTGAGCTTTTCCCTATTTGTCTTTTTTTTGTTTTTAGTTTTTACCTTTATACACTTTTATTCTAGGATCGATGATAAAATTGTTCTTAATTAAAATCAAGATATCCCAACAAATATAATAAATTTCTTATCGACAGCCACTTTAATTAGAATGCATGTTTGAGCAATAAAAAGCTTATTATCCATACGATTAAAATGCACGAAAAAATAACCGATTACTCTTACATTAAAGAAAAATCTTTAAAAGTTATAATGAAAATATGTCTCACAATAATGAGGCTATATAGCATATTGTATTTATTGTATTGCAAGAAAGATTGATCTTCAATTATTTCTGTTTGGCTATTTTATGAAAAAAACTGCTTCTATGAGATATTGTTATATAATAAGATTACTTTGTCATCTTTTTCACCAGACTTACAGATATTTTCTGATTTTTCTCGAATTATTGTTACATGGCACTTGGTTTCTCCTAAGTCGGATACACAAATAATTCTATTGTTTCATTGTAAATATTTAAAATATCTTTTTAAACATTGATTAAACTGGGAAAAGCTTTAATAATTCGACTCTAATTTACATTAATTTAACAGCTTCCATAAACATACATGAATATATACGTTGCCCTAGAAATCAACATTAATACTTCGCGTTCTTGCTGCATTTTCACATCGCATAATTAACGAATTAATCTGCTCATTTAATTTCGGTAACAGTGTTGTAGTAAGCAACGCGAGATTTTACCTGGCTTATAACTTTCTAATGTCCCTCACCGAAATCTCAATTACTGAGCATAACTTGAGAAGTAGCGTTAGCTTCCACGATGGCAATCGCGCCAACTTCCGTCGTACGTAGAGGTACATACGTCGGCGTTTCCATTGGTCGATCGGGCATGAATTTAGACGGTGTGCCCCGGATAACCCCGGAGATTGAGACAATATACGTCGGCTGTGCCGCTGCGGTTTGCCGTTGCAGGAGGTATGGCGCTCAGCTCCAGCGACGGCCCGGTTTAGCTGCACGGCCGAGAGAACGAGAAACCCAGTTAACTCGGCAGGTTGATTACAGTGCGGCAGGTGTCACGCCCTGAACTCCACCAAGTTTCGTCTATGCTAACCGTGCGAAATATCTTGCGAATTACGAGTACGGGAGAGTTTCCGCGCGCCGCGATGCCGCGTGCAACCATCCGCCCGCCCGTTTGCCCGTTCGCTCATCTGCCGATGCCGCAGTTAATTGCACTTGCGACAGGCGTGCACTTTCTATCCTTGCAACGTCAACATGGGGTCGAAAGGGTCCGCCGCAAGTGCACTTCGCACGCGCCACAGAGCGCTAGCCCTTTTTGCCGATTGTACTGCATTTCTCTCCGCTATATCCGTATAACATGCAGCGCAATATATCCAATGTAGCCCGATGAAGCACAAGCGCAAATTTATATGCGGGATCAATACATATCAGGGTGTATGTGAATAACGTTAGCGGTAGTAAATCAAATTTCTTTTTTTTGGATTGGCGTTGTTGCGCGATAAAAATTAATTAAAATTGGAAACGGTGGATTAGAGAGAGCTCGCTCGTCGAACACAAATATAATGTCGCTCGCGGTTTTTCGGGTTATTAGGTCAACTCATTATTTCTCTCAGGCCAAGGATTGAGTTGTAATAAAATGCCTCCGCGTTCCGCAAAATAGACCCCCGGGGGGAATTAATCTATTCCGGTGCGATCATTCAATCTTCTCGGATTGCAGTTTTTTACATTCTCCCCCCCCCTCTCTCTCTCTCTCTCTCTCTCTCTCTCCATGCGGCACGGTCGCACACAGAATATGCTCGGGATAAAACGAATCTGGTGAGTTCGACATTTGATTTCATCGAATGACCTACGCCGCGAATAGCTTTTCATGAAATCTACGTTCCCACATAGCGATCAATTGATTCAAAAATAGGGTAGGTCGTCAATTCGTCGCGGCTTCCAAATCGAAGTGCGCAACGATCAGCGGTCGATTGTAATCGCGATGAATTGCCGAGGAGTTACGATGCAACGTACACCGTTCATAACGAGTGAAACTAATATCTCGAAGCAGGGTTTTTCGGAAAAATGGACATTCAATATAGAGCAGTTCATTATTTAAAGAATCGGTTATCCTCTAAATGCGAGAATATTATGATACAAAAGAGACTGTTTGAAATATATTTATAACTTATTGTTCAAAAAATTATAAAAAAGAGAAAAATTTCGACACGCAGTAATGTATATTAATAGTAATGTCAAACAATATATGATATTATTTTATAACATGTGGCCAATTGTCATTTATGACATTTTTAGTTCCGCATTGCAAAATGTTTTTAAAAATATGTAGTTGAATTAATTCTGTGAATACTTTTGTTGCAATACAATGGAATAATAAAATTTTATTTAGAATATTTTTCTAGAAACAAGCTGTCGACAGCCAAAAAAAACTTCCCAAGTTTTTAACTTGTTTTTATATATTTTATATGGTATAGCTATACATATATGGCATAACTACATCTAATTAAGAAATTCATATTTCTCATGTGTAAGGAAAATGATAAAATATGAAATAGACCGTAAAAAAAAAAAGAATAAAAATGACATGAAAAACGTTCTAAACGAAGGAAAAAGCGAAGAAAAAGAAATTCCGAAAAACGTCCCATCTATCTTTATTCTCACGTCTCGGTATTAATTCTGCAATTATTAATTGCGAGGACATTATTAACTCGCGCCTCGACAGGGTGACAGTGGAGGCACGACAAGGTGACGGGAATCGCTTTAAAATACGCGAGGAATGCGCTCGAGAACGTAAAGGAGGAAGAGACTACGTTGAGATACGATGAAGGTCAGGGAAGCGGCGATAATGAAAGGGGAGTTAATCACTCCGACCAGACAGTACTACTGACAATACGCGCCGCTGAGAGAAGGAGACTTTGTATTTAGGGACATGAGCTATTCGGGCGCTAGTTGACTATGCAAATGCACTTTCGGAATTTGCGACCTTTGAATACCCGTTACTGTTAAAAAAATATAACGCACGTGATCCGTCGCGATATTTTATCGAAGGATGCTTTTCCCGGCTGTTTTCATCTCCGGTTATTTTTCGACAAATGATACTCCTCTCCGTTTTGTTCCCACACGTGTTATATTTCACGTTTAAGAATATTTACAGACGACGGTATTAGAAGCTGGAATGATTTGTCATTGGAAAGGTAGAAGGCACATAATGGTATTAAATGCGGCTATGCATCAAGCGACGCTCGCCCTGTAAAAAGTGCAAAAAATGGGAAAAGACTTTTTCCTTCCTCTCCATACAATTCGTCGTAAACGTTAGGACAGATCAAGAGAGAACAAGAGAGAAAAAGGAAGTATCGCCAGCTGTAGCGTCCCTCGAGGACCTTCGTAACGTTGAACCAAAGGAATAACTTATGCCCCCGCCTCTTCGCGGCGTCGAAAGAAAAATGCGTTTGCACCAAGCCAACGATCGGAGGGAACAAAATGGATGATGGAGATACAATTCTAGAGCTACCGACAGAATCTTAAATCACGATTTTTATGGTGAATTGTACGAAGCTCCGTGAAACTTACACAGCTTCTTAAAAACATCGTAAAATTTAATTTTCTTCGCGTAAGAAGACCACTCCAATTATCCGAGAAACCGCAAATCTCTAACTTACAAATCATGGTATTAATATTAAAATTTTTTCGTTATGTTACAATTACATATTGTATTGTTATATTAACGTAAAAAATATCTTAAACATATATTATTCTTTAGCAGAGAAGAGGGAGAATAAGAGAAAGCGAGAAGAAAAAAAAGTATATAACTATTTTCCGAGTTTTAGAATTATTTGAAGATAAAATATATATACATGCACATATATATCATACATATAAACCAACGTTATATCTACATATTCTTCTGAAGAA
This sequence comes from Leptothorax acervorum, assembly GCA_035220615.1. NCBI lineage: Eukaryota > Metazoa > Arthropoda > Insecta > Hymenoptera > Formicidae > Leptothorax > Leptothorax acervorum. The sequence continues at coordinate 440,183 of JASTWQ010000084.1, forward strand.
TGTTAAATTCTCTCTCTCCTTTTCGTAATACTTTGGCGTTCTCTCGCTCCTTCTCTCTCTTAAAATTTTTCACCTCTTTATTTACATTATAGGCGATAAAAGATTCACCATATTTCTAGTATCAGTGGAATCATTCCTTTCAAAAATAATTCGATGTGTCTGCGGCCCCTTTAACTTTTTTCATACCAATCGAGGTGGGATTCGAGTGCTCGCTCTATCGCCTTCACCCTCGCAGAACCCCAAACCCCTCGACGGCGTTGCGAGAGAATCTAATGAATTTGAGCCGTCAATAATACGCGCGGCTCGTTGGAGGGGTAGCCTTCCCCAAACACACGCCCGAAGCGAACGATAGAGAGCAGTCCCGGTTTGTCTCGTCCATCCGCGTGCATTCGCGCGCGTGTATATGCACGCGCGCGCGGACAAAAGAACCCGCTCGGCGTGCACGAGAAACCACTGCGCGCGCGGATGCAGTCACTGTGAAATTAACGAATTTTTCACGATGGACACATTAACTGTTACCGGCCGGGTCAGCAAAAGCGTCCCCGATGCTTTATGACAACAATGCGAGCGATACTGCGAAAGGATGAGTGCGACGATAAACTGGATTTACTGTCGCGCAGTGGCAGGGGTGAATTTATGGTGGATGCAAGTTGTATTACAAGAGAGAGCGAGATCCGAATTTTTGTACAAATCTTAAGAGAGATAAAATAGTACATTATTTTAAGATTATTATTACTATCAATTGTGTAATAAAAATTATGTCGGTATTATGGTATCTAGATCGTTATTTATAAAAATTAATCGCAGCTCAGAAACATTATTTCTGTGTTACATTATCTGGTATATATGAGATACAAGCATGAATAAGGGTTTACATGTCTGTCTTCTTTTTTCTAACACAACAGCCTCTTTTTTTGTTATCAAATCTTTCAAAAGTTGATAGTATTGTTTCTGTTCTTTGTACACGTTTTCCAAGCGCGAATTTATAGTGCGAATAGTAAATGTATATGTGCATACATCGCTGGTAATTACAGATTTCGTGCTAGGAAGTTGTTCTTCGATTATTCGACGACGCAGTCAGCGAGCGTGCGTCCTTCCGGGGAGAGCGATCTAATTAACTTTCGAAGATGTATGCATATATACGCGTCGTTCTCCTCGAAATTAACCTCCGGTTGCGTTCCGAAGTCGAGACTCTCGAAAAAAATCCGGTACTTCGAAGTGCCTTCCCTGTTAAATTCCCGCCTTCCCGCACCTACGACCGTTGTGCAGGGCTAATAGGATTCGCGAAATTAATTACCCGCATTTACATAAGCCCCCGTAAACGTTTTTCTTTTCTTCCCTAGCCCAAGCCTCTGGCCGGCTTTGCCTACCTTCCGCCGAGCGGCATGCAGAGGCGGACGAATAATTCTCGTAGAGAAATTCGTGATTACGTTAACGATATCCCCGTCCCGTTTTCTCTTTCTCGCTCTCTGGCTCGTATCCTCCCGTTTCATTCCGACTGCAGTGCCGAGTCACTGCGTTACGCCTTTGCGTTTAGGTCGTCACGGCATTGTTCCCGTCGCCGGCCGTGCCGCGTCGTCGGCAACAGCCGCGACACGGGTAACGAGATTTGTCGTCCAAGATAATTAGATTATCCGCACTCTGGACGGCCGGCATAGCCGGTGTTAGTATGGGACGAGGATGTAAACGCGCGGCGACCATGCCGCAGAGGCGACAACATCGTCCAAGTAAACGTCTGTTTGCTAATTTTTTTAGAATAAAAGGAAAATACTCCGCTGTTAGATCGCGACTGGCTGTCGCGAGAAACGATCGCTGTCATCACGGCCTCGGAACTAATATTTAAATTCGAATGTAAGGAATTAAGAATGAGATATACATATAATGAGATATAGTCAAATTGCCCAATCATTTAAATTGCAATTTCCTTGTTCCTGTATAACATGTTTTTCTCAAATTTAAGCAAAGATTATATTTTCTTGATTTCTAACGTGTAATTTATTTAGTCTTTTTTATTTCCAGCATTAAATATTTTATGATTAATCAATCTTTCTAATTTTAAAAGTTAAAGAGAATTTATTTTTATACAAATTTCTCTGTATATTATTTCTCTGAGAGATTTTACTTATACAATATTACGTTAGACCGTTATGAATGGGACGACGATACTGTAATAAAATTGCATCTTAGAGTATGCTGCTAAATATAAATGGGAATTCCATAGAGCCGCGTTTACCATTTTCAGTAACACAATTGCATGTACACGCCGTCTTCATGAAATGAAGGGATAGAGGAGGCGCAATGTAATTACTTGCGATCTATGTTTCTCCGTGTCCGCCGTTTGCTCGCGCCAAGTATTATAAATACATATCGCGCCCAGTAACAAGAGGTAGCCTTATCAACCACCGGTACATGTCCAATCAATTTTCAACGTGACGGCGCACGCCGCTTTTGTGGTAATATCTATTATTCGGTATCCCGGGACCGGCTGCATTCTACCCTCACGCATCACACACGTGATCTCCTCGTGACAATGGCGCACGGAATACCACGGAATTCCCATGCGCGTTCCCGACCCCAGCTTTCCAGATCAAAAAGCGCTGAATGCTCGCAACTTCTGATGTCTGATGACGAGCCGAATCTCTCAGAGACGCTTTGACTACGGTAACGCGTCGCGGTTTTTTGAGCATTTAATCTACCTGAACGACGTCCGGGTTATCATATAGGATGAAAGATTTAAAGTCGCGAGGGCTGTTAAAAAATTTTTAATTGCACGTATGTTACATATTATCTTAACTTATATTTGTACAATGTAATCTCGCCATCTAGGGTTTATATATAATAATTATATATTTAAGTTATTTATGTAAAGTATATCAACGGTCTAAATTTAGCATTAAATATTAATATATAGCTATACTTACTTTAATGTATATAAATTAACAAATTCATTTTAACTTTAATTTTATTCTGAGTATCTCTGATACACTTTTTTTATACGAGATTCACGTTACGACTATAAACGTGGGTCTTACTTACTGATTCGTTATAATTTACGTACTGTACATCGTACCATCATATCTTACCAAATTATACTATTACAGGCACGCAATAACTCCGTTTGAGATTTAATTGAGACAGGTGGAAGGAAAAGTGTATCGCATATGTGTTACATAAATGATCAATTACTTACAACAAACCGTATATCGCGGACCAAACGTAATTACATTCTTTTACAAATAACTTAGCGAATTAATTTATTAGTATGAGTAGCTTAAGCGAATTAATTTATTATAGCGATTGTTCCCGCATTTTTCATATTCAAATAACAGATCATCCACTGGAATACTAACGTCCTATATAGCTAATAATTCGCGATTACGCGTAATCAAGTCAATTTTTATAATGGCTCATTTCCAATAGCATTATATGCAGATGCGACTATTTCTAAAGAAAAGAATTATAGTATAAAATGTGTGCAATAATGCACGTGTGCGATAATGCATGTTATCGTTCTAAATGTCTCTTTTTCTTCTCGTCAAAAGACAAAAGAATATGCATTACGTGAGGAGACTCACAAATAACAGATAAAGATGGTAATAAGGCGTCTCCACGTAGGAGCAAAAAATATTGAGAAATAAGTTTACAAAATTGGTCTGTTACCTGCAGTGAATATGAATACTGAATACGGATGCTTGCATTCTGATGCATTCTTTAAACGTGTACGTGTATAAACTTATACATTTTACGTTACTAACAGAGTTTCTTATTATCCATGATATAGGGATAGACAATACATCTCAAACGTAATTAATGAATGTTAAAGATTAGAACGGAGAATTGGAGTCGAGCAAAAAAGCAAATATAAATTAATTAACATCAGATGGGAATGACGATTAAAGGTGTACGAGGAGAGAAAACCGACAAAGAAGACGAAGCAAAAATTGCCGCCGCAGATCCGGACCGAATCGACAGATACAATACGTCTAATGTATCCCTGGAAACAGCGGGGGGAGGCGCTGATACTAACCGGATCTTTCTAGCAGACGTAGTCCCGACTCGCGCACACGAACGCAACACCATCCAGAAATTGAAAGTCGATTGAATAGCGCCGCACCACGGTGTCGGAAATGGATACATGCCGATTGTGTCGGTGAACTTGAATCCCGGGCACACAATGGGCTCAATGAAACGCATCATTATTGTCCAATTCCTCTCTCCTCTGTTTCGGCTTCTTCATCTATGTCTCCTTCTTCGTCTCCTCCTATCTTTCCTCCGCTCCGTTTCTGCTCGTCCGACACCCGTTCCCTCCTGTACGTCGAGATTTCGTTGATGCTGCCTGTACATACATACATATGTGTACGTACACGGTGCGATCTAGTAAAACATACGAGAGCGATTCGTCATTCGATTCGTGAGCCGCTCTGTCGAGATAAACGATTTTGCGTCCCCGAAGAGATTACGTCCGCTCGAAAATATAATGTCAAATATAGTTGTAACAGCCGATAAAACGGCTTATCAATAGAACGGCGGAACGATAGAAAATTGCTTAAAATTGCATATTGAGCTTCAAAAGAGAATTCATCAAATTTTATGCTTTGGTAATCAACAGATTAAATAGATTAATACATTAAACATTAATAATACGATACGTATTTGATATAAATATTACAAATTAACGTTATTTAATTACTACAGTGAATAAATAAATAATTAAAAATACAAGATTACATACAAAAGCAACGTGCATATTTATAGAAAGAAAGAACAACTGTTCACTATTAAATGTAAGTTTTTATAGAACCTCTCTTTATTCCATCCGGATACTTCCGTTTCTCCGCCAGGCGCGTAATCTACTGTTCACACGGTGAAAGCATTAATTTTCTACCTTAACTCATCGCAATGAAAGCCATTACTGGCCTGTTAATATCGATATGCATCGTGCGGGGCCACGTTACTCGGCATAAAGAAAAAAAAAAAAAAAAAGAAATCGGATCGGTACGTGTCGGTCGATTCCTTTCACCGTGGCGCATCGCGGGAGTTGATCAGGATGATTAATAACGCGAGGGGTTAAATCATTAAGTGGCTTATATGTGGACCTGTAGTCGCGGGAGAGGACGGGCAGTGCAGAAAGGATTGGGAGGGTAAAAGAAACGAGCGCGCAGAGACAGAGGGGGTAAGCGGGAATAAGGGCCAGGCCGAGGTACTTTCGATGAGGGATCCTGCTGCGGTGCACAAAGAGAAAGAGGGAGCAGGGAGGAGAGGGGAGGGGTTGCGCGCGGTGGGTATTGAATGCTGCACCAGGCCTCCATAGCCCGGCTCCGCGGCGGCAGAGCAATTCCCTTTAGTTTATTTTTCCATGGGTAATGAACCCCCGTCCCTACGATGCGTTGCATCGACAAGGCCGGTCGGCCGACCGACCGACCGACCGACCGACCAGCCATGCGCTTCCGCCAGCCGCTAACAAAACGTTATTTCGCGATTCTGTGTAAGTAGTACCTACTTGACGTTCGACCGCGCGTCTCTGCTTTTTTACTCGCATCTGCTCATTTTGTGATTCGCGCTCCGGGAATGCATTGCGACTGAATGCGAGTAACTACGGTCGAGGAAGCGGACTCTACGAATAAACTTCATTAATGATCGCTGATTCATCTCTCTTTCGTTGATATGTTATAAAGAATCAAATAAGAAGCGTGTATTGGCGTCCCGAAACTTTTATTTGTTAGAATATTATTGTACGTTCGAAACACGAATTTTGGCAAGCGTTTTTAGATATTTTGCCGATATTTCGTAGAATTTTTATCACGCGGAGGAGAACTATATCTGGTGTTTTAAAGATAAATCCCGTTCCAGCAGTAATTCCTGAACGTGCGGTATGGTCCAGCGATATAAACTGTTTTTCTTCCATGAGGCAATGCAATGTCTCGCGCATTTACACGACGTCACGGCCGATTGTCCAGAAAAACGGTCCTTTTTCTCCGACTACGTATTCGTATGGTCGCGAAAGGAGTCTGGCCGCGAATTCCTGAGGGTATTCCCCGTACCGTGGCCGAGAAGCTCGCTTTATCGCGCGCAACGAACATCACTGGATTAAGCCACGTTGCAACGGTAAGCGATGGCGCCCCGGGCTATTGGGTAATCTACAATTTTATACGCTGTATCCCATGTGGCGAAGTAGAAAAGAAAGTAGAGATTCGGTAGTTCTCGTAATTGCTTCGTGAATATGGACCAATAAGAATGCGCATTAGAGCGGGCGCCCCTCTCTGCGGAGGCACTAAATAGTTTTACTTGTAACCGATTTCTCTCTCTCTCTCTCTCTCTTTCTCTCGGCTTATGATGCGCAAAGGTGCTTATTTAATGCAATACAATGCAGAATTCTATAATATTCAGTTTTTCAATTTTTATGATTATGGAATTAAAGTTTATAGTACTCTGTCCCACGCTTCTTGCAATTAGCTATCGGAGAATAACTGTGTGATTATTATTTTAAATTGTCCGAACAAAAATTAAGAATAAAATAATTTAGTAAAATAATTTTTTTTTTAAATTAAGAGACTTGTAATAAAGAACGAGTGGATATTTTGAATATTAACAATCGTGTCAAATCCAAATTAGAGAATAACTTTATAAATGAAGATCGACCGATATGTGTATAACACAGAATAAATAAATATTGATATATACGGTCATCGTTTTGGGTGATTCAAACAGCATAAAGGTGTGATATATAAATACAAAATGTTCACAAAATGTTAACATTAAGCATAATATCTTGCTCGATGATTGAAAATGTCTAAATTAAAGAAACGATATTGGAGATACTGGAGAGAAGCGTGGGATGTTATTGTACTAAATCACACATACTCCGTGATGCAGTAAGTGTGTCGATCGACAAGTTGAAACGGATCTCGAAATGGGTACGCTCGCCATTGAACTCGGTATTATCGATAAACATAGCCGGCGTAGAGGACCACGCTGAATTGTCGGGGATAGTGCGGTGTTATTCGTACCCTCGCTATGCAACGGTATAGTACGTATAGGTGCAGCGTGCATGCCCAACAGGCAAGCATGGTCCAACGCAGATCGGTGGGTGAAAGAGGGAACGAGAGGCGGGGAAGAGGAACAAGATACCAGTCGTCCGTATAATCTGTAGATCTGACCGCGCGTGTTCTGCCCACGAATCCCGTGGGTGGTAACCGCCTCGGGGACCTGATTTACAGGTGTAACCTGCAATAACGGCTCGCGCGACCTATCGAATCCGAGAACTTAGGATCGTAGAATTTCGCTGTATCGATATCCCGAGAAGCTGCGAGGCGTTTGGCGCATCGCGGTAACCGTGGAAGAGGGATTCTCGCTTCTCATGGCTCAAACAAAACAGAGTCTACTATTCAACTTAACGGCAAGAGAAAATTGCGCCTCTAGGAGAATTATTTTGCGTATTATAACGAGTGGATTCGTGCAGATCCATTGTGCGAAATGCATGGGAACTTTTTACGCGAACTTGTCTGACAACTGGTATGTATTATCTGAAAATTACGAGTAGAAACGCGCGGTATATGCTTGATTCGAATTTTATACGGAATAAGGATGTGTTTCAAAATATACTAACAATACTGAAAATTTGTAGTTCACGTTACGTTCTGTTATAGATTTTCAGTGTTATATAGATTATTTATTATCAGTACATTTTGGAATACACCCCAGAAATATAATTCGAATACGTAATTGTTACCATTAAAAATATTCACAAAATATGTATATGTATATTTATCAAAATATTCACATGTATACTCAACATATAAATATTCATAAAAATGTATATACTAATTTATAGATAATTGATATATTGATACAAAATTTAACTGATATCGAAATTATTGAATATCTATAACGTCTACCAATCACGTTAATTATTCTGAATTTTTTTCTCGAGATTTTACATTTTTGTATCACGTAATTTGTTAGTAACAGTATCTATTTAGATACGATCTGACTGATAAATAAACGTAGAGAAACTGTTAATGCTTTTGCACAATTCGCTCTGCTGCTGTACTACAATACATGCAAGATTAAATACATTTCTAAGCTCACAATATATATCGAGCATTTCGTGTTGAAGCCGCAAAACACATTGTAAAAATGGACGCGTAATTAAGGGGAATAATTGGTCACTATAAGCAAACACGTGTTGTACCTGTAAGAGTCAATTTACACAACTTTTGACACTAATTCTAACAAAGTGGAAACCTAGGAAATTCTGATGCTTAACGGGACATTATAATTACTATGACGCGAAACCTGAGAAATCCGATTGACACGCAAATCTCTCGAGTCGAGACATTCCCGATGGGTGCTACGTGATTTCACGTAATATGGCCGTGTTATCATGCAAGATCGAAGATGCATTCGATTTATATCCTTGTCACATCCATCGCAGGAAAGCTACGGTGATTAGGAATGTTTACAATTAATTTATGGTAATTCGATTATCGTAAGGTAATATGTACAATATTACTTCATTTACATTTCAGAAAAGAAACCATTACAAATGTTACTTATAAATAATTAAAATTTAATTAAACACTAGAGTTGAGTGAAAAATTTGAATAAAATTACTTTTTTCTTCAAAAAGAAAGAACGACTTATTGCGCTTTTGAAGTTATTACCTATAATATTTGTTTGCTTTCTACCGCGTTTTGCAGTTTGCAATATTTCTAGGAAGAAATTTCCGCACATAAATTGATACCACTGTAGAAAGTATCACCGCGGTATCGTACACGAGTATCGTTTGCGACGTCATTAAATACCATTAAAATTATATGGTAAAAAGGAGGTATCTAATTACAAAGGGACGACTCCGCTTCATCTCTGCGATCGGGAACTCGCGCCAATAGGGTCATCATGGATGCCTCGGTCGCAGCAGAGTGTAACCCAGTTTCTATGCGCCGCCAATTACAAGCAAGCGAAGTGCTTGGTTCGCAAAGCCTCAAAAGAACGCGACCCATTTTGCATTGATTTCACTTGCACAGCTTTGAAAGGAAAGAAATACTTCTCGCCTTGGCTGCAATTACAAACGATGCGGATTGTAACCCGAGCTGAAACGCTTTTTTTAATGACATTGACTTGTTTTCTGCATTGACGTTGCTTGTTTTCAACGAGTATTATCATTACACTGTTACGCACGGGCGCGCGGAGAAATTTGAATAACTATCGTCAACAACTCGGTGCTCTTTTCATAATTCCTTGGCTAATGAGCTCCTTTTGTCGAATACACAGGTATACGAAATATAGGTTGAATATACAAGTTTTGTAATTTGATGGACAGGTTCTTACCAGTTCAAAGTTAACAAGTAAATAAATAAAAGTATATTAAACTATTTCGCTATTTGAGAACGCAGTCACGAGAAACCGATATAATTGGTCTTATAAAATGAACAGAGTATAAATAGATAAAGCAAAGGAATTAAAGATATCCCACGATATCTCTAACAAATGCGACAATTTAATCTTTACAAAAACGAAGTACTACAAACTCTGTTATATCTGCGGTAAAAACAGCGATATTATACTGCAATTTGTTCCAACGTGTAGCTATTTTTTTTAATACATGTATCAATATTTTTATTACACGCGTTTATGAATATATAATTCACACATTAGAAACACACAAAAATATTTACTTGAGAAAAATCAACGCGTCTCTTTCTTTTTACGATAAACATTTTCGTGGGGGGCTTTCGCCTTGGTGCAACATATGCCTTGCGAGTGTGATCATCAGGCCTTAACCCGCCGCTTTCGTAATCGTCGCTGAACGTTAGATTAGCTCCTTCTGTCGAGGATCGCCGACACCTGGCGAACCACCTGGTCATCGATAGCCCTCGCTCGCTCAAGGATGAGGGACGGTGAGACGATCCCGCGGGCCACACCGGCTCTGCTCGCGTATTCGCATTCGAACGGCCGATTCAGGTGCCTGGGACGATCCCTGGAGCACAGATACGAAACACAGGTAGCGTGCCCCGCAGCGATAGGATCTCCCAGGACGATCCACACTGCGATCGGAGAAATGCGGAGTACGGCGGAGCAGGTGCGCGCACGGCACTTGAGAAATCACTGCACCTCCTCTCGCTCTCCTGCCTCTCGGACTCTGCCTTGTCCACCCTCTCTGTTTGTATCGCGTACGCGAAAAAAAAGGTGAAATTCGAAAGGCATACGTTTCACCTCGGCCCAATCGCTCGTTAAGAATCGCTCCGCCGAACCAGCCCGGATTCTCTCCGCGTTGATGTAAGATCCAGATTTTTGCTACACGTAATTTCTTAATTGTACACCTGAAGGATTTGAGGGTTTAATCACTACCGACAGTTTGCCGCAAGTGATTTCGCAAGAAAACTGTTTCTCTCTGCAATTTGGAGAGTTTTTTTTGAGAGATGTGAAAGTATATATTCGCGTTTAGTTTCTTTTTATTTTTAACGCAACATTTACTCACCTAATGTGCATCTAACTTGCCATTGTTAATTCTAATCTCTAAATGGTATTACTGTTAATGTCATCGAGATACCTCAATCGCGATTAACTAAATTATTTGCAATTTACAATATGATTAATATTATTAATTGCAGTTATTAAATTCAATGCACCATTAGATCAGCATAAATGTCGTCGACACTTGCGGTAGCCTCTCTAATTAAAATCGCAATGTGCAGCGCGAGGTTGTTTAAACAGAGACAGAGGAAAAGTGTGCAACCATGATTTTTTTCATAAGTAGGACATCGCGCATTTTTTCATCGCCCAGATGTAGTTGTCGTGCGCGCAAGTGCTCTGGCAGGTGACATCTGCGGGGCTGTGATATTATTTTTACTGTCATGCGTACACGTACACACGTGTGTTCATAAATACCTACGGTAGAGCGAAATATTTTTCTCCCTCCCTCCATTGCCTCTGACGTTACATCATTTCTCTCTCTGCATAGATCTTTATTTCTAATCTCCGTTTCACAAAGGAACCTCTTAAACTCAACCGGGCGGCAAATTTTCGCCGGGAGATCTATGTTTTAGTCATTCTAAACACACAGCAAACGAAGAATAATGAGCCTCTACCGAGTTTCAGCGCGTTTGCAGTTGAAACGATGGTTGCGAACGTATTTTTCGTTTGGCGAGATACGAGATACCGAACTTTTCCGAAATAAATATATGTATACGCATTTCGAGCCCGCAAATTCCCATACATGTTTTCTCATTTATAAGATCAAGATTGTCGATCGAGTTTGCGCACGAAATTATAGGTTATTCACGAAAGCAGAACTCTCTCTCAATTTTTACGAAGAAAACCGCAATCCAGCGTTTTGCTTTGGGCAAATATAGTTTTCTGCAAACACCGCGATTGTGCGCAACGCTATGCGACGATGCGTTCGAACCGGTTCCGGACGCATTGTGCGCGTCACACGTATGAACGCGGAACATAACGATGGATCAGTCCACTTGCTATGAAATTATCGGCCAACTGCGCTTTCGGTCTTGCCGCTCGACAACGATATGCACGATGCCACTGGTCCTGGTCGCTTGGGATAAAATAAAAGAATGACAGACTGACACTTCGAATTTCGCACCTTCCGTCGCGCCGCCAGAACGCTCGACATATGGGATGCGTCAAAGCGCGTAATTATTTGCTTCTGGCGAGGCAATCGATCGGCAAAACTTACTGCTGTTTCTCCTCTCGGATCGAGGGACAAACCCCAGAAAATTGTCCTTTGCTTTGAGAACGACACGCGATGGCTGCGTGAATTGGTTTTGTCAAAAAGATCTGGCGTTATTAATCGTTTAAGCAGAAAATATCCTAAGTGGCGGTTGTCCCTTCTATTCTTTCCTTTCGCTTCGTGGACACGAGTATCCTATTTGCCGACACAAAATAAGTTAGATAAAACAAAATTTCTCAAGCAGCTAACCGACCAACCTAATGTGAACCGACGATAAAACATATCATACGGTTTTTGACAAGAATTATATATTGAAAATTTGATATGAAGATGAAGCTATAGCACGCATTAATTTAATAATTTCAATTATATTATACATATCGAGATACTAAAAGGATTAAAATTAATAAATTAATAATATATGGATTAAAAGGATTTTGGTCAGGCTAATTAAAAGATCAATTAAAGGACTAATTAAGAGGATTTGGCTTACATGTTTCACTAATACCGTCAGCAATATTTTAGTTAATTAGATTTTCTCCGCTTCCGATTTTATTACTATTATTTACTATTATACTAAAAAACTCTAAAAAATGTAATTTTCTTACGATTAAGAAACATATTCATGCACGGTAGCTGATTAAAACTTTTAGACACAAAGTCATGCAAATCCAAATGCGGGTTTCTATGTAATGCAATCGTACATTCTCGACAGTTATGTCGAGCGGCAATAATTGGGTTGGTTGGGACACGAGCGAAAGCGTTAACGAAGATATTATGCAACCGATCGCCGCTAATCGGCAAATGGTCCGAGACACCAGATGTTACTACACATGCGTGACTGCCTTTGATTTCGATATTCATGCGACAACAGATTTGCAGTTCTTTTCGATGAACGACCCAGCAAGGTATAAGTTTATTGTTACTGACCCCACAGATTTATCCATTTGTGCGAATCTGTCACTTTCCGATTGTTATTTTATACACAATTGCAACACATTACTTTCTTTAAATTATATTTACGGGAATATAAAAACTCTTGGAGAAACAGACATTAAACTTTTTTTTCGTATATAAATCTCGTAACGAGTGAAACGGTTTCTATTACGTTCAATTTGTATCTATATATTTATTATTCAAAGTAACAGCTCACTAAATACATTAAAAGATCAGTATGGAAAATTGGAATCAAATCCGGAAAGTTTATACATTTCTAAATGCTTTATGGACGATGCTACCTTTCCGATCAGCATTCGAAATGATGGATCATAAAATATAGTAGGTCAAAAGTCATAAAATATATTTTATTATAAATTACGGTGGATTAGCACTCGTAATGTATGAAAAGCGCGAATGTAAAACAGGTAAATCATATATCAAATGCCATTATCAGCCGAAAAAATATGAATAAATGAGCTCACCGTGATACGTGAAATATATTGAAGGTTATAGGCTACGCGGAAAACTGCAAAATGTGCTGTGGCGCAGTGCAGTATCGAAAATTGCAGCGCGTCTCCCTTTTTGGTATAGGTAATTATGAGGCTAATGATATACATACGCAGTAACGATATTGGTAGATTGCAGTTGGTACAACGCGAATTATTAGAGCGATAATCAGTATCACGAACCAGAGAAGCCGATATCCCATATCCACAATTTGTAATTAAGAATTTTATTAGCGAAGATATTATGCGGCTAATCGTCGGTAATTGGTAAATGGCCCGAAAGCCATGTGCAGTAACCATCTCTCTGAATCGATTTTAGTGCCGTCCAGCCAGGGGTCGCACCAACTGCGATATTTATTTGCATTTTTATAATGTTAATCCGACGGTGATATATATTTCGGTGAAATACTGATCTATTGGAGCGGTCGTAAAATCGGAAACTTCGGCAACGGTAAATAAGCATGCGAATTATTTTGTATTGAAGAAGAATGTCATTGCATTCTATTTTCTCTCATTCCATTAACTTACTAATCAAACAAAAAAATTTATGAATTGCTTCTTTGCGCAATAAATTCTACAATACTACATAGTATGGAACGTTTTACGTTTATGGACATATAAGCTTATGTAAATTATTAATTTTTAATACACTCGCCTTCGGAAGTGCAGAATACGAGCTATCATATTCAGGGAACTCGCATCCGCTACCCGATGACTATTAAAATCTCATAACGAGAGAAGGAGAGAAGGGACGTGTTGCATGAACGATTTATTCAAATCCGAACAAAGACGAAGCCCTGTGGGCAACATTGTGCTTGGCGTCGTGATACGATGGGGTGCGCTAAACAAAAGTCATTAGGGGTAGGAAATCACTGTGCGTAACCAGTCTCCCCATATCGAAATCACAACCCCTGGAAACATGCGCGATTCATGTATCCACCATAAAGATATACACAAACACATGTACGATACACGCGTGCGTCACTTACTAACAAATTGAGATGTACAAAGGCAGAGAGTCGCGTTTCTTGATTGTTACAGGTCTCCTCAATCTCTCCTCGAGGGGTGAGCAATGACGAAGGAGAAGAGAAGAGGGAGGGCGAGCGCGTTATAGCAAACTCAATCTAATTACGGTGTCGCGAGACAACGCTCTCTCGTCAGGAGTAATTTTGTCGTAAATAAGTTTTTAAAACGAACATTAATATTGGAGTCGGTTCGCCCGGTCTGCATCCTTGCCATCCCTCTTGCCCCCTCTTTCTTTCGCAGTTTCCTTACATTCCAAGCGTGAAATTGGCCAACGAAAAAAAGAGGCCACCCACACCTCGCCGAGTTTGAGCGTTCCCGAGGCCCTTTTGCGAGAGGCCACCTCGAATGCGCGCGGTTCCGTCGTTGCACCATGCATATGGATCGTCGGTGCATTCACCGTGTACACACGTCGCGGATAAATATGTATGAGAACGAGCGGCATCGAGATTATCCACTACTACCTCGTTTTCTTCTACGGATACGGATACGAGAATGCCTGCGCGATTTTCCCTTCGTTTGCCGTTTCCCATGCTAAATTCTACGCATTTCAATAGTTCGCATACCGTCGAGGTATCAATAATGCGTATTTACGTGTTGCGACGTGCATCAATGCCTTTCCATATTAAAGAAATTCTATATTCGAAAAGGGATATGTGAAAAATAATTAGACAGAGACATCAGCATAATATATAACAATTTGCAATAATATTTTTCTCTCTCTGCGTTCGAAATATTCAAATTATTATATTTTCCTTATGTTTGAATGCATGGCCGTACACGCTTCATTTTTATATCACCCTAACATTATTTGCAGTTGTTTTTTAGTTATTTATTATATATCCATCATTTAATTTTAACATCATTTTGGAAAATAATATATCACTCATATTTTTATTTTGCGCTGTTTGGATTCAAAGATATTAGATTCGTGAAATCAGTCCATTTATATCGATCTTTTTGTTTTGGTCACAAAATATTTATTTAATTACATCCATCCAGATATACCTACATATTACGTTGTAAAATAAATATTTTTGTAGTGATATATAGAAATGAAGTATAGAAATGAAGTATTGGCTCTTGCAACAATTTTTGTCAACATTTTATGCATTTATTTATTATTAGTAATTATTTATATATCTTTTTTATAAGTAGCAATTTTTCGTATTTTTTATATTATTCTGTTTATTTATGTCAAAGATATATTGCAGGATGAAGTTCGGCGGAGCGAGTTGAGGGAGACAAAACGTTGGTTCTGAGAGGATTAATGAGACCGTGCCGATAATTAACATGTCGAACGCAAATGGCACTGCGTAAAACAGTGCGGTGCCAGTTTACCGCGCTCGTTTTATTTTTATTGAGCCTTGTCGCGGAATTTCCACTATTTCCTTCTCCTCGCACACTCTTCAGTCACTGATGGAATTGCTAATCAACAATTTATTACGAAGTTGAATCACCGTCGACTGATACCGATGAGTATCTGCAGTAATACGTCGATTGTTACTCTGACTTCCAATGAAGCTTGCATGACGCACGCACTTTCAATTTGGCTGGCATACATGTAACCATCGCTCGGGTACATGTACCTATTAAAGCTATATAGCGAGATATTAACGAATCGAATTCTTTAGATAGGCACTGAACTCTTCTCGTATATAATATAATTGTTTCACAGCGAATATTTATGCGAGTTTTAATTATGTACAGCGATTTGCTAACAATATTTGCAGAATATATTCTTATTCTCGTATCTACGTAAACTATTCGTGAAATATTATATAGCGCGAGTAAAAACTTCAAGATGTAATGTGTTTGTATTTCTTGCTTATTGCGTGACTTATTCCATCAAATTCGAGTGGAAGAGTTAGTAAGGGAATGCTGAGGCCGAGTATAAGAAGATATCAAAAGAGATATTCTTTCAATCTAATCGGCTCTTATTTCACACGACGCAGACTCATATTTCAGTCTCGGGATATAAAGCCAATTCAATCTCGGTAAAATTACCTACGCGGCGTTCCGCAGCCAAGAAGAGACTTTGTAAACGAATTTTCAAGGCGATAATCCCGAGTGATTCATTCCCGAACAATATTTACGATACATCGTGGCTTTCATTCATGCAGCTTACATTATTATGCGATAAAAAGCCGGATTCATCAATGTCGTGATTGAATATCTCGGAAAGGTATACCAGAAACATCCTGTTCAAGCCGGTAATATCGAATAATTTGTAGTACATTCATCGCCATCGGTGTGACTCACTGAAATAAAAATTTTGTCGTACAGTAATCTTATTATTATAATTCGATCTTGCAGGTACCCCCCTAAATTTTATGAGCGTTGCTCTCAGAATAAAATTAATCTTCCACATATTGATGATAATCTATATTTTCTCTACTCTTGATTCCCAGTTTTGTAAGACATAGAAATTTGTAAAAATGGAAATATATGTCATATGTGCGTTTGCTCCGAAATCTAACGATTGGGCGATGCAAGAAAATTTTATTAAATAGTTTAAAAATATAAACCAATAAATTAAGCAATATTCAATTAACTGCAAAGCGAGGATCTTCGGTTTCCATAGACAGGCAAGAGTTTAAAGGTCATATCTGCTCAATATAACTACGACAAAAGTGCGATTTCCGGCTATGCGTTTTTTCTTTTTTATTTTCTTTACGCACTTCGCTACCGGGGATTATGGAGCGAACGAACAAATTTCCTATCATAATTTATGATCCTATCCGGCCACGGCTCTTCGGATAATCCACCGTACCGGTCGCTTGTCGGCATAACCCCTCGATTCCCCTTCTAGAAGTTTATATATGAACCGGGCATGCGCCCATTGTCGAGAGTCGCACAATTCGCGCCTTATGAGAGATACAAATAAAAAATATTCCATTTATATGCATGTTTATACAGAGCATTCCATATTAATTTCCTCTGGAGTCTACTTCAATTTCCTTTACGTTATGTGAGGATTTCAGGCTCTTTCCTGCATCACGAACAGTGTGAATCGGTTCAACAGCAGAAATTTCTTTAAAAATAATTTTTTTCAATGCTTCATATATTACGAAATTACTTTTGATATTATGTTTCTCGTATTATGAATACATATATATTTAAATAAAAACATAGATATTTAATGAAGCATTTAAATTTACATACATTGGTATAATAATATTAATCATTAGTCACTGTATTAATTGACATATTTCTCTAATGCGCAAACATGGAGAATTTTTGAATGATTATTTGCGCACGGCAAATCACTATTATCACGAAATCACGTGGACTGACAATGAGTATAAAACGTGTTATACCTATATTGTGTTGTACATATATTTTTAATTTAAAAGTATCGTACATCGTTTCATGCCGAATTAGCAGATAAGAGAAAAACTCGTTTGTCTCTTTTCATCAAGAGTCGTTGAGAGCTCGATTGTAAAATTTGTTACGGAATTTCGGGTAACGCTCGGTACGAGCCGCCTAGGCCTTGATAATATTCCATGAGGGAGCGCGTACCGACTTTTCTTTTGACGATTACACATTTCACAACGTCGGCATACACGACCGCGTGCTTACGTATTTATCTTAATGCGATATCCCGCCGGGCTGAACCTTCTCCCTTGTGGCGCCTTAAGGCACGCCTCGTATACGAGCGAGAAATCGCGAATTCCTTGACGGTACGTCGCATGAATCGCTTTAGCCGCAGCCTCGGCTTCGAACTTTTCGCCGTGCCGTAACTCGCGTTAGCTTTTGCCCTCGGAACGAGCAAGCTTCCCAGCAATTCCTTTCTCTCTCTCTCTCTTTCTCTCTCCTCTTTCCTCTTTTGCTCCCTTTCACTCCTTTCATCCCTCTAGCGGCCTCTTCCGCTTCTCTAGCTACCTGACTCCATCTTTTTCGCCCTCGCCAGGCTGAGCTCCGAAGCGAATGAATTTATTCGCGCGAACGGTAGCGACCGGTGAATCATTTACGCGAGTATCGGACACCTATGTTGGATATTATATCCGTTTTGTAACTTTTTTTCTTTTCTTCGCTCCGCTATAGCTCTTGGTGTTTCACTTTCCGCGTTTGAAGATAGATTTGGCTTAAATGTAATTCCATTTGAATAGGTATGTATGCAAAAGACGCTTGAGTCGCGTAATTTTATAAGAAAATCCCGCTTCTGTTCTGCTTCTACCTAAAAATAATATATGTCGATATTCTCTTTTAGATGACTTGATATGGTGTCTTTTTTTATATAATTCAACATCTCTTTTTAGACATGTTCTCATTCGAGATTGAAGTAATATAATATAGATATATTTATGGGACATCAATTTAAGAGACAAAATAAATGACTGATATAACATTAATGATTAAGACATAAAAGAAATGTTCGATATCACGAATAAATTTTCCGGTCGACATTAAATTAACCATTTAACTTATAAGTTTCAATGCGTTTGTATCATACACGTGAAAATTTGTCCAGGAAACGAATATAATTATTTCCTATGTAAATATGAATGGGAATTAATCCGTAAGTAGATAAATAATTGAGAGAAATAATCCAAACGTAATGCCGAAATGTAATGCGAGCACAACGCTGAACGTTAACAAAAAAACGCTACAACAAGATATGGCCGCGAGTCCAGGATTCATATTATCGTATCAGCGATCCCGTGGCGACACTCCGGTAAATCTGATAAACTTGCCTAATTTGAATATCCGGCCGCATTATCAAAATGCGATATCGGTCGCGACCACGGTGAGCGAGTATGCGTATCGGAACACGCTTTTAATGCATATAGATTAGATCAATTTATAATAAGCCGGTTTTACAGTGTCCTCTTACTCTCCACCGGCAGCAGCCGATGCCCAAACCACGCCATTGGCCCCTGCGCGCTAAATTTCTATTTATATTTTGCGTTTATTGCCATAATGCCGCGGTATTATCGATATTTATTGGCCGCGCAGGTCGAACACACGTGCTTACAGTATTCGCGCGAGGATATCAATAATTTCTGGGAAAGTGTGCGTGGCGAACGCACACGTGGCCTAGTAATCATTGATAAAATGTTGAAAGCATTTTTACCACGTTATTATAAAATATGGAAACGTTGCAGGTATGTAGGAGGATATACTGAACTTATTTAAGAATATTGGTATCAGCAAAAAACAATTTTCTTGATGAGATTTTGTAAGAAAAGAAACTTTGATTTTGACAAAAATTTTATTTGAAGCTTATTAGTTAATTGTCCGCTTAGATATTTTTGTTAAGTAAAGTTTATACAATAACAAAATATACCTATATATACACACGGCTTCATATTCAAGAAAATAGGTTTTCCGATTTTGGATATTTCAATATTATAAAAATGTCACTAAAAGATAATTCTATTACGAGTAGTACGAAAAATTTTATTTATTGTAAAGTTTTTTCTCTTATCCACTTCTTTCTTGCTTATTTTTTTGTACTTTATCGGAACACGTGACAACTTCATCTTTTCTGCGCGCGAGTTTATATCTCTTTATCTTTCCCGCAGTATAGAATCAGCGCAATAGTTTTGGAGTTCGTGGTATTCCAATTTTCAGGGATAATGTATCTTCCCAGTTGGCTCCAGTCTCTCACGAACAAGAACGGGCTTGCCAACTAGGAGTTCATTAACGAACTAAATTACCATATCTGTTACTTTTATCGTGTGACACCGCGAATGTATAATACACTCTCCGACCTATGAAATCGTTCTTGACGATATTTGGCTCCGTACACAATTTCCGCAACTAACGGTGACAAACAAAATTCGGGGAGATACTTCTATGAGACGAGCAAAACTGGAGGCAAGCAAGTGTAAATGTGACTGCGACTTCTTTAGATGAAGATACTTTAGAATATTTTGCGGGTATTATTTTACACATCAATCTCTAGCGTTAGTAGCTCGATGTTTCCCTGAATAAACGATAAATTTTATTTTATAATACTACAGTCTTTTATATTAAAAAAATATAATTATTTAAAAGAAAATAAAAAAAGCACAGCGCAAGATTAAAATAACTGTCGTAATAAAGATTGATTTTGCCGCTTACTTGATGTTATAAACAAATTTTACAGTGATTAGAATAATTTATGTAGCAAACAGAAAAATGTCAGCCTTGAAAATCCAAGCCTTTATCTATCTCTAAAAGAATATCGGTCACATAGGAACATAGCTGTAATAACGCTATAATAACGAGGATTATTAATGCTTTTTACCATTGACAGAATGATTTGCCACTCGTTGCGAGAATTTCTGTTAATGCTTTTGCGTGGTTTAAATTCATATGTAATTGTGATAATAGAGCCGCCGGCCATACGTTACATCCACTCACATCACATATGGCGGGCACAACTAAACTGTTATTTTTTAATTTATGCCTTCAATTTACTAGCTCAACGAAGCTCGGCGCAGGTACCAGAATAATTAATGCTAACCCGCCGGTCGCATGGAATTATCTACCCGATAATTTTTGTTAAAACCCACCATTAAACTATGCATATGTTGGTAATCGCCGTTGCTCACGCACGTGCGCCCGCTCATTTTCCCTATCGCGCGTAATGATGCCCATTTTCACACATCTTGTCTATTACCTGCGCTACCATTTCCTCCTTCATCGGTGTATAAATTCCCTTATGCCGTCATTAGAATTATTTTGTTTACGGTTAGTTTATCTCTGCGCATTTAACGTATTTTTGTAACGATAGATGCGTATCGTCGATCTCACGTTATTCCGCATGATAATCCACATATCTTTTTTCGCCAGATTTTTTCTCTTCAATATCATGTGAAACTGGCTCGTAAGACCTTTAAGCCAATGGTAATGCGGTAATTGATGGTATTATTTATAACAACCCGTCAGACTGCGCGCGTTCGTGAAGAAGATCTCGGGCCTTAGAATATATTTTACGTACCGCGCAAGGATTTCGGCTGACCGTGGGCGGACGTCTATGTAGCGGGCGATAAATTACGGTGAACCTCATTGTTCTCGTAAACCGCATCTCTCGGCGTTGCGTTCCGGATCGCGGCCTGCACGAGAGCAGGTGTTTCTCTTCTTCAAGATCGACATACGGAAAAAAGGAGAACCATCATCCTCGGTATTCCGTGTAACTATCCCGAGATACTGCGTATGTAAGTGCTCGTACCCTCTCGTTCCTCGGGGGCACTCGCCGCCACCCGAAACAATGGGCCTATATATCGTGCGGCACATGCGTGCGAAATCGTATTAATTTATCGCAGAGCAATTACAAGGAGCCATATATTAGGCAGCCGTGTACGAACGCGGGGCTGGCAGAATCGCGAACTGCGGAAGGGCGAAGGCAGACAAAGATAGAAAGAGAGGGGGGAGTGAGAGTCAGCGGAAAGAAGAGGAGACGAACGAGATAAAAGAGACGGAAATAGAGCAACATGCGTTGGAGGAAGAAAATGGAATAGAACGACGAGAAGGGTCAAGGAAGAGAGGGAAACGCGTGTGAGAGAGACGAGTAACCCCAAGTTTATTTCGATTCGCGGGGGGTGCCTGCAGCGACAGCGCATCTGTCGCCCTCTCCCTTTCATCTCGTTGCCAAAATTCTGGACCCAGCGTGCAACCGAAACGCACTGCGAACCTCATCGTTTCGCCCGGGAACCTCCTCCGCTGTCGATACACCTGTTTATGGACATAGTAGGAAAATCCTTTCCTCTCGATCGCTCAAGTAATCTAATCGTTTATCGCTTTCAATTGCATACGTAATTCCACGGAAGTTTTGTTCGTCGCGAAAGGGAAAAATGATCGCAAAGTTACGATGGCGATCGCCGAGCGTATGGCAGGATACTCGCAAACTGACGTTTTTCCCCGTTCGCGATTTTTACGCGTCATCCATGTCCATGCCGAAATCTTTTTTTTTTCTTTTCTCTTTTTAGTCAGGGAGAGAGAGAGAGAGAGAGACTGCAATGGTTGGATTAAAAACCGACGACGGGACTATTCGTTAAAGTCCATTTGAATGATAGAGATGCACGCCCCTCGACTTCGCTTTTTAATAAAAGCAAACTCGTAGGCATATGTGCATACCCATGACGTGCCGTATATGACTGCGAAAAACTCTGCTCCTCACCGCCTCCTATAAAACGAAATTCACGCCCTGCAAGCAAAATATTTGCTCTCTATTCCACTGCTATTTTCGGCTTCGTCCTGCATAGCCCGCAAGCTGGAAATTGCCAAATATGTATTCATTTTTTTTCTGGGTATCGTGCCATATGGACGATAGTACGATGATGAAGCGCGAGAGAATTTACATTGCTTGTCCATGTTACCTGTTACAAGGTATACATGTAGCGGCAACACAATACCGAACCATCGTAACCAATGTGTGTGTGTGTGTGTCTCGCTATTAAAAAAGATTGCGTGGAAACGCAACGTTGTTACGGTAAATATGACCCAATTCTTCGTAAAATGAACTTCGCAAAATCGCGTGACACAAATCCGCGGAATCAAAAAGTGTTTCCCTTTAGCGTAGAGATGCGAAGGTATGATTTATGAGGCGCTTTAGAAAAGTAATTTTCTGTAGAAATTTATTTTAATGTTTACGTAAGAACATTGTTATATCATTTCGTGGAAGAGAGATGGGAGACGAAAGTTACCGTATTTACGGGGAAGTAAATAAGAATTTGCGACTGAATATAAGCAGCTTTACAACTTCGAGACGTGTACCAACAGATTGAAAGTCTTTATTGCGATATACGATATTACGTGCGATTTTCCGTACGGCACAAAACGATGCGGTTCGCGTCGTTTGGGAAATTCCGAAATGATATAAGACGACCGGCCAAGCATGGAGGTTCCTGAGACCCGGGTACGTGAATACGCCGAGATATAGTTCTATCTCCCGAGAGATTGTAACGGGATGGAATTGGACTTCTCGAGATGCGATCTGCTCGCGAAAAAGGGGGACACCGTGAACACGCGTTACGAACACCGAGAAATGCAAAGCCATTCGCGGCGTTGTAAAATCGTTTCGCGATTGTTGTTAAAATTGAAAGTTTCTACACAGTAACTATACGTTGTGACCGAGGACGGTGCAGCGAAAATTTGCCTCGAGTACTTTCGTAACCAGATTTCCTCGAATTCGTTCGCTCGAATATTTTTTATGAAAAGTGCTCACTGATCGGTTTTATCGTGGGGTTAATGATTAATAACGATAACTATATCGCTAAAATAATATATGATTCGACCCTATACAAATCTCTTTTTTTATTAAGAAAAATAAATTACATACACTGAAATCGGGTCCACATATAAGACATATATTACATCTTTTAAAACTTACGAATCTAATGACTACTGTAAAAATACAAAGGATAAAAAAGCTTGTATTTAATGAAGACATAAGCTTTTTTTTATTAAAATGATGTCTAATAAACTCTATCTTGGCTCCGTAACTCTTCTCGTGCGGTACTCGTAACGCCATCTCTTAGAATACGTGTATACCATTATCGCCGTTACTTTATCTCATACTTTATTTATTATTGTTTTTTTTCTTTTATTATTATTATCATCGTCGCACAAGCGAAACGCTTGAAAACCGTATTATGTTTGTTCATTGCACGCTCGACACGTTGTAACCAAAAAACGTGTTCTCCCTTCGACATTGATCTATCTGGGGTTGATTTATCTGGGGGTCTGTCATCGCGCGCGGTACAGAGTGCCAAAGAATGAAAATCAGAAAGGGAAATCGTTAAATTTGTTTCGTGATTTGATTGATGCGAATGTTCAATCAGCGTTGCCGCGCGTTTCGCTAATTGCTTTGATCACTCAATGTGATTCAATGCGATGAAACATGTGTAACCTATAGACCTCAGCAACAGAGCCGAGAACGTGCAGGTGGAACTGTAACGTACAATAGGATATTATCTGGAAAATCATATAGAGCTATAGAGCAT
Organism: Leptothorax acervorum; assembly: GCA_035220615.1. Taxonomy (NCBI): domain Eukaryota; kingdom Metazoa; phylum Arthropoda; class Insecta; order Hymenoptera; family Formicidae; genus Leptothorax; species Leptothorax acervorum. Next base: position 464,272 of record JASTWQ010000084.1, read on the forward strand.
TATACGCCAAATCGATACGCTAATACATCATCCACGCGATAAGCCACAAATCGGAAATATATTATGACAAAAGTCACTTTGGCTCAACAAATTTCTGATTTAAATGTAGCGTACTTATGAGCACGAAAATATTATTAAAACTTTTTTTTATTACACAAACGAGTATCGAAACACAATTTGGTCTAAGATACGCCCGAAAAGACGTACGAAAAACGTTCGTCGTAACGTATGGCGAAGCGATTGCTTATTTATTCGAGTAAAGTATCGAGTATCGCGAGCGTATCGAAAGACGAACGTACCGAAAGCGGCTTTACGCGCTGTAGTCCGGAGCAGACTCGGGAAAAGAACTGGAAACGATTGAAAGTACCAAGTTCATTTATATCTATCGCGACGAGGCGAGGCAACTTTGGCTAAAGTACGTGTTCATGAGAGGACGGGGAATAAGGGATGGTCGTGGGGGGGCCACATGCAGTTACAACTTTGATTCTCTCTTCTCGGCTCCCCGTGCCTCCCTCGTGCCGAGAGAAGGGACGACGCTTACGAAGAATGGGCGAGAAACAAAAGCGATCGCGTTAGAGAAAGATCGAGCGCGCGCATGTGGAAGAAGAAAAAACAAAGAAAGTACATTCGAAGAAGAAGAAGAAGAAGAGAGGAAAGAGATCTAGCTGGGCGGATGTGAACTGGCGTAAGTGTGGGCGAGAGCATGCCTTTCCTACATCCATTTGTCTCGTTATAGTTTACCGATACAACGGATGAAATGAGCCGAGTGGACTTGCGTCGTCCACTCTCGTGAGTGTGCGATGACACTTTAAAACCACTTTAAAACTTCGGACCGGATTCGCACGTGCACGTGAAACGGCGGAGAAAAGGAGTGGGTAGCCGCTTGCGCCGGAAAGGCGAGAGCGAGAGACGTTCTTCGCGTTGGAAATTTATTGGGAAATAATGGAACGCATTCTCGCTCCCTTTCTTTTTCTTTCTTCCTACGTATATAGATCGTAGGCATCGTTTACTCTCTCTTGTTCTCTTCCTCTCTCCGAGACGGAATTCGCTTCGTGATGTAAGAGGCTGTGCCCCTTCCCCTCTTATATATCCTTTATACCGGACAACCCTTTGAAGTCTAAATTGACCGTCGGTCGGCAACCATTACCAAGATCTTTTCCCATCCAACTTTTATTTTTATTTTTCCCAGAACTTCCTCTTGTCTTTCCGGTTGTCTCTTACGCGCCTCGCGTTGCTTGGTTTCACTCTTCTTGACGACTTTCAAAGAATCACCGGTTGAGAATGGTGACGATGCTACTTTGCAGCCTACGTAACGATAAACTGTGCAACAAGTTTAGGTTTGTCGAGACGTGCAACGTAATTATTAAGTTGAACAACTAACATTTGCGCTTCTAACTTGCTCTATACGCGTATGACATATTCAAGAAAATCATTATAGATATTTCCTTTTGCCAAGATATGCGACTATTCTGTCAAAGAATAAGAATAAGAATATTTTGCAACACAAATTAAACATGTGTATTGTTACAAGATGATGTAACTTATCTTTCCAAGTATTTTTTCTAAGGCAATGAGCCTTTCTTCTATTTTGGAGATATCGAATCCTTTTTTCAATAAAACATTAATTTGGCTACTTTTGATCGTATCAGAAACCAATTATTGTATAATACGTTTCTGCTACGATTGTGAAGCAAAGTTCGGCGCGGTTGCAAAGTCGCAGCGCCGTAATTGCACCGGAAATAACAATCGACGATACGACCGTGGTTAATTAGACAAATACAAATAAACTTTATCACTGATCTTCGATGGTAGAGGCGCACAACAATCCCATGATTATGAATCATATTAACCTACCACAATGGATGCTTTAATGATGTTATGACTACTGTTTTCCTCACTGCTTTGCCTTGTTAGAAAGCTCAGTAAATGGGTTTGGCCGTATTAGAGCTAATAATGATTATTGTCTAATTAACCCTAATCAGTCACACCTCCCGAAAATCCCGTAATGGTCACACTTGGGTGGAATCCACCCAAGCGTGTTTGCAAGTGTATAAAAAATTGTAGGTGACCTTTAAAAAAAAAAAAAAATATCCTGTTGTAGTTTAAGTCTTCCTTAAAAAGACTGTATAGGTTTGATTTGCAAAAAATTAATTTAACATATGTAAAAAAATAGCCCATTTCCATTGGTTTACTGGGTCGTTTTCGAAGTCAAAAAAACGTTTGGGTGGATTCCACCCAGTGTGACTGATTAGGGTTAATACTATTTTACTTATTATTTTAATATATCTATATTTACGCGATATATTTCCATTTATAAGAAACGCGAAAGACAAAAATCCATACAAATTCTTGTAGAGGCATCTTCTATTACCCGGTTCAACTTGACGCCAACAACTTCACTCGTAAGTAAGCCCCGGTCACTAAAGTCCACAAACGCATTTTTCCTATATATCATGAACATTAATATTGGATTCGTGGCGGAAGTCGTGATACGCGGCCGATTTATTTCAAGGGTCTGGGCAGATCTCAATTTTCCAAGGTGCTCGGGACACGTACGCTCGCTCAGGGGCCGTTATTTCTAATAGGAGATTTTCAAAAGTTGCACCCGCGCAGCCCTCCTCGTTAGAGGGTCAGTAATTGCACGGTAACAACGTGCTAAGATGCTGTCCGCTGGAATCGACCGGACGATCCTGAGATGATGTCGGCACGAGAGAGGAGCGTGCGATAGGGTGGCGGTAAGTTATAGCGGGTGGGTGGCATAGGGATAGGATCGTGGAGAGGAAGCGGAGAGATGGGGCAGAACGTTATCACTGGAGATCACGCTAATCTAACGCCTTCATCCCCTGCACGATCGTGCAACCCTCAGCCTGATCCGACTTGACTTTTTGTAACGACTTCTTCTTCCACCTCCCACACCGACCTCGTCTCCCCACCGCACCGCGTCCTCATCCTCGTCCGAAGCCTCGTTCCGACAGTAACCCAACTTTCATTCCAATCCACAGCTAGAAGAACCCATCCCCGTAATTATCCGATAAGCGAAAGGGAACGCCTGGTTATCCGGCGGGCTGTTGATACATAGGACGATCTCCGGGTCTGTTTCCAATTACGTCGTGGGACAAGAGAAAATGACTGAATTCGTTCGCCTTGGCTTTATTTTCACGTGCTTCTGCGTTACTTTCTTCTTTTTTTCTTTCTTTCTTTCTTTAGTTCAATTAGTGCGCGTGGTTGATGTGTTGGCAAATGAGTTCCTTTGACAATCTATTTTGAAAGCTTTTCTATTAAGTATATCTCCGTATCTTTTCTATTTTACTCTCTTTTAAACAAATTTTTTTTTCGTATTTTATACATTTTTCTTTCTCATTTTTTACAATTTTAAACCGTACTTAACTCAACTTTAATGAGTTTCAATCTGGTTATTGATTTTATGCGCTTATATGAGTATAGAATTGAGACGTTATTCGTCCGTCTATATTTTTCTTTTTTTATTGCAAAAATATTATTAGGTTATTTATCATTTTTATTAAAATTAACGCGAAACAAACACATAATATTTTAAATTAAAACTGGTTACATTAAATTAATTATAGTATTTTGTTAGTAGCATATCTTTTAACATAAACAATTATTTTACCGTGAGTCTTAAAGATCGAAACGATTGATTCTTGATAATCATTAATCACAATTTATCTTACACTGTCCACTCCGACGAGAGACGTGAATTGTATAACCAAATCATTAAAATCGATTGGAGCAACGGTAACAAATCGTTCGCTCGAAGGATCACCGGCCAATAAATAATGTTTACGTAACAAATAGTCGTATTACACAGACCACGTGGGACCTTTTGCTCCCAATGAACACAATCCACACTCGAAACCCGGCCGGTACCGTCACGATGTTATCGTGATAATCGACGTTCGATAATATCCTCCAATAAATTTTCCCTGATAACAAAGAGGATTTATATTATTGGAGTATCGTGGACTATAAACGCCCGTTTCGACGAGGCTCTATGGGGCCAATTTGTTGCCCCTTTGACGTTTACCTAAATTCATCTAGAGACAAAATGCGATAACATTTCAAATTCTTTTTATCTCATTTTCAGGAGAAATCAGATTTTTATCGTAATAATATTATGTCCATTTTTTAATAAATCACTCGTGCTTGCTTATTTGGAAAACATCAGGAAGTTTGTTGCAGGATAGACATAGTCAAATATACAAGATGCCAGCTGGCACCGTTTTTTTCGGACGTAGGAATATGTAACGGATAATAAAAGATGTAATGCCAGCTTACACGATCCGCTGGCGTTGATGGTAAAACGCGACAGGATAATAGTTTTTCCAGTTGTAAGAACGCCGATACGATGCGATCTCTTTGCGGGCATTCTGGTCACACCAACGTCGCGGGGGGAGTTTAGGTGCGATAGTTTAGCGACTACATCTGCACGTATAAACTTTATGAACTGTCTTTATGATCACATAAATGTTTCATGTACACCCGGGGTCTTTACAGCCTGCTCGTTCCGTGTTTACCATCGCCGATTTTCCGCAAACCTGAAAATTGCTTCGAATTAAGGAAATTAAGGAACCTTTGATAGGAAACTGATAATTATGTAGGTAGTAGACAGAAAAACATAAAGTTAATTCAATCTAAATAATTTTGCGAAACATGCTTCGCTAGAACGTTTTAACGATATTTTCCGCTAATCGGTCAATACGCCAACTGCGGAAACTGCGTTTGACAAACTCTTTAGTACCTCTTAAAATATTGTCATCATTGGGCTTAATCGCGTAATAAAATGTTTTTGTCCCCTTGTTTGTCTAGGCGCTTTCCCCAGCTTTCTCAGGGTTTACACAGGGAGAAATAAATAAATTGCTATGGCGCATCGCCAGATCTTACTTTCTGCCTTTCCTAGCATTTTTCTCTACCCTTTTCTCTTTTTCGGCTACAATTTAGCGACGAAAGGCCAAGGATGACGTTTGGTAACTTTCCTTTTTTTTTTTTTCAGACGCAGCGATTCGCAGACTAATATTCGATCTCACTAAACGGTAAATTTTACGTTATAGCGCGAGAAAATAAAGAGAGTTATCTTGCAACAGCAAATCTCAAAATTTGTGAATAAATAAATAAATATATAAATTACAGCGAGGGTAACTCGCTAAATTTTTCCTGAAATTTCCGCGGCAAAGGCTAAAGAACTGACATTAAATTAAGAATGCTAAACGGTTGCAACTTCGTAAGGCGTATAAAATATTGGGGAAAAACTTAAGGTAAGAGGAAAGCGGGAGTGGAAACAGGATATAAAATACGGTGATGTGTGCCGTTTCAAACCACGGTGGAAAAGCGCTTTTAAGAGGCACTTACTGTTTTAACTTTTATACGCGCTCGTTAAACCAATAGCCGAGCCCAAACCGTGCCGACGGCGAAATGTGTATTGTGTACGCCTCCGTCTTACGCATTTAGTTACAGCTTGTTACGGCGAGGAATATCTTCGTTTACATGACGGCGCTGCGAGAAGCGAAATGGCCACGTCTTACGGAACCGTTTTACAAAGCAAGCTCGCTCGAGGAAATAAAATCGTAGCCTTTGCCGCACGAAAACACCAGCGCGCCGCGCGTCGTGCCGAGTGATTTTTTGCCGGGATTTCGACGTTATCGAGGCGAGGAGAGTTTCTCATTTGCGTTTCAAATTCTAACGACGCTATCGACCTAACTTGAGAACACTTCGCGCGAGGGACGTTATCGTTACTCCCGACAGGATTAATAAAGAGAGGCGTCTCATTTTGTACTGCGATTTAATGAAAAATCTCTCTACGCGCAGGTCCCTTATTAGGTCGCATAATTAGCATTTGGCGCGCTTAGAATATCAATGAAAAAATAATTAAATCTCCGTTCGTCACTTGTGTTACTTGTGTAATATGACTTCATAGAAAAAAATCTCAATTTGTATTTACGTATAAAATGTAATTTATTTGCATTTTTTATTTTTTAAGATAAATTTTAATGTGTTGAATTAATATTTATAATTTGCATGCTACATATCATCAAATTAACTTTTTGAGTTTGATCAGAAATTCTAATGAAAAAAGAATTTGATTATATATATGTGAAATTAAGTCAATAGCAGCCGATTAAAACATTTTTGGCTAGAGATAAGCTAAAAAAATCAATTGTAATCGGTCTTTCGGGCAATACCCGAGCTATCGCAGTGCGGGAACAGAGAACGCGAATCGATGCGTAAACGTGGGCTTCAAAGTCGAATCAGTTTAGGTCGCCAATCCCATCGAACGAATCGAAATCGATATTGCACGGCCAGATCCCGTCGAGTACTGCCGATCGGTTAGCTGAAAAGAGTCACAGACGCGGAAAAACAGTTGCAATTTATTCAATGCCAAATCGCGGTGAGGCCGTGTCGACCCGCTCCGACCGTTAGAATTGGACTCTATCGGGCCATAACAATTATTAGCATTGCGACGCGGCGTGGAAGTGGCACAATAATATGCATAGAACATAGAGGGCTTACAGCATTTCCATTACATTAGCCCTCGCACGAATGCGCGGGCGCGCCAAACGATCCGGAAATAAAGCGGAATTGCATATTGGAAACTTGGTTGCCTGGCCCGTCGCCAGCCGAGTGCCTCCTAATTCTGTCCTTTGGAAAAATCGACACTTTATTTGTGCGACACTTTCGTAAGTTTGTCAGCGCGGCGGATCAACGACCAATCTAGAGAACAAGGGATAAAAGTGGAAAAGAATCTATGACAAAGACTGAAAAATGAACGGATATAAAGATATAAAAAGCAGAATATCGCAAGGTACACTGTGCAAAGTCTTAATCTGTCTGTATACATTTAAATATGTCGCATACAGAAAGACTTTTAAGTTACAAATAACTTACGATTTAATCGCGAGATCCACCGTCGATTTGCGAGCGCCGCTGTCCGTCGCCATGCAGCAGCAAGAAGTTGTTATATTGTTTTGAAGTGCTGGCGCTTAATTAATCACAGTTGTGCCTGCGCCCAGCGAAATTGCAAGCCGACAACAAAACGTTGATGCGTGCAATTAGAAGGGAACCGACAAATCGCCTGCCGTGCCATTGGTTCGTCGTAAACTGGTAATTAGCCGCATCCATTCGGTGAAAGCACTAACACGCTCCGTCACCGATTTAATTAGTCTATAACTCTTGCGCCAGAATCAGGATTCGGGCGTGCGGGCGTTTCTACGATAGCATAAATTATTGTCGAACCGACACGCGTTATTCTGGCTCATCTGGCATCGGAATGACACGTTTTACGTTCTGTCAAACGACCTGTGTCAATTCAAGAGAACACGGATTTAATTGAGCCCGCGAATCGACATGTCGCCCGTTAACGAGCATTAAAACAATTCAAGATTGCTCCATTGAGAAGAGATTCCAATCTCTTGCAAGAAATTTCTGCGAATTTCTGCAAAATCTCAGGGAATTACGCGCGCGGTCAATTCGCTCAATGAAAGAAAATCGCGCGATTTCAGCGAAGTTTTAGCAGACACGGATATTTCTTTTGATTCGGCGTGAAGCGAAATAAATGAAATCGTATAAAGTAACGACTAATAGAGTATTGCACGAGATGAAACGTTGAAAATTCGTTGTAAGAACCTTAAAATATTATCTCGAAATCGTTCTCTCAACTATTCGCAATTACTAATCGCATACTGTTTAATTATTTTTTTATCTATACAATTTTAGATCGGTGAATATGTTATTCGACGATTCTCGCGTTTTCAGGTGAATTTGACAGTTAATCGGATACCTGATACCGTCGATTCCAAGACCGGATCGGTCAAAGTTATGAAAATGCTCTTAAAATATTGGCGATTTCCCGCAGATTCTCGATTACTTACGATGCTTTTCAATGAAACCCCATTTGCCGCAGGATCAGTTCCTGGGCTATGTCCAGAATATTCTAATAGCGTTCGCAGCTATCAGCGCAATTGCTATGGCTGCTATTGGCAGAATCCGATTATATCATCGACGTATATCGCTGCAAGAAAGCGGGGACAACAGGCGATACACTTTTTAGTTGTGTATATATATTAGTTGTCCGTACACATATATATATGTATATATATATATATATATATACGAGTATGTAACATAGTATTTGAACTTGTAACTAATTTGAAACTCTTTTGTTTTAGGTAAGTACCTTGTCTGCTGATTCACCTACAATGCTCAGTGCCGTAAGTTAAATATATTAACACAGCAATACATGCTTTAATATATATACAATGTATAGCTGTATATATAGATAGGCAAGACCTAACAAACGGACCCTGCGGGTCCAACAATATGTTGATAATCGGATTAGTAACGATTAATATTGCATGTACCTCCAACTGGCTTAATCTTCAAACGTATTTACCGAGCTGAAATATGTAGCATTTGATCAATCTGTCTTACGTCTTTATAAATTTACTCTATACTCACGTTTTGAAATTTAAAGTACTGTACTTGTAAAGAGGTAGAAACTGTAGAAAGATTGGATTATTAAATTAAACAACTTTTCTCCACATTTTCTCTGAGCGTTGCATTAAAAATTACATTTTGCAACAGCGATGAAGCAGACAGCTTTTAAAAACCTTCAGACATGCAGATTAAAAGGAGTACTTACGCTTTATTTAGCGCAGTTTTCAAACGCGGTGTATTTCAAAGCAGGTACCGCGCCCAATCCCAATGACTCTCATCGAGAGTTTGTCGGACGAACTCGTACAAAGTATCTATACTCGCTGGCGTTGTACAATCGGATCGGGAAGCGTAATCAAACGCGATATACTGACTTTGCGTGGCGTTTCTCTTCTCTCGCGAGTCTCTCCATCAGAAACTAAAGGCGTAACAGACAGAGCGAGAGAGAAGGGGAGAGAGACAGAGATGAGGGAAAAGAGAGAGAATCCACCATTCTGTAACGTGATGATGTTTCCTGAAGGAAGACAACGTGGAACAGTCCAATAGGACAGCAACGTTCGCGCTCTCGAGCCACAATTCCGTGCGAATAGTTCGACTAATCCCTTTCTCGTCCTGCCGCACAGGACGCACTTATGTCTAGTCTGCGCCTCTGCCCTCTCCCCCCCCCCCCCCCCTCTCTCTCTCTCTTTCTCTATTTCTATTTCCTTCTCGTCTTTCTCTCTCGGCGCCTAAGTCCCTAATAGAATATCCGCGTATTCTCAAGCGGGGGCGGTTTTACATGCGCGGCGGGTCTAAACGCATAGACGTGGACCGCGCCAGATGCACACAGACATACGCACGCGCGCGAGCTTCGGCTTCAACAAACTTTGCCCGTAGAATCCGTACGAATGCACATCGCCCGGCTGTTGTCCTTTGTCATCGCGCGTAGGAGGACCGTGAAACTTCCTGCCTTCGACACACGGTAAATTTCGCCTCGACCAAGCGAGCCCGGCCGGTTTCAGAGAACGTATATATGAGAGCCATATATGACAGTACGCCGTTTCACGTTGCTAATGCCACCGCGCGAATTAGACTTTTGTTCGGACGAGCGAGTTACTGTCGAGGTAGTAGCAGTTATCACGTTTTCGCGTTATTCCGAACGTTTGGTCGCGAAGAGACATAGCGTTGTTAGTATCCCCTGATTTCTCCCTTCAACGCGCGGATCTTTTCATAGGTCTGTTCGCGTTCGCTGCACTTCTGAACTAGTGCAATAAGTTAGAATGAGACAAATATAATTTTCTTTCGTTCTAACTTATTGCGCTAGTTCAGAAGTGCAGCAACGCGAACAGACTTCATGCCGCTTTCTGTAACTGGCATTCGCCCTACTGATTTTCTTTTGTTCTAAACATTTATTTACTGACGTAATCAAAGGACTAAGAAAGTTGCGTTTTGAAAAGTAAGTATATCAGCAATGTTAGCTATTTTAAGACAGAGCTAGGATTTAGTTGTTTATTTTGGGCCGATTTTGTTTTTCACGTCTACCATTCCTTTCTTGTCACTCGTGTCATAGCAACAAGCCACCAGACGCGTGTAAACAAGGCGCGGGATACTTCATCTCAGAAGCGTCCATAATAACAATTTTTAATTATTATTCCAGAATTATTAAAAAAATAGTTTTAACTAGACAGTTTTCTACACGTTTTTGACAAAAAGAACGCCGACGTTTTTCTACACGATCTAAAAAAAAGTTTTTTGCGCGTTTTAAAGCCAGAATTTTTTTCTAAGAACGCATAAAATAACGCCGGCAGTTTTTGAAAACGCGCAATAAAGGCTGGCGTTTTTTTGTTAAATGCCTAAGAAATGTCGGTGTTCTTTGAAAACGAGTAAAAAACGCTGACCCTTTTTAAAAAACGCATACAAAACGGCGACGTTTTTTCTTAAACGCGTAAAACCGCATCCTGTTCGTTTGAAACCGCATGCGGTTTCTTTAAAAGCGCAGCGGGTTTTTTTAAAACTGTGCGGTTCTTTTAAGACTGCGTAAAAACGCGGACGGTTTTTTTTTATTATGCGTAAAATGCGCTGGCATTTTTTTTAAACGCATATAAAACTGTTTACTTTAAAGTATTTTTGAAAATATTTCTAGATTAATAATTGAAAATTTTTTATTATTAATAATTGTTTAACTATTTACTTTATATTGCTTAAGGTGATTACAATTCCGTACTTATAGTACAAACGCTCCTAAGATGAAGCATTTCGCATTTTGTTTACACGCGTCCTTCGACTTTTGGTTATGCCACGAACAAGAAGGAGATAGTAGGCGTCGACAACGAAATCGGTCTAAAATATGCAACTACATCTTTCTCTCTCTCTCTCTCAGCTCTGTTTTAAGATATTACCCATTATTTCAGCAGTGGATATATTTTACGAACAGCAGTGGATATATTTTAATTAATAGTAGAAATTAGTGTAACGATTTAATCTATCTTTTTAATTACGTAAAATTCTTACCTTAAAGATCAATGAAGACATGTCTTTCAAAAATGGCAAGAGGGAACAGAAAGAGGGAAAGGGATAAAATGGAGGGTTAGGAAGCCAAACATGCGGGCGACTGATTGCTCAGACAACTTGGAATCCTTCTGGTCTCATTACGATAAATCCTTCATTAAGGAAGAAATTTCTTCGTACAATCTATCATTGAACATAACGATATCATAATTTTTTTAATGGTTTACACTTATTAAACACAAATATGATTACGCTTTAATCTAATTATTGGTAAAAATACAAACGTCACAAAAACTTTTTACGTCGGTTTTCTTTTAAGTAAAAAGCTCAATTAAGAAACGTTTGAAATTGTTTTTTACTTGTACGCAATAATTTCGACGACCGTTTTACAAACGAAGTAGATCTTGACCAATAGCTGCCATCGTTCCTTGGGGCATCGCAATCAACTCATTGGAATGTGCGACCACAAAGCGTCTCGTGATCTTTCCGAACAACTACACGTAAGACTAGAGTGGATTTTTAATCAATAGAAAAACCAGCAAAACGCTCTCGAATGGGATAATGTCAGAGAGCAGCTAGAAAACAAAGGTGTCGGTAAATTCCACGTATAAAATCTTTTTTATTTTTTTGTAATCTATTGACTTTTTCTTTCTTCTCTTATGATAAAAGGACGAAAGAGATCTTTCTTCTTTATAAAAGAGTCGTTGAAGATTCCTCGTTGAAAGTTTTCTACATCGTAAAATATGACGATTATATACGTAATAGTACCTATATTACTAGAAAAATTGATTGAAAAGTAAAAGATGTACGTTCGTTAAAATATTTTATACTATCTAAAGGGGGTACAAAATACTAAAATTTTATTTACTATTTGATTTTAAATAGATTGTACTTTTACAAAATTTGAATTTTACATACCAGTTTATCAAAACAAGATCGCGAAACATTACGGAGAACAAATTGATGCAAAATTTATTTTATTTATTCAAAAGATGTGAAAAATTTTTGATACGGTTTGACGATCATATTGTATGTTAAATCGCAATCATTTTAATGGGTTTCATGCAACACCAACATTGTCGACGACGCGGGCCGAAACGAAATACAAAAAGTAAACGTTCGGTGCCATCCGTCAATTGCCGATGCGAGTAATATGACGAAAGCTCGATATCAACCAATTTTTTTATCCCTGCACCCATACGAAAATAGAAGGAAGCGTGAGAGATTACGGGGTGACGGCTGCAGCGCGGTCTGTCGGAAAGAGGATGGAGGTTTCCACGTCGGCGCTCACGGTGCATCGTCCGATCAACCGGAAAACGTCCAAACTCACAATCGGCTCCGTGTGAAATATTTCATTCAGTAGGAACCCCTCGGATTTCTCTGGTACTTTCTTCGTTCTTGGCGCTTTTGTTCTATATCGTGATCCGAAATTATAGGCCGGCTTCTATAGATATGTAAATTAAGAATAGACGACGATGAAAAAGTAGAGAGAAAGAGAGAGGAAGAGAGAGAGAGAGAGAGAGAGATGCACTATATATGTATAAGAGAAGATAATAGGAGAAAGACCAGGAGAGAATCATTAACCTGCGCTCCCTTTGGATTGACGCGGTCAACCGGAAAATTCGAAAACCAGTCCTTTGCCCTCGTTATCGCGTCCATGCGACCGTTTCCGTACATTTTGCGTCGATAAACACACGTAAATTAAATGCCTCTCTGTCGATTTTGCCTAAATTTCCTTTACTCCGGCAAGAGCAGCGGTAAAATTAACCAAACGAGTTGAACGAAGACGTGATTGGCATCAGTAGTCATTATGTTCTTTACCCGTTCCCGTTTTACATTCAATCAGCATGTACAGCATGATTTTTGTTTTGCATTTACTGTTTTGCACGAGGTTTTGCATTTACTTTTGCATTTACTGTTTAAATAATTAAATATTAAATTGCCAAATTACTCTAAATTGTCGATAATTTATACGATTTCTAAAAAATTGTTTATATATAACCTATTATTTTCTTGTATAGGGACTAAATTTAATGCTGCAATGCATATATTTTATTTTCCTTTATTTTTTAAAAATAATTATAATTAAATACAAAATTCATGCTAGAGAAAATAAATATCATTTTCGTATGTCACATATATGCTAAAATTAAATGATTGGTACCTGTAGCTAACAGGGAGGCTGGAATTATGTTTGATAAATAATAGTTGTCTATCAATATCTTTATTTTTTGCTCCATATTCATGCGACAGGAACAAGCCGATCCTTCGTATTTATTACGGTACGAGCAGAGCGGTAACCAATTGGGGTGGAAATTCTGTCGCGGGTAACGTCGATCTTTCTGAAGCGTAAAATCCGAAAGAATCACAGCGCGGGTAAGATCCATTTTTTTCTCCGGTGCCACGGGACTTTCCTTATTTTATCGTTATATTAGGCGAAAAAAGGGGGATAAGGGCGGACGGTCCGAGCAGCGCTCGGACGGGGCTTATCTTCACCGTTCGCAAAGCCTTGCTTCATCCAGTGTATGTAAACTACATAAACTGCCCTCGAGGGGTGCCTCGAAAGACCGACCAATCGCTGTCGATCATCCGTTCGGCGTAGGACCTTCTCAATAAAATTGTTGAGCTTCGTGATTCGAATATTTGCTACGTTCGACCGAATCACTTCTGCTTCGGTGATCTCAGCCGTGCCGCCCGAGCCTCGATGTTTGTATTGTTTATTTAAATAAAGTACTGTCCGACATATGTGATTCTTTCGTGCGACACACGTCCAGTTGGTCCCTCGCATTTAACGATAGTAAATCCGCCGTGTAATTTTGTTCCCCGAAATTGACTAATGAACAAACGCGTTGTGTCAGTCAGACACTAGGAACCGTAATAAATACTCACCAATATTTTATTACATCACACAAGTGTATGAAACAATAAGTTTCTTTTATATATATATGTATATAACTTTATTGCATTCAAGCAAAAGGTTTATATGCCTCGCGTTAAAATATAATATTGTTGATAACTAATATAATACTTCTGATATACAATATAACGTGATAATCTGATGTTATAAATTTTTCGCTCGTAACAGGTCAATGTTGTGGCAAGTAGAAGGGAATATATCTTGCGTGGCTTGAAAGGCTGCAAATAACGCCTCTCGCATAATTTCAATCGTTCTTCGGCGACGGTACGAAGAATAAGCGAATATAGTGTCGGGAAAGAGGTCACGTCGAGTTGCTCTCGCAATCGTCATCTCAGATCAATCACGGAATACGGGTAACGTAATCGGAAAGTCCTTTATATCTCCGACGAAACTAAGTTCCAAGGCAATTTGTGTCTCTCTTTGTAAGGAGTAGGTAGAGACGACGAGGGAGAAGCGAAGAAATCGGGCTGTGGGGTAAGGAGGGGGCGGGTTACAACTTACAGCTACGACGGAAGTAGCGACTTTGCATTGCTCGAAGCTCAGTTGAGACTACTTCGCCCTAACGCGGGGAACGGGTCTCTTCCTTTTTCCTCCTCGTGGTCCTCATCTTGGTCCTCTCTCCTAACACGTGGCCCACTCATCCTTTTTTCCCTCCTTTGCCTTACCTGCTTGTCTGCAAGCCTTACCCGCCCTCGTCCGCAATTCCCTCCAATTCTTTTCTCGAAACAAGTTTGTAAAACGCAATTTTCTTGTAGGTTGACAAGTCATCTAATCGCACGTTGGAGTATGCTATCTCTCTTCTCGTCTTCGCTTCTTTATTCTATCTACAATCGTACTTCTCATCTTTCTCTCGCTCTTTCGCTTTCTCTTTCTCAATCAAGCGCGTGTCGCTTTTTTTTCGTGTACTAACAATTCTTCCTTCCCGCTATACATTCACACCGACGACCGTGGTAGGGCGATAGATGATTTAACAAGGGGAACGTCTTTTTAGAGCTTCCGTAAGAGCATTGAAAATTTTCTAAATACTTGCAATTTATAAATACTCATGTATGTAAAAGTATTATAAAAATTATAAAAATTGCATAAAGGGTGTGTTTTATATAACGCGAGAACGTTATATAAAAAGATAATTATACAACGAGTATATACGCCACACTATTGCGATGTCTCCAGGTACTGATAATAATCCAATCAAGACGTAATCTATATAAATGGTTTAAGTCGCCCTCAGTAATTCGTGTCGATCTTACATATTGCCGATATGAATGATTAATCGATGTTCCTTGAGGTATTCGCGATCTAAATTCCATGCTCCTTACTATCCGTTTCTACCTGAGCTGCGGGGCGATCACATCGATGGAAATCGATTCCCCCAATCCGACTATAATACCATTGTGGCCCGCATTTGCACTATCGACGGCGTCTGCACGTCATTCGACGTTGAATTATACGATTAATCTCTTACCGAAAATTAGGTTAGCAGACTGAGATCACAGCGGATGCGCTCGGATAGTTCTGTAGGAAGAAAGGAAGCGCAGTTTAACTGGAACGAATTAGGAGAAGGAGGAATCGAAATTTCCGAATGTTCCGACTATAATTTGTCCCTAATTAATGCTATACATTTGTCGATTTTATTACGGTCTATATGCTGACAATACCGAATCGACACTTTATAAAATTTATCTGTTTATAAAGTTTGTTTTTTATGCGGTGACGAGATATGTGCTGATAAGCAAAGTTTGTTTTTTTCTATATTTTTTATATATGTATATCCCTTTATGCAATTTTTATAATTCTATTATTCTAGTGAACTGAATCCGATGTATCAACAAAAATTTCCGATATCCGATGAGGAAAAATCCCACGATGATAATCGAGCTTTAAAACACGGTCAGTCACTTGCAACGTGCAACAAAAAAATTTAAAACTTATATTAAAAATAAATCTCCACAAATATAAAAAAGTTATTTTGAAAAGTTTTTGTACGAACGAATTTTTATATTATAGTTATAATTTCGTTGGACTCATAATTATTCTATAAATAATTTCGCACTATGTCGCAGGCGGTATTTTTCCGTTTACTGCTTTGCTCCACATAATGTTCAAAAACGCAATACAGTTTATTTAATATAATATGTCGTTCCTTATATTTTCGTTGACAAATCGAATCGGTATTGGCGTGAATATCTATTACATCTACTCGCAAATTAAATTTGTTTGCTTCTATTTGTTATAATGTCATTAGAACCTTATCAGGCACCGTGACTGATCCCTTTGGAATCGAACTGAGCCAATTGCAAACAGGTGTAGAAAACAATGAGAGTCTCGTGTCGGTTAAAGAAGAAGAGTAAGTAGCATGGCGTATAAGAAGAGTTGAGAGCAAGAGAGAGAGAGAGAGAGAGAGAGACGACGGAGGGGGGCATTTCATCGATTACAGGGCGAATCTACAGCGGGATCCCTTTCATGCTCTCGTTCCGCGAACGAAGTCAAGTAACAATTCCGGGATTACGGCGCTCCCGAAATGAAATTTCATTCGCGAGTCCCCGAGGAGCCGCGTGTTTCAGGGAGAGAGCGGATCTCCGCCTGCACGGCCGCCTCTTCTAGCCACCGGTTGGAACCAGTCGCCTCCAGTCTCTTCCAATTTTCTCTTCGTTTCGAGAAAAGCAGCGGGAGGTGCGCCACCAGGGAGTTTACCGGAAGGATCTCGTCGTGGGACGATATTATTCCTTATCTCCCCGTTCTCTCTCGCCCGTCTCTCTCTTTCTTTCTCTCTCCCCCTCTTCTCGGACTTGCTTTTTCTCGCAGGCGGTAAACCTCTTGTAAAGGACTTTCGCGGCACTGTCTTTAGGCTCCGCTCGCGTAACTTTATTTCTGTCCGCCGCCTTTCTCGTTCTTAAATGATTGACGCGTAATCAGCGCGAGGCGCAAACAGATAATTTGCGAAGATTTTTCTTGATGAAATGGCGCGCCCAAACTTACGATTTACCAGTCTGTCTTACTTTAATCGCGAACTGAAAATCGCAAAACAAAATTGCGAATTGTCGAGCAGCAGCATCCACCGGAGCAAATGTCTCACGGAAATGTCTCACGGAAATCTATTGGAAAGAGAGAAAAGATCCACAGAATAGAGGTTTTAAGATACAAAGTCTCACAAGCACGGACGTATAAAATTAAAATTTTGAGGCTTGTGAAATCAATTATGTCGCGCAGTGAGGGCCGAGTATATCAATTGCTGGATGGAATTATTTTGATGAAGTCGGTGATTTATTTAAAATTTATACGTGCCAGTTTTGCGCTATCGGTACCGCTGTAGCGCTAACTGGAGGAAACAGAAATGAATAGGCGCCGCCGACAGGCGTACACTACATGAAATAGAAACGAAGCGGAAGTTAATCGCTGCCACGGCGATATGTTCCGGGATTATTTGGACAAATCGAGATAACTGCCGCTTGTACTATATACAAGCGTAGTAGACGTAGTAGCTCGTTGATTAGCATGCCACAGCACCAAGATAAGCGGCCTAGCCGTGACGATATAGTCAGCTAACCGATCCCGGTTCTCCTATAGAACGTTTCACACGCGATAATCTGTGTTATTACTGCAACCGCCTACGATCTTGCATAATAGTTTGAGTGCACCGTGTATCGTGTTTGAATGTGTATTGTACTCAAACTATTTTTAAAATCGAAGAACACAGCAAGTAGAAATAATAAAACAATGTCTACAAATAGCTTATTTTTATCATTATTTAGTTTATTAATTAATTATTACGTTAGATTTTTAGAATAATACCATCATTATTAAGAAAAAACATTATCTAGATATATTAAAGAAAAATAAAGAAGTGCTCTTATAATTTTTTATACAAATTTGTACTTTATATTTAAATTTAAAATATATAGATAAAGAGATTCTTGATAAAACAGTAATTAAAAGCTGCTAATTATATGAAATGGAAACTATAGCAATACATCACCTTAATTCTAATCACATAAATTATGCTGCTGGATTACATCAAAATTATTTTTCGAGTGAAGGTAGAGATAACTTAGTTTCTTAAATTATAACTAATTTTAAAAAGTTTTTAAAACGATCGAAACTTTGTCGATGCATCAGAGTTTAATATTTATTCTTTGAACCTGAAGAGGTGACTTGCTTGCGGAAAGTATACGCATGAATGCAATGTAGAATGTGCCTGTTGTAGGTTGGCCGATGCTTTAGCCCGGCGTGACGTAGATAGGAGGCGAACAATAATTGATCGAACCCCTTAAGCTCCAGCTATAAGCTCATGATCCTGTTATTCCGGATACGCATGGGCGCTGATAGCAATAAACTCACCTACGTTCCGCGAAATACGTATATTCTAATCAAAGATTTGACCGCCGAGCTCCGAAGAACCAGCCGGAAAACAATTTTATTGGATGCATATCGAAAGAAACAAAAACATTTTATGTTTTGCGATATCGCCTGAAATTGAGTTTATCGCTAAAACTTGATACAATAACAGTAGCTTTTAACATGACCGTTGTATACATTACATAAAATTGCATTTTCAGTTCTCTCGTTATATCTTCATTATGATAGCGAAAAATGTGACAATTCCGAAACGCGCTTCTTAAAGTAACAGAATATTTATTTATTTATTTATTTGGAACAATTGTACGATTTTATACAAACGGCTGTCGAATTGTTGCTCAACTAATTCATTTCAGCGTGCATTTATGATAAAACAAACACATACGTGCGTTCGGATATATACGATCGTTAGATTTTTTAAATATCGTATTGTTATTTTTGTTATAGCTCCGCGGCATTTGAGTCGTATTATTGTTCATGACATGTCGGAAACTACTCGGTGACCGCGTGCACGTGCGGCGATAACTTGTCGCCATTTTTTCCTCTTTCCCAAAACAGATGCAGGTGGAAAAATGGTTGCGCGAGGTGCAGGGAAATGTGGAAAACTGGGTCTCGCGATAAATCAACGATAAAGCGCCGAGCCAAATATAAATTCTATCCGACTGCGGTGGCATCGTGCACATATTTGTATCCGTGCCTATATATGCGTGTGCTAGGGAAAAAAAGATTATAAACGCGTTACCATCCTCTACTTTGAACGTCGGCCATGGTCACCACATGGTTCGGCATTTTAGGTGGCTGGTGGGTTTTGTCGACCCGCGCGCGTAGGGAATAGATGAAAAAGAGCGAATCGATGTGCAGTACAAAAGCATTGAATTGCCGACAGTCGCTCGACCGTGAACCGAAATAGCCATTGTTATTCATTTAATCGCAGTAATTCGTTTCACCTTGCGGTGCAGTTGCGCCAGCAATAGTAATAATCACAGGGTAACGTTGTATTTGTTAGTAGCGAGAAACTCGATTCAGTTGAACGAGATTTAAAAAATCGTATTTTTTTTTGCTGGATGATCTATTCCAAGATTGTGTCAGTGATACAATAATGTACGTGGTGCGTGCGGTATTGTGCATAACACTACGCGGATGTGAGTAAACTGTCGGCTTGAAGACGCGCTAAGTGTCTAGGATTCACAAATCATCGATTTATAGTTATCAAACAGGATGATGAGCGAATGCCTACGGGCGTAATGGGCCCGCAGCCATAAGCACCGGGGTGCTGACAAGATTTGCATGACAGTACCCCGTCATTACGCGGGCTCGCCCAATCAAATGTCGAGCGCACACCGTTTGCTCATCGAGTGTTTATTGCCCATGCCCTATGTATATACACATATAGATTTGCTTCTACGGGGACGTACACATTGCTCGGTTGCATTAATAATCCGTCACTCCGTGGTGCGACATGTGGACCAAGAACACGAATTAGCATTACTTAGGATGTATCAAACGTCAAACGCGTTTCCTCTCTGCATACGGTTTCTTGGACACCAATGCCAGTTGAGTAAAGAAACAGATGCAATTATAATACGCGATAATTGTACCATGTTCTACATGTCGCGAAAAGATGTTCAAGGATAAACTTAGTATTTTTGTACAATAGTTTTTCCACGGACGATGTCAACGAGATATATCTAGCCTTACTTATCTCTTCATGTCTCTTGAGTTTAAGAATATGTTTGAGGTAATGGTCGTTCAATAGAGAGACTATTTATCAAAGGAAACATAATACACAGATCGAGATAGTGAGGCGCTATCTCAAGAAACTCGACACGACAGGTCACTTTCCAGACAAAAAGAATATTAAGTGAGGGGGTTAAGGTTATCTCTTGGACTGATTCTGTGAGCGTTATCGTGGAATTCGATCTACAACGCGATAGATAAAAGTATAACATTTCCTTTGACTTGAACTTAACACCTTCTCTCTCCTGTGCTCTTCCACAACGCGCTTCGGTAAAGATCATATCATAAATCAAGATGTACCTACCTCGAAATGTACAGTTAAACATGCCTGTAATACTTTTTAAGTAGATACTTTGTTCTATGAAATGTAGTCAACATTCTTCAGATTTATCTAAAACCGGTTTATTCGAAACTCTAAAATTTACGCAAAATTTAATGTGTCGAAGTTAAAAGGTGGATATATTTGAATTGCCAGGAAAAAAGTATAACTCTGAGCGTCCACAATTATCATTAATTGCGCGATGGCACTGTCAAAAGTGTACCTGCGAAATATCCACAGCTGATTTCAGCATTTAGTGGGAGTATTTGGTTACACGTCGGGAAAATCGTAAGACTGGGAGAGATTGCTTACCGGTGCAGAATTGTTAGTCTCTTTAATCCTTCCTATCCGGCGAGCCGGCATCTACTACCGCGTCGATGCCATTGAGGAACAATAAATGATTATTGTCGGGGCTATTACCGCCGGAGTGGTGACCAGGCCCCATTGAAACTGTTCAGCGGTCAGTTTCTCTCGGCGAATGTGGCCTCGTATGTACAAGCGGCGTGCGTATACGTGCTGCCATTATTTCTCGTATCTCGCGAGCCCATGCACAGTGCACCCCTACCGTCCACCACCCGGCCGCCGTCGGCCGGTCTTTCAACTACCCTCCTTCCTCCCCCTCTCCGCTTCGTACCTTGCACCATCCCTGAAATACCGGCGACACGAGCAAACAAACTGCATCCACTTAATTCGACGCGAGAGCCCGCACCGGGAAAGATAAAGCGATTTTTGTGACAGATCGCGAGATTTATTGCCGGGCAATAGAGCACCAAGAGAGTTTCTTACATCCCGATTTATTAGGCATAATCAACGATATATAGATTCCGCGTGTTTACGAGAATGTCCGCAATTAATTTATTTTTTGCGTATTAAAATCAGTGCTCGCAGACTGTATTTAAAATGGTATAATAAAATAAATATTATTTTTAGAGTAGCAAGAAAAACGATGGGATATAATCTTATAATATCTTAAATTAATCCTATCCTTATTCAAATATCCTATTTTTATATTTCTTTCGAAATAAACGAAATAAGCAAACGAATAAACAGTCGTTCTCAATCATTGACGTATGAGAGAAATAGGCTCGGTTGGTTGTGTCGAGCAGGAAATAACACTTTTTATTTTAATTAGCAATACATATGAAGTAATCACGGTGATTCGTTTTTAATATTGAAAATAAACCAATGCGCGCTAGAAAAGTATTCGCGAAACCGATATGTGTCGATTTAATCTGAACACACGTATTAAAAACGTATGTTATAATATTACATATACGTTATGAGAAAGTTTTTATAAATATATCTTTATCATAACTGCTCCAATTTTCTGATTACCGAATATTGTAGCGGATATTCGCAACACCACTTTTTTTTCACAAAGTTTGAGAAATAACATTTATCCATATTTCAGCGTTTGATATATTTTTATTGTCTCTTTTTAGATACTACTCCATGTGATAGTTTATCTTATTAATACAACTATATTATTTTTTTGTGAAATCTTAACTTTTTATCACTGTTTTCCGCGGTAGTTTTCGCATTGTTATCCTTGCATTGCCAATAAAAATGGAGTTGTGTCCATGATCTCGCGTCTTCTTCTATCACCACCACCACAACCACTACCACCACTACCACTACCACTACTACTACTACTACTACTACCACTAGAACTACTTGCTGCTGTCGACGCTATAGACTAAGGAAGAGATAGACCGAGTCTAAAGTGTGTTTGGCGTTGTGCTCGTACCGGTAACAGTAGTGACAGTAGTGACAGTGGTGGACCTACGGTGACCCCTGTGTCTGTGTCGACGGTAAAACCTAGTGTCCCAAGTGATTTTTGTTCCTTCGCACAGAATAGCACATCGTTATTTTTCGGGAATTCATCGATAAACGATCATGTTCAAATTAAAACTTACGGATTCTTGGACCATGGCGCACATCACGATCGTCAAGATGAAGAATATCACTGTTATTCTCATATTACAATCTTACGCTGCCAATGCTTGTACTGTTGCACTGTCAATGCATGCATCGTAGAGCAGCCATGACATTTATACCGCGCCGCTGAATAACGATCCATTTTATAAGCATTGTTAATGAATAATAGTGCGCCTGTTTTGCCACTTGCGTAGCCCATTGTCAACCATATTCCGTATATAACGAGAATAATTATGATATATAATAATGATTTCACAAAGCATCGACATGTTCCGCATTCTTTTGGGCACATGATGTCGCTGATACGAAATTGTCACATGCATGAACGCGGAAACAACGCCAAACAAGCATATTCAAACGATTACTGGCGTTGCAGGAAAAAAGACGACGTTTAACTCTAAAAAAGGAATAATACAATTGTTAGTTAGGCATTTTAAGTTTGAGAACTTGGTGGCTAAATTGTTATCGGGTCATTGTAGAACATGACTGAAGTTTGTGCGTAAATTAAATAAAACATTGAATAAATATACGTACATACATAAAAAATTACTTAAGAAATTATTACACATGTATAAAAAAATATATGATATAGCAGTATTCGCGTCTAATTTAATGCAACTTGGGAATAAAAATTAAGATGCTTTCTCTCTCTTCGCAAAACTGCAAAAAATCTGAAATTACTTTCACTATTATTAGATCGGGTTGTTAACGAGACATTGCGCTCTCTTTTCGCCCCTGTAATCTGATAATACGGGAAATAAAACAAGTTACGATAGTTGTTACACATTATGCACTCAGGTGTTTCTTCTGTCACGGGACGCCACAAAGCGACGAATATAATCATGCCACGTTCAAGATCGTTATCGGCCAAACAAACTGACCCCCTTGACGCACAGCGGAAGCCGTTGATCCCGAACGGAGCGCATCAATTTTCTCGCTTTGTGAGCGGCAGAACGAGGAATCGAGCATTTCTCCTTGCCATTGTTGTCTTCTTCCCGAGTACGCACTAGAGAAGTAACGCCGTTCGACCACGCTTAACGCAAAACCAACGCGACGCGGTGGTCTGAGAGGATATTACAAAGGTAAACACGCGACCCCGTATCATTTGCATTTCCATGGAACGACGTAACAACGAAGATATCTCATGTGTATGAGAAGTATGAATTAATTAAAATACTGAAACTCTAATCTTTAACACAGAATTACTGGCGCGACTTCGTCGATTAGTGAATCAGGGAATGACAATATTATTTGTACTTTTTCGTCTTTTGCCGTACAAAATTTCTCACAAGATTATAGCACGTGGTAATATCCATCAAAATTTTTACTTGAAATATTATGCTAATAGATTTATACATGTCAGACATTATATGAAAACTATGAAATAGATTTTTTATTTTATTAGTTAAATAATTAATAAAATAAAAAGTCAATTTTATGGCTTTCACAATTAATTTTTCACTGATTGGAAAAAATAATAAAACTTTTTAAATTTTAACATTGAAAATTTATTTTGCTACATTTTAGAGTGAGTTTAGAAAAGTACAGAAAAATAATGATTGATTTGTGAGTATTAAGTATAAAAGAGTTAAAATACAGTTGGCACACTACATTTTAAATAAAATTGTTATGCGTTAACACAGATGTAAGCAAATTAACGTGACACGAGTGGATCCGTTTAAATCAAATCCAGTCAAAAGAATATTGCATATTTACATGAGAAAAGAAAGGATGTTTTTGAACAGTGCTTCAAAAAGGGTGTCCAAGCCAAATTGCCTATAAAATATATGTTGGTATATATTAGATAATATTATACACATGAATTCTTCTCTTCCATACCATTGAATGACGCAGCGGCAGCGCAGATTTTATGCATTGCATACAATTTTACAAAAAAATACTGCATTGTAACGTTGTAAAAAATTACATTCTACATTTTAGATATTCTGTATTGATTGCATCAATCGCACGATTCGCACGTGTTTTAAACGTTTTAAATGAGAATACTTCTGCTTTCTGTGTTTATTAGAGAAATAGTGTAACTTTTAGATTAACTCCGTAACTCTCGAAACAAGTCATATAAATTAGTAGCCTGCTTCGCGTCTGCTCACTTTAAAAGAATAAATGTGTAATTAGATTTTCTTTACCATTAGTTACCCCTGCAAGAAATAGACTCACAGAAATCCTTGCGAACCAAAGATTCTTTCGTACTCTAGGCCCATTGAAGAAAAAAGGAAAAATACACATTAGGTAGAACTATTATCTCGTATTTTCCACTTCTAGTATCTCGTTTCGTTAACAAGAGCTCGCGAGTTTTGTGCAGGCCGAAAACGAGCGAGGTACGAAAGAAACGAAAGAGAATGTAAACGCCATGTATGTGAGGCGGGCGCAATAATTACGTAACATCACACGCGTAGACTCTCTCTACAATTTATAGTTCTCGCCGTAGCTCGTTCGAGGAGCTAATCGCCGACTGGATCCTTTCGGTCGATAGTAATCGCTCCGGCTCTCCGCTCGTGTTTCCCGCCAATGCAGGTAGCTGTAACAGGGCCTCCTCGGCAGGTGATTACTTTTCACCGTTACCACGCCGTTTCTCTCGTAACCGGCGATGCATTTCCCCCGCGCGACGCGTGCAATTACTTATCCCACCGTTAGCGCCGTTAGGTGCCGTCGTTGATGCGCGTTAGAGTCGCTCGGAGACGAGAGAGACGGTCGGATCGGAGGCCCAACGAAGGGCGGTGAAGGCGAAGGATCGACGGAAGGAAAGAGGGATGAAAGCTCGTAAACGCAGAGGCGGGAGAAGAGAGCGGGCGGAGAGTCGAAGAGCCGAGAGCTGCTGGTCTGAAGGACGAAAGGATGGGGCCCTGTCGAAAGAAATGGAGAAAGAACGATGGGGGCGAGGAGAAGCGAGCCCGAAGGGACGGCGGTAGGGGTAAACGAGGTATGGAGCGGCGGCTTCAAGGCTCGATTATGTGATATAAAGTTGCCAGAGTGAGGGGTGACGAAGGAGGTCGGAGAGGGATGCACCCTCGTTGATTGAGCCGCCACCTCCAACGTGCCGTGAACACATGTGCTGGTGGCAACGCTCTGATTGGAAGCCAGATGGGCTCTTCAGCCTCTTACTTCCAAGCACAAACTCTCACCTCCTCCTCCTCCTCTTCCTCTTTCTCCACGGCTTCCATCTTCAGTGTCTCCTTCTTCGATATCCGAAACTCACAGTCACCCCGCGCGCAAAGTACCGCAGTAAATGACTATCCCACGTCGGTTACCAGTGTTTCATCTGGATAGATATCTGCGATTGCCACGGCTGGGCTTAGAACGAATCGGATTTATCCGCGGAAAGAGAGTACCGGTCGGAGTTTGTTCGCTACGCCTTAATACTGGTGCGACGAATGTCGATATTCATCTGGATTTATTTTGATTAAGTATATTAACGTTTGACTTTGTATTATTGGCTTCATTCAATGGAATACTCCGAGCAGATTCGAACCATACAATTGTCGAAAGTTCTCTAACGTCCCCATCAAAAGTTTGCGATGGTTTTCGCGAAATGGTGCCATGCTTTATTCAGGCTTTCACTTCTTTTTCTATCGCGTACCGAAGTTGCGGCTATAACGTCTGTTCTAACGCGTGCCAAGAGCTATTCAAAAAATCATTGAGAGAAGCCTACTGTTTTGCGTTAACGGTGTCGTTTAAAGTTTGCAATACCACTTGGCCATTCTCACCTGATACGTCGCGATAGAATACATTTTAACGAATCAAGTCGCAGAAAACTTTTCGAAAGCTGCAAAAATGCGAAGCTTGTTTTTAAGTACTCAAAAATATTTATAAGCTAATAAATATTTGTGGGTTTCTAAATATTTCTAAAATTATTTTACAAATACTTAATGCTTCTCAACACATAAAATATATTTGCATGAGGAACAAAGAAAATCGATCGCGAGAATTCATGGCGTTGACAATTTTGACAGTGATAAGCGAAAATAAGAGACTTCCCCACCGTGATCAACAAAGACTTGTTCGCAGCAATTAGTTGTTTTCGTGCGATAATTGCTCGAGTTTATTTAACTTCCTAGTTCGAGGATATCATTTGTGCTTGACATGCGAAGCCTATTATGCGAATGTCTTTTATTCCATGTCTGTAAGAAATCCTAGTTAGAGCGAGTCGAGCAGGCCGTATTCTTCAAATCAGCGGGTGGCGTCACGTTCTGTCTAATGCAGTGACATCATTACCAGACACGGTTATATCTTCGTAATAAAGACTCCCCGAAATTATATTGTCGCGACAGCCGTAATTACAATCGCAACAGTCAGTGGTCTATTAATATTACACGTTTGTAATTCTCAGATATACGAAATTTTTCCTCGACTTGAGCTAGTTATCCTTTATCGATCTCCGATTCTGAGCCACTGGACGCGGAGGAAAACGCGATGTTTCTTGCGTGCATCGCGGCGGTTTACGAGTGGACATAAGCGGGCTTGTTAGGACGAGGATGGCACCAAAGATTTTCACCGAAGGGGTTTGTCAGGACACAAGGGACAGTTCACCGACTGTAGCCGCCGGTGGTCCCCAGAGGTGGCGACCCTGTTGCAGGCCGAACCTAGCCTGCGGTCGCTGGCTTGTTAGATCCAGTTTGGGGTCGCGGGGCATCGGGGCTGAAGAGGGACAGGGGGTAACTGAGAGGACTAGGGTGGAGGACGCTACTCTTCAGTAGACCGCAATCGGGTATGCAATTTACGTGGTGTCCGACCTCTGCGATCCGAGCCGCCATCCCTCCCTCGTCTTCTCGAATCGGTGCTTTCCAACCCGCTTCCACCGCCTCCCCGCCCCAACCTCTATCCTTTCCGTCCCACGCATTTCGAGGATTCGCACTCGTCGGCCAAAACGAAGGGGTTGGGTGCGATGCTGCCGGCTCTCTGCATTCGATACGCAACAGTGAAAACGTCGCACACGGATGGTAAATTCTGACTGTAGCGCTGGTTGATGAGAGAGGGAAAGAGAGAGGAAGAGAGAGATAGAAAGAGAAAGAGAGAGAGAGAGATTGGGGAACACGAGCTGAATGAAGCGGAAGAACGAAAAGTTGTAGCTGTCGCGAGCAGAAGTTTCTACGTTGCTTAGGTGGGAGGTGGTTTCTTTTCTCGTTGCAGAAGGTAGCCACGATTTCACCTGGCCGGGGATCTCTATAGCCGGTAACGCGCAGGAAATTGGTAACAGAACGACTGCTTGAACACGTGAACTAACAATCTGTCGACGTCAAAAAATGTTTCCGCCGCTACTTTCCCTCAAAGATTCTGCGCGCGTAACGTCAGACGAATAGAAACCACTACACAGAAAACATTCGCAATAAATAAATGTTCGATTTCTCTCCAAAACGGTCTTCCGACGATCCAATGTTTATTTTTACGTGGAAAAGTACAAATGGTAAATTCGTTGGAGATAAAGGGATCGTTTTATTCATTTTGCAACAGGGATCAATGTAATTATTACAAGTTGAGCAGTTTACTTGCTTTACTTGATTGTATTCAAGCAGGCCCACGTGCTAAAATCTCAGACTGTTCGACGGGTACCAATGCAAATGTCAGGTCGAACGGCATTATCCGGCGTAACGTGCATGTTAATCAGACGAGGCTACGTCGGGCACCAGCACCGGTGGCATAATTCGCTCAATTTACAAGCATTATCGCGCTCGTTGCATTTAATCGCTGAAAATTAGGTTACGCCACCGAGCTGACGTGACCAGCGCTGTCGGCTTTTGCCGTATTAAAACTTTTTTTCACGCTTTTAAGCACTGAGCTTGTAAAAAAATGGGGAAAAAAATGGAATCGCGCTGATTTAAAAAGCGTTATAAAAGCGTTTTTAGTTTGCCAGACCATCGCGATACTCGTAACACTGTGATGCTTTTGATTTAATACGATGATGAGAGTGGGGATCTTGTGCCAGACGCATCTATATTTACATGAAATATTATTATACAAATAGAGTAATACGCTATGTGAAATACGTAGGTAATCCGAGTAGTCTTCTGTTAACATTTCCAAGCGTCGTTATGATCGTCGGCAACACTCAACCAGACAGACATCTACTTTCACCTCTATGAAATTTATGTATGGAAATATTCGTATGTGCATAACGCGACGTGGAATATCGCATCCAGCAGCTGGAGGCGCAGCCAGCCCCCTGTGACGACATTTCGTGGGAAAATAAATTTCTAGCCTAGCGAAACCGCCAACGGAGTAGAGATGCGCGCTCGAGCAACTTTTTTTTCCTTGCCGCTTTCCCGGCATATCTTGTACCGATTTTCACCACATTTCGAGGACGTCATCGTCGCAAATCCAACATTTTCGACGAAAAACCCGCGGGCACGATAAAGAAAAGCGACGAAGTTCTTTTCACATTCGCGTACGCGCCGCATATACATACGTGTCATATCAGTCGCAATAACACTCTTTTTAAATTAGCAATATATATGAAGTAATCACGGTGATTCATTTTTAATATTGAAAATAAATCAATGCGCGCTGAAAAAATATTCGCGAAACCGATGTGTGTCGATTAGATCTGAACATACGTATTAAAAACGTATGTTATAATATTACGTACATTATGAGAGAGAGAGAGAGAGAGAAAGTTCTTATAATAAATATATCTATATCAAAACTGCCCCATTTTTCTGATTACCGAATATTGTATCGGATATTCGCAACAGTTTCCTTTCACAAAGTTTGAGAAATCACATCTATTTATATTTTAGCGTTTGATATAATTTTATTGCTATTCTCCTTTTAAATACGACTTCATGTGATAGCGTATCTTATTATACAATTATACATCATTTTAGTGCTATATAGTGAAATCTTAATATTTCATCACTTTTTTGCGTGGTAGTTTTGTTATTCTTGCATTGCCAATGAAATTGGAGTTGTGTCCATGATCTCGCGTCTTCTTCTACCATTTGATGGCGTCGCTGCAGTCGTCGTTGTAGTCGTCGTCGTCGTAGTGGTGTAACGGCGGCGGCACCCACGGTAACGGCGGGGACCCCAAAAGAATAATTGTTCCTTCACACAGAATAGCACATCGTTATTCTTCGGAACGTCATTGATAAGCGATCATGTTAGAATTAAAACTTACGGAGTCCTGGACCATGGCGCATATCACGATCGTCAAGATCAAGAATATCACCGTTATTCTCATGTTGCAGTCTTACGATGTCAATGCTTATACTGCTGCACAGTCAATGCATGCATCGTAGTGCAGCAGTGACATTTATACCGCGCCGCTGAATAACGATCCATTTGGTAAGCATTGATAATGAATAATGGTGTGCGCCTGTTTTGCCACTTGCGTAGACCACTGTCAACTATATTTCGTATATAATGAGAATAATTAATGATTACGCAAAGCATCGATATGTTCCGCGTTCTTTTGGGCATACGTCACTGATAGGAAATTGTCACATGCATGAACGCAGAAACGACGTCAAACAGGCATATTCAAACGATTTCCGGCGTTGCAAGAAAAAAACGACATTTAATTCTAAGAAAAGAATAACACAATTGTTTATTAGGCATTTTAAGTTTCTGGTTTTTTCTCTTCAGATATACATATAAAAAAACTTGGTAGCTAAATTGCTGTCGGCACATTGCAGAACACGGCAGAAGTTTGTGCATAAATTAAATAAAACACTAAATGAATATCGTACATACATAAAAAATTACTTAAGAAATTATTACATACATGTATAAAAAAATGTATATGATATAGCAGTATTCGCGTCTAATATGCAACAATTGGGAGTAGAAATTAAGATGATTTCTCTCTCTTCGCAGAACTGCAAAACATCTGAAATTACTTTCACTATAATCATTAGATCGGGGTATTAACGAGGCATTGCGCTCTTTTTCCGCCTATAATCGGATAATACGTCGACAATGACTATCACGGGACGTATTACGGAAGGGAATACAAGGCGGATCTGAGCCTTACATGCTTCCAGGGAGGTTATACGGTAATATAACCTCCCCTCTTCTTTGGCACCCTCGTCAACTCACACCATTTACGCCATACCCCAACAATCGAAGCCCGTCGCTCGTTTGGTATTTAATCCCCTCTTCCTCCCTGTTGTCATCCGATTTGATAACGCCTGGCAGCACCTTACACGAAAGAGGGTGACGGGACGGGGGAAGAAGAAAAAACCGGGAAGAAAAGGGTTCGCATCTCGTGTAAGGGCGTCTTTTGATTTATATCGTCGCCTCTACCGAATGACGGCGAGCATCAATCATCTGAATGGAGGTATCGACAAGAGGCGTATGAGCCATCGGGCAGCCGCGCATGTGAATCTCGCGTCCCAATTCGATAGACCAGATGAATGCATAGAAGGCAGAGATTTTAACGTTTCTCGATTATTGCTGGACCTTTCTGCTTAATTTCACGATTTTGCGTTGCCATCTTGAAACATTTCTCGTAAAAACTGTGTGTGAAACTTTATTATAGAAAGATAGGAGAGCTCACCAAAATTATTACACCGGAGTACTAGATTTATCCATGCTTTTATCTACGTCTTTTTAACAACTTGGAAAAATATTTAATAAAAATGATTTGAAATAGTGGATTATGAACAATTCAAAAGGACGTAGAAAGTACGAAGAATTTATCTTATTATATTAAGCACAAAATTCAGCCGCATGCTTTACAAATTAGATTTTGAAATTTCCGGATTGTTTGTTGAAAGATGTAATATTTTTATGATGCGAAAAAGTCTGCGAATATTTAATATTGAATGTTGAATTGTTTTTCTTATTTTTCAATTTCTTATCAGAGTGTAGTTTTTGATACTTATATAAATATTTAAAATTGCATAATTGATGAAAAAATGAGAATAAATTATTAAAATTATTATCAATTATTATATTATTGAAACTAATATTATATACATTATATAACAAAAAGTGGATATCATGAGGAGCATGAAATATCTCATTTCTTTGATTTCTCGAATCTTTATCACGGATAACGGATCAATATTAATTTCACGTACATTTACATTTGAAGCTTTATAGCCAATCAGATTTTCAATTACAAGAGTGCAATTCCATTTTACAATTATTCGGAAAAACAATGCAATAAATAACGCATGTATTATAATCTAACGAAAACATGGCAACATGTTTAAAAATTGTACTAGATTAATTATATAATTTTTCGCTGTATTTATAGCATAAATACGAATAGCACCGACAATAAGAATTAGCACCGTAATCAACAAATATAATTTAACAATAATGATTTAAAAACCGATGATAAGGGAAGATATTAAAAGATTCGTCTATCGATAAATAACGTGATTTTATTTCAGTAACGCAGTTGTTTTTTCTCTATACATGTATATTATATATTTCTTTTTTATCGCTTTATAGGCTTTGTTAGGTGGACGCATGCATTTTTTTCGAAAATACGCTTCGCAGAGTAGGATCATCTTCCGTGATCGTGCGCGGCTGGTGCACGTGCGTGATTGGCAGAAATTCATTTCGCACGATTTACATGCCGCGCGGAAATTGCGTGTCTGGTGCGCGTATGCCACGAGGCCCTTTGTTTAGATGGCAACGTTTGTCATCGGTTCTCTCAGCGTAGGTGAGTTGTCGTACGGCAGACAGTACGAGGGTGGCGGTGGGAGGATGACTCCAAGATAGGCGCAGGAATATTGGGCACAGATGCAAGCAGACTGTGTCAAGATTCCTTACGATCTTGATAATACCCAAAAGTTACATCGTGCAGATCACGAGGCTTTTGTCCCATCCCAGCAATGAATTTCGATTCAGAATGACTTCGTTTTTTTTTCTCGATGATTATTCGTACTTGCTCTATATATCAGTTTAAATCAACTCATTCATCTAAATTGTATAGATATAACTATTTCCAATTTCTTTTTTATGCTTCTGTGTCCATTATTTCCTTTTTTTCGTTACAAGTATTTGTAATATTACAGACTGACAATCAGTTAATAAGAATTTTATAAACGATTGGCAGTAAACAAACGTAACCAAAAAATTACGCGCGAAAACCGGGTAAGGGAGCTTTTAATGGAATTAAACGAGGCGTTACATCCAGTTAAAGATATTACGAAAATATTTTTAAGAGATGAATATTTTTCACGTAAACGCAGCAATTGCCCGTGTGTATGTGTGTGTATGCGCGCCGGTTGCACTATTCAGGCCACATGCATCGAGGTCCGCGATGTTTGTCGATCAAACAGACTTTATAACGAGATGAGCGCGTGCAGCCTGTTGACGGAAAATATTGGACGAACGTAAGCTCCCGGCATTGTACTCGATAAAAGAGCGGCCAGTTTGTATGCGTCCAATGGAGGAACGCACCCCTCACTAGCAGGACGACCCCTCGCGATTCTTGGATCCAACATGAAACAGGCCTGTTAGGCAGTATCGAGTGCTCCTGACATCGATTCATGGAATATCAATTTAATAGTTATATCAACATTTGCTCATGATTACCTGTGCAAAATCCCATTTCTGTCGAAAAAGGTCAAGAAAATAAGTCGTATGTGAAAATATAGTTTCTCGATTATTTTTATGCCTTAATCGAAAATTTTATCTGCATTTTTCGAGATATTTACCGCTTTTTGAGTATATAGTTCAATTCCAATTAAGTGTATGTTTTTTTTGAAAAAGGAGAGGACTTGTTAGAGTAAAAAAAACAGTAATTAGTAGAAATTTATTGTACGAAAATCCACATTATTGTCTTAATTGATCAATATACGTGTAACTGAAAGAACAATTACTAACTAGCAGAATTACATAAACATCTGACGCAATGACGATTGTTAGGAGCGCGTGATGAACACTTGAGATAGAAATGCAAATTAATCGACGCAGTAATCGCAAGTGATCCATTCACCTATGTCCATCCTTCTCCTACCAGCACTCAAACAGTGGCCTGGTAATGGGATAGCCCCGACCACAATACACCCTTCAGCGAGGCGGAAGAGAAACAAGGAAACAGCATTACCCGGGAAACGCGTCGGTAATCCCGACCGATCCAAGAACTATCGGTATCAATAGATGTATCAGCTTCAGTGTTACTATCATCGAAGTCAAGCCCGAATCAGCATTCAAGATTCCAATTGATAGTATATAGACATTCGAAGAGTATAATCATATAGAAGAAACAACGCACAATGCGAAACCTTATAAATATTTATAGTCAGATCTCATATGTAAGATCGTCTTAAGTTCATCTTCAGATACTCCGTAGCCGATGAAACGAATCGACAGCGTCTGAAGATAAACTTGAGATAATCTTAAATACATATAAGATCTGACTGTGTGAATAACGCCCTTACATTTAGGTCATCCGTATGCTTGAAACGTCAATCTCATATCGGTATCTCGCAATATGTACACATTAGGATGACGATCATATATAATGCAAAACATGAATCGTGTATCCCCCTAATATACTAAATTACATTGTCCATCGAAATGCACACGGCAGTGTTATCATTGACTAATGAAGTGATCAGAACGAATTGACCCGCGCGAGCGACGCTGTTTCGGCCGGATAATTGGCGCGCCGTGTTATCCCAATTTGATTCGCGGAAGTAGGTACATCGACACGAAAGATCGATCGTTCGCTCTGCGCTGATCGGAGCCGGAATGCGTTAAGCTCAGGATCGCGTGAATGCGAGCCCGTATGATCCTCGTGAATTTCCACGAGGTTTCGGTCAGTTGGAGAGAGGGACGGTCATTCGAGATCCAAGGATTTAGGCGTGTGATGCTTGATGAAGAGGCCATTGCACTAAGTCTAACCGGTGCGCGGGGGATCGGCCGTTAGGAACGTCGCTGGTGCTCCGTTAGGCGGCTTACGAGGTAGTTACCAGGCCGTTACCATGTCGATGGTGCCACTTGTCTCGAGAGGTTGCTACCTGCTTCAGCCTCACCGAGATGAATGACGCGATTTCGGCTTCGGATATCCGGCCGCATTTAACCCATCAATCGTCTGATTGGCCTTGGGACGATGACTGCGAATGCTGATAATGTTACGTTGTATTTTATCGCGCCTCGGCAGAAATTTTTCGAGTTTTCGTCAAATTAGAAGATCGCAACGCTAACGATTCGATCTTTTTCGATGCGTACGTAAAATTACGTTTAAAAATAATATTTTCCCCAAACAGGAATGCAATACTTCGTATACTTATCAAATGTGTTTTTAACTAAATTTTGACGAAAATTTAAAAAGAATATAGTTACTGTTGGTTATAGTCCATTATCATATAACTTTAATTTATTGTGCATTAATTTTTTCTGCAACTATAACGAAGTATTTGTGGATATTTCGTCGAAAAATTTCTGACCTTTACCGAACGTATTGTGTATCGAGACATGCGGATGCAAGAAAGTAAATGGAAAAGGACGAGGAAATAAACGACGCCTTAGGCGCATCGTCGGCTGCTGTTCCTCGTAGATAAAATAGACCAGGCCATCCGAGAGTAAGATAGATGTAGCTGGTCGAGCAATGCGAGGGATCGGCGCCAAAGAGCTCCTTAAATCAGGAGTAATCATTTCTGACCAATCGGCGTACAAGCTTCGAAGATCGTAGTACGGCAATTTACCAGCGGATTTCTTCGTTTCCCTTCGTAGACTGCCGAAAATCATTTAAAGCGATCTTTCGTGCGCCACTGCTTGTATTTAATTTATTATGTATATTTAGACAAACAGAAGATTGTAAAGAGCTTTTAAATTTTAAATATACGCTACGAGATATCAATTATAAGTATCTATATAAAAATATATTTCATGTAGATATGTTCGTAACGTGATACTAACAGATTAACGAGATGAGTGAAAATGTCCCGTATCCAGCCACAGTATTCGTTATACGATCGACGTCATTTGCTTAGGGAATTAGAGTCCTTTGTCACACTGAGTAATCTACTTCGTTACAAGCGACAACGTAACTCCGTCACCGGGACGTACCGCAGTGCGTCCTATATGCCCCCCTCCCCTTTCCCTTCGGTTACGTTACCATCGTTTAATCCATTTCGGTCCGTATCCTTTTTTCGAGATCACGAAACAATCTCTGTCGCGGTAAAACGATGGATCTCCTCGAGCCGCACCGTACGGTATCGGCTCCATCTCCTTCCCCTTTTGCCCTCGTCTACTTTTATCTGCGTCTCCGTCTCGGTTCTCCTCTTTACCGCGAATAGTATCTCTCAACCAGAGACGATTTTTCGCCGGAAGGAACGAATCTAGCACCGTGCGCTACCGCCTCGAACTTCCACAGCGCCACACAGTCAATCCGGCTCCCGCGGCGAAAATGGAAAGACGAAACTTTATTTGCGCCTATATCTAAAAACGTCGCCAAGATTCGAAATCTTGACGTTGAATCTCGCATACCTACGATCGACCATACGGTGCGCCCAATTTGCCTTCGATATTATTACAAACGTAACTATAATGCATTGGAAATAATAATCAAATTTAGAGTAATCAGTTAGTAAAATTATTCTTTATTTTGACAAAAAACTTATTACTAATCACACTATAAAATATTTCAGACTTACAAATTTATAATATTGTAAACTGTTAATTACATAATGTAAGACTGACATATTTATAACATTATAAATTACAGTAGTTGATAACATTTTAAATAGAAGCCGTCAAGGTAAACTGTACTTTTTCAACTTACAAATAGAGAACCGGCTATTCGCCTTCAGGTTCAGACGGAAAATCGATTATCTCGACATTACTCGACATTCGTACCAAGCAATGATTCAGCTTTTCGGTTACATCAAGGTAATGGACTCGGCAGAGCTATCATAGACGATATTATGACGGCGGCTTAAAATAAGCAGAAAGTTGGACCGACTAAAGCGGAAGTATTGTAATTATGCTAATAGCCTCGGCGTTCAAACGGTCTGTGATGTGGTCTAGTGCCGGATTCGTTCAGGTCGGTCGATCAAACCAACTTTTCCTTCTACTTATTAATATTACCTGGCCCGCAATCATCTCTCTTCTTTCCTCGCTTTCCATTCGCCTCTTCTACCCGATCTCTGGCCCGTCTTTATCTTTTCTTTGATTCTTTTTTTTTTACCCTCTTCAATATATCCCACCGCGCAATTCTCGAAGTAAAGATCTTCAGCATTTCTTCATTACTTATGGTTCGGCCGCAAAGTTACCGCCGACAGAAAGTAAGGAGTTCGTCAAGAGAGCCGACAGAGGAAAGAGATACACGTGACGAAAGACGGGCATTCAATCTCTTTTACCGAAATGAAAATCCGCTGTATGCGTTTAACCAATGTAGAGACTAAAAGTTTTTTTTGGCTAATTATGTAAAACAAGTACTTGAATTAAGTTTTATTTAATTATTGAAATATTTACATGCGTAATTAATGGAAGAGAAAGTGGAAAATTTTTGACGAGGAAAAATCGACTTTTAATTTTTTGCGAGATCCGTGATTGAGAGTAAACTGCATAATGCAGTGTCAGGTATACCCCGTATGTAACAAATGCACATACGGATTAAGTCTTTGAGAGTGATATATCATTAGAGACTGTTTGCGAGAACGTTGCAATATTAACGAACATACATCGTAGGCGAATGTAACTACGAGTGTAACGGCAAAGCCGCAGTTGGCACAGTAAACAACCGACGTAACGCCGTATTTATTTACTGTATTACTTACATTGCATTGCGTACTCCCGCCTTCTCGTTATTCCTGTTACTCCACCATATGCTGTGGCTTGCTCATTAATAGTACCACAGAGTTACTTTTGCACATAGATCTCAAATTTCGCGCGTAAACTTGGCTCCAAGTGTGTGTTAACTTTTGAATAATATATGAATATTCTCTCGTAAATAACGACAAATATTATTATGTGATAGGAGAAATGCAAGTATTATAATTTTACAAAAATTCTTAAACTAGTAGTGTCGTATTCACGTTATAGATAATAATTTTATTCTCAACGAAGTGTGTAAAGTTATATAAGATCTATATACATGATAAAAAACAATTTGGAAAATGAGGCACATTTAACATCAATTTTTGCAATTAAAATAAGAAAGAAGATAGCTTTTTTACACTTTTATCATCATCTTTGGTTAGTGACAAAGGAAATTGTAGAAAGAAACATGAACAGAAGCATAATTGTGATTTGATTAACGGTTTTATCGATGAAATAATACTCCGTTGCAACTTTTACTTTGTCTGCCGCAATTTTAATAACAGCATAAACGACGAGTTATTTCCAACGCGCGGCATATTATAAACAACAGGCAGTTCCTATCTGTGCTACGACGAATCTCTATATATAAATATATTCAAGAACTTGCAAAGAGCGAAATATCGTTGCAGTTTTGTGTCTCCGCCGAGGCTCTGAGGGAGGATATTATCTAAAGCCAGTCTGCAACCGTCTATCGAGCCGTACGTCTCGCTCGGTGGTGCTCCATCGAATCTCACGGATCTCCAGACGTCGCGGGGGTAGGACGGGAGGGTAAGGTCGGATGGGGGTGATCGGTGCGGAGTAAGTAGAGGAAAGAAGTCTGGATCCAAAGGAATATTTATCGAGTGGATATTGAAATTGATGGTCGCTACCTCAGACATGCTAATCCGACGAGCGAACGGATTTCTGATAACGCCCGGCGACGGGCAAGAAATAACAGAAGGGTAATTCAAATCGAAGACGCGCCGCCGGCGAGATTACTTATGAGGTTTACTTATGAGGCACCGTGGAAAAACGCCGTTCCGCGTTCCCTCCCCCACCGTCTTTCCCTTGCGTAATCTCTGAGGGAAAGACATTCTGCCGAAATCAGGAATCCGCCGCGAGCGAACGAGTTGTCAAGACGAACGCAAGATGCGCGGCGAGAGTTTGTCAAAAGGATATAGAATACGAATTTGAGTCGTAGACACAATTGGGATCCGCGATAAAACGCAATGATATTCTGATTCTTTCGAACAACGCGCACATATATTGCACGACAATTATTTGCAATGACATAATATGAAATTTTCATCCTCGAACCACATTTGATAGTATATATATCTATTAATTACGTATTGATTTACTAATAGAAATGGAGTCCAGAGATTGCCTCCTGGTGATAGCGATAATGCGATTTCCAGTAGGCTTGAGGTGCAACGGGATTACCTCGTTAAAAAAACATAAAGGTCGCAGGCAGGTTGCGCGTAAGTGCTCAGAATAGTTTTATCGGGGTAGCGGAGAAACGCGGCACGGGTCCGGTTTCTCTCTTCACAAAAGAATAATATTTGTGCGGTCATTACATTTACCGGAATAGAGAAGGGTGCCTCCGTGATAACTGGTAACCACCCGGTTAACGCGGTCGATGCGAAGATGGTGGGCAACGAGAGGCAGCAAAAAGGTTATAAAAATTCAATTAACTTCGCAATTTTAATTAATTCCGTATTTATATGACGCGATAAACAGAAACTGCCCCCCGCGCGACAGTTTCGTTTAATCCCCGCTATTGTGCGACGGTACCGGCCGCACTGCGCAAACCCGATTTTCACGCGGCACGCTCCATTCTTCCCTTTCCGCTTCCGTCGCTGATTCCAATTGCCGTTTGCTCGTTTGCAAGCAAAAAACGAGATATAAGGACACTGAGAAAAGGCCGCCATCTTTCACGACCGTTTGTGATTCTAGTTTCTGTCTTATTTAAGAAAATTCATGTGCTATCGTCGAGAAAATTGGAAGTAGTCACTAAAATTATATGCAGCACATGCAAACAGCGATTGAGAACTCCAGTGTCCAATACGAAAATTGCATAATCGTATTAATAGTATGAGAGGATCTTCTAACAAAGTTACGCGTCAGTATAATAATGCCCAGCAGAGATCAGGTTTCAAATATTTAAAAGATTCAAACGCGAAAGAGGCGTGAGACAAAGACGAGAGATCTTGTTAGCCCGTGTTTTTACAAAATGTGGAATTCCATCGTCACTTGAAAGTTTCGTCGACCGTAAGTATCGCGCGCGCGGGTACGGATTTAAATTCGGATACCGCAAAATTTTAGAACGCGCAGTGGGGCTCGGGGGATGGCCGGGGTTCGGGTCGCTCTCGTCGGTGCGAGCGGAGTTACGCGGCTGGTTGCAGGATTGGCTGGTTAATTTCACACTCCCATGATTATATAGGCGAGATGGAGAACATTTATATTCGCGCGCGCGGAGAGCCGAGGGTGTCTGATTGGGTCCGATATTCAGGGAATAAAAAAGTTCCGAGCGCACCATGGAGCAACGCTGCGCACTGCCTCGTCGTTCGCCTCTTCTCACACTCTCGCTTTTTCTCTCTTCATCATTTCTCTTCCAGGCGGCTGGTTGTCCCTGTTCCCCGCGTCGCGTCGTTCGCCCCTGAACTCCCTCGCGAAAGCGTATGGATATCCAGGAACGTATAGACGTAATGCCGCTGTTCGCCGAATCGAAATGTTCGATCATACGCGAGATTGGCTCATTCTTTACCTTCTTGCGGCGTTCTATTTTTCGTAGGGCCAATGAGAATAGGTGTGTACGAGTGGTACTTTGATCGTCGGAAAAAAATGGATCAAATCGTCGGGAGAAATCTTGCGAAAGTTAATTTGCGATCTTTCGAAAGTTTCCGAGCAGATAGTCCAAGTGGATGATTGTTGCCATTTAACTTCTATGGAGAGGATTGACTTTTGGATAGAAATATATGGTAAGTATAAAGTTGACAGGCGTTGATGCATAAGTATAAAGTTGACAGACGTTTATCTGCGATTTCTATTCCATTCATCATCATTTTCTTAATTTTTACAACCAAATAAAATTTAGAAAAACGTTAAAGTTAAATCAAAAGCCATGATAACGCTTTATCGGAAATTTAGTCTCTTACATATGAGTGTTTCATTGTTTTAATGAAAGCAATAAAATAGTAACTATGTTGTAAATAGTAACTATGTTGTAATATACATCTGATATATATAGAGTTAACTTGGCACAAGTTTCGCGATCGGCAACCGATTAGGAGGAGAAGCAAGTTTTCCGTATCGGTCCAATTACTGGTGAAATTACAGTCGAGGCCGAATCTGCCAACTAAGAACACTTCGCCGCGTATATAACACGAGTCATATATCTAATCTAGATTATTAATTAAATCTGGCGTATAAAGCTGTTTCAGCTTGCAAACTCCGAAATATATTACCCCGAATCACTAAATTAATGTAGCCGCGAGTCGATTGCGGGGAGATGTTTCGCTCGGGAAAATGATATGTTGCAGCGTCGGGAAATAAAATAAAACATAAACGAAAGGTCTAATCATCTCGCTGTAAAGATGCTGGTAAACAAAATTATTGTTACAACAAGCTAAAAAAATCCGTTGCATCTTTTTACAACATCTCGATAAGAGATTCATTAGCAATAAGAATTTTATTTTTTCATCATGGTGTATCTGCGTAAAACTATTTCGCGTAAATACATCGACACGCTCTCTTTATCGTCACGTATATCGCACGTTGCGATGTCTGCAATTACCGGTAGAATACTGTCGCATTGAGAAGCTATTGCGATACGACCGGCTCGCTGTCGCGCGAACATGATTGCGCCTTTAATAAAATCTGTACACGTCGGGCATCCGCGTAACAGCGCAGATTTTGCGTCGACTTTGAAAAGGACATGACGAGAGGCTTTATGTGGCGGATGATGTTGCAGTATGATGATAGATGTTGGTCCCCCCCGCTTCCCACCTCCTCACTACACGGCAATTCACGATACGCGAGAGACGATAGATACGCGTGTAGGCTCTGTGCTAGCTATTGGTCTTTTATAAAGGTATCAATTCATCGTACGATTGACACCAGCCGTTGCCTGCTGCCGTCACTCGAAGTTGGAATATTTATTCACAGATCGTGAATGAATACCTTCGCATACGCAAAACAGAACTTGCGGCGTCGTATAAATAACGAAAGAGGCACTTCCTTGTATTTACTTAGTTAGATTTTTAGTGTTCGATAATTTTACATTATTATAAAACGATATTCCTTATCAAGAATATTTTTAGTTAATAAAAGATTGAAAAGATCTTTTACAGATATGTGTACCTATCTACATATGCATTTAAATTAAGCCTTAAAAAATTCGAATTATCTAAATAATTCAAATACCTGGATTTGAGTAATCGGATAATAATTACTTTGTATAATTCGAGTGTTATATTATCCGGATGTTTATAATCCTGATTCAAATATACGTCATAAATATTTAAATGCGAGATATAGCTCTATAGAATTTATACCTAATAAGTATTTTTGTTTCAAGCTAAATTAAAAAGATGCTAATAATTACTTTTATAATTCGAACAAGTGTTCAATGGACTATCGCGGAAAAAATCGTGCAGTTGATCAAGAAGCAGCGGATATCGATGGTACGAGCTGCAGCGTGGGCTCACCTGTAATTTAAACGGAAGTAAAATGTACCATTGCATTGCATTTATTTCGTTACGGAGGACTGAAGATCGACCAGGAAATTCCCGGAAATGGAAATAATCGATTTAACTTTTTTTTTTCTTAACCTCTTGTCATTTAGCGGTTCCATCATCCGAGATATAGCGGCGAGCGCGCTACCCGCGCATTACTCACAAGGCTACGTACATCTCGCTTCGTCTGCCCCTTTATCTTCGACAAAGCGGACGGTTGACGGACAGAGGGTGGCTATTACAATTAGTGGACATTATGATAGGATGGGTAGCGTGCTGTGCCGAACCAACACCGATGAACTGACCGATCAACCGGCTGGTACAGTCTATCATTGTCGACCGGCGTGTGCGGCTTTAGCGAACCGTTCCGTTACCCCCCATCCTCTACCCCGACCAGTTCCACCGACGCCACCACCTACCACCCCTCGGTTGCCCAACCCTTCCCCTCTCTCCGGCCTTGCGACCCCTTCGTAATTACAAGCATTCATTTCACACTAAAAGCGGCCAACGTAGCCCGACCGTTCGAAACGAGTCCCGCGCGAGTCGCATTTTTGCTACAGATTACCACCCATTCGCTCTCACCTTTCTCTCATCCCCAACCACTGTTCGTTTTACAATGGTCCACTGAATCTCTTTTCCAAATTTTCGTGATTACAGGGTATCGCGATTCGGTCGCGAGCGAGGATACATCAGCGCGAATGTCTAAAGCCAAAGAAAGAGTTTTATCAAATGCTTAAAAAAAAAAAAAAAAAATAGAATGCACATCAAGATGGTGCTGTGAAAATTTGCGTTTCACTATTTTGAAATTTTGATATAGGTAGCTATTTCATAAATAAAAACAATACAATAATTTCCAGTTTTGTTGCGTACCTCCTATTTTTTTTAACTACTCATGCATGATTATAATATGCAATTGTCTTCATAAATGCCATTTCAAACATTTTTAAGATAATAATATCTTTGTCAAAAATATTTGAAGTATTGCTATAATCTATAATAAGCTGCTATAACGTTAATCGCTACAACTTTTTAACACTGCTTTCATTATATAACAGTAGCACTTAAAATGCTGTTGGAGATCACGTAATTATATCGCTACATATTATGCGGCTATAAGTTGTAAAACGGTTATCATGGGCATTACTTATTGTAAGTATTAACATTGTAAGATAGAAAATATGATTAATAAATATTTCTAGCAATCTTGTTATGATATTCGGCACGCTTCTCGCACGTGCGAAAAGGGAGGGTTGAGGGTCACTTCGACCAACTCCGATTAACT
This sequence comes from Leptothorax acervorum, assembly GCA_035220615.1. Taxonomy (NCBI): domain Eukaryota; kingdom Metazoa; phylum Arthropoda; class Insecta; order Hymenoptera; family Formicidae; genus Leptothorax; species Leptothorax acervorum. The sequence goes on from JASTWQ010000084.1 coordinate 507,210, forward strand.
TTAATCGACGATTAACTTGATCAGCAATTTCGTCAACAGCAAGACTTTTAACTGTATAATGTATATGTCGTTCTTTTTTATTTCTTTTAACCTATCTCTTCGTGATTTACCACTTCGTGAATAAAAGCTGCTTTTAATATAACAAATCTTTAAATTTTTTATTTTCATCGATTAAAGTTAATCGGAGTTGGTCGAAGTAACCCTGAGGACCGTGGTTGAGATGTTTGTTTTGAAATCGAATTGCATAAGTCCGGCCTCGAGTCGATTCTGAGAAGTCGGAGTCGCCTCCCGGCCGGACTACCACCTAACTTCGCGCTGCGTACGGGCATAGTCGCACGGGTCGCGCGCGAGGACCTCGCACAATGTCCTTTCGAGTTTTTATTATCAATTACGCGAAATACGTCGCGACGTGCAATGAGCTTCGAGAGAATCGGGAGTGCCGGGCGAATTGACGGATAGAGTATCGCGTGCCTCGCGTTATTTACACGCTCGAAGTGCATCGCGAATAAAGTGCCGAGTGGCGGCTAATTAACGCGCGCGGTAATTATTTTTCAGATCCGATAGTGTGAGTGATACCCGTCCGCCGCGGGACCAAGACCAAGGAGCAGACCAGAGCATACCGACAGGATGACATCGGCTGGTGAGTGTGTTTTTACGCCTTATCATTTTATGCCGTACTTAGTAGGTGGTTGGGAAAACGCGGATAGCGCGACGCGTGATGTGCAGAATCGTATAAGATTTATAAAAGTTTTTAATAGTTTTAAATCGTACCAATTTTATTGTTATAATTTGGTTTCAAGAACTAAATTTAATTAAAAATTTTGTAACCAATTACGATTTAAGCTCTTAGATTAGCTGGAGTTTAATAAAAGCTCCTCTTTAATATTTGTGCTACATATTTTCACCTTATAAGTAATGCTGGGTTAAGTTTCGTGGAAAACGAAGGTTGAAGTCAGGTGAACTTTACTAGAGACATCCAACATTTTATATTACGAATTACGGGATGCACATGAAAGTTGAGTAAGCGTCACCTCGCGCCCGTGGAGTGTAAGGGAAACTCCCCGTGAAAACCGCTTCTGCATCGGGGAGCATCATAAGACGCGCAAGACTAGCGATGCCTATAATTCAGGCGATCTATCACCGCCGAGGTCACCCTCGCATAGAAGACGGGGTCGACAGAGGGGTCTTCATGCAAACTACCCTGCCGCCGTTCCGATGATATATCCATCGGCACCTGTTAGACGACAGCGTCTGAGCGTACCCCGACGTCATTCCCCCGTGGTAGTCTCGCGTGGATGCGCGACTTAAGCCTCCTTACCATGAATTATCGAGTACCACTTGCTGGAAAGTTGAGGCCACGCTCGCGATTGTCGGCGTTGATGCTCTACGGAGTAACAGGCTGCATCAGATTTTCCAAGCGAGGGCTATAAATTTCATAGAACACATTGTTGCATTGAAAATTGTTGCCCTCTTCTTATTGGTCTTTTAGTCTCAATTCTTTGGGTTCATACAAGAGTACGGCGACGCCATCAAATACGTTTAACTTACGTCTGAAATCGAATTAGAATTTCGTAACGAGAATATCACGTTAAGATATAAACACATAGATCAGTTTATAACCCGCGAACGATGAAAAGTCGCTGCGCCGACTTGCGGTGGGGAGAATTGTATTCTTGAAAATATATTCATTCTCCGGCAAGAGGGTGATTTCATTACAAATTCGGCGTCTACTTCCGCCGGGAAACTTACGCGGATCGCCGTGTTCGCGTGAGATGGCTGGAATATTTCTCATTCAACTAGAAAACGATAAATTTCTCGAACGTAAGGGTGGCACGATGCATTAGCGAACGCTTGAAGGATCGTGCGAGGGTGGTTATTTACGAACTCGCCTTTGAAGCGGAAGGCACTATATCGTTGTCGTCTCGCTGCTGCAATTGGGTTAAGCCTAAAAACTCACCCCTTAACTCGACTGCTCGCGCTCGACGGTCAGGTTCAGCCTTCCCTGTATTTCACGTGTATCGTGCATTGCATTTTCCTTTCGACGATGCATCACGTCTGGTTACGCTTCCGTTTTAACGATGCACGAGCTACGACCCTTGTTTCCGCAAGAAGTTAATTTGTTATCCTCATTTGTGATTAGTTTGCGAGCTCTTTCGCGACAAATAACACTTGCTTTGTGTTTGCTTGTGTTTTTCTTTTTAATATTTTTCAATGTCACACTATATTATCCGCGTCATTAACAAAAGTGTGTAACATAAATAACAAGATACTTTTTTTTAAGTCGTATATACATATTCTATGACATATTCTTTCATGCCGTTGTGATGGACGTTTCAGTGAGCGTAAATGATTGAATGCAGTAACATTGTTGTAGCCACTTGTACAATATCAGATACGATACTAGGCGGACAGAAGAAATTTGATCGATTACGACGTGGAAATGAGTATCTGTTCAGATGTCACTCTCAAGAGTAGTCACAGGTCATTAACCACCCTCTTAATGGATTTCTTAATAGAGAAGTCAGAGATCCGCGAACTCTGCAGCGGATGCGTACTAATACATCTATGAAACGAAATAGATCTCCAACATGTTATTTTAATATAAAAAATAATTCTATTTAAATATGTAATACTGTTTTTAAAACCCTCCTTGTATATTATACAAAAGATGCTTTATAATTGATAGATGAACGTATCAAACTTCTCAATCTTTTTGTATTTATATAAAAAGATTGAAAAGTCTGGTATATTCATCTTGACGATAATATATTAACGATAAATGATTTCTGATAATCTATACGTAAATTATATGCACTTTGCAACTGCCAATAAATAACGGCGCTTTTGTTTCACGAAAATTGAGCTTCTCCATTTCAGGCAAGCAGACGTCTCAACCGCAGAAACAATACATTGAATTTTAGCGCGCGAGAACGTATAGGTACGACCAACACCGCACAGTCATCGGGATTCGGTTAACGTATGAGAATTCGTTCTTGAATAATTAACGATAGTGCCCACGCGGATAAAAGTATTCCATTATGCGACTTGTCCGCCCTTCCACGCTACGTCTCTTCGATGGTAATGGCAGTTTCTCGTTGCTGGTTATTTTCAATGCATCGGCTTGGATTTCGCGATGCCGGCAATCTCTGTGCGGTTTTCTATACTAAATTTATATTAAATTAATGCTTAGTGACCGCAGCTCGCATCTCGTCTATTTCGTCAAATTTCTTTACGCAGCCGAATAAAAAGAAGTGTTGTAATTCTATATTTTTTTGCAATTTTATGTTTTGTTTGCTTGGTATAAACGGATTGATGCATCTAAATATTTGAAATCTATAATAATTTTTAGATTCTGATAGTATCTCAGTCGTCTATTTAATATAAACAATAATATCCGTTGTTCTTGGATTTCATGGTAAAGTTAAATTAGCGAGAAGAAAAGCATGTTTTAGATACCATTTGTCATCGTTTATGGTTTCGAGTAATGTCAAATCGGAATCGACTTTTGCCGCGACGAGGGGTCGGATCGCACGTTTGTAAGCGTTGTGAGTGCGAATACGATCGATAACGCGGCCGCCAAAAGTTTCTGTAAACGTGGAAAATGGTCGGGCCAGCCAGTGGAGCCACCGTATCCCCCGTGAGATTTCATTTAAATGCAGATGACCCCGCGTAAGTGGCGCGGCGTCACTCGACTTTAATATCGATGGATATCATTAGTTCACCCACGCCGCTGCCGCTGCCGCCGCCGTTCTTCCTTCCTTCCTTCCTTCCTTCCTGCAATGGATCTGCGTTATCTCGTTCTCGAGTTGACTTTATATACGCAGCAATATTGCGGACACGTCTATGACCCGTTTCGAGGAAACTGCTACGAGAATCTATGCTACTTCCCGGACGGAAGAATCGGGCGGGCATTACTTTCATCGCGTGCACCGCGGCTACGTCGCAAGTAGCAAGGATCTATGACTACTAACAATAAGTAACGCCGTGGGAAATGTATAGCCGTTAAGAAGACACCTGATAAGTACGACCGCGCCATATTATTTTTATAATGATAGTGTCGGTTTTACTGCTCTATCAATGAACTTTTAAAATTGAAGTCTTAACGTCACTACAGTTAATTTAAGAGGATAATTTTGGTTATATGTAAAAAAAATTATTTGAAATTTGTGCGGATTTATCTCGTGGGAAAAAAATCTTTAAGCTCGAAAAGAAAGCTAACTCATTTAACGTATATACGCCTTACGAATTTTATTAATAATTACAGCATTAAATCGTAATCGCGATAAGAATTTATTCCATCATTCCTTTAATCGATCGTTAGCTTTATAGACCTGAGATGTCGATCGTTGAATTCCCTTAAACGCACTAAATCGCGAGCGGCAATGTCAGGGCCACAATGACGAAACGTAAACGCGTCTTTTAACGCCTCTCAAAGAGACACAATGGCCGTCGTTGCCGGTCGATTGACCGCACTCAGCGAGGACCGGAACGTTTTACCGACTGTCGCCATCGAGGTGACGACGGCAGCGTCGTCAACGGACAGGCGAGGGACAGGCCGAGGGGGTGACGGCGGGGTTATATGCCGGTTAAGGGGATGCTTTCGAGTCCTCAGCCTCTCCGGTGCTCTCGTAGAAAGACACAATAGTTTTAGCTTTGACAATCGGTTGATTGGGAAGAATTACGAGACGATTGTTCGGCACGGTGCCTCCGCTGAGTGAAGTGGATGTGCCTGGAAGCGGAAGAGAGCGCAAACCGGGCCGTAGGAGGGTGCTAACGAGAGCCGGGAACGTCCTGTTCTCTATCCGGCCGGTTCGAGTCAGTCGCCAGCTCAGCGTTACTCGCAGTCCTGAACTAACGTCATTTAATACGACGAGCTCTTCTGCAAATCCATAACTCGCTGCTTCATTTTCTCGTGCTGCTGCGGATAATGCTGCGCGCGACTCGAACCGCGACTTACGTGCCCGTGGCAATGATCTTTGAATACCCTACGCACGGGATAACATTACGAACAAAGCCGGGAAATAAGAATAAAATCCGAGCGAAGATGTTTCGTTGCTTAGCAGAAATATATGTAGCTATAGGTACTCTGACACACATCGCATAAATAAAAAATATTTTAATTTTTATATAATAATATAAAACTCGTAAAAACGTACATTGCTAATTTTCTCACTAAACGCGAAATATAAAGTATTCGTCCACGTTGGACAAATTTTGGCATGAAAGTTGCCGAGAGAAATGAAAGAAGAAAAAGTTGATCTCCGACGCGTCACCGACGTACCGAAGGCCGGTGAGATTGTCTTTTCTTTTCGCTGGGAAAACACATACCGGTATCTCGCTTTTATTACGTGACGTGCCTCGCGAAATTGTCGTTGTTTCGGGCGAGATGTATCACCGGAAGGCGACGGATTTTGTGTTTGTCGTTCCTTGCAAAGCTAAGACTAAGAACAGCCCGGTTAGCATTAGGGATCTCCATAACTTAACACGGCCGGACAATACGGACAATCAGGCTCCTTTACGCTACGCTGGACACCGGGTCCAACTGGTTGGCCCCGGGATCCGATTCGATGGGATGAGGTGCGGTCAAGACGTGATCCGCAGCCGAAAGAGGCTGCGACAGTCTCCAAGCCGTCTTTCGCCGAGCGTTACGGAAGCCTAGATTAGTCACGGTAGGTGAGGGCAAAGGTGAGGAGGGGATGTGGTGGGATTCGAACTAAATCACGAGATCGAATCGTTCGACGGACGGCGGGTGTCGTTGACCCGGGAGGTCAAAAATCTCGGAGTTTAGCAAACCGGATTGGAGTTGGTCGAGTGTGGTCGAATTCTAAGCACGCTCCGTCACCTGAAGTGAATTGCACTTACTTACTTGGTGCTTCGTTACGGTGATCCAAGTAAACTGCGACCGCATGAAACATATACGTTTACTACGCGTTAAACGAAGTTGCACAGTTTTAATTGCAAATGAGGGCAGTATCTGAGAACTCTGCCTGCCTCTTACGAGAATAACCAAACAGCCGTAGAAAAGTATTTTTTTTTTTTTTTTTACGAAAAACATAAGAGGCATAAAAGATATTTCCACTTTAAAGTTAATTTTAATAAACGGCAGTACGAAAAAGGATCGAAATAAGTATTTTCTATGGAAACAAGTAATAGATAAATAGTTATTTTCTCAAAGAGAAAGTCCGCGACAATGGATTACATTTCACTAAAACATGTAAAAAAAAGAAAGAAAGAAGAAATGAATAGCGTGGCCTCGGCGACTTTGTTCGCGGCGACGTTATTGTTAACCCTTTCCGAGAGGAACGCGCGCCTTGAATGCTTAAAAGAGCGATGTGACGTATAAACGTTAATTATCGCGCCGTACACGCGACGCAAGGGACGAGCAATAATTATTTTCGCAGGGCGCCGCGATTAATTCAGGTGGTTGCGGCGAGGGCGAGGGGTTGACCGTGGGCAAGCTTAGCACGCCGCACATCCCCTCCCTCCCCTCCACGTACATAAAAGCGAAACGCGGCCTCGAGCACTCAGCTTAAATATTACGTAGCACCTAGCTCGCGGTATGTACCTCACTTATGCTACCTAAATTAATATCTGTTCGTGTCGCCAGATGACTACGTCGACTTCTTGAATATGCTTTCAACACCCCCGGCATTAAATTATGTTGTACGCCAGGCGAATGATCATAGCATATAATGGCTCGAGAACAGATATTCGATTGTGGTAAAACCCCTGGGAAACGACAAAGGGATAAATCGCTGCGCGAATGTCTGTGTATAGCGGACTTTCTTTGACTATAATCATTTATTACTTGTTTCTATAAAAAGATACTTATCTTAACTATATTTTCTTACTTCAGCTTCTTTTATACTTCTTTTTTTCCCTCCTTTCACACAGCTTTTTATTAAAATTAACTTAGAGCGAGAGTATTCTTTTTGTTTCTTTGAAAAAAATGCTTTTCTACGACTGTTCGATTATTCTTGCGAGATGCAAAGTTCTTAGACTGCTTTCATTTGCAATCGTAAGTAGTGTTTAATGTAGATGTTGCGATTTTATCGCAGGCAAATAATTATTCTACACTTATCTATGTAGATGTGGTCTTATATGCGTTCACCTACAAATATCTATATGAAAATACTCATTTATTCACAATTATTCTATTGTTATATATCTATACGTAATTAATTATATTATATTCAATACTTATTTACAAACGTGTCGACAACTTGCAGTCGTAAAAATAAGCAAGCTCAACATTGCCTCACGCGCTCGCTTTTTCTATTCACCAATACGCTCCGGCTTTAACGAAATGGTATTTAACGAACGCGCCCATAGATTCGGGCCATAGTTACCCGAAGTTTTTCGCATTTCCTTATAGTTTACCCGTAATCGAGGACACGCTAATTTTATCGTGCTTACCTCCATAGACTCTACAGTTTGCATACAAAAAGCCTCGGTGCACGCGCGAGACGCGATCGCCCACAGGCTAGGCGAGCAGGCTGCATAATTTTATTTATCGCAACTGAATATTCATACGGGCGGATAGGATTTTTCCTTCGCATCTGTGCGGCGCGCGGAAAGAAAAACTTTGTAGAGCGTGCACCACCGGACACCGGTGAATGTTTCTCGCGCGGCGATATATGTAATCGCGCGGCCGCCGCGTGCGCTAATCGCAGAAACCAGACCGCGGAATTAAATCGTCCGGCTTCATTCGTGACGAATTTTGTGATGCCGGATAAGCCCGGGGGAGAAATGCTATCCCATTTCCACCCGAGGCCAACGTACAGCGCGACTGTGCCGCTGCGACGATAATTAATGAGCCGTCTCATATATCTGCGATCTGATAAGCGCGAAAAAAAAGGATCATTTTCACGCGCCCTTAATTAGGTAGTGAGCGCAATCGCAGGAGTTCGTACAGCAGTCAGCAGTTTGCGAAGCGTGTAGTAATTCGTGGATACGGTGTACTTCGAAAACGAAAACTTCCAGATGGTTTAGGAGAGAATTAAAACTCGAATAAAGCTACGTTTAGATTTCATTTAAACGTCCTATATATCTCGCTCCCGTTCTAAAGTAATTCACTCGACTCTCGAAAGCTGCTTAGTTATAGAAGTATTTTGTCGGTTCGCGAAAAACGCGAGGGAAATTTCTCCTACGTTCACTGGAAAGTTCTCACGAAAGTTTCCGACGAGAATGGTTGCGATCACGTCTGGCATTTACCATGTTTCGTCTCGCTGATGAGAAACGACGAACGCGCTCGCATTTTGGGCCTATAATCGGTTTCGATAATTAGATCGACCAATCAGTCCGTTCAGCCGTCAAATAGTTTCGCGCTCGTGTCAACGAACTTAAGCCTGATTATCGCGGACGTTGCTGTATTACTGTCTATAAAATTTGGCGTTGAAGTTCATTAAATCGGTTCTGTTTCGTTCATTTCAACCAATATTCCAACCAACATTTTCGCCATTGACTGCTGATTGAGACCAAACTTTAAATAAGTAATTATTATCGATCAAGATTATGTACGTAACGTTACGGTTATAACGTATATCTACAATTTCGATCAGTGATGTTTTTGCAAACTTTAAATTTGCCACGTCGTATAGATAAGATAGCAATTAAACAGAAATATCAAATGTTTTATAAAACATACGAATAAGAATTGCACACATAATAAATGAATAAATATTGTTCGAAGCAAACTATTTTCTTTTTAATAAAAGAAATAGCGCATTTACATTAACATATGTTTTTGAATTATTGCAATAATTGTTATTGATGTGCTATTTCATTATTACTATTATAATTGTGAAACAGTAAATGTAATATATTCGAATTCGAGCTTAAAATGCGAATGTGCTTGCGATAAAAATTTCATTTCAAAATATGATAGTACAATCGCGAGAATAGAAAGGTTCATAAATCTGGTGTCAATTTCCCTTTAGAGAATTAAGCTCGCTTCGCGCCAAGAGCCATCAGTCGCCAGACGTGACCGAGCCTATTTCATGGACGGTTTGTCCGTCTCATTTATTGCTACCAGATCGAATTATTTATGAGACGCAGAAGGCGTCACGGGCGTGCGTCAGCTGGTATATTAACACGTACCCCATCGAAACTCGCGCGCTGGACGATCGACTTTTAATCCCCGCGGATCGGACGCTGCGCTTCGGTGCAACATTGTATCCTCATACCTTCGAGCGCTCATTCCATACGATTAAACACATGCAGTCTCGGGAGAGTTTAAAGTTTTCAGGGGGATGCTCTGGCCAGGGGGTCACGGGTACCGCTCAAATTGACGGGGTTAGAACGAACAATAGTCTAAGACTCACGCTTCGACGAGCACTAATATAAATGCAAATCGACTGCTATGTACTTCTGAATGTCTCGTAAAACAAACTTGGCGCACAGGTCAGTGCATGCTGAATGCGAAAGGCTGAAACGATCGAACTCATCGAAAAGCTTTCGTGGCAATCTGAGAGTAGCAAAGCAAAGCTTTAAACGTCTCGTTCACAGCCTCTCTTATTTTCATGTTATTTGCAAATATACATGTTAAGGATCGTTTTGTTCTCCTACTATATTAGCATATAAAAATAATAATTATTACACAGTTATATATAAGAATATAAGGATGTAATAACGCAGAATATATATTGTTGGAACAAATACGACATATTCGAGAGAAAGAGCTATTATCAGACAAATATCTATGATTTACGAGGGTCGATGTTGAGACCACCTCGAAAAGTGAGAGTGAGAGTGAGACGCGAAAGTCTAAGAGGGTCGCTCGTAGATCACACACGCGAGAAGAGTGTGAAAAAGAAAACTAAGAAGGCAGGGGTTAGATAAAGTGCACGCTACAAGGGGAAAGAAGAAAATGAGAGTAGACGAACACGCGCAGGTTGAGAAAGAACGTCAGTTGTTGGAATTGTCTCTCGCAATAAGAAGCTTGTCGGGCTAAAAAGAAAAGTTTGTCGGTTAGGGATGAAATTGTATGAAGCGTCTATAGAAAAATTTTTCCCTAGCGTTTGTCTTCCCCTCCGTTTCTCTCTGTTGCTATTTCCATTTCTCTCACCGTCGGTATACCTTAGTTTGTATAAACAAGCGGATTTCGAGCTTAAACGAGATACGTCAAACGGAGAAGGGTTTTCATCTTGAAGGGTCCAAAGGAAAGGTAACGGTACGACACCAGACGCACTCTTGTAAGATGTATAGAGCGGAAAAAGCGTGAGGGTCTTGCCGGCATTTCCGCGTGTGCGAGATTCGGCAAACAATGGTCGCCCGAACTTTATTTCTGCAAATTGGTCGTCGTCTGGGAATTTACGTCGAATATATCGTGTCTGAGACAAACGTTTATCTATTCACCTTTCATTGTTCAATTTCGAATATATCATTGAAATTTGTATTCGACATTATTTTTTTTAGATGTGTAGCTATATTAAACAAAAGTGAGTGCTTAAAAATAAACTTATTAAAAATTTTATTTTATTTAGAAAAAAATAAAACACGTTATGTATAACGAGTGAATTTGCTACTAAAAAGTGCACATTTGTTCCACCCGGGAAGAAGTAATAACTAATTTTGTACTACAAGCTGGAGTTTTTCAACTGACATAAAGATCATTTTGGTGACAACGCGGAGTTACGGGCACTTCCCATTTCCACGACATTACATTGCACGACCGATGTCCATGTACCTTCATTACAAGCCACAGTGCTTCCTGATGCTCGCATTATCCTAAGCAGGCAGTCGTTAACTTCCCGGGAGGAGCATTCGGTATATGGAACTCATTGTTTAAGGGGTAGGATGATGCGACCAGAGAATGCGACCACGGGCCAACAATATAAGCAAACGTATGCTCCAGAGGACCGACTGGGTCTTCGCGGTGAGATAGTAAACAGTATAACGTCTTCTCAGTTTCCACTTGGCAACACCCTCGATTTGCGAGCCGGGGCCCTCAAGGGCGCGGCGCCTGGTGCCGTTGTCTTTGCGGTGGACCAAATCCCGTAAACCCTATAAATAATGGTGCGACGGTACCCGCTCACGTGCCAGCTGTGGCATTACGTTTCGGTTTCGCTCTTCCACCTTCGTTTTTGGCACATTGTTTTGTCATTCGATCGCGCCGTATCTGCGTGAATTATAATCGTAACATATGCGCGTACGTACTGCTACGAGAAAATTTGATAAACCCCGGGAATCTATTGGATATACAAATACATATACAGACATATCTTGGGAATATATTGTTAATACATTAAGCTATATAAATGATTGTTCAAAGTTCGCGTTTGAGGATATGAGGTCATCGATGCCGAGCGCGTGACGCCGCGCAATATTAAATGCCGATAATAATCGCTTTTGCTCCTGGGAAATTTCAAAAACGGCCGCACGGTCACGTACAAAGCGGCATTTTTCGCCGCATATGGCGACGCGGTTTAGCGTTAGCGCGACATCGCGACATCTGCACCGGCGATACGTTAATGTGCCAAATTGATGGACCCCTCTCGTAATTAATAGGTGCGGCTCGTACGCGAAAAGGGAGAGGGAGAGAAGGGAGAGGTGCGAGACCCAGAGATTTGCGGCGTGGCATGAACCGATTTAAAACTAGCGACCGACGGGCGCGCGTAGGCGCCTGCTAATTGATACGAGTCCATTAATTATTACGTCATTTCCGGCGGGCCGTGTTGCGGCGCGCGCACGTGTTCGTGACAAGAGTTCACGTTTGGTTCCCACGCGATGGAGAATGTTACAGAGAGAGAGGGAGAGAGAGAGAGAGAGAGATTGAAAGCGAGAATGTGAGTGAAACCGTATTTCGGAGGGGTTGGCGAAGAATAAACGGGCGAAAAAGACGGAATCGAAGAGGGACGAACACTGGGCTGCGCAGACGAGAATAGGAAACGTCGAGGAAATCCGGCGAACGAAGAAACGAAGAAACGCATACGTTAATTGCGCGATAAGATTTATTCTCCTTCTGCCACGGGGCTGCATTTTAATTAAATCACGTCCGCCTCGCGTCTCGCGTAGGTATTTATTGCAAAACTCTTTTATATCTGCTCTATTCCCTTCGTTTCCTGCTTTCTGTAATATTCTACGCTTTTGGATTAATTCCAAACACACAGATATCATCGATTGATTTGTCACGCATCCCTACCTCTCGACTAAATTAGTATGCGAAATAAAGAATCACGTGAATGAGGCAGGCTTAAAAAGAAATATGACGTACGTAGAAGCGCGTTACGCGTTGATTAAATATTGATTCGTAACCGATACGCATTGCGCCAGCGTAAGGGGCTTACGAGGTTTCCGCCTTCATTTCATTCTCTGCATATCACCATAGGATTTTCGAATATATTCGTTCGCTTCTACCGTCCTTCCGCAGAGTAGATCGAATCAGAGTCTTGTCTGACGCAGCGACGACGACTATTCGAAATTAATTTTTTTTTCCTTCCTGCCTTCGTTCAGCCCTTCGCGTCGTCGCGACAAACGTCCTCCTATTTCCTCTTCTCGCTTTTCCTTTGTTTATCGCGTCTTCCTGTTCCTCTTCGAGAAACTCTTCTTTCGGTATCCACGTTGAGGCAGGACCAAGCAAACGGTCTTAGACGCGCCATCCCGGCCCCGGCAGATTGTAAATTTCTTTAAAAAACCAATCTCCTTCGTACTTACAGCTAATGTTTTTCGCAGAATTGCAATTTGCGCCTTGAGAGACGCTGAGGGGAAAACGATATATTTCTCTGGAGTTTTTTTATATTATGTCTCTGATAATATTAAGCAGCAATATTGCTACGTCAATTAAAATAGAAAGAGATAATCTTCAAGATTCGTAATCTTATTAAATGTAAAAGAAAGCAACAAATAACACTGCATAATAACGTGAAGGTTATCCAATCGCGGAGATCGCGGAGATCATTATTAAAAAGATTTAAATCAATAATGCAATTACATGTATACGCGACTTACAATTAGATGCAACGTATCTTTACTTTGGTCTAGGAATCATGCATGGGATAATAATGCATTTTCCAGCATGTATTCGACCGCATCGTGTATAAAGCGTTATTATTGTTGGCAGTTTATCATTGGTCCCCAGGGCTCACAAGTCGCGGCTTAAAACTGCATTATACGGTACTTCGCGGCGGTCGTAAAGCGGTCTCTCGTCTCATGAAAGCATAGAATATTAAGCAAGAAGTAAATATGCGGCACGGTTAGACGTGGGTAATAAAGTGATGACGCTATGAAAGTAAGCGGAAAATTTATTAATGCTACTTTTGTCTCAAAATTTGATGAGTCTGGTTTCGAGTTACCTCTCCCCATTGATCGACGTATTTCGATTTCTATTTACGCAACAATACATTTACGTATAGGTATGTAATGATAAAATATTTTGTTATATCTTTTTTTTTTGTTGACTGTTAGCCGAGTTTTCGGAACTTTAAGAAAAATATTATTTCTTCACTATTACTTTGTGTTATTTTCCAAATTATAACACTCAAATTTCTTCAATTATTCTTGCTTATGTATAAGTATGGATATCTTAAGAATTAAAAGAATTAACGAATAGTTATCTGATACATTTGCAAATATTAAAATTACGTCAAGATAGCGTTTGATAGAAAACTCCACATTTTTTACCGAATATATAGATTTAGTTCTCCACTTGGTTCCTCTGGATTTTCTGAACTATTTTCGATCACGCGGGACACCGAATCGAATGCAATCATGGCGCTAGTAACTGTATCAATGCTGTTATTGCCACAGAATATGATAAGCACGGTAGCTATCGGTTTGTGGGTAATGGTAATTACGCAGAGAACCCCGAGGCAATGAGAGAGATGGCAACAATACTCCGCGCTCGGGGTGATGCAGCTATTAGCTCCGAATCTGATAGCCATAATTATGCTCGTCTGAGATCTTGTTACGTCTCGACTTAACAATTGTAATTATTCCCGGCATAGTTAATGAATTCCTGTGAATAACGTTGTTTTATTTACATACTTAAAAAAATTTCATTATGTCTTCGAAAGAATTATGTAGGTAGCTATCAATATTCGGCACTATAAAACTATTAGATATTATGACTTACTTAATACTAAAATTTATGTACAAGCTTGTTGTATTGTTAGCTTAAAAAACATGAAATTTTTGTGAAAAAATTAGAAGATATCTATATCGTTACTTTGGATATATTATTTCTGTGTTCAAATAACGTATGCTTATTTTGCCCGGTGGCGCGGGCTGATTACAGAATCAAGTGCGAGTCAACTGCACGCGCGCGTTTATGTATGCATCTCCGCTGGGCGAGTTATCGGTATGCGAGGTAGAGACGATAGCGTCTATTGAGACGCGGTGTGTAAACCCAGACTACCGGCTTTTAGTTGATTAACGCACCGTCCCCCCCCCCCCCCCTCGCCCCCTAAACCATGACTCGCCGCGAATCTGGAGTACAATGAAAATAGCTTTCGCCGGAAAGACGGATTACTTGAAGATTATTGACTTTCGACTCATCCCATCTCCCTCCCCCTTCTGCGTCCCCTCGCAAGACAAGCCAGATGAAGAGAGGAAGGGATAAGACGGAGAATTTCAGATTCCTCGTTTGGACCGGATCCGCGCACCGGGGTTATACTACTCTTCCCTTGAGTAGTAAACGTCGACGCTAGGGACGGTGAAAGGGAGAGAGAGAGGGAGGACAGTTCTCTTTGTCGTGTACCCTGTCGGGCAAGTGGTATGTCCTCCTCGACACGAACCGAGACGACCTTCCCGATCTTTTGTTTTCTCAGAAACAGAATATTGCTGGGCTGGCTTAATCGCTGATAGTAAATGCATTCATGCAGATACGTACGAAATTCTGCGATACCTATATTCACTTGTAATAAAGAATTTAATTTATTATATTTTAAAAATTATTAGCAATAATTAATTCAATTTAAAAAAAATTACCATTAGACTGTGATATTTAGTGCAGAAAAGTATCAGGAAATGTTATTTTATTAAAACGCGTAGAATTGAACTATTATGAGGTTGCGAGCTGCATTCTTGCAAATAATATTGATCGCTTTATTTGATGTAAATTCTGTTTTCAATAGATAGTCAAGAAATATTCTGCGCGTACTTCGAAATTGATTTTGCTTTAGGTCCCGCCATAGATTTGATTAGTTGCATTTATAGCACTACACACAGGCTGTCCGGCTATGCGGAAGCAAACAGTCATGGCACGTGTTGGTTTAATTATGGCCTGATGGCTCGATGCATATCCTCTCGGCTCCGATACTTCCTGTGTGTGCATACGATGAGGAGCATCCTTCGTATGCCTACATAGGGCGTCAATCAACATTAACCAGATCGTACAAACGTGATATTGGCGATTACTATATGTTGTCATCGATGTCATAATGACAAGACATGCGTGACGAGCATGGCAAATCTTGAATTATAGTCACCAGAGACGAATTAATTGTATTATAAAATCACGAGCGCGCGCTATTACCATATGTAATTTTGCTTTTAATAACAATTCACAGACGCGGAAAAGAAAGCATTTTGGAAGCAGAAAATTTTAGAACAACATATAACAAAGGTCTGGAGTAGTAATAAAATTATATAAGTGCGCCAATCTCACATATATAGGTACATAAAATTCTGTTCAGCAGCAGCAAAATTTAAATTCTATACTTTTCTAAAAATATAATTTATCTTAAATAAATATAATTTATATCTTTCTTTTATTGCGAACACGCGGAAGAAATGTGGATATATCATTTTCAAAACTAGTCGTACACTGGCGAAAAAAAGGCCAACGGTTATCGAGATCATACTATTCCTCCATTGTCAATGGAGATTTCGTATTTACGAGGCATGAATTTTACAACTCGTTCACTGTAACATGATTATCCGAATTCCGGGCTCCGGCTGAGCCACCCCGACACATTCGCGGGTTCGATACGCGTATGTGTGCAGGTCGCTCTACTCGTTCTATTTCCTGGCATGCATAATGCACGTAGAGGCGAGTTTACATTGCCAATGGCGAATCGGAAAAGTTCCGCCAATATCAGACAGGAGACATTTTTCGAGCCGGAGCGTTTGTCGCCGTTTCTTGAAAAATGTGTTGACGAGAAGTATTGTACAGGTTTCCAAGAAATTGTGAAAATTCCTTGGGCGACCGGTGCGACCGAATAAATTCATTTTGGAAGATATTTCTGGATAACATTTTCAATTGTCCGCCGGATATGAAATCCGACCTATATCTGACAATGAGTTGTACTTAACGCGGTCGGAGTTAACAGCAAATTTGCAATGCCACGAAATTGATTTATTGTCGACGAATATTCGCTAACCGTTCTCTATTTGTGTGTGGTCGCTTGTTTTAATTTCACTATAAAGAACCGGCTCGCTTTAAACGATGTATGTTAACACCTGTATCTGCCTTTTTCCCGGCTAGCCGCCCAACGCTATCCCATCCCCTGCTTTGAACCTCCCTAATGCTCGCAAATACGAGAACTCCCATACCGGGATTATTGTATTCGAGCGTGCAAAGGCGGGAACGCGAGCAAAAGAAGCAAAAACGAGCGGCGGAAGAGAAGGAGGAGGTGGAGAAGGAGATGGCGGGAACGAGCGGGAAACGAATAGAAACGTATTGCCGGCAGGAAATGAATTTTTACGATATTTACTTTAAAAGTTTTTTCCACCGCGCGGTCGTTATCCACTTCCGCGCCACGAACCCTCAGCGAAGAACCAAGATCCCTCTTCGCTCCACCCCGGATGTTGGAAAGTTCTCTGGGACAAATTATTCGCAATCGATTGATCTTCTGCTGTCTAGATGAAATAATTTACATATGAACAATGATATCCAAGATTAATGTTAAACTTTCTATAGTTTCTTGCGAAATACTGACTTTTTTACGGGGGGGGGGGGGGGGGGGGTCTTCATGGATATTCTCGGGAAGGGCCGGACTCTAACCGTTAAAACCCCCCGGGTGGTGTACCTCGAGCGTTTAGGGAGACGCACCGGGAATTAGCATATGCATTAATTCCGATGCGCTCCCCGATACATTTAGACTCCTAGAAGTATATACAAATATATTTGATATTTCTTATTTCCCAAATTTTGCGAAGAGCTTACAATATTATGATACTAAATACCTATAATCTATTTCTTTCATATCAATTAAGAAATCAAATAAAACTATGCGTTATACATTCTGTAAAAGTTCTCGAACATGTCAGCGAATGATCATAAGGATAATGAATCATGCTAGAAATATTACATCACATGAAAGGGAGCTTCTTCATTTATGCAGTTAATGATCGATTAAATCTTGACCGGTATTGCCCAGTGCACGGTAACTATTGACCGTACGAATTATCCTCTACAGCGCGTATGGTCTCTGCGATGACCAGCGGAATAGTGCTGTGGAGCTCGCCGTCTAATTATCGTACGTGCCTAATTTCAAGGTACCGCGTTGAAATGTACTAACCGTAACTAATGCGGATCGGTAAACGCTATTAATCCGCAGCTTGACTTCTGCTAATCAGCGGTTCACCGCACCTCGGTGAACCGGCGTTTCATAGATTCTGTTCTACAATATGGAAGATAAGCCGGACGATTCCCAGAGGTGCAGATCAAAATATCGGAGTATATAATATATGCTTCCTATAAAAAAATAAACGGGATAAAAATAATATGTCATTTGTCTCCTGTATTTTTCATTAAAGCTTGCTCCATTGCAGCTTCTCACTTTGCCCGAATAACGCGCGCATTTAAAATTGTATTTAAAAAATGAGGCTTGAGACGCGCGTAACGATTTTCACGCATGCGAAATGAAATACGTATGAGATGACGTTTACGTATGAACGTTTCTCAAACTCTGGATATGAATAGTTGATAAATGAATAACGTTACGGAACGGTAATACCCTTCTACCGCGGCTGTATGTGACGCTGACGTGATTTTCGTTCAATCGAGCTGTCATCGAAGATTTATCAATAGCGCGCGCGCGCGCCAAACCTTATGGCAATGGCATTCCCTCGCTCTATTGATACAGTTCCGTGAATGATCTTAGATTGGCGACGGTCGATTAGCAATTACCTAAAGAGAATTATGGTTTTCTAGCTCGGTGACGAGGCTGTATCTCATATAAACGTTAATCCTATCTTAAAGTGTTATATTTTTTAAACTACTTTACAAATATAATCTTGAATCATGCGATCGTAACATAGATCAATTTCTTTATACATACAATCGTTCAATTATATTTTTTATTTGTTTTAATAAGTTACAGTTACATATTAAAAAATGCGGCATGTAGTATACTAAAAATTCTAAAAAACAAGAGATAAAACCTACTGTAATATAAAAAGAATGTAAATTTAGAAAATAATAATAATAATTTATCCTTTTCTCTTTCTCTCTCTCTCTCTCTCTCCGTTCTTGCCCAGAGACCCAATAATATGCCTCAAGTTTCCATTAATATCTTGCAAATATAAGCACGACGCGGATTTAGTCTTCGGAAGGCATACCTCTTTGATCCAGAAATTCGCTGGCTTTTGCCTCGTCACACGTAATTATGTGCGAATGCTCAAAGCATCGCCATCACGTGGCTTCTATACGCGTTCGGGGATTACGGGGGTTGAACGCAAATTCGGATAGGAATGCAGTCGACATCGCGCGATCCGACGAGACGGGATCGGCCTCTCGACATACCGATAATCACCCTTGCAAGTAATGTCAATCCGCAATGTGCACGCGCGCGCTCGCGCAGCGGGATTCCACTTATAAACAATATCCGTTAATTTTCCCTGAATTCAATCTCGGGTCCCGGGCTCATCCGCTGGCTCACTTGCTCCTATCCTAACCAACAGTTTACCTCGTACGAAGGCGGAACTAGAAGGTGCTTCGTAACGAGAAACTTCGTAACGAGGCCGGGTTCTCGGTATATTCGACCTTCGAGAGTTTCGTCGGGGAAGATACGATCGCCTCTAACGGCGTTTCAAGCGAAAATTTTCTGCATTATGTACTGGTAATCCCTGCTGGTGACGGGGAGGGGAAAAAACGTTTGTTGCAAACTATGCGCAAGATTAGCGAAATTGAATTAAGATGAACATACACTATTAACAACCCTTCGCGCGCGCGAGTTATGTAATGATGATAATATGTCTTTAGCTTACAAGTTAAGAGTATACATCTGTGTAATGAGTATCGATTTTTCTCAGGTATTAAAGTGAATTATTAGAGAACTGATCGAGTAAAGAGAAATATTATTATTATCTTACATGATTATTATATATTTATTATCTAATTTTATAATTTAAAGTTTTTTTTCTCTTTAGAATATTTTGTCAAATGTACAAAATCCTTAATTTTATAGTATTAAATGATCGTGTATATCAATTCTAATTTAATGCAGTAAGTCACTTTGCAGACATTAATACTCAATTTTAATCACGAGCAGAATTAATGGTAATTGAGAATCACCAATATATCACGCGATCGAAACAAATCGGACCGTATATTACGCGTCACTTCTACGAGGGTAACATATTGCATGCGTAATGTTGCGCGACGAAGCGCGAAATCAGTACGTTGCGTGACAGTTCGTTCGTTCGCGAATTTTCGTCCGTGCCGGCGTATCGTTCATCGTCCCGTCTATGATCGGCGATCGCACTGCGTGACAGGCGAAAAAGTTCGAACGCCGTATTACCATGACAAAATACATAGCACTTAGCCCCGCAGCTGTTACACTTCTGTGGACTGGCTTGCTCTGTTACGGAACAGGAAACGCAGGCAACTGGGCGACAGGGAGAGAGAGGAGAGATAGAGAGTCGGTCGCGTCAGTCCACCACCCCGGTATAGAGCGGCATTACCAACTGGCCGAGTCTGATTCTCTCCCGGTGCACCGTCAGCGATGCATCGCCGGTTGGAAACCTACCTAACGAACCACATTTACATCTGAAAGGTGCGCCAATTACCCTCAACTGCGTTTTACTTCATCGACATTGTACGAGTCGCCGCGCCGCAGGCCGCACTGAACTATCCATCCTTCGACGCTGCCGCTTCCCGCGACGCTAAACTATTTCCATCACCTGATCGTTCCTAGGTCGTACGAGCTTTTTTTCCCACGCATCCCTCTTTGCTGCTTTCGGCAACATTTTGAGTATCGCTGCGAAACATTCGCGTTCATGATCGCAATTCTATTGCTTTCGACTGATAAAGCAATAGCAAGATGGATTTTTTCTTATCAGAGGAAAAAAGCACAAATATTTTAGATAAATTATTTTATCGACATAAGAACATACAATCAAAGATTAAATATTTTTATTAATGAATAATTAAAAATGTATTTTCAATTAAAGATGCGTTATCTTCAAAATATTGTAATGGATTGTGAGATTGTGTTAATTAATAATAGATTATTTTATCTAAATAATAAATTTTTTGGTCAAATTTACTTTTGTTAAATACATTTTTTATAAATTTTTTTGAAGAAATTTAATTGATTATTAATTCTTACTAACAATAAGTAATGAAAATTATTTTTGAAACTTTAATACTAGGCGCTTTTTTTCAACGTTGCCTTTTGGCTTTTCTTTTTGCATTTGTTTGATGAAATGACGTCGATGCATTGCATTTTGGCTGGATTGCTTCGCGTTCGAGTTTCTAGTATAGGTCTTCGTTCCGGGGTCATCGTTCTTTCATTTTTGATCTCTTTTTCCAGTTGCAGGCCGAGAGTGTGGTATTCGCGGTTCTTTGCTTTCGGCTTCGCAACCTTTTTCGGGCCAACGTATAAGTAATTAAATTCTTTCGCGTTGCCAGGTCGTTTGACTGTTCGCTTAAATGTCGTAATTAAGGCTGCGCTTGACGAGCGTGGCAGCCTCGGTGTTTATGCCTCTTCAAGTATACAGCGTCGATGCGGCGCAAAACGCTAGAATGCATTAGTTGAACTAATCTAACGTTCGCACGCGACGATACGATAGTTCGCAATAATTTATTTCTTTTTGATGGTTAACGCGTAATTCACGCCGAATTTTTTATGCTTTCACTTGAGATTTGAGAGTGCGGCAGCTAAAATGCTATACGTTTTTTAATGTCGCAGTGTGAATATTATTGCTTCAGCAGTAATTTATATTGGCATATTTTTATTCGCGGTTCTTTGCTTTCGGCTTCGCAACATTTTTCGGGCCAACGTATAAGTAATTAAATTCTTTCGCGTCGCCAGGTCGTTTGACTGTTTGCTTAAATATTGTAATTAAGGCTGCGCTTGACGAGCGTGGCGGCAGCCTCGGTGTTTATGCCTCTTCAAGTATACAGCGTCGATGCGGCGCAAAACGCTAGAATGCATTAGTTGAACTAATCTAACGTTCGCACGCGACGATACGATAGTTCGCAATAATTTATTTCTTTTTGATGGTTAACGCGTAATTCACGCCGAATTTTTTATGCTTTCACTTGAGATTTGAGAGTGCGGCAGCTAAAATGCTATACGTTTTTTAATGTCGCAGTGTGAATATTATTGCTTCAGCAGTAATTTATATTGGCATATTTTTATTCGCGGTTCTTTGCTTTCGGCTTCGCAACATTTTTCGGGCCAACGTATAAGTAATTAAATTCTTTCGCGTCGCCAGGTCGTTTGACTGTTTGCTTAAATATTGTAATTAAGGCTGCGCTTGACGAGCGTGGCGGCAGCCTCGGTGTTTATGCCTCTTCAAGTATACAGCGTCGATGCGGCGCAAAACTTTAGAATGCATTAGTTGAACTAATCTAACGTTCGCACGCGACGATACGATAGTTCGCAATAATTTATTTCCTTTTGATGGTTAACGCGTAATTCACGCCGAATTTTTTATGCTTTCACTTGAGATTTGAGAGTGCGGCAGCTAAAATGCTATACGTTTTTTAATGTCGCAGTGTGAATATTATTGCTTCAGCAGTAATTCATATTGGCATATTTTTATTTTTGCTTGTAAAAAATTATCATCACCGATGTATTTCGGTAATCATATTCGACTATCCGATGAACGATTTACAGCTTCAGTGTTTGTTCGTTTTTAAAATTTTAATAATACACATAAAAATAATTTTTTTATTCAATGTTCCACTGCATATATATCGTCATCACATTATATTCATGCTCGAAAGCGTTATCATCGCGGATTGTACGGCTCTCGGTGCTTCGCGTGCTCTCGACTCTCGACTAAAAGGATCTTTGGAAAAGCCGAGTTTCTCGTAAAGCCATACCAGCGACATTGATCCGCGGTGTACAATGCGTCCGCTCGGACTAGTTTGAAGAATCCCTTTGATCCCGGCACTCTTTAGATTTCCGAGCGCAGACAATACGCTCGCGTGCATATTATTAAAAGCGGGCCTTCGCGTTTTCAAAGTTGCGCCTCATTTAGCGATCACCTCGCACAGCGAGCGCCAGTGGATCAGCCTTATTCTTGACATTCACAACTTTTTATGCGCTTCCACCTTCCCGTGCCGGTTAAAATGCGTGGTTAAAACTCGCGACTCCAAACAACCGCTTATCATAGAAATGAAAAGATTATAACGAGTAACTAAATATTACGTGATTTGTCGATAAATTTATATCTATTTAAAAATGTATATAATGTGTGTAGAATTCTTTGACGCGTTCAGCTCGACAGGCCTGACCAACAATGGTTTTTTCTACTGAAGCTGAAACAGGCCATGGAGCGACATAGGGGGAAAGAAACGAAAGAATAAAACGATTGAGCGATACAGCGGAATTATACGCACGCTTTAAGCCACTCTCTCATCTTATCGATAATGCGTCGTCTCTGGAAACGATCCGGGTTTTGTAATAAATCGAACTCGAGGAGTTAGGGGGATCAAATCGACGTCCCGGAGACTCGGCCCGGGTCTCTTGTCTTTCGCTCGGTATCGTCGGCATGTAAGTCGACGATATAAATTCTCGAGGGTCGTAACCGGCGACTCGTGGGATACACATCTCTCGCTCGCTTCTCGTGAAAATATCTCGGCCAACGCATATGTTTATGCGATTCTCGGTGGGACACGTGTTTCTTATGGACGCTCGTTCAATCTCATAAAGTGAATATCTAGATGGACCTTTTCACGTTATTCACGCTCTTAAGAAGGGAATGCGTGAATTTGGCGAATTGGATATATTTTTTATTTTTGATAGGTAGGCCAGAAATCTTTTAGAAACAATTCTATAAACTCTAACTTCTTATTCCTCAAAAGACAACGAATCTAATATAACGAAATAATAAATAAGAAAATTTGACGAAAGAATTTACTTTGTGTCGCAATATACAAAATCCACTTAAATATATAAGTATACATATCGCTCTTTCAGCATTCGAATTCTAAAAGATTTCATCAAGATATATTGGTGTTTGTTCATCTTGTCTAACAACTGTATCTCTTATAGACAAAAAGTCGTGCGACAGATGAATTTGCGTGAATGTACATTTTATAGCTTCGTGAACAACGCGTCGGTCAAGCGCATTTAACTAAAGTTTTAGCCGAGTGAAATTTGGTCGCTTCTAAACTGAGGTAAATAAAACATGGAATTAGTACAATTAACGTCAGAAAAGTAAAAAATGTTTATAAATCTCTGAATTCCTTTACCGAATCAAAAATAATCTGAATATCGCAAGAATATTATAAAATGTAAAATGCTAAATTAAAATTCCTCAAAAATAGTATATATGCACTCAAAAAATAATTTAAATAATATAATATTTTAAAAATAGAAATAATAATATACAATATAAAAAATGTATGAGTGTTTTAAATTATATTACTTTTATCGTGAAAAGTAGCATAAGTTCTGTTTAAATTTTATTAATATCTATTATTTAATAATTTTTGTTGCCAATAACGGAGACTGCTCTGGGGTACCCTCAGGCAGGGGTTCCGGACCGGGCCACGATCTGTCTTTGGCAGCGGTGAGCGAGCTAGTTACATTTCAATACGTGCTCCTTTGGCTCGTATCATATATGTGCGGCACGGAGCGCAGATACTCGCGCACGTGCAGCACGTCATAATTAAATTTTGAAAACGCGCTGCGCAGCGCACCGCCGGGTTACCGTCCACCGCGGCTAACTTGGGCGCTTTTCACGCCGGACCGGCTCGGTAATTCGATTTCGTCGAATTATCACTCATTCCGCAAAAAGGATAAATGCGTACGTGAGCCGAATTCAGCAGCGTTGGTTCTCTCTCTCTCTCTCTCTTTCCCTCTTTCTCTTTCGCCTCTCACTGCCTTTTTCCGCGAAAAAAGCAACGTATTGTTCGCGGAATGGAAAATATTGGATGTGCGGGGCGCGCGGTGACGTCGCGATAAACGCTTTTGTTCTATCAAAAATTTTCCAAGAACAGAGAGCAACTGTTATTGTTACATACACGTACAGTAGGTCCGGGTAATTCGCGCATGCATATATGTACACTCGACGATTTTTGCACGTTGGAAATAACGCGGAAATTTGGCTCGGAGTCTTTGATTATTTTTTCTTCTCGACCAACGTTACTCCGATTTGTAACAGGATCATAGTTCGCAATCAATCTCGGTACAACCGTTGTTCTCGACGCACCGTACCTTACGCATATACCTACTCTACGAGCGAAACAGACGGGACGATTCATATTAAACGATATGAAGAAACGACTCGGTGATTTATGCGCACAAATTGTCCTGTCACTGTGCCGCTGCTCCGGAAGCTGCTGCTCCTCCTCTTCGGGTCCATAGTGTCCATTGTTCTTCCTTCGCCGACATCTTATTGGGCGCGCTCCCGCTTTCTCCAATATTCAGTGCATTAAATCGCACTTTTTCGAGATTCCCTGTGAGATAGGGTGTCGCACGGCTCATACGAAACGTCCGCGTTACGAAATCTCTGCGCGAGCGGAGAATATCACTTCGCGATAAATTCATTTCGCTTCGTGCATTTGGCGCTTCGGTTTTGCAGCCGGTCGTAGAATGCAGATGGTAATCATGAATCGTTAATGGCGTCTACCTGAATCTCTTTCTTTTCTTTGACAAGTTTCTTGTCGGCTCTGCGGTTGCCACTAAGGACGGCATTATTCGGTTTTCTCCCGAAGCACCTGCTTTTGATTCATTCAAAGACTTTGTCTCAAGTGAGTTAAAGTTTTACAAAGGACACGCAGGTAGAGTTTCTCCTTGAAAACCTCTTGTTCCTTGTTCTTCGAATTCCTGCCGCGTTGAAAAGAAGGACGGACGTATCATTTTTATTGCTCAAAAGAAAACATGTTATTTTCGAACGCTTTTTACTCCGCGGCAAAGGTCGGCGAATCGTAAATAATTTGATTTAATTTTATTAAAGAACCTGAGATTCATCTGCAATTTCACTAGTTATATATTATCTACATACTATTCCTATCAAAACGCAATAAGATTCAATGGAAATTTTTATTTTCTATTATTGACTTTATTTATCACGGTATCAGTTCTCGAAATGTTCCCGTTTTTTTTTTTTTTTTCATCTCCTTCTTTCTCGCGTTGACTCTCCTTATAGATTGAAACGTTATTTCCCGACTACTGGCTTTTACGCGGCAATTTTTTAAGATCACCATTTCCATGTCGTGATGCCGAAATATAGTGCCAAATGCGGGAAGCGTGCGACGCGAAATATCGAATATAGAAAGCACTCCTCGGCAACATCTGCGGAAACACAAGGACTGACAGGTCTCAGCCATTTAAAATGAAATTTAATACCCACCATCTCCGCACTCCTCAACCCCACGCCCCACTGGTTCCCCTTATATCGTGCGCCGTGCAACGACGCGTGCTTGCCAAATGTTTTATGCAGTTTTACGGCAAACCGGGCATATATTTATCGATGCGAAATCAGCCGTCGCACTTTAACCCGCTCCGAGACCCGACGGGTCCCTCTAGAACTTTTACAAGCCTTTCTACTCAAGGAGAAGTCTAAGCGGCGCTTGCGGTAAGACTTATAACGTAACTTAAACAGTACTTGTAGAAATGAGCTTTTACTCGGAGTTTTATAACGTATTTTACAGTCGAATCGTTTACGAGATGAAGGATACCAGTAAAGATCCTGCGTGATGTGCGACTAGCCAAGAAAAAAAAATAACTCGTTCGTCGGTGACGGCGGACCGGCACGAAATCGTCGATCTCGAGTAATTCGCTCGTCTGCTCTCTCCCTTTCTCCCTCCCCCCCCCCCCCCCCCTCTCTCTCCTTCCTTTTGCCTTCCTCTCTTCGTTTCAGAATAGAGGTAATTACCGGATTTCGGCGAAATCCATGGAGCGTAGGACATTTAGAGCTGTTATAGTTTCGACGTCTCGGCAGGGCGAAACTGGCTGGTCGGTCCGTCAAAATGAAACCCCGGCGGTGGTTGGGGAATGGCGCGGGGTGGCGTGGAAAGTCGACGTGAAGGGGGTGCGATGGGAACGAACAACGACGAACGAATGGCGTTATAACAAGGGCTAGTTAGCGGTAGCGCCGTATTACCCCCGCGTAGTTCTGTCGCTGCACAATGGCGACAAATTTCATGCGCTATATCATCTGGTTCCACCCGTTCGCTACCACCCGATGGCCGCAGGAAAGACGGACGACAAAGTGTGAAACGGAGGCAAATATCTTTGATGATGGGGACCGGGCGGCGGAGAGCGCGGGCGTAGCTGGCTTCTCTCACTCCGGTCATTCGAGTATTTATTATTAAAGAATAATTGAAAATGTAAAAAAAAACGTCAAGTATATGTATACTTCTAGTATTACACGCGTGCTCACTCAGCAATTAAATAACCGTCGAATGTGATGTAACAGTTAATTCTCCACGGTTCGTCTGTTGCGTTTTTATTAATCTTGACACTGAAGAGGGTTCAATGTCGGAACCGAAACGTTTGTCGTGTAAATCGTTGTAAATTATCTACGATAAATTTATAATTTTTATTTCGCTAAATCACCGGCGTCTGTTATCAATTGCCAATTGTCTTATATTTTTTAGTTATTTTATTCGTTTCTGCGATTCGTGTATATTTACATTTTATGTTCTCAACTCAATATTAACTCTTTCTAAATTACACATTTTCAAATGAAAACTAAAAGATATTTCAAAGTTTCTCATTTCTGCTTTTATTGATTCGTATGTTAATTGCCCTAATTTTCTTGGAAACGCAGCAGAAACTCTAAGACTCTTTATAAAACAGATCTTTTGCAAATCATGCATATTTGGCTTGGTACATCTGAATTTTTCTAATTAAAGCAAGAAACCCGTAAATTAATTGCTTGTCAATTATTACTGATATTATAAACTTATGAAATTATATAAACTTTATAGCAATTTAATTTATCAAAATATTGCGAGCAATGCATCGCAAAATAAATAAATACGAATAATAATTGATACAAATAATAGTTATACTGGTGTGAAAATTTAAGTTTTATACATGTAATTAAAATTCAATTTGAACTTAATTTAATTTAAACCCTGTTTCTAAAGAAGCAAAACGAAAAAATTGTAGAAGAAAGGCAAATATAATGGGTTAAAATTGTTTTAATCATTTTTTAAATATCAATGTTTAAAGTAATTCTTGAAGTAAGAATGATCTAAGACACGCACAAACTACATAAAGCATTTCTTTCGGAAATTTCTCTTTAAAAAACAATATCTACATTCATGCATGTAAATTGAAAAACTTTTATACAAAATGACAAATGATATTTATGCAATTTAAATAAATTTAGGATTTTATATCGCATATGTGTGCGCTACATGTGAATTTTCGCACTCGATATCGACGTTACTGATAGTCATTTTTCCAATAGAATCTTGCGCTTTCGCGCATTGCATGAAAAACATTAAGCGTCAAGGAAGCTATAGCGTTCAGTCGGAAGAAGAATATTCGTTATCGACCATTTCGAGCAAGAACCTCTTGATCGACAGGTTTGATTTCCGCGTCTCGTCGCGGCAATGCGCGTTAACATCCGGCATTCGAGCCGCAGAAATAACTTCCCGTTCCCGGCGTCTCCGCAACGATTTAGAATATCCGGCAAGGTGGCCGTGGCACGTGGCCGACCGATGGGAGTTTGCATGACGCCGTCGAATTTCTTGGTCGCCGGCCATCAACTCGACGTAGTAATGTATTTTGTATTCAATGAGGCAAACGGAGGGAACCCGTCAGTAATGATATTAGGTATCCTTCGCCGTTGGTACTCCAGAGAGAAAGAGAGCCAAAGACGTCTAATTCGCGTCAGCGTCGCGTCTATATCCGCTCTCTCTCCTTACATACAATATAAAACGAATCTATGTAGATATATCAGGCGAAGAGAGAGAAAGAGAGAAAGAGGAAGAAAAGAGACGACGGAGCACGTCGTGCCGCGGCGCAACATCCAGTAATAACGTTTATTGATGTGTAAATACGCCTCTCGGAATTTCTGATGCTACCCCGACGGCCGACCGCTTCTTTCCGTGTCGCGTCGCGACGCGTGAGCGCGCACGCATATCGCGGTGCGTACAGAGGAGCTAACGCAACAGGCCGACATTCGATCCGCCGTGATGCGAAGGGTGAAGGCTTTCTTACCCTTTTGCTCCTTGTTCTCGCGTAGGTCTAGCATTCTCGCATCCCCGACATGCAACAGTAAAATCGTTCGCGATTTGTACGCAAGGTATTATCATACCTGGGAGAGTTTCAGGCACTCGAGGAAGTTCCTCTGGTGTGCTTGTGAGATGCAAGAAAGTGCAAGATGCCTCTCGGGAAGAGATGGAAGGATTCCTGCAAGTTTTCTACTCGCTTCAAATCTTCGCGATGTGCTGTGTAACACAAAAGAAAAATCGGAATCGCCGGAGACAAAAAATGTAATATCAGAAATAAACAAAACGTAATTCCTACAAATTTCTTTTTTGCTGATAAGAAAAAAAATTGAATTGTGCGCGTGTGAAAGATTAATAGGTAAATGTAAGGCTGTTTTCCTCAATCTGTTGTATTCTTCATTTTTATTCTGCCAAGAAATACTGAATAATCCTCTATATTCTTCTTTATACAAACAAAAGATATTGTTATTTATCATGTAAAATTCAAATATCTAATTGTAAGTAGCGCGAACAAGCGATACCATTGGTACTCTTAGTTACACGAAAGTGTCGTGAAAACACGGCATTGCAAAAATTCCAGAAAAGTTGTAGCCTAAGGGTAGCGCTCGACGTAAGTAACGAAGGAAGGTCGAGGGTTGATAATTGTCAGGATACTCCGGATTTGCCCCTGGCCCCACGAGAGACCGTAGATTACAAACTTTGCCTCTTCCTTCTCGTCCTCTATACGAGCTTTCTTCCTGTTCTCGCTGATGGTACGTACCTAAAATACGCGAATGCTACCGGTCGCCCTTCTTCTCTACAGCCCTTCCGCCGTCGCTTGATTTATCACGCGGCAACGACATTATTAACCTCGCGGTTAGATAAGGCATTAACACCGCTTGTCTCGTCTTGTTTCGAAAATATCGGCCTTTCGAGAGCCTACGGGATAAGCCTAAGAAACGCCAAGGATAATTAACGTGCCGCCGTATGACTCACGCGAGCGACTGTAAATACATGTAAATTTCAAGCAAGGGTTAAGCGCAAGAATGCCCTTTTTCAGGCGATAACTTTCGCCACACGCCATTCTCCTCGAGCTCGTTACTGTTATTATTATAACATTCTTGCATAAAGAGGCTGAAAGGGATGATAAGGAAGAATTATCAACACGGAAGAATGTGGATAATAAATGTTTGATTTATTTTGTCCGTACAGGCTAATTGAAAAACATACATAGTTTTTAAAAATAAATGTGCAAATCAGGCATATATTATCATAATTGCAATAATAAATTATTCTTTACAATTGAAATTAGAAATAGCATCTTTGGATTAGTGAAGTAAAATTGCACATTAATTTGTATTACATTTTACATAATGTATAATTCTAATTATAAGAATAGACTTATTACATATCGTTATTATTGTATTATAAAGATTTAAAATAATTATGTATGTCACGTATTTATATCGTAACAAATATTGCTATAACACTAATATTAACGGTTATACATGGAATGTTATTTAAGTACGATTATTCTTCTTTCTAGCTCTTTTGTATTATAGCTTCGTTATTTAAATATGTTACTGTTTTTGTAGTATGCCGTGATATCCTGGTAAATTCGTTTTGCATGCGACTTTTTTTTGGATACAAAGCACTGTTACTCGCTTACAAGTTTTCCTACTTTTTGTCATCTTTCTTTTCTAAATGAGCTCCGCAACATTCTCTACCTGATATTATCTGTTTGTACTACACGGGAATGTCAGGTGTGCTTAACTACCGACCACCAAAGGGGTGGCATAGTGGCGCGTGAAACAGCGAGGAGAAGGTCGAAACTTATACCTCCTAGAGAACACCGAGAGGATATCTCGTAGGTCCCACTAGTGCATTTAGAATAACTTACGGCATCATGAGATTACAGGTCTGCAGCATAAACTCTCCTTACCCTCCCCGCGCGTTGGAGGGCCCCATGTCGGCGTGTCGGTGCCATTAATTAAGAGCTTCTAAGGACTGGAAAGGGTGCAGTCTTCCGTACGGAGACGTTGCGACGCGTTTGGGTACCGTCGACGAAAAAAATCTAATCCCGCGTTAACGTATGCGCTCATATGCGAATTATGCACATTCAAAGTTGTTTGTTTGCTCATGCGAGATTGTTAAGTGGATTGACTTTAACACGCAGCTAAAAAAATAATAAACACTTTTCGATTTAATATCGAGAAATGTGCCCCGGCAAGATTATTTAAAAACCCATATTTTTTAACCAATAAGTTCTCAAAGTTTACACACAAACTAATGATAATCGATCGTCATATATTCGGACATTAACTTTTGAGATAAGAAAAATTTCAAGGATACGGGCGTACGTCGCGAACCAGTTTGGACTGAAATTTTCTTTCCGCGACGGCGGTGCCGCCGTCAGACAGCGAAATATTCGCCGCTGGGCTACGGACCCTTCAGTATTCAGTGCACTCGATCACACAACAG
Source organism: Leptothorax acervorum (assembly GCA_035220615.1). Classification (NCBI taxonomy): domain Eukaryota; kingdom Metazoa; phylum Arthropoda; class Insecta; order Hymenoptera; family Formicidae; genus Leptothorax; species Leptothorax acervorum. The sequence goes on from JASTWQ010000084.1 coordinate 538,201, forward strand.
TTATCAAAGGAACTCATTTGAGCGGCTGAATGGATAGAAAGGAAGTCAATCTCGGTACGCGGAGATAAGGCAGCAGCCGGTTTCCAACCCCCGTCATCCAGCCACCAACGTTCCCTCACCCTCCCGCGGCATGTAGCGCCGCTCTCTCACGGACGATTCCTTCCCATCCCTCCGCAGTAAGCCTGACTCCGTGAACGGCGACCTCGTCTATGAAGGTGTCTTATGGCGCTCTCCCCTCCTCTCTCTTCTCCTCTCTTTCTCCCTGTCTCTCTTTCTCTCATCTCTACACGCTGCGGAGTCAACCCCAAGACCTCTCATGTGAGCGTGTGTCAATACGTCTCGCCTCACCTCACCATATGCAGCCTGCCTGGAAGTCCGACGAGTTACACGAGTATTTTCTCCTTTTCCTTTTCGGATTATTCTTCTTCCTCCTCCATCGATCTATCCGGCGCGCATCTGGTTTCCGATTCCACTTAAGCCGCGCGCAGACTTGAGTAACAGGTGCATCTCAAATTAGGCGGCAGCGTTCGTAATCCTTCGTCGCGGCGCGAAGCGACTCGCGAAAGGGATTGCAAATAGATGCAGAGTACAATGTCATAGTCAAGACAAAACCCGTACTTGAGGAATCTTCGGGTTTGTCATATCTGTATCCGTATGACGAAGAAAACTCTCATGAATCACCTCGTTTAAGACGAGTCAAAACTTTCAGTATGATTATTTGTAATATACTTCTTTATATGTTGGACATCGTCGAGAGAAGCTGCGCGTTATCATAAATAAATTACGGCAACGACGTGGGGTGTTCTCCCCGAGAGTTGGTACCATCTTACATGTTTATTAGATCTCGAGAACTTGAAGCGAGACGAGGGTGTAACGTAATTACATGTAAATAAATGTATGGGTCTAGATAGTTGTTGCCGGTAGGAGTCTGTACAGAACCGAACGTGCGGGATAGATATATAGAACCGGCCTACGGGAACTACTTCCGCTCCTTTGCTTCCCTCCGAGCCTTCTTTCTTCCTACTACCTCTTTCCCTCTCTCTTCGATATTCTCTACATCCTTCTCGCATCGTCTTTGGACGCGTCCCTGCTCGACAGCACCGCGCCGCTGCTCGAGACAGTATAATTTTCGCAAGTACGTCTTGAGCACGGCACGGGAAGTTTTTCTTTAATATATTCTTACATGCGCTTGCAGATTAGATTAAAACGGCGAATGTATAGACCCCTCCGCGTGCTCTGCTGTCCCGCACCCCTCCGTCGCCCGTCGGTAGCCCGTTCGCGAAAGATGGCGAACGCGCGCAGTCGTATTTATATGATTTATTTAAGTGGCGTGAGAGGCTGAAAGCCCGCAGAATGGAACGGGTGGGAAAAGCGGCGCGGAAGCGGAATTGGTTTGGAGAACGAGCAGTCGCGTATACCGTGCACAGTGAACCGGATGAGAGGATAGCCAGCGATACCGGCTCTCCGAGAGAGGGGGCCAAATAAAAGATAATCCCGCCCGCGCCGGTCGGTTATGATAATGCCGTCGCAGGAAAGAGGCGCGAAAAGAATTAAGACACGACTCTTATTGGCCCGGGAGCGTCGCCGCGCGCGGGTATACGTTGCCCAAGGGAGACCTTCATCTCCTTCGTTTTCATCTCTTTGTCGTAGTCCTTGGTCCTCGGTTGTGCTTGCGAGCAAGCAATCGTCGCCTTAATTTGCGGATGATGCTCTCGTAATTGCGAGCGCTTCTCAACTCTTAAGCAGCCGCATAGAGCGACGAACCCGATCGCAGATATTCGCATCAGCGTAATTGAAATTGCGCTCCAACTACACAAAGATAAAAGAAGTAGGTTTATTGTGTATTTTTGCCTCTATAAATAAATTACTAAAGATTATTTTTAAATATGTAAAATTGCAAATATCTGGTTACTTCTAATCATTTACTATCTAGATCTATGTTATACATGCGTGTACGTTTACTTTTTGTCCCACTGGACAGACATTTCGATTTTTATTGTCCTGTGTCGTGGTATTGCCTTGCAAAGGATTAATAATCGTGAGCGAGGACGAGACGAGCGTCGAGAGCAATCTTTCAGGGGAAACGCGCGTTGAGGTAGAAAGCACGGTGATCGCGATTACGCGCGCTGTCACCCGGCCGGCACACGGCGAAATATACTCTTTGGCACCTCCCGGGCTGCCGGGCCCCGCGGACGTGTTCGCGGCTGAAATTATGCGCTCGTTTACTTCGCGCCCTGGGTATCATGCAAACAGTTACGACGCCGCGAGCCACGGCTGGGTGGTAAAATTACATTTCCAATTCATGAAACGTCAGTTATACAGAGGTGGGTGGGCGACGCTGGTCTCTCGCCTGAAAAGAGCACACGCGTTTTCTCTCCTCCCATTCTCGTGCATACACTCGCGTATCCGACTATCCGCGTGTGTTTCGAGGCAAGGAGAAACCCGCTCGAATCGCGGAATCAAAACCACGAGCTGCTAACGTCTCTCTGTACCTAACGCAAAAGTAATTAAGGTTAATGAGAGAAAAACTATTTTTTTTTTTTATATTATATCCATAAAAGAGGAGACCGCGCGCGCCTCCTAAAATATATTGGAATTAAGTATAATATTATTAAAAATAATAGTTATCTATGTAATATGTATAATTAAAAAATGACGTTTACTCTAGTTAGATTGCTGTGAAATATCAAGATAATAAATAATTGATTGCCTTAATTAAACTTATAATTACGTTTTCAATATGTTGAAATTAAGACATTAAAAGTACGTATCCCCTCGCATGCACACGCAAAAATGGCGCGTCGTAACTTTATGAAGTACATTGTAATCAGGTCTTTTATTAAAGGAGAAAGGAAGGATGGTAAAGTATCGATAAAGTGTAACGGATTTCCTTCTTCTTTATCTCCTACGCATGAATACGGATAATAGTCTTTAGGGATATATATAGGGAGCTATAGAGACTTCGTATCTATATAGATAACTATCTCAGGCAATATCGATAACTTTCAACGGAAACAAATTATTGCCTCATCTCTCGCCGAACGCTCCTTGATATCAATGTCATTTCGAGCACGAAAAATGGATGTGACCTTTTTTTAAAAAAGAAGAGTCCCGTTGGTATTAAGATCAATTCGTAATCAAGTCGAAATTTAAAGCAAGATAAGATTATAAACAGAATATACAGAATGTCGCCGCTGAATAGAAAAGTCGTAGAAGTAGTGGACGGAAATCGATATTGGACGAGCTTCATGAAATCTACTTTAATCAGAAATATACGAGTTGCAGTTTTGAGACGGGTGAAAGTTGATTACACGTTTCTACCATGCATCCCTTTTACAAGTTGCTAGACCTTATCAAATCAGATACTTTATTGGTATGATTTATAGACCATTCCTAAAAGATGCGAGAGGTGTAAAAAAAAAATAATAATATCAAGTGATTTGAACGAATGATTTGTATGCGATACATGCGATTATCGCTGTAGCGCTTGTCAGAATTTAGATGAATCTCATTTATCTCATCGAAGAAGGAGACAGTAATCACGGGATCATCCAACCCAATCAGCGCCAATTTGTCGCCGTGCCACGAGATTAAGTCTCCGTAAGAGGACGCAGTGTCAACCGTTACTGTCCGTGTACTGAGAAATGTCTGCTAGTTTGGGCTTGCGTGCCGTTGTAATCCGTAATGCAAACAAATCCTCTACGACGTCCAATGAATGTTCGGTAAACATCAGAGAGTATACGACGACGTGATCCCACGTTTGGTCGACTCTTCCACTGCACCGCGCGCGCGTAGTAGGTGTCCGCATGCCATAATCACCACTCCGCCTGGGTTAATTATAACCCCGTCTAATTGCCTGTAGGTAAAATCCTTTGCAAACACGTCCCGCGTTTGCCATTCCCGGTTCTGCAGAGAACCGTGTCAGCAGATCGACCGCCTGATTAAGGCTTCCGGACTCTGTCTCGCTATATCGACGCGGCCGGCGCCGCGAAAATTGTTTGGCCGGAGGATTACGCGACATCTCCGCGATTATCCGAAATTAATCTGCTGTGACATACGACCCAGCTTTCTTTCTTTCTTTCTTTCTTTTACGTCAATAAGGCTGCTTCACGCGTGAAAATTTTCAATATATATACATATATTATAAATATGTGTGTGTATATGCATGTATAGATATATCTAGAAGCCACGTTTATGTGTGTACGCGCGCGTGGAGTGACGCGACGTAATTGAATTTTTGAAAAAAAGCGGAACGCATTTAGAGGAAAAGTCGATTACAGGCTGCGCTGCCTGGCGATGTTATCGTAAGAGTAGTTTTGACGGTGGAAAGTGAGGAATAAACGGCGTGACTGAAATTTGTGAATTTATATCGAATTTTCGCCAGGATTTAGGATATGTTCCTATGAGCGAAGAGTTTTTTTTTTTATCACGATGAGATATGACGGTTTTGCATATATTTCGCTTGTCAGTTCGTTCCGGGAAACCTGAAGAATTCATATTTCTTTGCAAATGATAGACATTGATACGCTAATAAATCTCAATTGTTTTGGAAAGAAAACGCTATTTTTTAGCACTAATAATTGAAACTAAATATAGAACAAGAATCAGAAATGTCTTTTCAGAAATTTATTTTCTAAATCAGTTTTCCCTAAGAATAATTCTCTCTCGAGCTTTTGTATAAAAATGGGTTAAACCGCTGTTAGACCGAATTCCTTCAATCATTAAACGCGCGTTTTAAATAGCTTTCAGCTGATAGCGCACTTTGATCGGAAATAACTCTTTCTCTGTGAGCGTGAAATTAGATTTAACAAGATCTTGCGAGAAATAAAAACATTTGTTTTTCTTCTTTCTTTAGCTCGGTGAATTTAGTGTCGCGTTGGGATCTACGTAACCGTATACCGTTCACGGCCGCGGTCGGCGGCGCGGCGCTTGATAAAACTACTGGCCGGTCTGGTTCCACCTGCACGTATAGAGAAAACGCATTGCATCCGCGTGTAACGCGTCCGGTCTGATTTATCGCGGGATGAGACGTCCGGGGTCCGTCGAACCAACGAGCCCACCAACGTCAGGGCAGCGTAACGCCCGCGCTGCCGTGCCGCGACGTGCGTCCGAAATCGTTCCGTTTCCCCGCGGGGAGGTAAGCGCGATAGGCTACCCTAATTTATGGGATCACCGATGGGAGGAAAGAAGGAGAGGACGAAGGGATACGGGGCGTAATCAGTCAACTGTATAAACGATGCGGTTCGGGCATTTTAGCTGTTTTGCTGTTGCGAAACGATTGCAGCAGCAAGATAGAGGTAAGATATTTAAATTAACTTGTTTAATTTAAATTTCTCGCTCTGCAGGACGAATATAATTATCTCGGTTAAACCGACAATTACATCAAGCACACCAAACTGTTATTATAAAGAGACACTCTGTGGCATCACACTACTATATACGTTGAATAAGCTTTGAAGAGATAGCTATCGAGCAACTATGAGGAAAACAGGGAAAGACAATGAACCGCCACTTTAATGCAGGCTCAACGCAATATTTTTCAATAAGGAACCCCAAAAACGCATTAACGGATATTCCCCGTATATATATCATGGTGGTAATGACGCGCTCCACGGCATCGCCACCCTAAAGGCCTGGAATGAGTTCGGCGGTGGAAGTTACTTGCCAAGTCGAGCAAACCTTATAAATGCCATCGTGGAACCATAAACCTATGATGCACGAGCGGTACCGACCACACCATGGGGTCGAATTCTGCCGACTTTCAAAGTCTGCTTGCTCTTCTCTCTCGTATTTCATGAACGTCGTTAACGACGGCAACGATCGAAACAGAAAGATGTCACCGAATTCATCTTTTTTTTATTAGTACAAAGAAAATCTCATATCTTATCATTTAAATAACAAATGAATTGACATCCATGAACTCATGCTTTTTTAATTATTTTTTGGTGGTAAATCTTTTTCAATCTATCTGCAAATGTATCAGTTAATAAAAAAATGTTATACAATTTTTTGTGTATTAACTGGTTCTGGCAGCTTTCTCGCTGAATCGTGTGAAATTACGTCTGTAAGAGCAAAGTAACTCTATCCGATTAGCGGCTCGTTATTTAAACCTTATTGCACACTGCAAAATAAATTATCTGAGAGCCGGACGCGAAAGGGTTTTACGAAGAAGATAAACGGACGGACGAGCGGCGCGTTTTCCGCAAAAGCGTAAAACTAACTGCACGGGCATTCGAAAAGCCATCAGTTATTTCGACGGTATTCGAAGGCAAAGTTGTGCAAGCGATTATCCGAGTTGGTGTAAAAATATCGATTCGTGGCAAAGCGATCGGCCATTCCGGCGTACACGCACGATGTATGCGCGTTGCTGCAGCGGGATTCGTGCTGTATCCAGCAGCACAGCCAGCCAGCCAACGAGCCAACCGGCTAGCGCGGTTACCGCTTTGACAGTTCGCACAGTTCGAAATCCAATAAAAAGCTAATTGAATCTGTGACGCCACCTGACTTCACTAATGAAATTTCAAAGTACCAATTTCACGTTACACTGTTCTAGCCTACCTGGCGCGCGGGCTGGCTGGTTGACTGTTCAAGAGTGCCCGCTCGCATCGCGGAAAATCCTAAATTGGAACAAAATGAGCTACCGTGCTAGATCCGCGCGATCCGGTTTAATTATAATTCGTGGCTGATTTGGCGTTTACCATATCCGGCAACCTCGGATGATGTGAGAGACGATAAAATGGCGAGCCGAACGTCGTTTGATTTAATTTTATTTGATTTAATTTATGGATAAAAATGAAGAGATCGATTTTCAGGCTTTGTGCGACACGATGGAGAATAAGAAATAGAATTAAAGTACATACCTGTAAAAGAAATTGAAAACAAAAATATCTGTTTCAAGGAAACAGTACGAAATGAGAAAATATCAGTTTATTTAAATAAAAACACAAAACGAAGCCGTGTTCTATTTTAGATAAATAATCTCTTACTTTCAGTAAAAAAAAAGTTTAGAGTATCTACATAAAAACACGAATTAAAAGCATGAAGCAAAGGCGCACTCTACATTTTGCATAGATTTTACTAAAAAATATTATTTTGTTTCTTACTCATCGATGTCTTCATGTGGTAATCAGTTACCATCGCGTATTATAAAACTGTATTCCTCTTTTATGAGAGATTAAATTTGGTTATTTAGACCTGCTACTATAAATAGTTACACGGTTGGGTATATCACGCCTAATAGCGCAACTCGTAAAATCTACACGTAACGTAACTTTCTCGCGGAATCCTTTTAACTCGCTGCATAAGCCAGCAGTCTAGGGATGCATCTCCAGCAAGGCGACATAATTTTTCGGAAGTTTTGGCGAATCTCGCGTTCGCGTTGTTACGTTTCCCCGGCTCTCCTGGCCTGTGCCGGCGTATTTCATTCTCCGCGCGTCGCATTCGTTCGTTGTCTTTGGGTCGGAGGGAGGGACTGGAGAAACAGGAAAAACTACGAGGCGTTTTTCGTATCGCGAGCACGTGCGGGCCGAGGTTAATTTCGGGAGACGAATGTCACTTCTTAAACTCGTCGTGTTTTCCACCTCTTTCCCTCTTCTCCTAAAAAAAAGTTTTTCAAGCATAATTGCGCCCGCTCCTTGCGCGACGCCGCCGCATAATTTCGGTCCACGCGGAAAATATCGTGGCTACATGGTGTTTCTGAAGAGTCCCGGCGAAGCGGCACAATCTCCCGACTTCGCGTCATAAGATTTTTTTCAAGAAAAATTTCTCTCACCCGACGGTTGTAGCATCCTGGATTCCTGGGGGAACAGTTGGCGGATTTTTCTCTCGTGTTGCGACGAAGGACGCATTTATATGAGAAGAAAAATATGACGTGTATTGTTATGATGATAATTGTTATAATATTGACCTCAAAATCGAAATTGCTTTCCAATTGATTGAGCTTTACGGACTGTGGAGTGGAATGCAATTATTGATAACGTTATGTAGTACTCGCTTTTACGATCTATTTATCGTTAATATAATATCTTGTATAGTTTGATATCTTTCTAACTTCTATAATTACATGGTTGGAATTATTTATTAGGATTAAAGCAAATATTCACATTAAATATAAATCACCGTCTATCGGATACCGATTGTTTCTTGATATAGAGTTGCGTGTTAAAACTACGTAATTTAAGCTATAATTTATAATCTAGCTTTACTTTCCCTTCGCTTCTTTACCCATCCATTGTGAAACACTTGCCGCTTACTATTCCTGACACGTAAATCCTCGTTTCGCTTACGACGATGCTCTCGCATCCTTTGTATTAAACGCTCTGTTCTCGTGGGATATTATTAGATTCTGCCGTAATTGTATTAAAACCGGAACAGAGGAGCCGGAAAGTTGCGGGATACCGCTAGCCAACACATTTCCGCTGCCATCGGATGATGAATGTAATGTTCGGCCGAGCGTGTTTATGGTCAAGGTCGTTGTTTCTGAAGTTTCTTGCAAGTACTTCCATTACTAGAACTTACTTAATTGCTTATAAATGCCTGTTAATCTATAAATGAAGGATGAATGTAACGCTATCCGTTGCACTTAATTCTATAAATATTTTGAAATATTTGTCTTATAAAAGAAACATCGAAATCTCTAATAACAGTGTAGTTTCGAGTATAAAAAGAAAACAGAAAAATCTTATCGCATAATTGCAAAAATACCATTAACTTTTGAAAATGTTGTAACAAATCTATGTATATCTTTATGATAATTTATAATTTTAACAGCATATATGTGGCAATTCTTAAAGAAGATGGAAAATTCGAAATAATTAATGATGCATACATTTCCAATATATTATAATGACATTATCTTTTACTTATTCTTAATATATTCCGGGATTAAATACCATTACGAGATTGTGGTTCTGTTAACGTTCGCCTAACTTACTGCGTAACGATGCCCAAGACACGCTAAAGGCATCCATTCGTAGTCGTGCCTCGGCGCGACGTTGCGAGCGTGGAGGATGTCAAATGGCGCTCCCTTCAACATCGCGGATCGTCTAAATCACCGGTAAATGAAATTAATTTATCCCGGCCAATCTGTCGCGTCGGCGTTACGCTCGTCGGCTCCAGGTCTGTATACGCGCGTACGCGATGCATGCGACAGACAATATATCTGGCTCCCCTCGCCCACACCGAGGAACCTGTGGACCACGTGACATTATAATCTGGCACCATTTGGAGGTTCATCCGGCGAGACCCTCGGATAAAGGGCCGCCATCATTTCCTAGGACTTGGGAATTCAATCACGCGACCCGCCAAATCGACGTGAACACCGAAGAAATATATATTATATGGTTTTTCGGGCATTCGAATTCGCGATTCGCATCTCACCGGACAGGCGAAACGGCGAGGAAAAAATTAGACCTGGTTATCTATTTACAAAGTTCCAAAAACTTTGCAACTTTGTAAAATTCGAATGGAAGTAAAATTCATTTATACTTTCTCCGAAAATACGGATTAGAAAGGCACGATCGGAATTTGATAGCAAATGCGACTCGATGCAGAGAGTCCTATACACGGAATGGAAAGGAAAACGGATGAACGGTGATAACCATCGATGAATTTAGCGCGTGAGAGACAAAAACCGGCGACGAGCCGCGAAGCGAAACCGAGAGAACGCGGTAGCGTACGAGGGGGATGCGTAATGAAAATTTCGCTCTGCCGCCCACGATTTGCATGTTTATAAGCAAACGGCGGGCCATTTTTTTTTTCTGCGTATTTTTTGCAAAATACGCTGCCGCGCGTCGTCTCGCGAATAACCAATTTTGCACGTCGGAATATCCCGCTACGCTTTAATCAACCGGAATTGGCACTCGAGTCGTTTGCTGTTATTTCTAGGGTTGCACTGTCATCAAACACTCACGCGGAGCCCTACAGCCCTTACACGAACAAATAAAGCGAGTTTATTAAAATGCGATTACACATGATATGCTTCCTCGATCTCTAAAATAATCAATTACTTTAATATTAGGTAAACCCATTGCTATCGTTTCAATTATTTACAATTTTCATGAATCTGCAACATTTTCAACAGTGGTATTGAATCTAATTTACCGTGCTGCGCAAGATTTCAAAATGCTGATTTCTACCATGTATGTTGCCCGAGGACTCAATTGAAATGCATGCGATTATCGACGCGAAATACCCGCGGCATGAAAACGTTCGTTCAACGTGTAGCCACAGTCGTTTCTCCGACTCTATCGCCCGCATTTTAGCGGTTTCGAGGTAAACATCGAGCTAAGCGATTTAATGGCCGTCATTTACATCGCCGGTCGAGAGCTGAGTAATTAAAGCCATCCAAATCCGTTTTATGCCGTCGGTTCTATTGAATGACCCACAGTGGTTTGAGGCGAAGAGTGTTTGAGTTTATAGGCGGATCGTGAAGGGATTAGTAAACCGAATCCTTTTAAGGACCTCTGCCATTATCTAGGGAGGGAACGCCTGCCTGTTCTGACCGATCGCTGCGACGAGCACGTTATAGTGTCGACTCCTTTCATCGCAAATACGAGAATATTTACGAGTATTTGGCTTGCCGAACGATCGCGGGTGAAGCACCTTAATGTCTGCCAAAAGGAATTGCAGCTTTTACGGTAACCTTTCCGAAAAAATTAATGGGAAATAAAATAAAAATTATTCTGTTCAGGTCCTCCTGTCTTGTCGACTTTTGGCATATCCTTTTTCGTAATATAAGGACAATGTTTCAGTATTTAATAATAAATTTGTTGACACTCTTTTTATTATACGTTATATAAATCATAATAAACGTTGTACTAATACAAAAGATTTTTTAATATTTTCAACATCTTTTGATGTTAATAATGTAAAGAAATTTTTTTGCGTGTTTTTTTTGTATTAATGTAATCGTACTCTAACAGCTTTACTGAATGTATACGTTATTTAAGATCATGTGTTTCTCGTGTTTCTATATCTTTTAAACTGCTCTGTATTCCGGATAACTTTCGCCCCTTGATTAAGTCAAGATATCGAGTCGATTGTTGGGAAGTCCATGGGTGTTAATGGACAAATACATAACATCTCGTTCTCGAGATTTTCCCCGACAGGGAAGGCGAAAGAAAGTTAAAGTTTTCCTGCCCTCCTTGGGCCCGAGGGGTTCTGGTTAACGCGGGGTGGAAGCGATTCGAGTACGGTTCGGGAGAGAAGATAGGACTGCGTTGCCTATCTCACGGGTCATGAATAAAAACACAATGGACTCGCTGCTCGGGCAAGTGTTTCCGAATGAAACTGCACAACTAATTAAAAGTTCACACCATTACCGCGGCTAATGATGCTCAGATTGTATTATTAAGCTGGCTCCTCGCCCTCTTGCCCCGCTATCGGTGCACTTCCCCCGTTTGATTCGAGATCCCGTTGTTCTCGCACAAGTTGAAAATTCATTCGCTACTTTTTTACAGCGTCGTAACTCAGTAGATACGCGATCAGATACGGATAAGCTTTTCAATTAGCGAGTTTCGCCGTTCAGTACTAGATGTCAAGAGATCAACATTATTTAGAATTATGTAAAATTATAAATTTGTGATAAAAATGTGTTTATTGGGCAATAAATAAATAAATAAATATATATATATTTTTTTAAATTAACAGTTCCATATTTTAAGATACTTTTAATACTACAGTTTATGTGAGAGAAATACCTGACGGAAGCAGTTATAATTTTGATCAGAGGCAGACGCAATAGACTATTTAACTTCTTCATACATATATCAGATGGATAAAATACAGCATTAGCACATTTTTTTCAGCAAAAAGTAAAAGAAAATCCCGTTAGTATTAAGAATAAATCCATCATTCGCTGGAGGCCGTGGACGGATATTGATAAATTAAAATTTAATTAAACTTTAAGAACTCGGATAAAAAGACGAGCCATCCGTCGCGCAAGTCCCTTTCTCCCAGGCGACTTTCTCGCGCGGCCGAAGATTATGAAAATTAGTTATCCGACGAGACGAGCGATGAAAACGGCGCCTTACGCTAAAAGCGGAGCGACGGGAACGACGTCGACGACGGCGTCAAATGCATCGCGACGAAAACGAGGCAAATGTCCGGCCGTTGTGAGACTGCTGTGCTTAAAAAGCAGGATTCGCGTTTAGCCGTGGGCAGGGGTGGTGGTGAAGACAGGGGAGGGAATGAGGACGGCCGAGCTCGGGTAGAGCTGAGTCGCTTCTTAAAACAGCAAATTATTTTCCCAATTTACGAGGACGCGCGCGAGAAGGCGCGGCAAGTGTAGAAAAGTTACCGAGGGGGATGAATGCAGAGGGAAGGTTGGAGGAGGGTAGGAAACGCTGAAGGGTAACGAACGAAGGCGCGCTCGCTAGGCATTTCGCGGTAAGAGGGCCGATTATAACGAGTGCATTAAAACTCGCAAGTCCGGATCCCGTCGTCGTCGTCGTCGGTCCCCGTCGTCAACTTTTAATAGAATCTTTCTCCCGCCTCTCGCGGACAATTGAACTGCTATGGCGGCTCAAAGGCAAAGGGCCGTGCCGGAGGAGAGGGACAAAAGGACGCGAGAGAGACGGGTGACAGGGACGAAAGGGAGAAGGGACGGACCGAGCGAGAGGGTGAAGCCGGAGGAACCAGGAAATATGTATCTAATGCAGTTGAGACATTTTATTAACTCGCATTTTTGTTCCTCTTCCACGTCGGCCGATCGTACGCGCGAGAGCGAGAGACAAAGGCGCGAGCCCGATTGTTATTGCGCGCAAAAAAATGGGCATTGTTTGTCGAGAGCAGAAGAACGTTTAGAAAGGATTCGCCATAATGGGTACCGATGAAAAATGAGGGTCCGCATGCCTCTCGAGTCATGTAATTGAATCGATCGTGGACAAGCCTCGCATTGTGATATTTGAATCACGCGGGCATTGTCCGGGAAGTCGAGGCAAAATCGAATAACGACGCGAGCATCGTGATTTTGGTAACAGTCTCTTTAGCGTAATTGTCCGATCTCGACGAGGCCGCCGAGGAAAGACCGATACCTTTCGTTAGCTCGCGAATAAGTTTTCTCATTGAATGCGCGATCTCCCGTTCAACTTTCGCGAACGCCCGGCCCGATCGACAAATAAAAGTTACCGTGCCTGAGTTGAAGCAACTTCGATCTGCAACTCGCACAATAACCCAAGTCTATTTTGTCAATTATATTTATTCAGTTTATTTAATTCATTCTCTGCGAATACATGTAGGTAATACCATAATTATAAATACAGCCGTTCTTTATATTGCGGCTTTACTGCGATCATAGATACGATTATTCCAGATAGATATTGGACAGTGTTATTAATTTTACGGTAGAAATTTTCTACTTCTGTAAAAAATTAATCTCAGTATTGCCGGAAGAATAAAGGGATTTTGGCATTAATTTCAGCAGTGAGTAATATATGTCAGATAATCTAGTCGATAGTATACAAAACTAAATACAAGCTTCGCTATTCCTAATATTTCAAGAATAATTAGACAGTTATCTCCCCGACTGTCTTTATTACTGTGTATCCAGGAAATGGTCGCAAAATGTTGTCATACTTATTAATCAAAATCGATCATCTCTCAAGGATAAGCTCGACGCCGCGGCCGCGCCGTTGAATAGGACTAGTCGCAACGAGAAGAGAACGATACCGGGCACTCTCGCGCCGTAATCAATGCGAAGCCTTACCGTTGAAGATCCACTCTAATTTTAATGAGACGCTCGGCCTCTCATCGAACGATCCCGATGAATTACGGAAGTAAGCATCTCGAAGGAACCAATAACTTCGCGATGGCGAACGACTGCGGAGAACGATAGTATTCTCGGCTTCCAGACTTCCTCCCTTCCCTTCCTCCTCTATCCCCTTTTCACCATTCCTCCCGCCCTCCTACCCACCCTCCCGCATCTCCCTTTTCATTGCTGGGCGAAGAATCGAACTGCCTCATTACGTTAATTTCCCCGGAGATGCCTGCATTTTTCTGATTCCATTCGTCGTTTCATTCGTCGCACGCTGGCTGCTCCACTTTCTCCGTTCCTCTCCGACACGCGATGCGCCGGCGAGAGAATCCAAGGGAGAGATTTTTATATCGGGATGTAGAGTCGAGAATGAAACCATTTATGGCGGCTCGAAGACCCGTAAGAGGCAAGGGTCGCGGCTGTCTTTACCCGAGGGAACGTTACGACGAACTGCCGGCGGGGCTTTCGAGAGCAGAGATGTGCTCCGGAAGAAATCGAGAAAGAGTCAGCTGGAGCGACGCCGGATAGCGAAAATGAGAGACACGAAGCCCCTTAAAACGTCGTGACGACGTGCCACCGGCGCGACCGACGACCCAGGATTAAAGCGTGTGTTAGTGCGATCCAATCGATCCGAAAGTTTTTTTTCGCATTACGCACGAAACACGTACGAAATTTAAAGGACCGTAAGAAAAGTTTCTTCATAATTTAAATACTCATTTATCGTTTGCGTGAGATCTGAAATATAAATTATATCAACTGTAGAAAAAGATTTCAATTTACTTTTCAATATTTAAATCTTATGCAACGAAAAATCGATTTTGTGTCAAATCCACAGACATAAAAATGAAATTTGTTTCAACGTTAATCAAATTTTGCAATGCGTGATTTGGCACACGACATATATTGAATTTTATTGCTAACATTTAATAACATCTATGGCGCAAAGAAGAAATTCACGGTAGCGAATTTGCACGAATTCTTTCCGGGGCGCGGAAAATTCACTACCAAATATCTCAGGATCATCGAGGGTTCTCTCTTCTTTCCGGGTCTGATTGTGAGCAGCAGAGAAGTATTCTAGAGTGCCTTATTTCGGCGGTTAATTAATGCAGCTACATTAAGAAGGAAAGGGCGCGCCTTGCGGAGAGAGTGCCTCCTTCTACTATTCCAACTTACTCTCCGCTAGTCGCTCGTTCACTGGTGCAAGGAACCCCTTGGGCTATGTTATTGTGCTCAAACTGTCTAAATGCGGGGGTTAATTGGAAGCTCCCGCGTATAGTTACCCACCAACCTTACGATCCGTCCAGACCGTTACACTCCGAAGCCGCCCATTGGTTGCCGTTGCTATCGCTGCTCTATCGTCTCTGTAACTTGTTTTCTCACCTTGGTGGGCGTGTATAAGAGCGTGTACACTAGCAGGCCTATAATGCTCGACTAGTACTTTAATACCCTGCGAGCGGCATATTCGAATATCTGCGCCCGTAAAGTACCGAAGCGATGTTCCGCGAGGGGAAAGAATGAGAAGGGCTAGAAGAGACATCGTTGAGGAAGCAAATAGGAGTAAGCGTGTCTTAGCTGGGCAAACTGACTGCAGCGAATCGTCGTTTAATGGTCGCAGAAGGGACTTGCGTGAAATACATGCTGTTCTACCAAATACTGTCCAAGATTCTCTTGTATGGCGTAATTGTCTGCAAATTCTACGACTTTAAATATCACGTTCTAAACGTGGAACATGCGGCAGCGAGGTTCCCGATGTAATAGCATATCTAAATTTATGCAATGAATTCAGAACTGAAATAGATCTGAACACTTCCCGCGGTGTCTATATATTCAATCGATTCTGAATTTTTTTTTCAAGTGCTTTTTTTTCTCGATTCAGCTCACCGTTTAACATCGTCCCCGTTCTAGCAATGCGTTGGCAATCGCACAGAATTTGCCCGTCTAGCGCCCCGTTTGATCCCTCGCTTTGTCTCTCTCCTCGTTCCTTCGCCCCGTATCCTCGATTCTCTCATCCGCTACGCTTCTTTCTGTACGCTTTACCGTCGCCGTCTCCACCAGCAGTAGGCCGGATATACGAGGCGATACCGTCGCGCGCATGTGCTGCAGGAAGAGCGGTACGCATTGCGGTTGTAATATCGCGGGACGGCCGTTTTGCCGGTGTGAGAATATTATACCTAAAAGCTCCGTTCCGCGGTCTTCTCCCCCTCGACTCCTCGTCTCGTCTTTTGCGTCGCGTCCATGAGAACGAGATGCCAGGCTCGCCGCTTCGCGAGAAGACCCCGAGGACGTTTCCGGGCGCGCTGACGTTTCCTCTAACGACACCCGGCGCCGCGACGCATCCGGACGGCACGCACTGTCCTGCAACGCAGAGGACCGGCGACGCGCGCGCGTACCGCGTGTTTGCCGTACCCGTCTACGTGCCCCGAGTTCCCCTGTAAATTCATGCACGTGCACCACCTCGTATTTTCGCGCTCAAGTACACGCACACGTGCGCCTAAGTGCGACGACTGCGAATTCCGGGCTGGAATTCGGCGACGATCCTCGGTAATTTATGAGGGAGACAATTGGTCCGAAGGCACCGCCGTCGGGGGTTAAAGCACCGGTAGGACATCGTCGGAGCCGCGTGTATATCAGGCGACTCTTAAGGATAATTGCGAGTGTGCATTATCGTGGCGAGAGAGGCTGTGTTCTTTAGTATCCAGTAAAGAATACGGAGGATGTAAACATAATGGACAATACTTTTCATTGTTTTGTAAATTGAACGTAACAAGAAACGCTATAATAGTTAGAACACGACAAAGAAAACTAATTTGCATTGGTGCTCTAACGCAGTATTTTTCGAATAATTAAAATTGTTGGCGATTTAAAGTGATTATTAATATCCATTTAATTTGTCTACATTATTCATAATACTATATTCCAACCTTTTATGCAATAGGTATAATGTATATTTTTATATAAGTGTGTATTTATAATAAGAGCAGCAAGTATATCTATTGTAACATATAGAGGTACCATTATAACATATTTTATGACGTTACTAATGTAGTTTGTAAGTTTATTCTTTGAGCATTAAAATTCATGTGTAAAAGAGACAAATCAAATCTTTATGCAGAATTTTGTCGACTTTACTTGAGGTATGAATAATACTTATAGAAGTTGGTAAAAAATATTATAATGTTTAAGGTCCTACCAATGTTCTCATTACGATCGTCGCAATTTACAGGTACCATTATAATAGCAAAGAACTCGAAAAGTGTATTCAGCATAGAATTCTGAGATTCTCTTTCTCTTTCTAGGGAATGTCCCGGTAGTTGAAGTTGAAATAAATTCCAAGTCCGCGCACCCGGTAGCTTGCAAATTTATGGTAATGTCGGATCACGAATCTCCCAAATGAATTTTATTTAAAGTTTCCTACATCCGACCGTGCTGTGGTTTGCCGGAAAAACTTTAGAATTCATAAATACAATTTGAATGATTCCCGCTATCCGGTCCGACATTTCTGTCATGGACGAGTAGACGAGTATAATGACGGTTAGACATTCTAGGTACAGTGACAGAAATTCAATAAAAAAAAGTTTTAATTATCTATTAACGCAGCGATTCTCACATTACTCGCTAAAAATATGTTGACGAATAATGTGATAACTGACCGATGTTCGATAATACACATTACCACATACAGTTCGGAGCAAAATGGAATTTCTAAAGTTCAGGTTGCAATCGAAGTTTCCCTCGAATCATCCAATGGAATTATTATATGTTATCGATATGCAATATAAATTGTATAACTATGCCGTGCAGAGAGTGGCTCGAGATAGCCTTCATTTCCGCCTAACTTTTGGAGTTAGCCGAGTTTAGTATTTGAAACTACGCGATCTCGCGAACGTGTACGTATTATCATATCAATCAGGTATTCGTCGAGTTTGGAATTTTTATGAAATCTGGGTTACGGCTGATAGTATGATTTATGCTCGCGAAAAATTGTTCGCGGCACGGTTTTCAATACGTTACATTTCGCGAGTTTTAAGTTATGAGCGATATTTCCGCGGATCGGAAAGAAGCCGAGCCCGCGAAGTTCGCGCTTGTCGGTCCGCACACATCCGATTTCCGTCATATTTGCGCTGGATGCACTCATATTTCGTCGGCGGTTTCGTTGAATAATTTTTTTTGGGTCGAGTGGGTTCCTCCTATCTGGCTGTTTTCAGCCGGCCAAGTTTCTTTTTGTGCCGAAGCCTTTGACTATACGGAGAACGTAGCCGCAGTCGTTGAGGATCCTTTTCAAGCTCTTCCTCGTGCAGCGGCACTCAAAAAGAAGAGATTCGCTGCACAAGTTTTCTAACGATTCGACTCTGCATCTTGCTACCCTATCAAGTGATGATTTTGCAATTTCCGAGAAAGGAAGATGAAGTAGGTATCCTCGGACGCAAATAGAAAAAAAGGCAAGTCATGCCTGATATTTTTGTATTAACCAACCAAGAGTTTGCTGATCGAATTATGATAGTATTATACTCTTGTATATATATATATATATAATTTACATAATATATATAATTTGTATTTTATATATAAAATATATATTACAGTTAAATTTATTGGATGAGCAACAAATAAGTTAAAATACATTCGTGTATTTAACTATCATGACGCAGTCAATAATTAATAAAAACGTAAATCTGAGTAACGTTTTTTAAAAATATTTTAGATAAATAATTTACTAATTAATTAATTATTTGAAATTTACATTTGTCGAAATGTCAAGGTCTTTTAATATTTTAATATTAGAATAAATTTCGTATTTAATTTAATAATAGATTTTACTATTATTTTTTAAGATATTTTTATATTCTTATGTATATTATTATATTCATGTCTTGCGCGTGTACATCAAAATCGATTAATCCCTCGAGTTAATTTTGTTGAAACCATTGACGTTAACGTATGGGAGCGTACAACAGGAATCTTTGCACCCTGGCACGAAGTTTCTTGAGAGTGTCCTCAAGGGGAAATAGGAAGGCAGAAGGAGGGATCGCTGTGGATCTCTTATTGGGGCTGAGAAATATATGGGCGGAAATAAGCCCCCGGTATCGCCAAGATGAAAGGACGATAAAGGCAGGCCGAATGACCGGAGGCATGCAAATTGATAGTAATAGCTAGCCTTCTCTGTCTCAGCCCTGTGCAGCTCATCACCCCCTCGACCGTCTCTTTTCCCCTATAACGTTCCTTGGAGGATTCACCACCCTCGGCCCTACTTCCCTGGAATCCTCGCATGCACCGCATGACATTGATCATCTTGATTTACCGCCGTTTGCGTTATTATCCGCTGGAATCAAAAGCAGGCGGAAGTATTCCCTTAATCCGAATTATGGGGCTTATTTGTATTCACGACGCGAGCGTCATGAGCAAAGGCCGGATAGCGATCAAAGTTGCTTTATAAGTATTACTGGCACACGTGCAGTAATGCTTCTTGCTATACGTAATGTTTATATGTAGGAACAATTCGATTAGCTTAAAATATTTTGAATACAAACACTAATATTTTGCAGCAATGTCGAGTAATATATTACATTAATTAATATTTGTTAACAAGTATATTATAAATAAGATATGTGTCTGTGTAATATCTCTGAAAAACTGTGAAAAAATTAACATCTATAATTTTTTTGCGTTTATAGATCTCATTTCTGTCTTTTCCAAAATACTTCTCCAAATAACAACATAAAGGTTTAACATACAATGATTTAATACGTTCAGATATTTTTTTAATTGATAAGTTTCGACATTTATCACGTAAGTATGTGATTTATAAGTTTGAAGGAACTATAGGTTTTCTCACATGGATTTAACGTTGCGCGATCAATTATTGATTGGCATTCTGCAGCTTTTCCGGCTTATTTAAACTTATTTTGTTGCTCCTACTTCTCTCGAGCCGGATCTCATTGGCTATGTCCAATGACAGGGAGCGTGCGAGAAAAGGGCGAGCGACGACTGTTGACTTCGTAGTCGGCAGCATCCACGTGGGAGCAATGCGTCGAGTCTCGGATAAGGGTTGGCAGAGAGCCGGGCGGTTGGCTCTCTGATTTACACCGGCGGCAGACTTCTTCTGAATATTTAACGCGACGAGACTCGAATGTCGCGCGGCTGATCCCGATTAAGGGAAAGTGATAAGTTACTCCGAGTTTCGTATGCGACTTTTACTTCGCCGGTTGTTTATATCCTCACTTTTCTCCCACGCGCCGTCCGGCTTTTCCCTGGCGACGGTCCCCCATTCTATGATTTTGCTAAAATCTGGGATCTCCCATGTATCATAGCTCATTCCATGATACTCCATTGCATTTGCGAATATTTTAATTATATTTACTTGAAAATGTTATTCACAAAATCAGAAAATGAGCTTAAGATATTTGATTGCAGATTTATTGTTTGATTTAAAATAAAGTACTATATTATAGATATAATCAAACGTTGCTTTCACTTTCAACGTCATGAATAATAATATATTGCTATAGAATAAAAAAATAATACACAATTGTGCTATACTACTGCTACATATAGAAGAAACAACGAATGAGCGCAATAAAAATCGTTATAAAAGATAATGTACCTATCGAATGGCTGAAGATTAAAAGGAACTAACGATGCAATAAAGTTCCCAAGACGTGAACCCGTGAAACATTCTCCTTGTCCACATATATCCTATCTTGATTCTACGAAAACGTACTATCGCCAATACGTTTGTCGATCCGTGAAACTTTGCAGGACGCTGATATATACACTACATTGCATCCCTTGAATCGAAGTAAAGTCCGTTAATCAGAGCGCGCTGTGATATAATCAGAGTATAATTCCGTTAGCGTGGACCCTCGTTCAAACAAAATAAATAACATATTTGTACGATCTTGTCAGATGATATCATGCAATATCTATAATTGTTTATAATTGTAACTGTTGTAATAAAAAAATTAAAATTATATTCTCCAAAAAATTGTATAAAACATACACCAGGATTGAACCATACTTTAATAAAAAATAACCCAGTGTTTAAAACTATTTAACTATTCAATCTCTCAACACCAAATTAGTTTAACAATGCGCGAAATAAAACTTGGAAAAAACGTGGCATTGTGTATATTGTTAGAAAAAGCTCAAACGAGATACAAATTCGGGTAAATTTACCGTAAAGCGATAATAACGGATGATAAAAGTGCAGTCTCGTGGCAGTTACGAATTCATAGAGTTTCAGTAATCATCCTATCACTCGTCGATGTTTTGTGCAAATAGAATACGCGGTACAACGCGCATAAGTCGCTCGTTAAACGGGCGGGTAACGGCAGCGTTCATTTTACCAGAATCGCGGCAAATATCAATAATTAAACGTTCCGCCGGCGGAAACAAAGCATAACGAACCGAGTTGTTTGTGAACGTTAATATTGTGCGCATATTATTTACTCATTAGCGTCATTCAACGCTACGTTCCGTTACATATGTCCGACATTATCGCGATTTACATGCAGGTTGCAGCCGCGTCTATACGGATGCGCCGACGTTAACGAGGGCCGCACCGACGAGGCGACGTTCGCGCACTACCGTCAATCCCAATCGTTTTCGCGTTCGCACCAATCAACGCGACGGCGACATCGAGGTGCGGAGTAAAAACGCGGAATCACGATTAAAATCGCCGGCGCGAAAATTACGCGCGGGCCAACGGGTTTCCGATTTCCCCTCTTCCGTTTCCACCGTTCCGTTCGGCCCCGACGCGTTCAAACGGATAAACGGACGTCGAAAACGGACGAACGGACGGACACGCGTTTTCGGCATCGTTAATTTGCATAAATTCGCTGATAAAGATAACAGTCATTCTCTGTCGCGGCTAATCGATCGTTGCGCGTTTCTATCGAACCATTTTCGTTCTGCATCAAACGGCTCGCTCATCTCCTATATCCGCGTTTGGAATACGCGAAAAGGGGGTCGATCGGCGAGGGTTGGCGAAAGGGTCGGGGGTAATGCGACGCTGCGTCCCGCACTTGGACATAAATATTACAGCGTGTATGCCGACGGAGAAAATTACGGTACTCCGACGGTGTGAAAATATGCGGGACCGTCCCGCGGCGAGTCGATGATTAATAAATCAAACCGTCGCGCACGTCAAACAGGCATGATTGTAATTTGCTGGGATTTCACTTGTGCATGTATGTATAAGAGGCCAAAAGGGGCCGGGGAGGAGAGGAAAGAGAACGAGGATGGCCGATGGTAAACGCGCGCTTGCAAATTAAAATGCGCATAATTACGTGGCAATTATAACGTTTGCCTTTCGTCACGAGATTCCCGGCGCGTTCGTCGACTGATAAAATCTGTCGGTATCGAATTTATCAATAGCTTTTTCTCGGTAATCGAGTAGGGAGGGAAAAAAAATAGATGTGTGTATCTATAGATAAAGTAAAGATTCGTGATACGTGTCTATGAAAAAATATGAATATCTGAAAAAAATGTTTCCACCTTGTGTTGACAGTAAGTGCTGGTATTTTTAATCGAGATTGTCATTGAGAGCTGATTGTGAGTCATACTTGAATCGATTCCTTACGTCGATGCTCGTAAGCGCCTCGACGGTAAAACATTCGCGCTTCGCGTTATATGGCGCAATTGTTACCGTGCGACCGCGCATATTGTTGCATTGTTCGGTCACTGTGATTGGAATTTAAATTTTATTCATAGGCTCGTTTATATCCGGCCAGTTACGTATTCAAATCGGACGGTCCGCATTCGAGCCTCCTGTCCGTACGTACCTAGCCATCATAACACGGCTGCCATGCTCCCGATAATTCTGATTTCCATCGCGATCATCCGACTGGACTGAATTCGGAAGGTATAAACTCCGTCGATTTTACAGGGGGACGTGTTTCGTGCCGTGAAAAGTAACGCGCTCGAGTCTCGAATTGACGTGTCGCGCAGCCATCGGGGTTTCTATCGATCGTTCATGGATCGGCTTGATTATCTTCGACAATTGGACGATGTTACAAAATGAGTTACGATGACAAATAGTACCTAATTTCGCGCAGTTTCAAGATTAGGAGATTTATATTGGCGACCAGGCTTCGTACCGATTCTGTTGCTTGCTATTCGATGGTTGCTACAGACATTACATGTCTCCGTCGACCTGTCCCTCCGATTTTAAATTTGTCGTGTGGGATCGCTGAGATACGCGCACGACTTACGTTCGTCGAATATGGCCGAAGTCGAAAGCGGAATTATGGTTATTACGCCGGATGTTTAATGATGACCGTTCCGTTCCGGTAGAACGGATGCGCATGTAAGGTACAATACGTCGTCAGAGAGATTCTGAACGTCCGTATTGCCGACTGTTATTTTTCTTCCTTTCCGATCTCGTCCGTTTGCTACCGTCGCCTATTGCGGCGCCCGTCGCCCGTTGCCTTATTCCAGACGAGTAAGGGTAAGTATTTGGCATGACGTCAAACGTAGATATTAGGATTCCCGGGAGTGGCCGGCCGAAGGGGCCAAAAGAGAAGAAATGAAGAAGAGGAGGAGGAGGTAAAGGAAGAAGAGGAAGAAAGAAAGACAGCCATGCGGTACCTGCTCGTGCGTCACATTCGTGACCAGCCTAACGGGCACCTTGATGCTTGCCATCGTCATTTCTCCGTTTCTTATTGCAACCTTTATTTTTGGCACATGTGACGAGTCCTTTGTTCTGTTTCCGCCGTCTATTCCAGAAACGGTCCTCCGCAATATTCTCATATTTTGATCGATTGATTTGAACTAATTTGGATGTCTCTCCTATAGATTTTAATAAGACACTATTGAGGCAAATATTAAAGTAATTATATAAGTAGAAGTTAAAAAACTAGGTACAATAAAGATTATTGTACTAAACATTAATATAATAAATTTTAATATTTTTTAGATATTTTTATTGTCATAGATAATGATTCATTATAATTTATATACATATCCATGTATATGTAATGTTGCTTTTAAAATTAAGAATTTATATTTTCGTAAGATATATTTTCTCTTTTTATGTCTTTACTGTGCCTAAAGATATAAATATTTAATATATACATTTAAAAATCGTAAAGAATCGAAACATATGGATGAGAAATGTGCTTTCGCATTTTTCTCTTCCTTATATATTTCTCTAATATCTAACGAAGCTCTTGGTTCCAGCTTCAATGTTGAAACAAAGTCGTCATTTCGAAGTTTTTGTTGTCTCTTCGCCCGCGCGGCAAGTAAGGGCCCGTTGCTCTCTCTCTCTCTCTCTCTCCCTTCACCGTGCGCTTTACGAATTGCAAATTTTCGGCAAGTTTTCGTTAGGGAAATTCAGCACCGACAGTGCTCGCTGTATACAAAGTGGCACTAGAGGATAGAGTGGATAGCTAAGAGGAGGACGGTGAGGGAGAGGAGAGGAGAAGAGAGGGTCTTCGGATACGGCGCTCCACGGTAAAAGCACAAATATTTGACGGGTAAATAGAGTGATACTTGATGCGGCGTGCTGGTTGGTGCAGGCTGCCGCTACTGCTGCTGGTACTGCTGCTACTGCTGCTGCTGCGCTACCCGTTATCGCTGCCGTTACTGCTACTGCTAGGGTGGCGGCGACGGCGACGCAACGGTGGAAGCAGCGACTGGAGAGTACGCTCACCATGCTATTCGGGGATGCTTTAGGAATCCTTCCGCATCGGCCACCCAGTTTGCTCGCCGGTGAGATTCACCACGCTTGGGCAAATTGCAAACATTAGCTGGCAACTTGTAACTCTTCGACGCGTCGGTCGCGGCGCGGCAACTCGTGCACCGCATTCCGCGATCAACGGACGTCGAATGTCGTAGTATTTGACGTCAACGGACGTACGTGATTCATGCCACAAACGATCGATGATTGTTAAATCAAGTGTACGAGAACGTAATAATTATCAGCCTCTCGTTCAGCCTCAGTATGGATATTTCGATCAATCTGGTATTATTCGTCGAATGCTTCAAGTAATCAAATATGAAAAATTTAATCTACTTTCTTCAAGCGATAATTCTATTTAAATCTTCTCACAAATATGCCAAACTGCGTAACTGTATTAGTATAAATAATTTTTTCTTTAAAAAATGTTTTTACATTTTATTAGTATCTATTTCTTGTATTGATCGTGTCGTTGTGTATTTCATGCTATTGATATTATTATCAAGATTACAAAGCATGCCCGGCATAATAATGTATTACGTTTTCAAAGGCAGGCCTTAGGGTGTTTCCGTATACTGTCATTAATCCCCACGGCGATAAGAAAAATCCTCTCTTGAGTGATTATCCAGCATAAATACGTTCACGAATCTGTCGCGAAAGAACTCAAGCCCCGTTGTTGTCGGGGCTCGAACCCGTCCAGGGGATGTAAGTTCGAAAAGAAATCCTCTTTGAAAGGATGGGAACGTGAATTTTGCGTGGCTCCTTCCCCGCGAGAAAAGCTGATGCTTGGGGTTAGGGTAAAAAAAGGGCCATCACCGGGGAGCATAATGCGTTTATAATAAATCGGGTAAGTTCTTATGGAAATCCGTTGAAAATTATTCGAGTTGAGAATTTGTGATGGTGCGCGAAACGAAGGAGAAATGTACCCATAAACGTTTGTGAAGGAGAAGTGAGGATATTTGTTTTGAAATGCCGAAGCAAAGGCACTGAGTCACGTCCCTCAGATGTATGTACTTGTCACTCTCCTTCGGTCTTAATGTGTTTTTTTTTTTTCAATCAGATATGCTATAATGGCACGTCCATTTCTTTTGCGATACCTATTCTTCGTCATCATATACCTATTAAGTAAAAAAGACAAAACAAGTATTTTTCAATATAAAGAACAGAGTATTAAACAAATTACGGAATACCCTACATTAATCATATCATTAATAATATATTTGATATTTTCTAACTTCTATTTATAATTACTTTATTTGCCTCAATAATGTCCTTGCTTTATACGTACATATTTTATAAATATGGGAGTCAAATGCATAAAATTAATTTTACACAATAATCATCTCGCGAATAGTCGTGATTAAAAATTGTTTTATGACATCTTACAATTATTGCAAGAATGGCAATAATTGTATTTTATGGCGTAGGATTGTTTCTTTTTATTTATGTAAAAATACAGAGTCAAGGATCTTCTTCGCTGTCAATTTGTTTCATTATAGCTCTCATTGGGGCCGTAACACTTCGCGAAGCAGAAGAGCAACCTGCAGGACCGACTTGACATGACTATTCGTCACCGAGGAACCTTAACGCCTACCAGCTACGATAAACCGGAGCTTCGATTCCCTTCGTAGAATACCATAGCCATTAAGCACAATGCCGCTGCTATTACTCTTCGCGATGTTATTGAGCGGTCCCCATTATCATCGTATAATATCGCGATATCTTTTCGCCCCCAACACGGGGGCTCACGCAGAACGGAAGGACTGCCAAATCGCGGTGGTCCTCGTTCCTAACTTCACCTTGGAATACAGCCTGAAATACTTTTGGCAATCCGATGGATACGGAGAGCAATAGTTTTTAAAGCTCTATTCTCACGCGTTTCCCCAACTCCATCTAATATTGCACGGTCCATTTGCGACGTGCAAATCAGTAGTTTCTAAAATAACACTCAGTTTTTTCGCATTCAAAAAAATTAAAATAATTAGTTTGTAAAAACTGAAAAATATTGTAAAGTTGCTACAAGAGAATAACTAAACATTTTAAGAGAAATTTTTTAAATTGAGAACAGCTAACAATAGATTAATTTAATATCATTCATTTTATAGCCGTATTTCTTCGAAATTGTTAAGATTGTATTTTCAATGGAAATAACTAGGATCGAATTATGTAATTTACTTTTGTACAGTATAATGATACAAGAAACTGTTCGTAGACTTTCTCTTTATTTGGAAAAGTCGCGTTCACTACTTCACGTCGACTCGTTTGCGTGCCGATTTATCCGACAGACTAACGAGCCAACCGGGTTGAGGCTATCTTTCCCTTGGCTCGCCGTAGTTACAGCAGTGGTAGTTCTACCGGCATAAGATAAACATTGCCCAATTATAAATTCCTCGCATGCAAATGCCGAGCCCGCCAGCTGCGATGCGCCTACGAGTAGAGTTCTTGCTTCCTTCCATGCGAGCGCTCAAGAAGCGGAAAGACCACGGTACGAAGCGCCGAGGTAAACGAGAGAACGGCGGAAAAAGGGGAAGAGGGTTGAATGGTGGAGGACGAGTAGGAAGAGAATGGGGAGAAACAAAGAAGGATGGACATATAGAGACGAATGACGGGGGCGGAGGAAAGATAAAGACAGACGGCAGAGAGATAGATAGAGAGAGAGAGAGAAAGGAAGAGAACGCGAACAGAGAGACGCGCGGCGCGAGTTAGGGTTGCAGGACGAAAGGATGAAAAGGGAGGAGATTGGAGGCGGGTCTGATTGGCGGCGGCGTTAACTGGGAAAGCTAAGCCCGGAGTCAGCTCGGCTGCGCTGCGTCGTCATCCGTGTGACAACTTATAATTTGATAGAAACCCGTTTCGTACCGTGTCTGTACCGGTCCCCGCCTCATTTTCCGCTTTCCATCCCCCTTTCCCGTGCCACGGCTTGTCGTTCGACACGGTCTCGTTGCTCGGATTCTCTTACGCTCCTACAACACACGTGTCTCTGCACGTATCCACACTCACTGTCTCACGTCGAAGGACCGGATGCTTACCGGTCCAAGGTGTCTACGGCTCGCGGTGATGATGGTGAGACTGTTCGGGCGGAGCTGGCTCCGCCGTTATATGAATCCATCGGATTTCGCCATCACCGACTGGGATAGTTTAATTATGTTGATTAACATCGCATGATGTTTGCAACGCGAAACTCGAATCAGACTTGCGTATTAGTTAGCCGGTTGATTACCCCTCCGCGACGTTCGCGAAACTATGTACAATCGTTCACCATCGTCCGCATGCGTGCGATTATTGCATACGTAACTTTTGCGAAACGTTATTTGCACCATACGGTTTAGAATCGCGCAGCAGAGTTGCATGGAAATCATTAAATTCCTTTGTATAACTGCCTCGAATAAAATTTGTAATTTCACGCTTTGCACGCTTTGCCAAAATAGACGAGCGCGCTAAAGATGAATACGGCGACACTTGCAAATAAGCGGACTAAACACGTGAGTTCTCCTTTGCGCGTGCATTATGTGGAGGCTCCGCTTACAGGATCCGGGTGTTTAGTATCCGCGTTCCGTCCTCCTGCGATAGTGAGATTTTAGCCGATAGAAAGAGGAAAGGAGAGCGAGAGCGAGAGCGAGCGGGAATGAAAGAGAGGGAGAGAAAGAGGTATACAGAGTGGCCGAGCTTGCTCAGCAGATTGGTATCAATGGAGACAAATTGAGTTGGCCGGTGATCGATGAAGCTCACCGGCCGTGACGCGAAGTTACGGCAGCGTGCACAATGTTTTCCCTCGCTCCTCGCTCTCGCCGTCGTGTTTCCACCTCGATACGTCGCACTCCTCTTTCTACATAGATATCCGCGCGGAATCGTATCTTCTGTGCCGCTGCACGCTATCGCAATCGTAACTATTCCCCGTCCAGCGCATTTACACGCTCCTTTGTGAATGCGACAGGCCGTAACTGTCCGCCGGAAGTCGATTATCCCCTTAATGCTCGTTCAGCGATTTTTTACCCATTTGCGAATTGCGAGCGGCTGACGTAACGGCGAACTTGCAATTTGCACGCGCGTTAATCGCAACCTGTTCACCTATCGTGCATTTTTTTTTTTTTTTTTTGAAAATTCCGCAATAATTGAATGTCAGTTTAAAACATGAAGAAAAGATAAATTTTCTATTTAGGTACGTATTTTTGTCGAAGGTGTTATATCAGTTCCGTAGGACTTTATTATTATATTATTGAGACGCGACGACAAATCGCAATTATGGTCGCCGAATCCGTCGCTCCATAACGATACGAGTTCCCCGAGCTTGCCGCGTCATGTCATGTGGCACGCAAGGTCTTATCGTCTGACATTGTGAGATCTTGAATGATCGATGGCACGCAATAAGTAAATATGGTCTATCACTCACGTCTTATAAGTTAGCGGAACAAAGTGAGCAGAATCATTTCTAACTAATATTTTTATTTGTTGCTTATTTTGTTCCGCTAACTTATGCAAGACGTCGACATTCACTCGGAATTAATCCGACTCAGCGGAGTGTGAAACAGCTACGCATTAATTTGTTGAACATTAAACCGTTGCTACCCGTTATTTACGGATTTATTTTGGATGTAGCAATGCCGAACTAATAATATAATAAATTCCGAATTATTATCACTTATTTTTAGCATATTTTTAGAATTTGATTACGCATCGCTAGATGCTTTTCATTACAATTAAATCAGTTTCTCCAACCATTCATGAATCGAAGGGAGAAGATGTGACATGAAGATTCTAAACGAAGACGCGTACGGGATCATATGAATTTCCAATGGGTGCCTTTTCAATAATCTATGCACACGTGGAATGGGAAGGGGACGGCTCGCGCTGCACGAGAAAGAAGGTGGAGGTAGGACGTTGGGCGCGAACGCGGGATGAGTTTTCGTATGGCGGATGTGAAGCCGGGATAGGAATCGCTCCTCGGGATTCTCAGACAGACCGAATCAATGCAAACAACTGGATATTGCCGGCAATATCAGTTTCCTTAGAGCGTCGCGCCGCTCAACTGCGAAACGCGCCCAGACGACGACTACGGCGTCGAAGGTAGTCGGGACTGTAAGGGAGCTCCGAAGGTAGAAGGAATACTGTCGTAGGAAAGGGGGTAAGAAGAAGCGCGGGAAACGCATACCCCCGTCGTATAGGCGAAAGTTTGCCTTGCCACTCCGTATCCCCGCCACTCTCCACAAGCCCGTTCGCATCCACCAACTCGCCGACTACGTGATTTATTCAGCCTATTTTATGCGAGAACCCGCCATATGAGATTTCCACGGACACCTTATTTCCTATCCAGGCTAGCCGGGTAAGCGCGGCTTCTCGCGGGATCGAAGGAGTCCCTCGAAGAAACGAGCTCACGGACCCGCGGAAGAATTTCTTTCCGCGACGTCCTCTGAAAAGTCATTTAAAATTATACAGTCTTGTGCCACGCTCGGTTTGCCTCGCGAATAGTATTTCATGCGTCGCGATTTATCTTACATTGGCTGTCCGCGAGACTGACAGACGTCGATGAAATTACGGCCATTACCGCGTGAAAGCTCGCAAATTGGGATGCGGAAGATACGAGTATACAAGGCGCGAAGTTAGTGGACCGCGATCAATGTTTAAAAAACGCTGGCCGCGGAAGAGCGAATCTGAGAGCTGAGAGAAAATTTTATTGCCCCTTCTCTCTTTTTCCGCTCGAGAGGAGGTCGACGGGGGGAACGTCTCTGTTGGACGGGCACAATAACTTATTCTCAAGCTTGACAAACGGCCCGACGCACGTACTTTGCGTCTTGCGCTTTAGCAAGGGGCACCCCGCGCTAATGTCACGAGATTAGCATAATGCACTCAACAACCCCAGATTCGCACTTCGGTTATCCACCAAATAACGTCTATACAAAAGAACTAGCACTTCATCTTTCTAGACTACAGTATTCTTTAATCGTCAATCGCGCCTTCTAGAAACAAATTTTCCTCTCGAAGATGTGCAGACTTTACTCGTAAATATTACATACAATAGTTGACTAGATGCTCGTTGAGTAGATGCAAAAAAGTTAAAGAATATAACGGTATACATACAAATTACTAGAAAATGATAAATTATTTTAGATTAAAAAAATATGTTTATTTTGTTTTTTAATTTTTGATATTTATTCTTTTTCTTTATTTTTATTTCTTTATTTTTTATTTTATTAAGATATTAGTATACCTACTTATTAAAGTATTTCTTTATGGAATACTATACATAAGAAGTCGCGTAGAACGCTTTATGTTTATAGAATTCGATGTTTTATACATATATAGAACAAGTTCTTTCGAATTTTTAAAATATTTTATACCGCTATAGTAATTGCAAATGAGAATTTAATCGATTCAGGGTACAGCTATTCAGGTTTCTGAAGAACGTTCTTCGTCTCTCTCTCTCTCTCTCTCTCTCTCTCTCTCTCTCTCTCTCTCTCTCTCTCTCTCTCTTTCTCACACAAGCGCATAATTCGCAATTAACTTACGCAGAGACTGTTCAACGCTAATTAATGAGTATGTCAGAAACTTTCTCCCTCTCTTTCTTTCTTCCTCTCTTCAGGTACCATACTTCGATTAAGTCTATAATCAAAGAGTTTTATAGCTGCCATGTTAAGCGCTATGAAATTTAATTTCCGATACATCATCGGAATTAGCAATTAATTAAGAAATCTCACAATTTCTTCTTTCTACATTGCATTATATAACGTAAAAAGTGTTTTACGCTGTACGTATCAATTGTTTGGACACACTCTACAAAAATCCCAATTTTATCATCTTTATCAATTTTACCATCGACAATTATCGAATTACTGTTTGATATGATTGAAAATATATTATAATATTATATGACGTAATATAATTACTTGATATGCGGAAATGCTGAAAAATTATGAAATTACCTTAGTTATGTTTTGCAACATAATACTATCGTTGTAATTTTAATATTATAAACTCACTCTTTCTCTATTTTCACGAGAAATTTTGTAATGGATTTATATCCGTGTATTACGTCACGATTTTCGTTATTCATGCATCAAAGGCTTTCGCAAAGATAGGCACAAAACGTCCGGGCGTCGACGCTGAAAATTGTCGACGTCATCTAAGGACGAAACGCAATTACCGGCAGACTCGTGCACCCCTCGTATATATGTACGCGGGTACCAAGATCTGCGATTCCCATTTTTATCCGGCGCTAATGGGACGACGTCAAAGTAGACCCCTATTTGCCATCTTCGCGATCTTCCGGTTCATCGATCCCGAGGCTAACCCAATAAGTTAGGCGCCATTCGTCTTGAACGCACCCGCAGATTCGCGTAATCGAGAGCTAGAGAATATTACTGATCCTCCAGGATACACACGCATATCGGTCTTCCACCTTGGCTATTACTCAAACTCAATTAGGATTACGAGCGCGTTATAACTTTCACTTGTGTGTGCAATTTCATCCCCGCGAGACTACAGTCCCAATTCGAATGTTTAAACGGTTCAAAAATTTAAAATTAACATGACAAATAGCTTAAAATAGGTAATATAATAAAATTTAATCTCAAAATTATATTAAGCTGATTTGAAGCTGAAATTAAAATTAAAATAAAAAATACCAATTTTCTAAATCTTAGGATTTATTTTATCTTACGTAGTCTTATTTTAATTAAACATTTAATTTCAAAAACCAGCATTATAACAATGCAATTTATATTTTTTAAGTATATTTAGCCAATACAAAAATTTCTAAAATATTGGCTTTATATCACGCCCAGGAAAATCAAGCGATACTCTGATTTGCTGTTGGATTGACTGTACATCGTACATTCGAGCGAGCTGTGAGTGAAGATTTGAGACAATAATTGGCTCGTCCACTCAGCATCGCTGGAGTGGCCGATGGATGTATTCGTTGAGATTACGCGAAATGGTTGTAAATGCCTGGAGAGTACCGGCCGGCCGGAGTAACCCTCACCACCCTCCCCCATCAAAGAGTGAGCCACTATCTCGCAACTGCAGTTACAACTGCACAAAGGTTAATGCATGCTATTGTTGCTGCCAGCCGGCCAGAACTGCCGTGCTTTCGTCGGGTCGCAGACAAACGCGTTCATACAGATGTGGACGAATACACCCTTACGTTTCGACGACAATCACGATAAACACATTTAACAAACAGCGCTGTTTTCACGCGGTACTTAAGCTGATCCAAGCTGCCTGTCTAGAGATCGATTTCGTAGACCAAATTCTCTGATGATATCTCCAATATAAGGTATCAGTGTCCAATTTTTATCTTCGAAGTTTGATTCATCATTTCTCAGTTTTCCAATAACGGAAAAATTGTTTAACTTCTCTTCCAGTATCTATAACTCAGAGCAACGCTAATTTTAAAACGTTCTGTATTTCAAACACAACCGGGAGCGAATGAGAGCACCATTGGAGGTTTATACTTTTTCGGTCTAACAGTTTTATTGATAGCTTGTATGTTCCACTGCGAAGTTGCATTAAGCAAGCCAAGCTACCTACGCTGTTAAAAGTGTACGTCAATAATAAAGGAGCCGCCGCGAGTTCTTGCTCGAAGTGGATGAAGGGTGATAAAGCGAAATGAGAGTCATCACGTGAATGAAAGCGACGCGGCTCAGATCGGCTCGGCTCGACTCGGTATACCTGATAGAGGAGAATCAGAATCAGAGCAGATCAAAGCGAACGGAGCGATATGTAGCGCGTCGAAATTGATGGAGAACGCTTTACGTTAGCGAATTGCGAGTCTCGTAGAGTCGGAGCAGCGCACTGATGGCGAGACGATGGCGATGGAGGAGGGAACGAAGAGGAACAGCGAGGGCGAACAGAAAAGACTAAGTCGATTTTAATTTAACCGGAGGACAAATTAAAAGGCATCAATCCGGAGGGCAAAGTGCTGCGGAGGATTAACAGTTGGCTCTCAAGGCTCTAGAGGAGCAGCGGGATAACGACAGGCCCTTCAAGTGAAACGACGGCCGTATACCTAATTCGTTCGGCCCTTGGTCTACCAAACGGGAGGTAGTCTTTCAGTTCACTGTACTCAAAGACGCACGTGCTGCTCCTACAAATTGCACGTACATTTAAAAATTCTTCTATAAATTCGTAATCTCCTTATATCCAGAGTAAGCGAAAAATTACGTTTCATTAATAATCGAGTGTGCAGATATTGCATTTGAAATGTTTTAATTGAGAAAAAGCTTAATAACTTCTAAATTCACGTTTATTTGTAAAAATATATCTGAATAAAACATTCAAATTATATATAA
The DNA here is from genome assembly GCA_035220615.1 of Leptothorax acervorum. NCBI lineage: Eukaryota > Metazoa > Arthropoda > Insecta > Hymenoptera > Formicidae > Leptothorax > Leptothorax acervorum. The sequence goes on from JASTWQ010000084.1 coordinate 571,913, forward strand.
TAATATATAAAATTAAGAAAGTATACAAATCTTACGTCGTAAGATCTTCTGCGTTTTTCGAATAAAGAATTACATGATAAAATTGTTAATATGAAATATTTGTATGCTTGAATTTGTAATGTACTGATTGCTGTGCAGTATACCGCACTACTCTGTTATCAAAATGCAATGTCCGTAACCGAGATAGGCCAGCTAAATGGAGCAATTTCATTGTAGTGATATTAAGGTCTAGCACCAACTTTAACAGAGGGTAAAACGATCGAAGCCGGATCTCGTTGTTCGATAACGACAGCACGTAAGCTGCACGTTACAGAGGACCGTAAAATCAAGAATGTGTCGCGCCTATGACCATCCGCATTGTCGCGCAATCCGCAGGAAAGGCGTATTTGTCCCAATAACCCTCTTCAACGATATTACCGACTCGTCCTTTAAGCTTATCCCGTACGCAATATCGATTACTAATCGTAAGTGTAATAGACAATTGAAGATAATCGGTAGTAGGTATATGTATTTTGAACCTGATGTGCAACGAAAGTAACTGTGTATAACACAATTTTATCGCGTCTCTTCTTCTCTTAAAAAAATGACATTTCTTTTAGATATACATATAAAGAGCGTCAAAATTTTTTCTCGCGTTTTCTTTTATTGCTATACATAAAAATGATTATATCATAATTGTATTCTGGGATACAATAAAAAACGTAACGTAAAATGCATTTATAAAAATCACGAAATCATAAATTTTATAAGTGGAAATGCAAAGGAGCCGTCGTAAAGCCTCGAAATTCCTAAGTCGGCGTTTTACTTCGTTTCGCGCGATTAGCGGCACGGACGCAACATCGTTAGCGATTTATAAGGGTGGTAGGCACGTATAAAAGTTACCTGCGCGCGTTTCCGTTGAACCTCATTCTACAAAGGAGAAGTAAGCGTCTTGGCGCGAGAGCTGCGGAGAATTTAAGTGAAGCTAATTTCAGGAAAGCGGTTACGCTTCCAAGCTATTTCGAGTCATGTTATTAGCCGAAATACGATGCTGCTCGCTTTTCAGGTGTGAGACGAACGCGTTCTTCTTCATTCTAATCTCGTACCAACGTTCCTTTTATCGTTAATGATCTCACCAAACAGACAAGAAAAATTTTATTTCTTATTAAATAAACTTTAATTTTTTCTAAATCTCGCATATCGAAATACTTAATATAAAAATATATAAAGTATAATATATTTTTTAAAGTAAGATAATAGACTTTCAAACAAGCTAAGAAAACTGATTAGTATATTATTTATAACTTGTAAGCAAGATCTAGTCTAGTATATAATTTAGGAACATGTAAGACAACAAGCCGTGCAAAATAAGAAGATTAAATGAGATAGATTGGATAATACATGCGGTATGCCGTGCTGTTTTAACCGTTAATTCATTGTGGATTAATTAAAACAGTTCACAGGGGGATAGAACCCTCATACCCGTTGTTAATATTACTTCGAGACAGACAATAACGAAAGTAATATATTTCGTCAACGACAACCACCAAACTGCCCATCCGTACGTATACATGCACACCTAAACGAGCGTTAAGCTGCTTGCCAGACGTTACAAGGGCTACTTTACCCTCCGTCTGATGAAATTCTCTGCTGAAATTATTTTCAGGCTTGGCGACGGGTTAACGAAGCAGATCGTCGTCGAAAGGAGCGAGAAGATGAAGAAAGGGCCCGTTTCAAATTTTCACATCGATTATGCGAGTCTTTTAATTGACGGATCGACGGTCGATAGAAACAAATTAGGACGAATGAGCAGTTATACTTTGTATACTTTTTATACTCTTAAAGCTTTTGATTTTCTGAAGTATAGCAAACTAACAATTAAAGGCAATAATAATATTAAATTCACAATTTTGCTGCTCGGGCATGTGGCTGCTTAAGGACATAGTTATGTCATTTAAATGAGTATCAAATTTGTGATTATTAAATAAATTTTAAATAATTTTATAAATCTATCCAGTTTCTGTCCAGTATGATATTAACGATACTACTCGTTGAAACTTAAAAAGCATTTTTTTTTGTTGCTGACATCAGACTTGGCCGCACCGGGCAATCGGGAAAACGCTCGAGTCGTTTCGCAGCCTTGCGGAACGACTTCTGTCGATTGCATTCTCTTCCGACGCACAAACGTAAATTAAAAATGCTCCGACGCGGTTAACGAGCAAACGTCAAAGGGGCAACACTGAAGCGCGGCAGCGTAAAGAGAACGGGAGACGCGGTGGCACGGTGGCGAAAATTAATATCACCCACTGCCTTCAACCCTTGTTATATGAGAGCGCGCGCACGGGGGGACCCCGTGCAAGCGCGCGTGTAACGCATCAAAAGTGTAAACGCGCAACGTTGAAATTCTCTTGCCACTCACCGTCCGGCGAAAGTTTCGTCCACCCCACCGTGTTTCTGATTCCTGCGTGTCAAGAAAAAATAGGGGGATTTGTGGGAACAAATCTTAATTGGAAACCAATAAAATCGAAATTTTAGTTTCATAATCTCACATAATCTGTCGAGAAATTCGGCAGAACTATTTCTTTATACGAAAATTATCAGCTTTTTAAAGTTTCATGTTAACCAAAGTTGCTTGTTCCCGTACTGCATAAATCCCCAATCACCCAATGCAAGTTTCAGGCCCCAGGGAGACTCACCATTCGGCTCTGGGTCAACGAGCGAATTGCTTGAAATTAATCGGCTCGATATTAGTTTAGAACGTGGCATTAAGCAAGATTTTTTTTATTTTGCGCAAATTCGCAGAAAAATGAAACTCGCGCGAGTGCGATGCGTGTTCCGATGTTTTACGATGTGTGCTCCGTTCTTCAATCAGTTGCTTCGTGAAAATTACAACCGCACGGAAAAAAAGTATTAGCAAAAATAGGGACACCTAATAACATTTTTGCAGCGAGAGCTATAATTTAGCAATAGTAGAAAAACTTTTAGCTATCCCTATTTTACTACCTATTTTTGCTATAGTAGCTAATCCTTTTTATTTCCGTACGTGCTCGTGAAAATTACAACCGTGCCAAAGTTCAAAGCATGCCCCCAAGGCTGTACTTTACCGAAAATAGCTAAATTGCTGATTTCTCGGACTAAATGTTAACTAAACCTTAACGATAGCGGCCGCGTTGTGTTGCTTTGTCGCTGAGCATGTCATGTTCTTACAATTAGTGCGCGAGAATAATGTGCATTGCATTGTAAACTCCTGCACATGTATCACGAACATAGGTGTCAACATATCAACAAAATACAATGTTGGCATATCCAAACTAATTTATTAATTTAAATAAAATAATAAGTAAATATTTTGAATTTTAACATATATCAAATATAAACTTTCTTATAAGCTATCGTGTGCGTTATTTGAGACGGCAAAGTAAGTTTGATCAAACTGATAAGACGAATAATTTTTCATTGCAAAATGAAACTAATTATAAAAGTTATTCTAAAAGATAATTTAATAACAGTTAAGAAATTATGGTTTACTTTTTTGCTCGCCAATTTCCGTACCAAATTTCCGTATCAATCGTATCCGTATACAGTTAAACACTAAAATCGACGATAAAAGGATCGTTATGATAATACGCAGATAAATAAAGAGGGAGCAGTATATCTGCCAGTTCAATTAAACTCTGACCGAGCCCAGCCGCGGAGTCTGTTCGTAGGTCGTAAGATTATTTGAACAGCTGAGGCCGAAGAGAGAGATAACCGGCGAATAAGCATCAGACTTCGCGATCCCACGAGTTTGGTAGGAGAGATTTGATTCCCGGAAACGATGAGAGAGACGAATTAATCGGCCGTGGAAACGCAAGCGGAAGGAAGAGAGAGAAGGATATCCCGCGATGCCGCGGTGGCCGATAAATTTGCCGGAAGTTTAATTTCATTTTATAGGCGCGATACTTTAGCGAAAGCACCTGCACTTTACACTAACGGCGCCGCGCTGTCGTGAGAACCGCGTGGGCGGGAGGATCGCTCGCGTCCTCTACACCGTCGAGGTCTAGGAATTATACATTATACCGCTCTAAATCATGACTCGAGCGCGCAACCTCATGTAATTATATCGTCGTTTTTAGAGCCCACCCTTAATACGCCGTTATGCGGCCCGTGAGTCTTACTAACGTTTCGCGCCTCCCTCTCTTCTTGCCGTCACACACGCGAGCGCGTAACGGCTCGTTGCTTTCCCGCGAGCGAGAGTACCGTTATTTGCAATTAGAGTAATGCCATATAGAAGACACAGCTTAAATTTTATAAATTTATAAAATAACTGAACGACTGATTAATCTGAAAGATATTATTAACTCTTACATCATTATATTTAAGCATGTCGCTAATTACAGTATTATCTATGTAATTAACGTAATTAATAACTTCTGTCGTTGGCAAAAATCTACAAGCATTGTTGGTTCTCCATAGATTCTATAAACGCAAACAATCCCTTAAATCAAGGGCTTCCTTGTTTACTGTCACGGTGCATCGAACGTGAAAAGGCAAATCTTACTACCACACAAACAGATAGCGGCGTAATATAATATTAATCGGCTGTATTGTGGCGCGAGGCCCATGGAAGTCGAAGGGTGGCTTTGCTGCAGCCATCAGATTGCCAACCGAACGAAGACAATGAGGGAAAGGGAGATGCTGATCAAACACTTGATTAAAGAAAGTTTCCGATAGCTACTCCGCGCGAGAAAACCGACGTCCCGGCCGCGGTGATTGGATAAGGTAAGATACCAGGAATTTCCACGTCTCCTACGTCCCTCTCGTCCCTATCCATCGGCCCATTGCCGATGCCGTCCCGATCCTCCTTCGTTCTAAACTCGAAAGTTCTTCGAAGCGAAGCTGAAAGTCTAGCCGGCTTTCTCGTCGTCAAACGTTCGTTTTTTCACGACAGATATATTTCACTGCGATCTTCGCGGCGGTTTAACGATATTAATATACGGCCTCTGTGTGTGTGTCGTTGTTCGCTTGTTAGACATTTTAAGTTAAGCGGGACGGTTCGTGCAGAATCTTACGATTGCGATCATGTCTCATATCGAATGATTCGCATCTTCCTGAATTTATGAGATATTCTTACATTTCTACATTTAATTATTTTCTCCTATATTTAATTATTTTTATAAGTATACAGCAATCGTACAATTTATAACTTATTTATACAATTAATACGATCAATAATATGTAAAATATTATATAAGATATAATAGCGTATTTATAATATGTATATCTATATAGCTTGCCTTTCTCATTCGTTAATACTCCCCCATATATCACATCGAAAAAAACGAAGACCAATTAGAATTATATTACCTCTACCTTTGCGCTGGACGATTTATGCGGTCTGCATAAATCTCGTGGAAGACGGTTATTAAAATATTAAATATTCCAACGAAAGACGGGCGCGCCTAACGTTAAACGAATAATCCGATTATATATATATTTAATATTAGCACGTTTGACGATATTTCGATCGGACGAGACAGAAACAGTTCAGAGGAGAAGTTAACGACATGCAGATACGAAAGGCCGCAGTTTTTAAATGACTGAAAAAAAGAGGGAGGAAAGCCAAACCGAGGAGAGGGAGGGAGCCGAAGGGCGAGACATTTCCGAACGAATGAAATGTAAATCGAGGAATGAAGGTAACGTTGCGGAAAATTAAATACCATTTGAATAACACAAATGCTAATAGAATTATCGGATTGATCGATTAAAGCAATAATACCGCCTGTCTTTCTGCCACTCGTGTCGGTTCTCGCCTTCATCCCCTTATCTACCGAGGACTCCACCCTCCCTGCCTCCCTCTTTTATTCCTTTTCTCCCAACTTCCTTTCGTATCACTTCCGTACCGCTGTCTTAACGAAGAAAAACCGTCCTCCATTCGAAATCCTTCCGTTTCCGAAAAGATCTTTCCTCTTTCCCCTTTTATTTTTATCTAAAGCCGTTATTCGTGTGGTAACGATCTCTCTTTCACTCTTTCGGAAACGATGATCTTTTTGTTTCTATACGAATACGAGACGTTGAAGAAGCGACGTTGCGAAAGTCGATGGAAGGCACGGCTGAATTTTCGGGCTGAATCTTCGGGCGGCATTGGTCGGGTGGGAAAAGCCCTTCCTACCTCGGCTTTCGTTAACGAATGCTACGCAGGTACGATTGTTTAACGCAGCAAGCGTGAGGAGCGAAGCTTTTAGCCAAGACGAATGAGACGACTGACTCAGTCTCGGCACCAACAGCAGGAAATTGCGTTTCATTGTAGCGAGACGGTGTTTGCTCCCAGGGTACGATACCTACCGTTCCCTTACCCATTCCACCTACCCCCCTTTCTCGTTCTCTACGAGCCCGGGCTGTTTGCAATGAGATACGAATGACAATTACACCAGGTATGTAATAGTCGTCCTTCGCCGCGAGCGACGGTTATTTAAGATATGTCTAAGTCTATTCTGCGGAGGTTTAGAACCGTCAAAGAACGTTTATCGTCTTGAAGATAAACGCATAAAGAGAAACGTTCGGTTCCGATATACAAGTTCGGAAAATAATTTACAGGGTCTTATATTTCAAGAAGTTTCCAAAAGGACTGACATGAGTAATTGTATAAAAACTTTCGCAGCGTTGAAAACGCCGCGATAGCCTGCGCACCCCGCGATGGTACACTATAATCGCCTTATAGAATGTGAGGAGCTGAACGTAGGAGATATAACTCATATATAAGGGTGGCAAAGAGGACTGCCAAGCAGATTGAGTGCGACAGCAGCAGGCCTGTCCCCGCGTGGCCGAGCCTCGGTTATTTATATTCATATCGATGCATAGGAAAAGTTGGTAGCCTTCTTGCCTTTGCAACTGCCGGCGCGGTCCTCTTTTCCGTCCCTTCGCCAGCCCGCCAGCGCGCCAGTTGCATCTCAGCACAACGGCCATAAATACGAAAAACTCGTGCAGTCAGCCGCTCGCGGGCGATTTATTGCATATGAGCTCTCAGATTTGTCAATCGCGTACCGGTCCCCTCTGACCGCGTCGTGTCGTCTCCCCGGTCGATTTCTCGCCAGTGTTCGATACTGCGAACGCTTGTTCCAAGGAACACACTCTATAAATCATTCCTCCAACTGCGATACCGTAGATACCAGCAATCGCGGCGAGTAGTCACTACTGCCTATGTCAAACTATGGTTTGACATAGGCAGTATAGGAAGCTTTAATGCGTTTTTCATATATTTGATAGTCGTCGTCCTGGGAAAACTTTTCCCTCCAGGAACATTATTATTTTTTCTTTAAACAAAAAGAAACAATTATCAATTGATACTTAAAGAAATTAAATTAGAAGAAATTAAATGAAATTTATTTACATATTTTATTCTAGAATAGTTTTTCGAGTAATATTTATGCAGATTGGCCTTTATTTTCCAATATATTAAAAGCTTGCTTCACATCATTTATTGTATAAAATTGTTATTGTTAATGTTATTCTGGGAGGATTATTGAAGTGGATTTTATTTGCAAAAATATTTGCCCAATTTTAACTGTGCACGTTACGTCTTTCACCGCGAGCCCTTAGTTCTCGCTCGAAGGTTTCGACGAAAAAGAGTGCTGCTAGTAGTACGTACACGTACGGGATGCCCCGTTAACCGATCGATTTATCAAGCGAGACAATTTACGAAGGAACCACCGTAAAGCTCATCTCAAAGCACGGAGGTGGCAGATCGAACCTGCGGCCACCCAGAAAATAGGGTGTCCTAGAGCAGGCCGAGCGTGTCTACCAATTTATGACATGTAATTAAAAAGTCGAGCGTCTACGATAGAGTCGTTGTTTCTTCAAGACATATTTTATTGGTCGAAAATCGAGACACGAGTACGACGATAATTCTATCGAGTCCTAATTAATATTAATGAAAGCATTTACAGTAACGATTAAAATTTTTTGACAACTCTATAACGATGAGTTACTCAAGAAATGCTTCTGAATTTATGATTGCTTAACAATAATTTTATTTCATAATCTTCCATGAATTTTTGAACCTTTCATATACATCCCGTATAAATTTAATTTAACGAAGAAGATCTGGTTGCATGTTACGATATCATTGTGGGCATATGTTCAATAAAATAACTGATATTGTACTTCCGAGTAACAATTGTCCGGCGAGAAATCAATACTTGCTTCCTGAAATAATTGTCACGCTTGCAAATCCTTCCATATAATTTTAGCGACTTATCCGTATTATCTCACACACGCGCATCCGTAATAATTATTTGTAAATAATATCAATTAGCTCATGACGTCAACATTAAATACTTCAAATGCTGCGCGCGAGCCGCGTTCGATCTCGACACGCCCGACACGAGCGCGCTTAAATTTAATCGAGATTTAATTAAATTTCATGTAAATTAATATCCGCGCCTCGAATTACATTTTATTCGCTTTGCGTTCGCGAACAATATTTTCGACGAAAGCGTACATCGGGCGCATGCTGTATTTGTACAGTCTTAAAACTGTTTCCTTTGTTTTTTCCGGCCGCAGACAGAATATTTACTCGCCCTTATACTTTTTTTGAGCCATGCAACTGCGAAGTTGTGTACGTTAGAACATCGAATAGATTCAATAGATGTTCGAAATAATGTGTAAACTGTAAACGGACTGCTATCTTTTGATTTTTTTAAAGTATTAATCGTGTACAAAAATTTTGTGCGAAAAATTTTATATCTATCAATGAAATATATTTCCTGCAAAAATTATGCATGGAATTTGCGTGGAATTAACTGAAACATTTATTCCACTATATCAAATAGATTAACATCATTGAAAATATGTATCTCGATGCTTTATTCATCAAAACATTTGCCCAAAAAATTTGTGTTAGGTTTAGCGTTTCATGGACCTTGTTAATTTTGCCAATGGATAAAATAAGATGAAAAAAAGAGGAGAAGAATGCTATCCCACTTCGTGAAGAAACGGCGAAGGAACAGGGAGAGACAGAGACAAGCCGAGAGGGAACGACGCGATTGTCGCTCTCTTCTCATTATACATAGAACTCGGACGAATGCAAGAGCTTGCTTCCAACGGCAAACTTCCTTGAAAATTCAGGCTGCAGGGAGGAAAGTTCTTTTAATTTCATTTACTCTAATTTGTAAGGTAACTTTCCAATAGTGATTCTCTCTCGCAGTCACGGCACCGGGAATATGGGTTGAATTGGCGAGGGTGTATCGGCAAACTTGAGCAGTTTCGCTGTCCTATCAGCTCCCGCTATTTTGATTCACTTTGTAACTTTTACGTTCGGATTGTCCGCCCACGAAGGCGTGCGTATTTATCTGCATTCCAGCAGCATGAATAGATAAAAATTGTGGAGGTAATTACGTAACAATTGTAATCAATATGCGCGAAATTAAAATTAATTGATAGGCAAATAATATGTATTTCCGATTTAACGTCGTTGAACAACGGCACGATAGCGCGATATTACGACTTTGTTGAGTGCTGGAATTAATTAATCTGTCTTTGAACAGATATTCCTTTACAAGATCGAGAATAGCTTTAAAAGGTGTCTGCCGTCGGTTGGTATTTATTAATTGAGAATAATCCGAATTTGTGCTTCAGCCAGATCCTCTGCCTTGGGGCGGCTCTTCGCGTTATAATCTTTTCCAATTCACTTCCCAGCTTCTTCTATCATCTCGACTATTGTTCTTCTCGGACCCTTTTGCGAAACATTAAAAGTTAGGGATAAATATTCCACATTTGTTGGTTCTAAGAAACGGTCCATCTCACGCATAATTATAAGAATACCGAAATAAGAGGGAAACACTTTATTAATTTACCAGGTATTTTTATTGCTAGCTATTAATGTGATGCAATAAATAATTCGGCGTCTTAAATCTATGAATTCTTCACACTTTACGATATATGTATATAAATTGCGGAGTACACAACATTGAAAATCTCTGTATCAGTATCCAATAATCGTCAGTGAAACGAGTCATTTTTTGCTCCGCGGTGGATTGATTTTTATTACAGCTGAGAACGCTGGATATTTCTAGAAAACTCTGGTTTGAAATTCACGAACCAAACCGGTGCTGCTGTTATTTCAAGTAATGGGGTATGTTTATGCACGCGAAGTAACTAAACTTACCTACTCCTCAAACGAAGGAACGTAGCCTTCTTCAGCAACGGGCTCTCTCCTCCGTCTCTCGACGTGTCTCTTCTTCCGCCCGCCTCGCTCCATTCTGAATGATAATAAGATTTGACTCGTTAGAAGTTTCATTAGAGCTTTGTTTACCGCGTCTATGGGCGAGAGCGGGTGACAAACGGAACGAAGACGCAGAGACAGGCTGAAGCTACTCTGCTGTTCGTGTCTCGTCGAAGAATGCCTGCTACTCATAGCACCTCGAGTGCTAGAACCGCGATATTTAAAAAGCATGCGAAAAGTGTCAGGATCTCATGTAAAAGCCACTATTAATAACAAACTATGCCGCGGCGAAACTATCCACTTTTGAATTTATATATGCATAATTAATTGTATATAATGTTTGCGTAATATGACTATAAATTAATAATATTAATATTAATATATTAAAAATTCTTGAACCTATTACTGAATTAATTCTTTCCCTTCGCAGGTATGTGCATTTTTAGCTTTTATTCTTTTTCTGGGAAAAATTTTACGCTTTCCAAGCTGAAACGCGCACGTTGTGGCTTTTCATTTCTATTTTCGCAATTCGAGCCTTCCATTTCCTGGCCATTTCCACGTTTCATAAGCTAAATTTATAAAAAGTATCATCCGACTCTTCAAATAGTACTTTCTGAAAGTCGAACAGCGTTTTTAATTAACTCTCCTACTAATTTCATTAAAGTTTCTCTCATTAAAGATCTAAAACATTTTTTTTTTTTAAACCGTCTGAAGCTCAAGAGGATATGACTGACAGTGCAAATCTACTGACGTACATTTCCATCCTTCGACGTTGGCGCTCGAAGCAGCCATAAGTGCTCACTCACGCCGACATTTCAATTTCAGGCGGAAGCCGGTTCCATTTTTACGTGGGGGGTCTGCAGAGAGAAAGAGGGAAAAAAAAGCGCTCTCGCTTTTACTTCGCGGACTAATTGCGTTCTGCGTTAATCACAGTGATTTCTTTTTTTTTTTTATTTTATTTCATTTTATTCTCCGCGCCGCCGCCGCTCTATCTCGCGTCGCGCTTTTATTCAACCGTAGACACAAAACAGACCATTTATAATAGCGATAGAAATGGCAGAGTTAAGAGATAACCAAGAAACGTGCGTCTGCACAATCGCCAAGTATAGAATAAGATGCAACGATAGCGTACATTCACTGGATCTACGTAAACGTAAGCTTGCGCTGAAATCATTCGGTGCATCGCGTATCGCATATTATCTCATTTCACTTTCATTGCGTGTTTTTATAACAATCATAGATTTACCAAGTAATCAACATCCATTCATACTTAGAACAGTTCTTTTTTTCGCGCGTTTCAGTATACGGACGTTTCAAGTCGACATTGCGACGAATCTGAAACCGATAGCGCACGACATGTGGAATTGCATTCCAAAACCGCGTTAGTGTTTATCAGACGTTATATTACAGAGCCGCAAAGAGTTACGAGGAAGCGCACAGGGATCATCGTGCTGACGAATCAATTACGTAAATGTGAATGCGCGACGAGTCCTTGGCAGGTAGAACAGATAGCGAGGGAACGTGAACGCAGGCTGACTTATTATCGCGAGGAGCGGGTAGATTGACCCGCAGTATGAATGATAAATCCCGACTAGGCAAATACAGTGATTTAACATTCGCTAACGAGTCATCTATATGGTAAACAGAGGGCTGGCTGCCGGTTGGAGCTCCACACGGCTCTCGCCTATAACGCGACCGCCCCCCTCCTCCCCATGCCGTGCCACAATATCAAATACTCCGCCTCTTCCCTCTATCACCCTCTCGTTGCATGGATTTAACCGATGAGCCAACATTTGGACGAATTCCCAAATTCGCTTTTACCACGACACCGGCGCGGCGCGGCGCCACGTCGAGTGCCAGAGGTGCTATTGCGCGCGGTACCGCGTTCCCTCGCAGTTGCGGAACGAACGATAACGATAACGCTGACGTCCCGACGTCAACGATCGTGAAACGCTTTAATTTCTCACCTCCGAACTGGCGCACTTTGGTGGCAGGGACGAAGGACGCAACGACGCCCGTAACATCTTTTGTCTAGGTCTAAGTGCCGTGAGCCAGAACGTCTACTGCGTTTTACTCGATTAATTATCATCTCGTAAACCACAAGAAAGATTGTAGTGCTCGCGACACAAGAGCGGATTTTACAAAAAATTTAAACAAAAGATTTTGACGATCTACATATACTTAAGATTTATCTATATAACTATATAATAGATAGGCTATATAACTTGTACTTATATGACCGAGATGCGCGCTAAATTCAAGTCGCTATAATGAATTTATTTCGTGAATTTAAATGTCTAATTTTATAGGCCAAAGGCATATTGCGTAGCATCCATAAAGATGGAGCAAATACTCTTAGCTCAAGATGGAAGTAAAAGCGTTTCCTTTAAAGTAAAAGCATGAAACAGCATATCCTATATTTCATGTGTATAACCTTTTCCTTTTACTGCGAGGCATTCGCTTTGTATTTTGAAGTGTTTGCCTGTGAACGTCATCACTTCCAAAAGGTTCTAATATTTTCACTCGCGTACTTCTCGATATATTTGCTGCGATAAACAAAAGCAAGCGCGTCTGCCCCGTTTTATTCGTATAATAATCTATCGTATTATCGTTTTGCAAACCGCGAGAAGACTGTGCCTGTAGCGCTGCTGATACACACACATACACATAGAGAGGAGCGGATTTTCTTGCGATAAGGCCAGATCGCGAAAATATCGAGCGGAGAAAGAAACTCTGTCATCTGAAAATTTAGAAGACAGTATCAATTTCAAGAATCGTGTCCCAGGTCGATTTCCCGACGTCGCAGGAAGCGTCCGAGGAAGTCCCTTATTGAACGGAGAAAGTCAGTCTGGTACGCCAAAGCCATTTTTCCATAGCTTGATCTATGGTATCAATTTGGCCGCGGCGAATTCCTGGTTGACGTTTGAAATCGTTATTTATTACTCGTAAGTCCGCGGGAGGTGGAGCGCCCGTGAACCAAATTGGATCGAGATCGAACGAAAGTAACTCTTGGTGCAGCTCGTCCTTTTTATATTCAGCTCTCTCTCTCTCTCTCTCTCTCTCTCTCTCTCTCTCTCTCGCGTGTTTAATTTTACGAAAATAGGTCTGTATTAATTTTTCACAAGCAACGTGGAGAACAGTAGGTGGTAAAGTTTTACAATTAGGGCCCCAACGAGAAATCAATCGCCACTTAAATATGTTGTAGGGGAGGTCTTTCTGAGTAATTCTACGCAAGAAATAAGTGGGGGACGGCATTGGTTTAGAAGATATAGCAAATTGAAATTTCACAATTTTAATGCTTTTTATTAGATATTATAAAGTAACACCACGCCGATGACTTTGATCTTAACATATATTATAGAAGTCTTGTTAATAATATTTAACAAATAATTTGTTAAAGCAGAGAATAGTTGGTACATGAAAAGTACATGTTTATATGTACTTATTCATCGTACATATTTATATGTACGATAAATAGTTGATATATAAATATGTACTTTTCATATATCAACTATTCTCTGCTTTAACAAATTATTTAACAAATAATTGGGGACGGCATTGGTTTAGAAAATATAGCAAATTGAAATTTCAGAATTTTAATGCTTTTTATTAGATATTATAAACCTATAGGTTAGTGACGCGCTTTATAAGTATGCGCTTTGTAAGTTGAAGCACATACAAAGCACATACTTGTAAAGCGCGCCAATAACCTATAGGTTAGTGACGCGCTTTATAAGTATGCGCTTTGTAAGTTGAAGCGAGGTCCACCCTATACAGGGTTGGGAGGGAAAAAATGAGAAAAAACACTAAACTCTGATATTTGATTTTTGTGAGAACACGAGAATTATGTTTACTGTGCAAGGTGAAGGAAGGTCGACCCCCAAATTTTATCAACAGTTTTGGATTCGAGGGGCAAAAACACGCTCCTCTGTCCACGCATGTACTTTGTAAGTTGTAAAGCGAGGCCCACCCCCCCCCCCCCCCCCCCCCCCGGCTCCTGTGGAATACGCTCCTCTGTCCACGCATGTACTTTGGTATATTAGTCTCTTATATATGTATCTCATAATACTCAAAATAACTGTTATAATTTTCAAACTTTTTTGTTAATAACTTTTTAATAAACAACGATTCCTTGCTAGAACCTTTCAAAGGTTACTCAGGAAAATGATCTCTGTAATATATGTCAAGATCAAAGTATCGGCGTGGTGTTACATTATAATATCTAATAAAAAGCATTAAAGTTCTGAAATTTCAATTTGCTATATCTTCTAAACCAATGCCGTCCCCCACTTTTTTCTTGCGTAGAATTACTCAGAAAGACCTCCCCTACAACATATTTAAGTGGCGATTGATTTCTCGTTGGGGCCCTAATTGTAAAACTTTACCCAGTAGGTATACATGCGAATGCGCATTGCGTCTTCCCACGCGAAGATAGTTGCAATTAAAATGAGTGTGACTGATGCGTTATTCTAACTTTCGCCACCGCAACTTTGTCCGTATATATTCCGCGTCTACAAGAGGCAAAGACGCAGCCCAAATGCGTATTACAAACACTGCATAATTGGCAGAGAATTCAACAGGCAGCAAGCAAAGCGAAATCGCCGGCCCGTGAAGCGACACCGCGCTTCCGGTTCGCGTATTCAGCTCTGAAGTCTGAAACGATATCTCGGCTACACCGAGAGCCTGTCTCGAAATATTTTCAAGAGCGAGCGCCAGACATCCCAGAGATATCGCATGGTTGCTTTTTCCATTTGGCCACCTGCCAAATTCTCCCGAAAGGGTGAAAAAATTATTTTCTCTTTAAAAGATATAATTACACGTATAATTCTGTTTTATATATTGTAATATATCGGTTTTTTAAACATATATATTTTTATCATGCACGATGTTTGTAAAATCTTACAAAGAATTCGTATGCTATATAAATGCGTATTTTAAAGCAAAAAGAGATTATCATTGTGAGTGACGAATGTCTATAAATATCTTGACAAATATAAGCGAGTAATAATAACGCATGTACGAATAAAAATGAGCTAAATATAATTTAATTACACAAAATTCAGTTAACGCGAGCTTGTATTTACATGCGCGAACACAAGCGAGAAATATTTACCCGCGTTCCAATATAAAATACTAAATCGCAATATATACATATTATACATTGAAAAAAAAAATTATGAAATATGCCGGCGAACGCGAAATGCATGCGACTCGAAGCGTTGCGAACGTCTAAGTATTAGCAGGAGGGACGAATCCACCGCGCCGCGGATACTTTCATCGGATAGAGAACCCTGAAGGATTTCGTAGGTTGGGGTAAGAGCGAACTGCTGTACCGTGCAATGGATCGGATTAAATATTATTATGAGGAAGAACGAGACGTGTCGTGCCGCACGGTACAGTCTCCGTTTCATCCCCCTGTCGGTCGCCGCACCCCTTCCCCGTCCTGCCGCGACTCTTTCCTATACCGGCAACCCCCCCCGGCAACCGCCAACGCTGCCTCGTTCCACGGGAGTGCTGTGCTCGCGCTCCGGAAACCGAAGTCTCGAAAGTTTGGCCCCTTCCCAGCACCGCGGTGCCGCCATCGACTACACCGCAAGGAATGCATTTTTCATATCCTCACGATATTACCGCCTCCCGTTCCGTCCATTCTATTAATCGGTCTGGGAAAAAGGGAACGAGGGCTGGTACGACGCGGGGAGAAAAGGGTCGCGCGACAACGCAACGCGAATTCGGGGTGGACTCGCGCTGTAAGTTGCCGGCGGGCAAGAGATAAGTAGCGAAAGGACGCCAAGGTCTCAGACGAATATAAGATATATCATATCGTTGGTTTTTTAATCGTCGCTGATTCTTACAGTGTACGAACGCGCGTATAGGCATCTTTTTTTCCACTATTTCTTGACTCACAATTCGGCGGAATTATGCGACGAAACTAGAGAATCGCGCGTTACGATCAAAATGTAATTAGCCCTCTGTCGACTTACCGCGCTTTAGCACCGAAGATATGCTCGAGAAGCCAATGGGCAAAAAGTACCCCGTGGACCAGGTAATTAAAGCCACTCGTAGAGCGAGACATGAAAACGTGAAGATCGCGCTTTCTTCGACGACGATTTTCCCTATCCCTCTCGCGCCGATATCGGCCAACGACCGGGATATTTCCCAGGAACACCTCGTATTGGACATCGGAGAATCGCTCGGCGGTCCTCGATGAGCTCTGCTTTTGTTCCGGAAACGGCAGCCACAGACGGTAATCCTGCCGGGAGAGCACCAATAATTTTGATATGTAAATACAGGGTGGAACCCTTGCCTCGCGGTATCGGCCTGATTAAAATATCCCGGCTGTTTGGATTAACGTGGACTCGTCGCGGAAGCTGTCTCAGCCAGACATTTTATCTCTACTTGGGGGCTTCTTCCGATTGGAATGGCCGCTATAGATCGCAGGTAGACTTCATTATTGAATCGTCGAAACTGATATTCATAAAACGAAAGTTCCTTATTTTTTATGCTTACAATTAATCGTCAGAATTATATTTAAAACGCATTAAAGACTTTCAGAATTATTCTTCATAGAAAAGCCGAAAATCTGTCAATTATAATGAAAACGCGGTGTTTACTTCATAAAAACTGAAAAATTGATTGATTATAAATCGATTACTGTCCGCTTCGACGTTAGTCGATTACACTCTTCGTCGTACTCAAATGTTGTGTAATTGGCGATAATCGCCGTTGCAATTTGCGCCCTTTATTATGTTCAATGTGACTTGAATATCCATGAAGATAAACGCGCTCTTCTTTCACGCTGAGGATATTGAAAACGGCCGCAGCGTCAAGGCGCTACGCTGTCATCCGTTGTTTCCGCTGAATAATAATTAGCGTCAGGCACCGACGATTCGTCGAATATTCGGGCGGGAATCCAAGATTTTCCATCTCGCGATTCTTCGCGTGATATCGAATTTACCCTCCCTTCAGTTTCGCGCGAACGCGCGACGACAGAATTAAAGAAAAAAAAGGGAGCGCGCTGACTTCGACGAGGGTGAATGGACAATTAATAGCGGCAGCAAGAAGGGGTGACTCAATGCCGCTGTATGGCGAGTCGGTGGGGGAGGGACTGGAGTGGCGAAACGCGAGGCGGTCGGGGTTATAATGACGAGGCACTAAATAACAGCGGCGACCGTTAAGGAATGACGAGATAAAAACCTTCGTGGATCGTTAGCGAGGCGTCCCGGCCATTTCTTATTCTCTCTCCGCTCGATCTACCTCTTCGCCTCCTCTTTCTTCTCCGCCGACCTCTATGCGAAATGGACTGCTCCTTCGCTCTCCACGTCGAATATTCCTCTCTTCTCTCACGGCCGGTCGTCGGGTCCTCCACCCGCCTCCATCGCTCCTCCCATTTTCTCTCTTTGCCCTCGTCTTCCTACTCAATTCTCGCGCCCCTTACAGAAACTTTTAATGTAATTGCCGCGGGACGTGAAAACCGCTGATACCGTTACCCCCGGCCCGGAGAAATCCGATCCGTGAAAATAAGTCGAGATAGCGGGCACCCCCTCTGAAATCCCACCCACTCGCTTTCTTGCTCCTCCCGAGTCCCGGCTTGTCCTTTCTCCCTCCCCCCCCCCCCCCTCCCCCTTCCTATCTCCCCTCTCTCGCACCAAGCACCCGCTCGTCGAAAAATTGTTTCATCTGCTCTTGCAGAGTCCCGTTTAATTTCCACTCTCGAGACCGTCCTCGATAACGTCGCGAGCGCGTCCTCTTATTCTTGAGAATCTATCTCTCTTTGCACTCTTTTATTATCGAGCTCTTCGTACTCAACTTCTCTCTCTCTCTCTCTGGGTATGTTTTCCTATATTATATATTTTTTAGTTACATTTATCATTCGTTAGTTATGATTTGAATATCGTAAAAGAAAATGCGATATACCGATGTCAGGTATAAGGATCTTTGATGTTATGAAATTATCGCACATGACTGGAATCCTCGCCGATCAAAGCCCGCTCGATAATATGGAGCGAAAAGCGACCTGCTACATTCCCAGAATTTTGTCGACATTGCTTAAACGTCATACGACGCCAGCGACGTTTCGAATATTGCAGGCACGGCCCGAATTGCACGCGCGATTATAAGCCGAAGATGCATCCTGCTCGGGGACCCGGCCGTGATGTCCCGAAGGCCACGAAGAAGCCCCCGGACGCCGGCGATACCGAAACACCTCTCTCTAACGATATTATTACGCGGTTCATTTAAGTTAGATAACAATGATTCTATAGCCATCCTAGCCGGCACACCGCGCAAGTGGGGAAACCGCTACCACGGTACAATATCCGCCACATCTCTCGCTTCCAGCCTAATTACTTTCCGGCCTCCGGCGGTGGCGGTGGTGGTGGCGGCGTCAGCAACCAAGCAGCAGAGAGTAAGGGGATGGCGCGGTAACGGTAAGGCCACCTCCATCGACCCACCCCCCCAGCGAGCCAACCTCCGACCTAACGCGGCGTAAGATAGGTAAGGTAAGTAGATAGGCACGACGTATCCAGGTTGAGCACCTGGCCCGCAGCTCGGTTGGTGTCTACCGTCTACTCGCGAGAGGAACGAGAGGATCCCTCCTTGCCGCGCGCGCGCGCTTCCTCTTTTGTTTTATTTCTTATACTCCAGTTTAATTAGTTCCCCGATAATGCCCGCGCTATCTCTCCTCTGCAGAGCGAGGCGAAGAATCTCCCTCCTCCGATGTCGGGCAGCCCGACCGAACATACCCACCCGTCGTCCAGCGTCCCCCGCGGCGCTTCACAAACCGACCGATCGGATCGGCCAACCACCTCCGTCATCGGATCTAATTCCGACGATTGTCCCGCGGGCGTACTCTCTGCGCGCTTATATGTATCTACAGGTTGTCACCAGCGTTTACGGCACGCGCGTGTGCCTCCGCTTCTGACACTTTGTCGAGTTTCCGGGCCTTTGTGATATTTTTCGATCGCATTTATTCGAGCACAAACAAATTGATTTTGTGTTCTTTCAAAATTTTTTGCTTTTTCTTAACCCTTAAATGACACATGGGGTCCTGCGGACCCCAGACCTTTTCAATTATATATTTTTAAATGTTCCCGCCAAAAATGGAGCTCATGGCTCCTTCTGATGATAGTTGAGTGATTGAACTACCCGTTTGTACACTTAGCAGTACTCAGTTTACTGGCAGCAGCTGTTTAGAGAGGTTCAAAGTAGCGGTGGGGTACTGCAGTACCCCTCCCTTGCTGTGGGGTCCTGCGGACCCCACTCCATACGAACGATAATGTGTGACAATTTTTATATTGTTGAAATTGAAATTTTAACAATATAAGCATTTTATTCTCTTTTCTAAGGTTTGAACAACATTGAAAATAATTTTCATAACTAAATATCAAAAAATCAATGAGTAGGAGACATTTTTCATGCTGGGGTCTTTTATACCCCAGTGTGTCATTTACGTGATTTTTTTGAGGTGTGTCATTTAAGGGTTAATTTTGTAAATTGTCCTTTCTTTATTCTCAATCACAATTTTCGCTTGGCGTAAACTTTAATTATTTACCAACATGCCAGAATTACAAAATCCCAAAATCTACGGGTTCTGCGATAACTCTGCGATCGTATAAACGCGCGAGACTTCACGAGGTACCCGTCGATCGGCACCCAGTCGACCGAAACGCCAACAATAACTCGCGCCTTCCGTATGTACGAGCCACGTAGCCGATTTCCAGGCAAGTTTCCAACCAGGAAACGATTCGACCTGTTCAAGTCGTATGTTTGTTTCGGAATAGCCGCAATGTGCCCCCCCCCCCCCCCCCTACCATCGTACCATCGTACCGGGCCTCATCCCTCCGGCCGTGGTGACGGCCGCGGCGCCGCTATCTCCCGCCGCCCACCCATCGTCCATCCGATATGGTGACCCCATCCCGACTGGCGGCGGTAGCCCGGTGAAAGAGCACCCTTTCGGGGTTTGTGATGCGTGCAGACGGTCGTGCACAGGGAAATCACGCGTGGCCGCGCGCAACTGCGCGGCAATACCGAATGCAAAACGTTCGGCCGACCGACGCCAATTAGGGCAATGACGCTTCGTGCTACCTATGATAATGGTAACGCTCGCTTGCCGATGCAACCTGTATGCGCACAGGCAATGAGATGCCAAAGAGACTATCGGAAGCGCGGTCGTTACCGTGGTCGCGCGTAACGCTACATCCTGGAAGGATATGCCAAAATTTATTTCGAAAAGTGTATGGCGGTGCTTGATTTATTTCAAATTCAACTCATATCTCGAATGCGGGCAGCTATATTCGAATTAAATCAGTTATAGAGAATTATAATTATTTTGGTAGATTGAAATTAGAATTTTCTCTGATGAGACTTATTTCCGTGAACTCAAGTTAAAATAAACGATAATAAAGATATACATATAAATTATTACGTTTATTCATTTATTGTATAGAAATATTTAATTTAATTTTTAATGTCTAACTTAGTTTAATTTATTAAATTTAATTTGTGGAATCTTTTTTAAAACAGTTTTAAGTAGAGTTGGTTTAATCAGAGTAATAGAGTAACTTTAAAAGCTTCTTTTAACTTTCTTTTATAACGGTTACTTTTTAAAGAGATTTATTAAATTTATTTATGCGTGAAGAAGTTAATTTCATAAAATGAACCCGTAAAAGGCTTAGGGAGATATAAAAACTCTCGAGACATGTGTAGGTAATATGTTTGCCGTAGACAAACGGTTAAGCGTTATATGAAAATACTTTGTATGAAAATAGTAAAGCACGGCTCTTTATTAGGACACGTATCTCCGGCTATGTTTAAAATTCAGTTATCTATGTAGCCTTTATCCGCTTCACATCATAGAAAATTTGTGTGTAGGCGTGCTTACATTATGCGAGATATTAAATTCCTTACTTGCGTTAGTTGTGAGGGATAAAGAAAGCTAGGTGAAATGTAAACAAAAATCTTATCGCGTCGCTATATAATATATCGTAAAATATTTTCCATTTTTAAGATCTAAAATTTCTCTCTCCCTCTCTCTATCTCCTAAGTCCTTTTAGATTTTTCTCAAGATCTTTCCAAGTTCTTCGCCAAGACATCTTTACAGAGCATTATATACCTAGAGGAAAGTCCCCTATTATGAGATAGGTTCCTAATATAAGATAATAGGGTTTCTTTTAAACTAATAGACCCAGATAGGGCCTAATAGTTCAAAAGAAACCCCGTTATCTCATATTAGGAATCCTATCTCATAATAGGGGACTTTCTTCTATATAATAGTCTAATCATTTTACTTATACTTATACATATAACGGAACATTAAATAGAACTTCATGCATTTATATAATCGACATACGAGTTATATCAACCTATTACATACTATGGAATTTTCATACTATATGCTCTTTTACTGCATATTTTTGCTTCGTATAACAGAAATATTGTAATTTATTAAGTTTATGTGAAAAACAAGGTATATTCTTCTAGATTCAACCATCAGATATAATGTATTCGGGATTGGCAATTGTATTCGGGACAACCACCTTACATGTTACATGTTACACGTATTATCATGATGATCGTGCGTTAAATATTTAATATAAACAGGAAACTTGCACTGAAAATAAAAACGAGAATAATGCATAGCGCGAGTGAGTAGCAATAACGATAACGTCTAGTTGTATAACACGTAGATAAAGTGACACCTTTGCTACGAAGTGATAAAAAAATAAGGTTTCCTGACTTTTTTCACGTTGTGTTCGAGTCGTTCGAGATTGCATCTCGAGCACGTGTATTCCCGCAACCGCACTCGCGCCGATAAGATGAATTTTACACTTTTATAATGAAATAGAGAATCCTCGATAACGCAGTCAACGTCGAACAGCGAACTAAATAAATCAATATATTCGAATTGCAACACAATTGCGCAGAAATGGCCGTACGGCTTGCACAGCGTGACTCTCTCTTTTTTTTTTATGTTGCTGACTATAGTTGCCTCGGCGATAAAATTTCTATTTTTTTCTTCATATCACGGTAAAACCGCTGCACGCTGATTTCTCGCAATTCTTGCAATTCAATGTGGATATATATAGCACTGTTTAGAAAAATGTTATCTCTTTTATGCGATATACATGGTTCAATGGTTCAAGAGACTACGCCCATAATCACGTGTGTGATTTTATAAATTGTGACATTGTAATTCGTGTAACAAATTAGCAGATATTTATCGATGAGCACACACTGCGGTTACGAGGCATCGAAGTAATTCGCTGATTCCGGCGCAAATTTAAATTTAATTTCGCGATGAAACGCCGCGAAAATAATCCTCCGCTTCGCGGGTTCCCGTTTTCACAATTTTTCCGGCTGCGATATTCAAAATATTCGTCGGAAAAATTGTTCGTTCCTGCTGGCACGTCCGTTTTGACGGCGGTGGATGAGCGAGAGGGAGGAGGGAGGGAGGGGGAGGGGGGGTGCGAGATAGGCGTACGTTTCAATAGCAATGAGCCGCGAAATTGCTTTACGCAATCGGCCATTATTTGCTTGAAAATTTTGCCGCGTATCCGCGAACGGTTCGCCGTTTGATACGATACGAATATTATTCAATGTGCATCGCCGAGCGCGTTTGATTGCGCGCCGATCGCGCAATTATTGATAGTAGTCGACGCGGCCCTTTTGCCTACGTAATAAAACGCGACCGCATGTGCACGCGCGCATCGCACGCATACGCGGGGGGGGGCCGCGTGCGTAATACTTACGCGCGAACGCGGCGGTTACCGCGCTCGCGCCTCTGCGTAAACGCAAATCGAAGAAGCGGGTGCGAGCAGCGGTTGTGCGATCGAATTTTTATCGATATTTGTCAAATTATATTGTAAATTCGAGATCAAGTGAGAAAGAGAAAGAAAATGATGAAAATGTAACGAGAATTAGGGATAAGATACACGAAGAGCGTATTTTGCATATTAGAGATACAGAAGAAGCATCATTCGCGCGGTAATGCAAAATCATCCGGCAGCGATTATGTAAATAACGCCCTGTTGAAAAAAGCCGTAACAGCCTTTCTTTACGAAACGCATCACGAATGATTAAATATTGATTTGACGAGCTTTCGACTGAGACATTTGAAAGTCATCGCTCTTAAATTTATTTTAGGCGCGTCATCAAAACACTTTAGTCCCCGCTATTGTCAAAGATAATTTATCATTGCGCGCGTTTCTATCATTACTTCGATATCTCAGGGAAGAAAGTTTTATACACGTGGCAAAAAAAGGCCAGTGAACTCACAAAAAAATATATATTTAATGGCATTAATAACACAGCTCGCGACAAGTTCTAGATTGTACTCTGCCTATAAAAATATTATATTTAAATTAGGAAAATTATATTCCACATATAATTCTCGATTCGCTCGAGATGTAGCTCTTTTTTTTTCTACACTGCAGAAACATAGCGTTACGAATCACTCTCGATATGATTCCAGGAACTTCGGTTTTTCCACGGAAGGCGTGTTACTTATCTCTCGGCGCCTCCTCCCTCGATAACGCCAAGTTCGAGGTCGGCTCGTTGAGAGGAAGAGAGAAAGAGAGAAAGTATAGACGGCGCAGTCTATAAGGGAGCAGCGACTGGTGCGGCGCGGGCGGGTCGGGCTGAAAGGGGCGAATACCTTTTAGGAGCTTAGAGATTACGCTTGGGGACGAGCTAGTAGTAATGCAAAGGTGAGTCTCGCGGGCGCAAGCCGCTCATTCCCACGAAGGATTCGACTGAACTTATAATACCTACGATGCGGTATCGGTTGCGGCACGCTCCGTGCGGTGCGAACGCGCGAGCCCGTTCCTCCCGCGCCCGTTCCATTGACATCGCCGGCTGGCTCATCACGTCGCCTCCCCATCACGCGCTTGACGCATTCATAATTCAATATCAAGTGCGCCTCTCATTAGGCCCCGGGCAGAGCCTGCGAAATTACACACGGATCCGATTTATTGCCGTTGAAACGAGGAGCTTCCTTATCCTTATTGATTATGGAATAGGAGGGCAATTGGAATCGGATAGCGTTCGGGAGACGTAATAAGGATAAACGTAAATAAATTAAACGAATACTTCTTACGACAGTAGGTACTCTCAGACTGTGCAATTAAGCGTTTCGCGGAGTATAAAGTGGCTCCGCGGTAAAATTTAATCGAGAAAAATTGTCCTGTTAAAATACTCGCATACGTCACATATTTTTATAAAAATCTTCCTGTCTATTATGCTTTTCATGCGTCATGTTTCGTATGACAAATTTGCTCCATCTATATTTTTTCTTGGGACAGGTCAAGACAGGCTCTCGTCGAGCCATTCAATTAAATTAAAAGCGAAATTGGCTAAATCCTTTTTCTACGTATAGCATGACCGCGCGTCACATTCCTCCTTACCGCTGGCAAAGTCGCGATGAGACTTGTCATTTAATGCGAGAGGTACTCTGAATAGCAATATCCATTATCGCGGAATTACAGTTGAACGGACACCTCGTTTCATCGTGATCGGATTAGGCTTTATAGGGAGGCGCGCGACGAAGGAATTGGTGCGGGTCGCGCGTGAAAAAGGAAGCGGGAGATTTCTCAAAAGAGAGGGAGGGAAAGTATTGCATCGTGGGGAGTGGTATCGCTTTAATCTGCCACGAGGAAATCTTGTAAATAATCGAAGCAATTATCCGGCTCGGTGGTACGAAGACGACGGCGATCTCGTAAAGAGACCGGCACAACTTTTCCATCTTCGCGGAAAGAAGAAAAAGAGGATATCCTCTCTCATCTCGTCGAGCACGAATTGATTAGTAATACGTCATGTAGTTCGAGAGCGACTTTTCGCGAGCCTCGAGAGGAAGGGGTTAGTAGAGGATTAAGATATCGAAGGGACGCGATCGGGCAGCAACGAGCGCAGGCGACAATTAAAGACAAATTAAAGACAACGTCAATTAAATCTGAAATCATTCGGGTCCGTTGTATCCGAACGCCGAAAAATCTTCAGTGCGCGAAAGCGCTATTACTTATTCGGTTCCGCGAAACATTAAATGACGCTCCCCGATTACGTCGCAAGGTGCATATCTCACAATTTACTTACATCAAATACTCGCGATCGCGAGTCGCGAATACTCCACTCGCATTAACAATGTCTCTCGGAGACATTGCCGGCTCTTTGCTGTTCTCGCAGCCGCTTCCCCAGACAGTGTCGCGTATTCACGTGCAACAATCCCGGATCCTGTAATGTGCCGACGAAAGCTTCCCCTGCATGAATACCCAAGTATGCAAATGTCTCCGTGGCGTTAGACGTTTCTCCTCGCCTTCGAGCGTCACTCGAGAGTTCTTGTTGTTCGGGATTTCCTCTCTCCCTCGCGCAGCATCGCGCCGCACGAAACTGTTTACGATACTGCGCTTAACCACATTTAATTGCCAAAGAAAAAACAGCGGTGCCCACAAACGCGCGAAAGAATCTTGTTTGAATAGCGGGATTCGATAAACGCCAGATAAAATCACGGTTATGATTAGATTCTTCCGGATTTTATAGAAATAATCGCTCTGATGTCCATTTCTATCAATGTAGATTAACTTTAATCTCCGTTTAACTTGCTTTTTATCTTTTTCTAGTTTTAAGAATTAGAAGAAGATAAAAGGCGGGTTAAACCGAGATTAAAGTTAATCTGCATTGGTAGAAATGGACATGATTCTAACGTAGAAGAACTTTGCTTAAAATCGTCACTGACTTCTTTGTCTCTCACAAATATGATTAAGCAAAGAATCATCTGCCTCTACTAATAAAGTTTAATGAGTCGTTTTGAGGCTTAATATATCCGCAACTTCGATCATTCAATATATATTTGTCACACGATGACAAAAATTTTAATTTGCCGACTTGGACGAATTTCAAATTTGCCACGAAAGTAGGAGGTGTAGCTACTGTAGCAATGCGGAGTATTATGCTTTGATTTCGCGGTATTTATGTTGGCGAGGTGCTCTTCGGCCGTTCGACACTGCAAGAGTGGCGCATACCTCTCGGGAGGCGCCGTTACGCGACGGCATCCCGGATGGTGTATACCGAGGAGAACGGAACCGGGTCTTGAAAATCGAGAGAGAGAGAGAGAGAGAAAGAGCGCCTACGACGGTAGTCGGGGCACGTCTCGCAGGATAGAGGGTTGCGCGCGGACTCCGTCGTCGGCGTGTGCGCTCGTGTGGACACACGTCGCCGTGGTGTGCGACGCGTGTGCACACGCTGCACGTGGACCAGGCCGAAATCAACGACAATAGAGGAGAAACGCGCAGCATTCACGTTACGCTCTCGGGGAACGGGAAAAGCGGATAAGCAGCCATACTAACGAGACGATGCGCGCGGAGAGATCACGTCCGGCGCGCGCATTTCCGAAGAGACGAAGAAGGGCCGCGCTTTGGTCGACGAGGGAGATGGTGGCAGGGAGAAAGAGACGGAGGAAAAAAGATTGTAGTATGGTTGGAGCTTGGGGAACGGTCGGGGTGAGAGAGAGAGAGAGAGAGAGAGAGAGGAACGTGGAAATCGTAACACACCAGAGCCGCCCGCGCGACTCGCCTTCTCTCGATAAAGTAAATAAGAACGTACCGACACGTACGTCGCGTGGTACGTGCGAGGCAATAACAGGCGGGCCCGGGCGAATATTTTCTATTGTATTCCCTCTTCTGTTACCTCTTCAACTTCCACGTCGCTTCTTTGTCCCGCGCGGTGTGTCACCGCCGCCGCCTTCATCAACGCCGAATCGCGATATCGGCGCGTGGATCAGTCATATATTGCGAATCGAGAGAGAAGTTATAAGAAATCATGTCCTTATTTCTCCAGAATAAAGTCTCATTCAGAAATTCAGAAATTTTGTTTCACATAAAAGTAATTTTTTCATTAATTTCAAAGATATATTTCTTCGTCATATTTTCTGGTTTTTTAAATGGAATTTTCGTTAGGTGTCACTTTAAAGAGAGAGGAGCGGAGAATATATTTTAATATATGTATATTTTATATTTAAAATATACTTTATCTAAAAGCGGCTAGAAGTTATATAATGCGATTTATGATTGATATCTAATTTTTGTACTTTTAAATCTTTTTATAGAATTCTCTTATTATTCTGCTATGATTATTTTGGATAACTTTAAAATTTCGAAATAAAGGCGTACAGGTAAGCTCGTAAGAGGGTCGTAATTCGAGAGAGGGCTTACTTAGAAAAATCCCTCCCTAGCGTCCCTCCGGCGAAGATCCGCGTTCGACGGAGACGTCAAGGATGCGGAACAGCCCGCGATTCGGAACCGCTATCGAATTCCTGGCTTATGAAGACCCATGCTGATCCCGAGATCTTGAAGCCTAGAATTTCAAGGGTCCCGTTCCAAGGCTTTCGCTCACGGCCACGATCTCGCAGGGCATCGTAGTCCAAATTGGTACGAAGTGATCCGTGGCAGGTCGTACCGTTCGCGCTTCAACCGTTTCGGATTCCTCGGACGTCCGAGATCACGTTGACTATGCAATTTTGCGGCTTCATACCCGAGAAAGCGCGGGAACCAGAAGCACTCGTCGAAGTCTCCGGATATTCGTATATATATATTTTACATGAGGATTCCGCCGCGTAATAACGCCGGACCTCATTCTGTACCGCGAAATATTTTAAGTACAAGTCAATAAATTATCATTGTTCTTTGCGCGAATTAAATTGTGACAATTTCACGCAATTATTTTACATATAGATTTTATGGATATACGATTATAATTTTGTATTATACATATCTAATGGAAAAGTTAATCGACATCAAATAATTCGCAAGTATTTAAAAAATCTTGGACAAAATTGTTTGACTACACAATTCTCATTTCTCAAAATTACTTCGTAAACGTTAACATTAAAGAGACGTGAAAACTATCTAGTTAGATAATCTTGCGCTTGACCACGAACACTCACGAGATTGAGCATGTCATCGGAAAACAGTACCAACACTTTAATAACCTTAATAACGTGGTAAACAAAGGGTTAAGTAATTGTTTGTGCGACATGTCACGGCCAAGCGTATCGCACAAGCGCTCTCTGTAGTGTGACGTGTGTCGGCCGGTAGGGAAACCGGTAATTAGTCTCAATGTAGCTGCGACACAAATAAAGATGTCAGATCGTAAGCATGAAATATGATCGACAACGCGCCGATCTTTTCAGTCTATGCAGTGCGTGTACGGGGCTATGTTTACGCGAGGGGGTATAAAGCCTTCGTTTACCTCCGTGTCCCGTGTGACAGGCATAAACGAGGCAAACCACCGCCGCCGCGGCGGCGGTCGGGCGAAAGCAATGAAAACCGCCGCCGCCGTGAGCGGCGACCGCCGCCCGCAGATCCGTAGGTATGGTGAACGGAAGTAATCCCCGTGGCGCCATAAATGCGAGCGTAGATCACCTCACGTGGATAACACGTCCGGCCGAGGATCGCCTACAGCCCGAGCGAGCGGTGCCGGTGAACATTAATGCGCTCGCGCGCGAGCTCTTTACGAGATTTTGTCTCGTAAAATATATCAGCCGTTTCTCCTCTTTAACCTACTAATGCGTATTTTCGCGCTCAACGCGAGAAACATAAAAGGTCCACGAGGCATTACATGTAACAATATAAGTCTAAAATTAATTGCAAGTGCACATCTGAATCCTAGACTTTCGAACAGCCTGTAAATGGCAAATGAAGTAAAATAAAGCGAAATCGATACCGCCATCAGTGACGGTACTTGCTTTATTTAAATTGAAATCATATGACATATATAGAATCAGTCAGAATTTCTTGAATTTTTACGCACCGTACAAAATACTAAGAACGTATAATTGATGTATACAGTTTCGGTACTTCTCCCTCCATTTTTCTCTTTTTTTTTGGATATAATACTAAAATAAAGTTTTATTTGCAATATATTTTCCCTAAAAAGGCTGTATGCAGAATCCGAGTTTTAAAGTTAATTCAATATTACACAATTATGTCTACTTTTTAATCATAATTAATGTAAAAAGTGATGTAAAATCATATATGAAAGACATTCGTTGAAGTCATACTTTCGACACATTCGTGAAATGCTTGTTTTCTATGGAAAGATTAAATGTCTAATAGCTCACAGGCTTGTCGATGAAATTTTATAATTAGCGTTAACGAGAGCGTTGGACCACAGAATTGGAAGACAACAATGCGTTTCTGATTACATTTTAATGATGTATTCTATGTCGACCCCGTTTGTGTGTCACTCCGTCTTCATTGTGAAACGAGATTCATGAACTATTAAAAAAAGCAATTTTCGTATATTATTTAGTAATAATTAACTCTGCAAAGTTTACTGGATATTCTTAAAATGAAAAATTAACAGAAGATTTGTAAATGGCGAAAAAGAATTCATATCGTGAACACAAAATACTTACCAAAACGAGGAAACACTGCTGAAAATAATAGAAACAGTGTATAATATTTTCTTCATAATTTATTAACTTATATGATATAACGATTAATATAAATTTCCATGTATCTTCGCCAGCGTATCTTCTGTCTTGTAAGTCGCACAACCTCGTTTGACCGCT
The DNA here is from genome assembly GCA_035220615.1 of Leptothorax acervorum. NCBI lineage: Eukaryota > Metazoa > Arthropoda > Insecta > Hymenoptera > Formicidae > Leptothorax > Leptothorax acervorum. The sequence continues at coordinate 601,651 of JASTWQ010000084.1, forward strand.
ACGATCCGGTCATCGTTTCCTCTCGTCTTTACCTTCAACCGAATTTGAAGGTAAAATATAGTCACTCTATACAATCGTCTAAAGTCATTTTCGTCAAGTTTCCTCGCGCTCCCAGTCCCAGTCCGTTTCCTCCGACTTCCCTCTCTGGCCAGCCTCGTAGATCTCATCTTCCGTCGCCTCATCCTCAAGAGCCTCGCCGGGCCAATTAAATTTCGCGGAATCTTCGTCGGTCTCAGATTTCGAGCTCTGCCTGTGATCGCTCTCGTGCATAGCTCTACTGCATTCCGTCGAGACCGAATCTGTCTCGTCCGTGCCGGATCTTGTCGAGCTGGTCCTTGTATCCTCCGTGTCAGTGCTCCTACCTCGTAGCACCACCGTCGCTTCGACCGATTCGTCATTGGCGAACAATTCGTTATCCTCGGATTGCTCACCGCTTTGCTCGCGTTTAATTGGCGGTTCCTTCGTTTTGGTCTCGGATTGCTGCTCCTTGGAATCCTTTATGATGTACGCCGAGGAGCCTTCCTCCTCCGATCTAGACTTCTGCATCTGCCAAGCTTTCTTGAAGGGATGTTCCCGCTCTTGCTGAACCAATTTCGGCCTTTCCGGCAGGAGGTACTCGGGATCCTCCTCGCTCGCCTGACTCTTCACGATGGACTCTCGTTTGAATAAGCCAGTCGACGTCGATTTGATCGAAAGATCGCCTTCTTTCTTCACGACGTTCCAACCGGCACTCGCCAATTCCTCCTGCGACAGCTGCGACAGATCTTGCATGGATTCTCTCTTGCTTCCCTTGGTCAAGATGAAGTTATAGTTGTTAACGTCCTCTTCCTCTTCCAGGGACGTTCTCTGACTACCACTGGTGTACGATGGCCTCCTCGAGGTGTCCTGGCTGGTGGTCTCTTCCTCGCTTTGACTCTCTTCTCTCGATGGTGGACCCTGTTCGCGATATTCCCTACGTCGCATGTAAATGTCCTCCTCGGGCTCACTCGGCTCCTGAGAGGACCCGAGAAGCGCGATCCGCGGGCCGACGCTAACGGTCCACGAGTCCATGTTATCTTCAGGCGTGATATCGTCCCTTAGCAAGGCTATCCTGCCCTCCGCTGACGATCTACGTTTCAAGGATTCCACGCCTGCCACGCTCTCCACCTCAATCAATGATTCGCGCTGCTGAGTGATCAGTTTTTCCATAAACTGTTTCCTTCGTATCCTTAACTCGCGTTCCCACTCCTCTTCGTCGCTCGTCTTTGCTTCGGAACTCGAAACGCGTACCGGCTTCGTTCTTCCTTGGACCGACGGCTCATCCTCGCTCTCGGAAGAGAACGTTCTTCTCGTGATATCCACCGATTTCACGAGGAGCGGTTTCGATTCGTGTTGTTCTCTGGCGGATGAACCTTCCTTTCCGACGAACTCCCAAGAACGATCGTCTTCCCTGGCCGACGTTCTTCCTCTGGATTCGGATCTCTTGAACTGCCTCGAATCGTCCTCGATCTTCTTTCTGCGTTGCCGTTCTTCCTCGCTCTCGCTGTCCCTCGACGATGGCCTCTTATCTTTGGTCCTGGATAACGAACGCCTGTTGCGCTGAGCCACAGCCTCGTCATGTTCTCGCTGAATTCTCAGAAATTCGATAGCCTCTTCTTCAGAATCATCCGTCGTGTATCTCTGGCTGTTCATGCCTATCTTACGATCCGTGTAACTCTCCGTGTCTCTGGATGGCTTTTTAGTCACTAGCTTGGCTCGATCTTTGCTCGATACCTCTTCGGAATCATGATCGATGAATGACATTCGCCTTCCGTTCATCTTCTTCAATGTCGGTACGTCTATTATTTCCTCTTCCGTGTCGTGCCCCTCGAGAATGATAGCACCGTGAGCTATATCCTTTTGCCAGTCCCATCCGGTGGACGCGATTTCGTCATCCTCGAAAACATTCGCGTGTTCGGCCGTCACTTTCGCGGTTTCGACGGATTCGGCGTTTTTATTCTCGTTAGCGCGTGCCTTTTTTTCCTCGGAAACTTCGAGCATTGAAACGTCCGTGCTTTCCATTATGACATTCTTCACCTCCTGCATCGGAAGATCAAAAAGTAACGTCAAAACAACTGACGCGGCTATCACTATCCCTACTTCCAGAGGATCAATCTGCAAACGTAAGAATAATGTACCCATATATGCATTCTCTGTCGCACATCAAGTAGCCTTAAATGCGGCCATCTGATTCTGAAATTTGCGTTTGAATAATTTTTTTTTTTTAGTGTCGTTTATACTTCTGAGAGATATTTTATATAGAAACTGATAGTGTATTATATCGTTAAAGACAATAATCAGACAGATAGATTTAGCGTTAAATGTGCGGTGAGAATATAAGCTTATAATAAATCCACAATTTCAAGAAACTGCGCGGCCTCGTAAATTCGTCCGCACGACTTACTGCTCTATGAGGCTGAAACTCCGTAGAGAATCTCGTGGTCCCAACATTGTAGAAAAATACTGCGAATTGCGTTAGGTACACGGCGTACGATATTCTGCTGAGGATCACTAGCCAGTAGCTGGAGAGGAATCTGTTAACACCGCCTGCGAAGCGAGTGATTATTGCGTCAGTGTTCCTGTCTATTTACACGCCTATCCAGTTGTTGTTACCGCAACGTTACAACGGACCTCCGTGCCCCGTGAAGCAGGCAAATATTGACCAGCATAGAGCCGCGGCCCACAGCACCGGTCCGATTACTGCATAGTGAGTAGCCTCTTCAGCGTCGTACACGTAGTCCCGCCTGGCCTGACGCCAGGGTGAAAATAACGACCATGAGCCCAAGGCCGTCGCAATCAACCAACCCAAGATCACTAACACCTGAAATTAGAACCCTGCCACGATCACGCGCGATTATAATTAAGCTGGGAGAGAATACCCTGTGAATCCTGACGTTCTTCCCAACGTAATGCAACAGCACGCCGAGGCCGACGCCGAAGACGTACGGCGTCGCTCTGTGCAGCGGCAACGCGTAAGTTAAATTGGCAGTCTTGTAAAGGCGCTTTAATCTGTAAACAAGGATATACCGCCAAAGTCTGCATTGCTCGTTCGCGCGTAAGATATATTGCACTCACGATATCCCGTGATAGATGACGAGAGACAGATAATTGTTCATTGTCGCTATGTAACGAAGAGTGGCAGATAACAGAATGAGGAAGGTTATCAGAAGGATACCAACGAGAAGTTTGTATTGCAGAAAGAAGACTATGATAGGCGCCAAGAGCGACAGTTGCATGTCCAAGGCCAACTGGTAGGTATGCGTGGCACACTGCAAAAGATTCATCGATCTACGATTAGGTACGATCCATAAATATTTTTCGATTCGTCGCTCGCTATCTACTCACCATCTCCTCGAATGGGAAAAAATTCTGCACGTACAATAGATTCGTCCACGCGTTGTTCTTACAGAGTTCCGCGTTCGCCGTGACGACGCTGTTCCATTGCGGACCCGAGCCGATGTGTTCCATCACGAACGCATACCAGAAGACCACCGCGAGCAACGCCGGTGAAAGTCTGAAGAACATGCCAATGACAGAACAATTAATGCAATCTTTTTTTTTCTTGAGTTTGAGCCGAACAACTGCGAGAACTCTCTCGTTTCTATTGAATCTAAAATACCTGATAAATCTGGCAACAAAACGACAAAACCAGCGAATTTCACCGCGAGTCTTCAGTTCCTTCGCCATGTTGTAAGCGGTGAGAACGCCGCTTAGCAGCAAAAACGCGTCCGTGTAAACTAACGATACTCGCAGAACAGAGCTGGCCGGACTATTGGCGATCTATTTGAGCAACGTTTCATCAATGAAGCGATATGTCGAGGCGTTCTAACGCAAAGGCGAAATTTGTCCAACGATCTTACCTCGGTAAGAAAAGTGCGGTTGCTAAACGGTATTCGGGAAATTGTTATAAGCTGGTGGGCAACGTAAAGAATGATCGTAGCCAGCGCTCTTATTCCGTAGATACACGTAATATCCGCAGCGTCCGTCGCTTCCTTCAATAAGGCTTTAATCGTTCTTCGTAAGGAAAATGACATGATTATCCTCTCAGAATAATTTCCTGCGAAGGAAATGCATGCATTATGCCATAATCGCCGCTGTATTGAAATATTCCGGCAAACCTAATTTCGTGAGAGATTAAACTTATCGAGACCCGCGTACCTTTCCCTCGCGTCTCCACGAAGTAATCCCTCACAGTCGCTACAATAACGAGACAAACAATCATAGCGTAAAAATACCTACAAAATAAATTAGTAACATGGATTTATCAATTGCGTTTCTTCGTGGTATAATAATGAGATACGTACAAAACGCCGATCGTCTCTTTCGAATAGGTCTGAGATTTTTGCTTCGCGTAACACATATTAGGATCGACGTCCACCGTGAATTTAATTCCAACAGTTCCATTGTAATCCTTTAAGGTACTTTCTAACGCACGTTCAGCGTCCTCGGCGGAACACGCCGCGGGTAAACACAACGCCCAATTAAATGTAGTGAATTTTGGAATGAAGTGACCTGGCTGAAATATTCAACAAATTGCTAGGAAGTTTCTAATTCAAAAAAACGAGTTATTTAAATTTAAAAAATTCAAGATTATTTTAAGACCTTCTATTATAAAAATAGTACCAAGAGAAACAATTTTGAAACAGATTTCTAATTTAAAAAATGAGTTTAATAAATAGATTTCTATTATCTATATCTTCTTTAACTTTCTCTTACATTTCGCACGAGATACAGATGATTTTATTTTCGACTTTAACTTTAGCAAAACTTCTCTTACGTCGTGCATATTTCCTCGTATGAAAGCGCGAGCTTGCATTAGATTGACCGGCAGCCTCATGTCTGAATGGGAAGCTTGCAGATCCACAGTAGCCAGACAATATTTCCCTTGAATTCTTATCGTCTTCTCGTCTATTTTAACATGCGCCAGCACACCCAAACATTGATCGTAATCCCCGAACTGATTCACGTTTCCTCGTAACAAGCTCGACGGAATCTTTGCGCTCGAATCTAGCACTGGAAATAAGACAGTCTTTGGTTCGTTAAAATTTTTCGAGATTAGAAACATTCGGGCCATTATCTATATATAGATGCAAGGCGCAACCTTCGATTAAAGAGCTTTGATAATTCAATAATATGTATCTTTCTCAGAAATATAATTATATCATCTTGAACATTAAACACCTTTTAGTTGAAGTAATCACAATAACTTTGGCTTCTGAATGAAAATAGAATGAACAGTTATTTCGGTCAATCGACTCACTTTGCAGCGCCCACAACTTGTAACCTCTCAATTGTCGCAGGAATATCTTGCCATGTTGCTGACATTCCGAATTTTCAACGTTCGTAAAATTTGGCACGAAAGTCGGCACACGTAGAATTGCATCATTCACTTCGGACAATGTAATAGACGCATCTATAGGTTTCTTCGATTTCGGCTTTGTTTCTTGCTCTAAAAAATATCGCCTGATTAATTATATAAAATAAATTGCGAAATTTTTTTACGAGTCTTTGAAATATTGAGATGCGTCTATCTATTTTGAAATTCTGAAATTGCTTTTATCGAACGAGAAAATAAAGATGAAGAACATTTTCCAAAAAAGGTCTATTGAAAGAGAAAAATTTATTTGGTGTCTCTTAAAGCTATTTAAAAGAAATAATGCAGAATTGTTACGCGTAGAAGCTTAGAGAATAATAGATTACACAGCTGTTCAATATTAACTTAGTTAGATTATGAGTTAAGATACTTCCAGCGCCTATTCACGCGGAAACACTAAACATCCTCGGATAAACTCGCTTTTCGTATCGAACCATTTTCACATAATACTCACTCTCCGCTTGCGAAACTTCCTTCGACGGTCTCGAAGTTGGTTTCGCTGTTACTTTTTTGACATCCGCCCTTTCCGGTTGTTTCGCTTGCTCCTTAATCTTCGGTGCAGGTGTTAAAGTTTCCGGTTTCACTTGCATCTTCGATTTTTCGTCTATCCTCGTTGCAGTTTCAGGTTTAGGAGTAGCCTTAACCGATTCAACTTTTTTCGTGCCTTCAGTTAATTTATTGGCATTTTCGACTGATTTCTTCGTGCTGTCGACGGATTCTTTCGTGCTTTCGATCGGTTCAATTTTCTTTGTGCTTTCGATCGTCTTTTTCACGCTCTCAACCGCTGGTTTCGCAACATCGGCTGATTTTTTATCCTCTTGTTTTGGTTTTTCCACATCGGGTTTACCAGGTAAAATTTTAGCTATCCTCGTTTTGTCTTTATCGGCGAGCCTCACTTTCTCCAATTTTCTGGGTGCTGGGGTGGTTTCTTTTATATCAGGTTCTTTATCTTCATCTTTGTCATCTTTTTCTTGTTTTTTATGTGATACGCTAAGTTGTTTTTTAAGTGATTCTAGCACTTTTCGTTGATCTATTTTTATTGCTTCCTTTTCTTTTTCTTTCTTATCATCTTCGTCTTCCTTGTCATCATCATCAGCTTTACTGTATTTCATAGATTTAATAATCTTTGTGGTTTTAATTTCTTTTACTTGTTTCTTTGAATCTCTTTTGAAAGCTTTTTTATCATTATCTTCATTATCATTATCTTCTTTTTCTTCTTCATCTTTATCATCATCATAATCTTTACTTTTGTCATTATCATCGTCAGTAGGAAGCTTTCTTTTCACTTTCTTTTTCTTATCCTCAGCATCTTGATCTGATAGTTCATCTTCAGATGCTTCTTCTCCTTCTTCTTCTTCCTCGTCTTCATCTGTCTCTCCATCCGCCTGATCTCTTTCGGAATCCCCCACTGATTCCTCCATGCTTTCCACTTCCACAACCGTCTCTTCCTCCTCCTTGTCGTCATCCAACTCGTCACTTTCTATCCTGGAGCTCCTCGGCGTAGGTCCAGTAGTATCCCTGTCTTTCATCGGATGTTGAATGATTTTCTCGATTCGAGTTCTTTCCGTTCCGACGCCTGACGTCGGCTCGGCAGGTGGTTTCCGGCTACCAGCGATGGTCCGCGAAACCGTGCCCTCGTGCCATTTCCGGGCTGAAATCGGTCCCCCGGTCGTCACCGTTCTGTCCGTTGGGCAGGCTCTGCCATTCGCCGAAACACAGACGGTCTGATGATGCGTCTGCGGTACGACGTCGCGTATCCGGAAGCCATAGCAGGTGGCGTAGAGTATGACGAGACCCAGCAGCGCGACGCACTTGCCCAGAAGGGCGATAGCCATGACAGGACAGCCTTCACATGGAAGAGGCAAGGACCGGACGTTGTTCGCGAGGCTCGACCCACCGTCTGCCGATGATGCCTGTCGCTTGATGCGCGAGAGCGATTTCCCGTTCAAGAAACCGTCCAAAATGAACGGTTTCACGTCTTTTCACCTGCGGCTTCTCTGCTTTCTCTGCAATTTTTCACTTCCCGTTTCGCGATTGAAGAAATCTTAGGATCTATCAGCGATCTGTCGCGCAGATCGCCCTCCGACGTGGCAAACCCCGGGCCACCACGTCCACAGCCGGCCGTGCCTTCGCGGAAATTAGAGCGCATGGCATCGGTCCAAGCAGCTAGGAGTTTTATTTAGCATCAACATTTCGAGGCGGTCGACCGCCAGCAGAACGGCAGCGGCCTCTTCTAACCGCGGCTCCGACTGCATCGACGCTACCGGATCCGCTGCGGTCCAGCCGACGCGGATTTATTACGCAAGATACCGAAGGATCACGGGCGGTGATCCGCGTAATTACGGTGACACTCGCGGCTCAATCTTCCGCGTCGTATCTGCGCGAAAGTAAACCTTATACCGCTTTATATTGTCGCCACGCGAATTAATGTGACAAAAATGCGTGATTGAATTTATAATTCAAATGTTACTTCTAACGATGTGATATAATTATATTTTAATTTAACTGCTTTACGTTTCCGCGTTAATGGAGTATGAATTTCTATCAAATAATCGGCTTAATTCGAGAGTTCATTGACATTTACTAAAAGTCTTTCTTATCGCATTTGCAATGAAAATCTCACATGGATAAAATATATTTAGCGTATCGAGATGTTATCAATATTAACTCTAATAAGTGTTAATGTATCGACGATCATGTATACCTATTCATTTTTATTGCAACAAGTAATGCAATTTTAATGTGACTTCCGTAGCAGTGATTGCATTCAAATGAATACGATTGCTGATTATTTATTCATAGTCCTATTTAGGTGATCGTGGGACAGCAGCAAACGAACACGCTGATCCGCTTACGGCGAGTTTAGTCAATCTCGACGGACAACGATGGTGAAATTTTGCGGACAAAGCTCACGCTAGCCTTTGTAACTAGTAAAATCCGACGTATATTCGGATTAATCGCAATCGTGTCTGAGAATTTCAAGGCATTACTATCGCGTATGCTTTCTCTCTTCATATAACTACATACAATACACATTTAGTGGAATGTCGTTTTATCGCAGTGGTTTAGACATAAAAATATAACATATTGACGATAAAATTATAATTATGAATAGGTATATGTAATATATATAATTATAATGATGAATATATTATAATTATGAACATAATATATAACGGTAATTTAACGATTTAATGATCATATAGTCAAATCTTTTCCAGCGCTATTTTTCAAAACTCTTCTTGCAATTAGATTGTAAACTTGTACTAAACTGATAGCAGCTATCTGGTTTAGCAATTTGCCGAACAATACGCAGGCACAATGAAGAACTGTTCAAATTCCCAGATTTTGCTGCCAAGTTTAGCCAGACTGTCTGCTTCTTTGAAACTTACATGCTACAAAAAGATGATTCCAAATTTCGAAGAATGTGCAAAAAATTATTTGCGACAGTAATAAGAAAAAAATGGGAAATGTGCGACTTTGCACGCTCAGAATTTTTAAGTCGCAAATCTAACTTCTTCTAAAAACAAATGCAAATAAATTAAGTTTTTAGAAGTATATCTACATAATTATTTGTATTATATTACTATATTTATACTGGTTTAATAATTTATATTTCTTCAATAAATTATTTTTCTTTGAAGTATTTATTTGTAAATATGTGTAAAGAAGAATCAGTTATGTGTATTCTTAATATACATAAATGTTAAGGAGATTGTAAGGAGAATCGGAAATGTTAGGAATTGCATAAAATTTAAAACAAGCTTGTTTATAAATAATGTCAGCATATGAATTTTTTAGATCCTTTTGTCGGGGTTAGTTTTTGAGAACATTTATAACAAAGTTCAAAATCTTTTAATGCCACTTTTATGTCGCAGTAAAAGTTTTATCGAGTAATTCTCTACGTGTATTTTATACAGCAAAGCACTTGAAGCCAACATATTTGAGATGTGATATAAAACACGTTTATCTATTTTGTGCTGAGTTTTCTTTGCTCTAGTTAAATCAATTTTAATTAAATTTGAAATCAATTTTAATTAAATACGTGTTTTAATATGGATTTATTATTTTGGTTCTACCACGGTGCAAATTTTAAGAAAATTATATGTTGATATATATTCAATCTTTGAAGGTACTTGTAGTATGATATTCTTTGTATATTAAACATTTATTCAGTTCTGAAAATTTTTAATAGTCATTTTTGTTGATAATAGATATGCAGCATCGAGCCTCTCTTTAGAACCCATTAAAAAATCTTGAATTTTGTTATAAATGTTCTCAAAAACTAACCGGTAAAAAATTTTTTTTAAATTTACATGGCATTATTTATAAAAGAGTTTATATTTTAATTTTTATACAATTCTTAATATTTTTGATTCTCCTTATGTCCTCATTAATTTTACAAAAAATTGTATAATAAAATGTGAGTTATCTACGAGAAACACGCTTGCTTCTCTCAAAATATTCGAATATCTCGGTTATCAGTAAGCTCATGTTGGAACAGAAATTCTTTGAATTGATGAAAATAGGAGAATATTTCGCACCGCGTATTGTACAATTCGCGAAACATTTCCTGCAACGGAACCAGTCGCTTCTATAGTAGGCAGCAAGATCAATAGTCGGCCAATTATCAGCGGTTGGTTACTGATTTGATATCTTTTCCTTTCACACACAATTTTATAATTTTATATATTTATATTTTTATAAATATTATAAACATGAAAACTATACGTTTGTCAATAATTTGTTATTTATTCTTATTTGGGACAATCGCGCGGCTCTTCATTAATGCATCTTTCATGTCTCGTGAGAAGCACAAAACAGGAAGAGAGAGTACATTAGTATGTTTTTATAATTAACACGATAATACAATTGTATATTCTTCTACTCTTATTTAAAAAGATTAGCGATATTTACTATATTTTTAAAAATTCTTAAGAAATATTGAGAAATACAAAACTTGACACACAGCACAGCTGACGATTGATGCTTCTGCATATATACAGTCCAAGATTTAATCACATGTAATAAATAACATTCTACGGCCACTTATGGCCTATCATTTCATAATATAATAAAAAAATTTTTGATCGTGATGAAGATCTCGATGTGATAGTAGTTTTGATTGAGAAAGATAAGCTTACATTCACATATAATACAATGCGAAACGTTATCATTTATCATTCATAATGTAATATCTGCATTTTATCAAACAAGATTTTTTCAGAATTTCTTTAGGCAGAATCTCCTTCCGTGATCGTAACACATTCTAATTTTAATTGTCTGTATTATGAATACGTATATCTGACGCACAGATATATGCAGAGGGATCACGATGCTCGGGGGGAATCAACTGAGAAAAAGATATTATAAATAAATGGAAGCAGAAGAAAATAGTTAGCCGGTTGGAAAAGCATGCACAAGTCGAATAAACATAAAACATTTCAAAAGAAATGTAAGCGACTCTCCGTGCTCCGCCATCTGTTTCCATCGTGGTAGAGATCAACGTTGCAGGGATAAACGTGAAAGGAAAATCTATTTTTATTTGCAATGCACGTCGCAATGCAAGAAAGAGAGAGAGAGAGAGATGGACATTGCTAGCTTCTAGATTTTAACGTAATATTTGCGCGCTTCATGTTTCATCGATATATCAAAGTAAATGCGCAAATAACAACCAATGTTCTGTTGCGGGAGAAAGAAAGTTTACTTGTTTTTCAGCCGTGTTATTTTCAATCTTGCATGCTTGTTTAATCAAAACAAATATATCCGAACTAACACAAGAGCGGGAAAAGGAGGAAGAATAAAACGTTTTATTTTTTTAATGCGAAAATATGACTGAAAACGAGCAGTCCTGCATTGTTTTATTTACATAGGATATAAAAATATATTCTGATATATTTTTATACTCTGGTATCTCTACGTTTATCTATACGCGTATCATATTGATCGTATTTTAAAGATAACGATCAGTCACGTTCTGCAGACCCTCAAAATCAAATAAATGTTGCCTTCATAAAGATTAGATTAACCCATCAGATTGTTCAGCGGAGTACATACAACAAAGTTATATCAACTTTTATTAGATCTGATAGAACGCACTCTTTGAAAAATTCAATTCCACACGAAGATTCGTAATGCTTTAATGTATTTAAATTTGCTTCTCTTTCCATCTTCCGCCGAAAGAACGCCACTCGCTCGACGAGACAACGTATTTACGCGACTGAAGATATACGCGGCCGCGCGCAAACAAGAACGCAAGTTTATTCTCCTCATTCAACTAATTGTCAGCGCGACTGATACCGGCGACGGAGAGGGATGCATAAGCCTCTTGAAGATAACCCGGAGCTATCCGCGGAGGTATCGGATCGGCCATATGGGCTCGGCTCAAAGCCTCAGCGCGAGGTCTCTATAAATGCGTGGCGTTCGTCCATGCCTTCCAGTCGGTGGGAGGTCAGCCTTTCCGCGGGAACGATACGGCGCGACGATACAACGTTACACGCTTGGAATACCCGCGTCGTTTTTCTCTCCCCTCTTTTTCTTCCCCTCTGTCGTTCCTTATCTTTTCTTCTCGCTGTTTCCTCGCGAGCCGCCGCGGTCGTTCACGACCGCGGCTCGATCGCCGATTGCGCCGCGTTGACGAGAAACCGCGGCCGGTGCACGAGCGAAATTATGCCGTGGAATGTCTTTTAGTGCAATCGACTTCCCTTCACGTTAAATCAAACGAACCGGCGCGGCGCGGCGCGGGACTTGTGTGCCGTTTGGGTGTGTTACTCCTTGGAATGCCAGTGAGTGAGTGCGCATCCCTTCGGCGAAGAAACGGAGTGCGCCGGTAATCGGTGCGACGCGAACTGCGTGACGCAGCGTAAGAGGAATAAAAACATCGGTCGCTTATCTAAACGGAATTTAAAATAATCATTGGCGTAACAGAAACTGGGACAAATCGCTTCGTTACTGGAATCGATGACACCGAAAATTATAATAGATTAATAACATATACGTGCTTTTTTTGTTTCGATTATGTTAAATTGTCAAGCTCGTTGTCAAGCTTCTTCTTCTCTCTTAAAAATTCTAAACGTTCGAGCGAGATGCAGTAAACAAACGCGATAAAAGCGGATGCTGATGAATTAATTAAGAACGACTCAATAGTTATTTTATATTAGTATCATTATATATACACATACCTAGTATAAAATATACACTTCTTAACAAAAATATTAGAATCGCAAATCGCAATGAAGTTCATGTAAAATTCTTAGAAAGAAATACGATTAATATCCAGAATACTTGTCCTATTGTTTCCTCTTAAAACTCTTAAGAATATTTGAAATACATCTCTCTGGAGCGTCCGGTGCAACGCGCGACACTTGCACAAGAGATTACGAGCTATGATTGATAGGGAAAGTGTTTCATGTCCATTTCTACCAATGCGGATTAATTTTAATCTCGGTTTAACTTGCCTTTCATCTTTCTCTGTTTCTTAAAACTAGAAAAAGATAAAGAGCAAGTTAAACCGTGATTGAAGTTAATCATACATTGGTAGAAATGGACATTAATTGCTAATGTCTCGACGTCGCCGTTAAAAGCAGCAGGTGGTTAAGAAGTATGGGACTCCGCTAAACTGCGCACGCGTTTTGTGTACCTACATACATACGACCGGAGCTCATGTAATCGGATCTGTCGCAAACACAACGCGCGAGCATGAGAGCATTATAATCTCTCCTCGTGGTGCTCCCGCGCGCGGCCAAGTGTGTGTTTACGTTTGTAAAACGAATTTAAAAATAGACCTCGGTATAGTCAAACAGCCCCGCGACCGCTTCACGAGGAGGATCCAACAACGTCGTAAATCGATACTCGACGCGAACGATTCAACGCGGCTATCGAGTAACCCGCTCACGTCGAAGAGCTGTCGAATGCGATATAAATAAAAAATTACAAGACATTAATTGTATACATATGCGCGACGATAAAATTACACGAAAGGAAAGCAATTATTATTTCAGTCATAAATTAGAGATTACGTTTTTAGACGAAAAGCTGCTGTTTGAGGCTTGCGAATTGAAGAGGTTGAAAATGCTCGGCTTCTTAACGATATTACTGGACCCTTTTCTACTTATCGGGCTCCTCCTCGGTAGCCTGTACTTCTATCTCACGGCCACCTTTGACTTTTGGGAATGCCGCGGCGTACCGTTCAAAAAGCCGACCGTGCTGGTCGGGAATTTCGGTCCCTTGCTCCTGTTCCGAAAGTCGCAGCCGGAAGGCGTGAAAGAGATGTATCAGTGGTTTAAGGATGAAAGGTTCTTCGGCGCGTTCCGAGTAAGATCGCCCGTGCTGATCTTGCGCGATCCCGATCTGGTGAAGAGCGTATGCGTCAAGGATTTCGCTTGCTTCCTGAATCGTGGGATTCCGGTCAATAACGATCAGGTACGCGCGACAACCAATATAGGTCTCTATTTCTGTCTCCATCGTCGAGACGCTAACTGCCACTTATATTGTCAGATATTTGTTAAAATACGCGAGAACTCTGTTGACGACTCTTTAAATCTAATTTTAATCGTGCACGCGCCAGGATCCGCTCTCCGGGCATCTGTTCAATCTCGAAGGGCGCAAATGGAAGGGCCTCAGGTCGAAACTGACGCCCGCGTTCTCGTCGGGCAAGCTGAAGCGGATGTTTTACTTGTTGGTGGAGTGCTGCGAGGAGTTGCAGAGGCTCATCAACGAGGCGAGCTGCAACGATGACCGAACCGTCGAGGTACGGGAGCTTGCCGCGAAATTCATCATCGACGTCATCGGCAGCTGCGCCTTCGGCATACAGATAAACGCGCTCACCGACGAGGAATCGGAGTTTCACAGGGCGGCGAAGAGGCTCTCGAAGCCGAGTTACAAGGCCACTCTCTGGAGAATGTTACGAACGGCCACGCCGAAGTTGTACAGGCTGCTGGGTATCCAGCTCGTCGATCCAAGTGTCACCAAATTCTTCATGGACGTCGTGTCGCAAATGGTCAACCAGAGGGAAGAGAAGGGCACGACCAGGCACGACTTTATGGACCTGCTGATCGAGATAAGAAACAAGGGTACTCTGGAGAACGAAGCCGGCAGCCCGACGATCTTCAGCGACGAGGACGCTCAAGCGGCGAAGGAAATCGGTAAACCAAATTGCAATGCCGGAATATATAGCATCATTTTACTCACGAAGACTAAAAAAAAAATCCGTTATTTATAGAATTAGATCAGAATACTATCGCGGCACAAGCATTCGTTTTCTTCGCCGCCGGCTACGAAACGTCGTCGAGCACGATCGCGTTCTGCCTATACGAGCTGGCCTTGAACCAGGAAATTCAAGATAAGACCAGGCGAGAGATACACGACGCTTTACAAGAACGAGACGGAAAATTGACTTACGACGCGGTTCAGGAAATGAAATATCTCGACATGGTGATATTAGGTACGGATCTGATGGTATCGTTGATGAGAAATATCCGAAAGTAAGGAAAAAAATGTATATATCTCTCCGAACGTAATCCTTTTATCGCGAACAACGAGATTCGGATCTTCATTTTTCTTCGCGATAAAATTCGTCACACACACGCGACAGTAAAAATAAAACTGTTTATAATTTGGGAATTCTTATAGAAAGAAATATATAAAATGTGTAGAGACTCTCAGGAAATATCCGCCGGCCCCGCTGCTCTCACGAAAATGCGAGTACAACTACCAGATACCGAACAGCAATGTGGAGCTGCCGGCCGGCATACGGGTCATCATACCGATTTACGGCCTCCACCACGACCCGAATTACTATCCCGATCCGGCAAGATTCAATCCCGAGAGATTCACGGAAGAGAATAAACGCACGAGACACCCCTACACGTATCTTCCATTTGGAGAGGGGCCACGAAATTGCATAGGTACGATAGGTACCGGACTCTTATACTCAGAGAAAGATATAGTACCAGCAGCTAGAAAATTGAGAAGAGCAGCGTAGCTTGTATTCTGATAATTCTCATGACTTTATAAAGGGATCTTTATGCGGGTTTTTAAATCGCAGATGTGCCACATTATAGTTGCTAGACCTATTTTCTCTGAGTATACTTATCTTCTTGACCCATTTTTTTCTATATCTCTATTAAATTGAACTTCCTTTCCGTCCATTACGGAAAGCTTTGAGACTTTCAAAAAGTTTTCTATTATCACAGCACAATTCTCTTTTCTCGACACCTATTTCTTTTTCTTCTCTTAAAACTAAAAAAGATTTTTATCACAAATCTTCAGTGTTAGCGCGAACACTAAAATTCCGCTCGAAATGTCGTAAGTTTAACATTATCAAATCTAAGAACAGTTGCTCAACATCGTTTATTCTTCCAAATATATTTTAAACAACTTTCGGACTTTTATGTTGTTCGAACGAGCAGTCCGTTAAAGTCTAAATTCTTAAATTATTTTTTTCCATAGAATGACTGTGAACAATATCACCAGTATAATCGCGAGTAGCAGGTTTAAGCAAACAGTCAAATCGAGAATTCATAATCCGCTGACTCAACGCGCGACATTACGTCACGTGCAGCTACGTCGCTCGTTTGAATAAAAAAAAAAGGCTTATATTGATTCCGGTCAGCACTTGAGAACCATGACAAAATTATTCGATGTCGATAAGAAATAATATCTATAGAATTCGCAAACACACGCCGTGTAATCCCGCTCGATTGTCTTATCGATTCATACATTTCTCCCTTATCTCCATTCTCCGTTTGTCATACTTCATGCGAGAGCGTGCCAACGTTGTTGAATCACATTCAGTCAATATTCCACTCGTTTATCTTTAACCGATCGTTAATTCAACTAATAATCGACGACAGATTGCATATTAAAGCGATTGCGTAGCGTGCGAAATTCATCGTTTAAATAACTCGCTTAGCAATTATTAGCTCAAGAGGCGAGACGCACCGCTTGCGCGTGCAAATTTATGCGGCTCGGAGGACGACGACCTTGATAATGTACCGTATATGCGCGTGTTTTATGCAAAAGCCACCGTCCCGATTTGATAAGTCTGCCTCGAACTCGTCGTTAAGTCAGCAATTAAATAACCGACGCATCGTAAACGCGGCACATTATGACGATTTTGCAACTTTCCATTACAGGCATGCGGTTCGCGTTGCTGCAAATCAAGATGGGGATAATATCATTCCTAAAGGATCATCGGGTCGAGATATGCGACAAGTCGACGGTGCCGATCAAGTTCAGCAGACGGAGCCTCGTGACCACGAACGAGGCGGGATTTTGGCTCGCCATTACTTCCTCTTCCTAGATATAGATTGCATTTAAGAGAGCGCGTTTCTTTTTTCTTCAAGAAACCAGTGATTAACGTTAAAAATAGACTCGTATAAATTCGCTACGATAATGTATGTACTTAATCCGCGACAGAGAAATAGAACGTCAGCTGTCACTTGTTTGTTTCTTGTAAGTTAATCAGTTACAAATGCAGAATTGGAAGAAGCCTCACACACTCGCGAAATGAATTAAGTTCATATCTTTACATTGTTTTTCTATTTAAATTCGTAGAAGATATCTTTCCTTGATTTTTAAAATTCTTAATTTTGAAAGATCTTTTCTTTTCGCTCTCTTGAAAAGTCTGAGTGTCTTAGTTTCTTCCACAATTCTGACGCTTTTAATAGAAATCCGATATCTAGAATCGCAAAAAAATAAATAATTCTTGTTGATTAAATATGGGCCGATTGTTCCAACCTGTTGGTAAACTATAATTAATAGTTAAATTATATGTCTATCTTTGTCTAATTTGATGGAAAAAACAAAAACATATACAGGGTGTCTGAGACCACGCGTACACTCCTTTTAAAATGAAAGGAAGTGGTTTTTATCAACAATCTCAAAAATTTTAATAAGTAAATCGGGTATGCTCTATCGAATAGTGATATTTTTAACTTCCGGTATTGGCCGAAAATTCGCTGTCCAGACCGAAAGAAAGTTCAATCTTTTTAATGGAACACGACACTTATTTTCTTGTGTGTAATCCGAATCTGCAATAAAAAGTGTCATGTTCCATTAAAAAGATTGAACTTTCGGTCTTGATAGCCCATTTCCGGTCAATACCGGAAGTTGAAAATATCCACTTCCTTTCATTTTAAAAGGGGTGTACGGATGGTCTCAGACACCCTGTATATAATTTAACTATTAGTTAATTTACCAACAAGTTGGAACAACCGGCCCTAAGGGAACAAAACAAGATCGTCGAAGTATTATCGATGATTTATGTTACATCGATTCACCTGGTGTGCGTTGCGTAATAACTTTTCCAATCGCGCATTATAGGGATTTATGCACGCGCATAAGTACAATTTTTAATGCGATATTTGTGAAAAATTATCCTATTTAGTCAAAGAAATAGCGAGTGAGCTGATATACTTCAGAATCCTTCAGAAGTCAAACGTAGTCGTTTTTATTTTTTAAACATTTCTTGATTTTAGTACCAGAATACGTAATTAGTTTACAACTTCGTCAATTTTCTCTACTTTTTAATTCATGGAGTTGTGATCAATTTGGATTCCGAGAGGCTCATGTCATCTCCCATAAGTAGCGGGATATTTTTTAGAAGCTTTACAAGAAAAGAGAATGAGAAATTGTTTGCTTATTATATTACAGTAATTAATGTAAGCGGAGAATGCCAAATTTAACTGAAAGATGGAAAAAGTGTAAGAGACGAATGCAAATCGATTTAAATTTACTCTTTTAAGTTCCTTAATTTTTATTCATCAAATAAAGAAGAAAAACCGTATGACTTAATATCCTAAAATATTTAAATAGATAAAAATATATATTTCTACTACAAGAAACATTAAGTCACTATTTTTATAGCGGCTCTCATGTCTGTGTACTTATATATAATTTTCATATCGAAGAATTATCTTATTACATTAAATTCTAGAAGTGACTCGCTTTTAACTTTCCACGAGGGGCAGTGTACTTTATATTCTCACAATTTTGTACGGATTTATAAGAACGCGCGGCGTTTTGAAATAAAGTACCGCATTATTTCAACAAATCGTTCGTATTATTTTATATTTTCTTTATCTGTATCATTCTTTGGACGGTAACGGTTCGCGCGAGAGCGCCGACTTCGTGAATCACCCGGTATAAACAAACAAAATCGCGTAAGCGTAGCAGCGGCGCGCAGCTACGCGCTTCCATATACGAAAGGAGCTGCCGCGGTTGAGTTACATGTACAGTTCGCGACGCGAATACGGCAAGAGGCAAGCGGAACTCCTAACTGGCCGCGAGCCTACGCGCTCCATAAATTGAATCGGATAAGGCTCGCCGACGCGACGCGGCCGATCGGCGTGCGATCGCTGCGAGGAGCGCGGGCCCGCGCGGTTGTTGGCGAAGCCACTTCCTCGTGACACGGCGTCGCTCGCCGGACAGTACCGTCTCGCGTGCGTTGACCATCGTAACAGTATTCAGTATTCGATTCGAGCGAGTCGAGTCAGTGCGCCTGCCGCCGCCCGCCGTGACGCCGGACGTGTCCAGGTTTCGGCGAGCTCGGAGCTGCTCGGAGCGGAGCGCGGAAAGGAGCGAGATCCCGGGGCGCGCGACGAAAATCGCGCCGGAGCCGGGGACAGGAGCGGAGCGCCCGCGCCGGGCGAGGGCGTTACTTTCCTGAGCACGCGTCACACGGCGCTGCGTCGGCGGATCGGCTCGTTAATCGCGCGGCGGAGGAAGCGAGACGGAAGCGGAGGAGGAGCGCGAGAGCGAGCGAGAGGGGAGACAGACAGCGGTGTTTCGCCAGCACCTGTCAGGGAGCCGAGAGACGAGCCTGTTCGGGGAATAAAGGAATAATGCCACGGTGAGCCGCCGGCGGATTACCGGACGTCACTCCGGACGTCACCTCGTGGCCTCGTACACGCGGCCGATGACGCGGCCCTTTAAACGCGCTCGCCGCGCAGCTCCGAATTTCGTCCTCTCTTGTTATCATTAGCCCTTTTTCTTCTCTCCTCCCTCGTTATTTATCGATATACGCGCGCGTTTTCGTTGCTCGCTGACGGCTGGCTGGCGGCCAGTAGCGGAGTAGCGCACGCGTCGCTACGTGCCACTGTCCGCCGTCCGGTCCGTGACAGTCCGAACTCCGAGAGAGATCCGTCCGACGCGCGGTGACATTTACAGGGTGACACGAAACGACGCGGGGTCCGAGATGCACGATAGCCGATAGGGATAGGTACTCCCGGGAGGGACGTCGTTCTCGAGGCTAGCAGCGATTTACTAGTCTGTCGTCGTAGCGGAAGTCTTTGCTCCTGCAGCTCTGAGCTCCTGTTGTTTTTGTCAAGACTCCGATATAGGTTAGAGCGTGTGATCTACGGAACTCGTCGTCCGCTCCTAATTCGGCTGTCGCACGCGTAACTTGCGCGTGGCAACGCGCCGTATTGCAATGTATCAACGACCTAACGGCGAGAGCTAACGTGATCCTCGAATCTGATTTCAGATGTCACACTACAGTAGAAACACCAGCGATCAAAAGACTGCGGTGATTGACCATGAAAAGAAGTATCAGGAGGACTTGGAGCAGGCCAAGGCCCTCAGTCTGGAAAGCTTGGCTCTAGAGAAGTACAGATTGGAGAAGCTGCGATTGGAGCTCAGTAACGTGCAACAGGCGTGCCTCGCGCAAAACAGTGTGTGCAATACGAATAGCGTGTCGGAGACAGACAGCTCGCAGGGAGAAAGGTGCATATTTCGACATTTCTCATTCCAATTGACTGCTTTTAATTTTGCAGAATTAATTGCGTCTTATGTATTAATTTGACAATTTTGATGAAAGCGCAACTCTTTACTGTATGATAATAATTAAGCAATTTACTGGGTAATATGTATAGGTCACAATGGAGAAGTCGACCAAGACCAGGATCCATTAACACGAATCAAACGAGTACTGTAATATTAGCACCGCCACCGCCAATACCGTGTAGAAGAAATTCGACCACTACCGCATCAAATCAAGATTCTTCTACCGACCTAATCAATTTTACAAGCCCTGTAAAACAGGATAATCTGGCTGAATATTGTTCGGCTCCACCTCCGCCACCGCCGTAAATATATTTCAATTAATAATAAATATATTTAGTTGGGAGACAAGGCAGTTTTTCAACGAACTTTACTTATGCAAACATATTTTTATAATCATTGTCTTTTACGTAAATTTACGATGATTATATTATTTCTATTTTGTGATTTTGAAATAAATTATAAAGTTTATATATAATAGCAATTTAAGCAATTATGACAGCTGATAAATCTTTCTTTTTTTAATTGAAACGTTTGTAATTTTTTATCTTGACACGAAAGATTGTGACTTATTAAAAACTTTTTGTTACAGAAAAGCAGCAGCATCGTTAGAACCCAAATGGGATACCCACCCGTCATTATTGAAGAAACAATCAAGAGTGTCTCGAAGTAATAGCTCAGTCAGCGCGTATCATTCTAGGGACTTCAGATATCATTCTCTTTCCCCAGGTCCGCGATCTTCCACAGCACCATGTACTCCAGGAACACCGGGAATTAGCCCTATCATGTCAAGAGCTAGTAGCGTTAGCAATAATGTACCTGATATTGCACCGCAGGTAATGAAAGCTTCTATAGAAAAATCCAAGTTTTGAAATAAATATTCTCTTAAAAAATGTTTTTTAATTTGTTTGTGGGGGGATTAAAGCAAAGTAGTTTGTTAAAACACTTTTCTTTCCAGCCTGCATGGAAATCTATTATCTTTAAGCATTTTTTCTTCACGCAGGTATATCATATCTAAAGATATGGTAGATGCTAATTTTTTTTCTTTAGCATAGTATTATTATTATATTATTAGTATTATTAATAAGTATTGGTATTATTAATAAATTGTATATTTTAATTTACTTTTAATATTTAAAAATATATATATCTATACCAGGGTGTCTGAGACCACCCGTACACTCCATTTAAAATAAAAGAAAGCGGTTTTTATCAAAAATCTCAAAAATTTTGATAAGTAAATCGGGTATGCTCTATCGAATGGTAATATTTTCAACTTCCAGTATTGACCGGAAATGGGCTATCCTGACCGAAAGTTCAATCTTTTTAATGGAACATGACATTTTTTATTGCAGATTTGGATTACATACAAGAAAATAAGAAACTTTTATCTCAAACATTTTTTCTGAATATTGACCGTATTTGCCTATCCAATTGTTGGGAAACGTGCGCCTTTCATACTTTCAAGACCATTTCAAGATCAATAAAGGCATTTTCAGAAAAAATGTTTGAGACAAAAGTTTCTTATTTTCTTGTATGTAATCCGAATCTGCAATAAAAAGTGTCATGTTCCATTAATAAGATTGAACTTTTGGTCTGGATAGCCCACTTCCGGTCAATACCGGAAGTTAAAAAATGTCACCATTCGATAGAGCTTACCCGATTTACTTACCAAATTTGTGAAAATTTTGATAAAAACCACTTTCTTTTATTTTAGAAGTGGTGTACGGGTGGTCTCAGACACTATGTTTATTATAGCAAAATGTTTCTCTTAATGCAAAAATATTTTAAATATTAAATTTTCTATTGTTAGTTTTCTTTAAAAAGTAGTTTTGCTACTGTTTAAAGAAATTCTTATTAATTAATGACGAACAATTCTCAAAATATTGTCTTGAATATATTTATACATTTCTTTTTTAGATTCCTCCATTGCCTATGAATTATAGACCAACTGTTCCACCTGCCATATGTGCTCCATTTTGTATGGATGATGAACAGTTGAATGTATTAAAAGTGATAGAGAAGAAACCAAATAGCAATCTTATAGATTTGAATAGTTTCGAACAAACAGAGGACAAAACAAATGTACGAGTTAGTGTGTTGGAAGCATTCGATCCGTTACTTATTAAGACTGACAATGGAAATAATTCTATTCCAGAGCATAAAGATGGTAAATTATAAGATCTCGTCTTTTCTAAATTATTAATATAGCATAAAATAATTATAGAATAATTATAGCGTAAAATAATATACTGTCAAATTTAAAACTCGAAACATATGACTGAAAATGCAAGTACGTTCTGTTATTCTAATACTAACATTGAATAATTTTTGCAGATTCACAATCACAAGTTAGTGGCAGTGTATATGATCCATTCGATCCGTTTGATTATATGTATAGCACAAATGAAAGCGTAAACTCGGATCCAGTTTATGCTGCTGTGGAAAAATCTGCAAAATCGCCAGCTGTATCGCCAGCTGCACCACCCCCACTGCCTCCGCGAAATTCATCTGCATGGAATACCATAGAAAGACGAAGAACTTCTTTAGATCGTCGAGTAAGTTCTGACAAAATTTGTCTAACTTTTCATAAAATAATTGTTACGCTTTAATATTATTTTCAGCAGAAGCGTCAAACACGATTGTATGAAAATGTAACAGTCATTAAAACTAGATCATCTCTGCATGATTGTGATCTGAAGGCGTTTCACAACATGATAAAGTCTATACGAAGTTAGTAGAAAATTTTATTTTATTATAGTATAGGGTATTGGTACATCTTTGTTACTCACAACTTGGTTCAATTTCAGGCGATTTTCCGTTTAATAATCCTAGTACAAATATTGGATACGTTGTTAGTCCAATAATGGAGAATCTATATCCAGATGGTACAAGTATAAAATTAGTAGTTCATCCACAATTATCTAATAACGATAAAGATTCTGTACCATCTATTACTTTCACTTGTAATGGTAAGTTAAAAAAAAAAATTTTTTTTTTTTAAAGTAAGATTGCTTTCTCTCTTTTCTATCTAAAGCAAATTGTTTTAACATTATGTTTCAGTAAATTGCAGTGTCGAGCATGTTATCTTGAACGTCGCTTGTTCCTTGGAGGATGAAGATACAGTAAATGTAGAAAAATATTGTTTAAGAGTGTGGGGATTAGCTGAATATCTTGCACCAAACACAACCTTAGCACAATACGAATACATACATCTATGCATTAAATTAGAAAAAGATATCGAGTTAGCTATAATGAGCAGGGCACAAATTAAACAGTCCATTGCTCGAACGGTTAGTATCAGACATATATATTATATAAGTATTATTATAATGTATCGTAAGCAGACTGTTCAAATCATTATCCTGCTTTTTCTTTTCCAGTTGCAAGATGATAATTGTGATCAGTCTCTAAGATTAGAAGATATTCTACCAAATGAACCGTCACAGCCTATTTCATATGATACATTAATTATTTTATTAGGTATATATATTTACACATACATACATATGAAAAGAAATCGTTCGTCTATAATATATTTATATTGCACATTGCATTTTATTATCGATTATAGAGACAGTAGAAAAGGAAATGGAACGCGTAGAAACTGCAGCGTTACAATTGGCAACCACAAATCAAGGTTCTACCTTATTACCTCAACTTCAACCGCACTGCGTAGTGCAAGCAGTTAAAGCAGTGTGTGCCTTAATGGGAAACATCGAGACATTCGAGATCACGGAAGCTGTTGACAATTTCGTGAATGCTTGCTGCCAATTTTTGCCGCAAGCTCACACAGCTAATATAGACTGTAAGAAGCCCGAGATTATACACGAAGATGGCGATTATGCTGTGGTTACTTTGAGGAAAAAGTTTCCCGATGTCATCGCCTCTCATTGTCATAAAATTCGCGATGCTATTCAGGAACTCGTCGAGACGTACTGTCATGCGTTTAGGGTCGATTTTCAATTAAATAACAAAGGAGAATTTCCGACAAGTAAGAAGGCTAATCCTATTGCAATAATATACTTTGTATAAGATAAGATTATAATATATATATAATCATGATATATTTTTCCTTAATAGATACACTGATTGCGACAGAAGTAATCGATACTATTTTGGTGCGTGTTGGAGCTTTGCATAGGCTGCCAACCACGTGGAAACATGACGATTATATAGTGGCAGCTCAAATCTTTCACGGAACCAGACCTGTGGGAAATCCAGTTTTATCGGAACCAATGACGGTTAGCACAAATTTTTACCCAAGGATTTTATTTAATTCATGGTAAGTACGAAAACGCGCTTACAATGCTCAAGAATGCCAGTTGGTTTTAAGAAGTATTATATAATTTATATAAGGTTGGAATTTCGTGGAATAAGTGTGTGTCAAGTACCACGGGAAGCTAGACTTGTGTTAGTTCTTTACGGACGCACGCTGCAGCCTGCGGAGCACGAATCCAATTCATCCGCGGAAAACGCAATGCAGAAAGAAGAACTGGGATGGGGTGCTATACAATTCTTCGATTATGATGGGTAAATAATGTGTCTGTCACATTTCACGAATTGTTCCTCGCATTTGGCTTTTTATCTTCGAAACTTTTACAAGACCACCTTGTATTTTCATTGCTCGATACGCACGTTTTTATGTATCTTTATTTTAATTCTAGCGTTATGAGCCAAGGGAGTTTTTTTCTGTCCCTTTGGCCAGCCATTGCAGACAAACGATTAGGTCCGGCGCCGGCGCCTGGAATTCATCCACGTGGCGACACTCATCCCATAATAGGAGTAGAATTACCCGATTATGGGGGAAAGGTATTATTCCCCAATTCCTCTGAATTGCGAGATTATGACGTGGAATCGTTAGACTTCAACTCGTTAGATCAAAATACACAAGAACTATTAATAGACATTACACAGCAAGATACATTCTCGAGGTATGGTAATAATTTAATTAAAAATATAGGAAGATTCAAACTTTTAAAATGACATTTTGCAAAAGCCGATTTCTGTTTTTAGACCGCCTATCGATGAAAGGGAAATTCTATGGGAGAAGAGGCATTATTTACACGACAGACCTGAAGCTTTACCAAAAGTATTACTTGCTGCACACAGTTGGGATTGGGCGTGTCTACCGGATTTACATGCGTCGCTCAGAATTTGGATTCCACTGCCTCCAGTACAAGCGTTACAATTACTTTTACCATGGTATGTATTTCATTACATTTATCTATTATTACAGTTTCTGAAGAATTGTCTCGTAAAACGTTGCGATTTCTATTTCTTGCAGCTTTCCAGATATGAAAGTTAGAGAGATGGCAGTTGACTGGATCCGCGAGTTAAGTAATGACGAACTGGTCGATTATCTGCCGCAGTTGCTTCAAGCGATGAAACACGAGACGTACGAAGCATCACCCCTGACTCGATTCTTATTAGAACGTGCCTTACTTTCACCGAGAGTGGCTCATTACATTTACTGGTTACTAAATCAAGCGTTGCCGGGACAAAGTCCCCAGGTACAGGTTGGATAATCAGCATTGGAATTATTAAATGCTTACGCATTTGTATTAAATGCTTACAGTATGGATTGTAAATGCAAAATCACTTTTTTAACTGTATAATTAAAACAGTAGAGAATTGCTTCACGCGATATATATTATTAATAATAATATAAACTTTTCTATATTAGATATCTAATAAAGCGTGTTTATTTTATAGAATTCTGGTGAAATACCCGCGGAAGATGACAAAGCTATCAGTTGTGCTCGTTATCAACGAAGATTGCAGTTAATGTTGAGAGCGTTATTGGCAGTTATCGGAGATGCGCTGAGAAAGAGTTTCCTCACTCAACAATTGCTAGTTAAAGTACGCCTTGATTTTTGTATCTTGCTTGTTTCAAACAGTCTTTTTTATTTCAAATATACTTATATTTGTAGAACCTACACGAAGTGGCTGAGAATATCAAAATTACAAAGGAATCATTACGAATGGATACGCTTAAAACTGGTTTACAAAATATACACTGCCAGTTAATGGAAGACGATGGAACATGCTTACCACTGTCTCCCAGTAAACTAGTGTTCGGTATCAATGTACAGACATGTGCCTATTTCCCATCGTTCACTCTCCCGTTGAAAATTAACTTTATTAGTTGTGACAATGTTATAAGCCCGGCAATCTTTAAGGTACATTTTTGATTGGTAATCCGTAAAAAATATTTTGCAAAACACTATTTTCTTCGAAATTAATGTCGAATTGTTCGATATTAACACATATCGTACTTTTCATTTCCAGGTTGGCGATGATTTGCAGCAGGATATGTTGACTCTCCAAATGGTACGCATTATGGACAAATTGTGGTTGAAGGAAGGCCTCGATCTGAAAATGGTCACTTTCGCCTGTGTACCCACTGGCCACAAACGCGGAATGATAGAAATGGTAACAGATGCAGAAACGTTACGGAAGATTCAAGTCGAGTTTGGGCTAACTGGGTCGTTTAAGGATCGACCGATCGCGGAATGGTTAGCGAAGCATAATCCTTCGGAACTGGAATATGAGAGGGCGGTGGAAAATTTCACTGCTTCTTGCGCCGGCTATAGCGTTGCCACTTACATTTTAGGAATTTGTGATAGGCATAATGATAATATCATGTTAAAGACATCTGGTCACTTGTTTCATATTGACTTTGGAAAGTTTCTCGGTGATGCACAAATGTTTGGAAACTTTAAGAGGTGAGTATATGCCGCAACATGTTATATTTTATCTATGTATGTATTATTTCCTTATTTTAAAAGATGATATATGTAATCTTATGTTGCATTTTTAATCAGAGATAGGACGCCATTTGTGCTGACGTCTGATATGGCATATGTTATAAATGGTGGTGATAAACCTTCAGCGAAATTTCATCATTTTGTGGACTTGTGCTGCCAAGCTTTTAATATAGTGCGGAAACATGGAAATCTTATTCTTCACCTTTTTGGACTGGTATGTTTTAAAGTATTTTTATGCTTAGAGATAAATTGATTACCATGTGATGTAAGTAACATATATAAAACACAAAGACATGTATTTAATGTTTTGATAATCGGATTTAATTTTTTCTAAAAGTTACTTACATTTTTCTATAGTCTTTATACAAAATATGTATAACAATGAATCATTACATCATGCGTTATTTTTTTTCCCAATAAATTTTTTACACAAATAGCTATATACCACAATCTTCGTTAAATTTCATTAACGTAATAATATCTTTAAATTTTGCAGTTGAGATAAATGAACTTTAAGTAGCTCAAATTTAAGTGGTATTGAATCAATTATTTTAAAAAATATATTTTTTTAGTTTGATTAGCTGATATGTTTTGAATTAATTATTATTATAAATACACACACATTTTATGCGATTGTTGTGAACAATTAAAATATATTCTAAATAAAGAATTTATCAGTTATATGGTCTACCGCACCATTATGAAAACAATAAAACCACAACGGAAGAACATATCCGTGTGCTTTATCAGAAACCGGACCGCTATCTCACTAAACTATGTGCGTAGTTAATTAGTATTTATCGCCCGCACTCCCATAATATCGTATGTTGCAGCAGTCTGAGTCAATCATGTTAAGAGTAAAGTAGCGTTGGGAGTGAAAAAAAAAGTTGAGGAATCATAAAATCCAATAGCATTTATGTAAAGATCGCGTGGTGTAAAAAATTAATTTATTCATTGTTTTAATATTCAACGAATAAATCGCAATGGATAATTTAATATCGCGAAAGAATCTTCTCAGTGATCTGCACAAGCAAAGTGTCATAGCGCGAAAACTGCACGATATCGAGATAAAAGATCATTTAAACAAGGCAAGAATGAACGAGTACACGACTTCGCAGATGACTTCGTCCGGTATCCCTGGAGTGACTGTGGACGCAGTTAGTTACGTGCAGAAAGCTTTGCTTCCTGGACAAACAAATCCCGAAGCAGCGGCGACCTTTGCTCGCATGATAGAAAGTTCATTGAAAAGTTGGTTTACACAGTTCAACTTCTTTCTACATAATCTGGCACAGATGAGATTCTCTGGAGAGCACAGTGAAGGGGAGCTATTATCCTTTATTCCACGCACGTATACGTGAGTTTTCTACTGTTGCTAAACATTAAGCAAACGTAAAGTTGACTGCATCAGCAGCAAGAAATCTGAAATCTTAAAAGCATAATTTTTCCTGATTTTCTTACGGATAACAGTCAACACGTACTATAATACATATATTCATAATTACTGTAGAATGCAACAGGAAGGTGAGTTAACAAGCGTCCAGGTCCACGGATATCAAAAACGTTACGATCCAGAGAAATATTACATGTACATTTTACGGATACAACGGAAGGGACAACCGGACCCGACATATCTATTCCGATCGTACAAAGAGTTTTGCGAATTCTATCAGAAATTGTGCATACATTTTCCACTTGCTAAAGTAACCAGGTAAATATCATGTGTATATCAGTCACATATCATCCTTTCCATATTCACATTTTTATTTTTATTTTCATCTTATAATGCTTAACACAGCATAATATTATAAGATACAATAATCTTATACACATATTTATTTTAGCGCAAAAGCTATATTATTAACATTTTTTTATATATTAAAATATTTTTTATATAAACATTACGTTTATATAAACGTATAATATTAACATGTTGCAATATTTAATTTATACATAATTAAATTATATCTCAATTTCGAATATAGTGTATAAATAGATAATAAACGCCAATTAAATAAACATATATATAGAAAGATATAAGATGGTAAATAGTAAAGATATTCAAATCGAGGCAAAAATATTCATCTTTCATGCAAAACATCTTTATATGCAGTATCTAACATTTTCTCCTTTTATTAAATCACATTTTTATTAAATCACTAGTTCGTTATCTGAAGAGATAGGATTTTTTGTATCTGACATATCATTCCGATCTTTAGTTATCTTATTTGATTCCTCGCCGCATGTCGATTGCTCTTTTATGTTTAAATCTTTGGTGGAAGTAGAAGGTTCCGCATTTTCAACTACATGATTATTTATCTGTGGTTTCTTATCATTGTTTTTTACCGTAATTTCATCCGAATCAGTAATTGACGATGATGATAATTGACTTGTAAGATCTGCTTTTGAACGATCATATTGTACTGTTTCGTTATCGTCACTTGCCGTTGAATCACTTTTGACTGAAGAAGGCGCACCTGAGACTTCTGCATTTTTTTGAATTGCCGATTCGGAGTATGAAACTCTCCGATATAAGCCCGTCATTTCTGGAACGTTAGTCGCTTTTTCCTCCATCGATAGACTTGCCCGAAACCATGTTAGGCCCATTTTCTTCAAAAATTTAGTATTAAATCTTTGGAATCAGTTAATTTGTATTGAAGACTTGGGAGTCTTAAATGAATTCTTAAATAATCTATAGATAACATTTTTATATTTTTACTGATAACATTAAAAATATTTTGCAATCTTTCTGTAAATATTACCAAGATATTAACATCGCATGAAATTACTTACTCTTGTGAAAAAATCCTTTGATATATCAATAAATTGTGATTTCTCTCTTTTAAGAATCAGATATATTTATTGAATTTGTATCCTAAAAAATTACGTTATATTTTTTATTTTTTTATCTAGCAAAATATTAATTTTCCTTATATAAGATGACGTGCAATGAAATGACATAATTAATTTCTTGCAATTTTCAAAAATAATTTATGTACTTACAATACAGAATTGTCAAAGCACCTGTCATTGCTCGTGTACTTGCTTTGGAAGAAAAATATCA
Organism: Leptothorax acervorum; assembly: GCA_035220615.1. Taxonomy (NCBI): domain Eukaryota; kingdom Metazoa; phylum Arthropoda; class Insecta; order Hymenoptera; family Formicidae; genus Leptothorax; species Leptothorax acervorum. The sequence goes on from JASTWQ010000084.1 coordinate 631,655, forward strand.
AGTGCCAGGTTGACTCGATTAACTGAGCTAATCACAGGTTTAAAGGAAAAAATTTTTCGTGTGTTACGTTGTCAAAAACCAAAATACTTTTTGCGATCCTAAAACGACACAGAACGAAGACAATATGTTATACGAAGCGAAAGAGGATATCTTAAACGCAAAAGCTCTTCGCGCAATGTCGTACCTTTTGATATGTGTTATCTTCAGATCATCTGATATTAGAGTCAGACATATTTTACAGTCTTAGTCATACAATGATTAACTGACGAGCGTGGCAAAATTTGTTAAACGTTAAAGGAATATATTAATTAATACGACACTCTGTTCAGAATAAAATACTTGAATTTCAATTCATTCTTCCTCTTGCTACACAAAGAGATCTCACAATGCGACTACTGCTTAATGCGGCCGTTTGGCCTCTGCTATGTTGTTTATTTACGAAACGATATAATCTACTGATACCTGTGTTAATCCTTCGAGTAAGCCGCGAATATAGAGATGTTTACGAATACAGAAACATCCTATTCACTCGCATTGTGAGAATAAGATGGATTCTCTCTATTTGTGTTACAGTTTACCAAGTGGAATGAGCGTGGGACGTTCTAATATTAAACAAGTAGCTGATAAACGGCGGGCGGATATAGAAAAGTTTCTTGTAAGTTTGTTCAAAATGGCACCAGAAATATCCCAAAGTGATCTGGTGTACACTTTTTTCCATCCGCTATTACGAGACCAAAAGAATCCCGATATTCGTTTACGTAAAGTTAAAGGTTTGTATTCTCCAAATATATTATTATTATTATTATTTGTAAGCGCTATTTATTAAGCAGTTCGGAATAAATCTCCTTAAGCTCAGCAACATTTATACATTTGTATTAATAATAAATTTAACAATAGATTGAATAAAAGTTTAATATTAATTATAACAAAATATTACAATGATTAAAGCAAATATACATGTATATTATATTTATGTAAATAGAATTAATATCTGGTAAAATTATGTTCTGTGCCAAAAATATAATTTATCTGAAGATATCTCGTATATAACAGTTTTAATTGCGAGCGTTTAAAACTCATGTAATGAAGTTAATAATTTATGAAATAATACATAAAATTATGTCGCTTTTATATAACAGTTGGAAATAATTGGTGGGCCGAGAAAAGAGTTAGAGACAACATACAGAGTGGTCAGATCAAGTTGGCTCTTCACTACGTTCGCGGCACCTTATCTGTCATGGTTTGTCATGCCCGAGGACTCCCCAAAGTGGCTAATGCTCAAGAGCCGAATACGTACGTGAAGGTATACCTCAAGCCCGATCCTACAAAGGCGACGAAACGGAAAACGAAAGTAGTGAAGAAGAATTGTCATCCATCATTCATGGAGATGGTAAATAAAATCAAATTTTTATGCATATAGATACACGGTCTGTGTCTTGATAATGAACTATAAACGTTTAGAAAATGGATAAGCGCTAGATACAAAGATGCAATCCACCACATAATCACTTAATTATAAGTTTTATAATAACTCATTTTTTTGCACTAGTTGGAGTATAGAATGCCTCTAGAAGTGATCAAAGAGAGAACACTTGAAGCAACGATATGGAATCATGATACTTTACAGGAGAATGAATTTCTTGGTGGTATAAGTTTGCCGCTCGGACGTCTCGACTTGACGAACGAAACTATTGAATGGTTTCCGCTAGGTAACGTACGATGAAGCGAGTATAAAGACTGCCCTGGTGGAATATATATATATAAAAGTCCCTTAATGCTCATAGATATTGTTGTTAAGATATAGATGATATATAATATTAGCGCACAATATTAAAACTTCTTTTTTATGCACAGCCAAGTGCAATAATCACCGTGCTTTATGACATAAAAATAATTTTTATTTATATAATTTCGTGCATCTAGCAAAGCTTTGTTTTTCTGTGACGAAGTAAAGATCCGAAATTGATAAATGTGAAAAACTATGTGATATCTGAAAGAAGATAACTGCAGAAGGAGAGTCAACTTATACAATAATTGCTAAAAGAGATAGTATATACATGACGATAGTACAGAATCTAAAAAGCATCTAAATCGAGCTAGCAAAACAAATAGTTTTGAATGAAAAAAAGGAAAATGTTACAATTGTTACAAAAGTTCAAAATTGTATGTCGTATGTGCATATTCCTTTAATTGTATTTTTGACATATTATATCTGAAAATCTGATAAATTCAGCATGAATTTATTAGATTTATATTGGAGGTTTACTCTTTTATACCAAATTTTATACACTTATTTATTTATATCACTTTTTACTGACTAATGATCACCAATTGTAAATAGAATGTACTTTATATTATACATATAAATATGATTATATAATATAAATTATTTGTAACAAACAATTCTACAATCTGAACGAAAGATTTTGCAGTTTTCTATTACAGACATATATCTAATCATATAAAAATAGTATATAAAAGTTGAGAGAGAATTTTGATATACAACATATAATAGAATCATGTTTCACGGACTTTTATGACGTTATTTTATTAGGAGAGAATTCTACATAATTGTCTGTTTATGTAATGGCCTCATTTATAATAAACAATTATGCTATTGATGAAACTTGTAAATATACTATTAAATCTATGTAATAAATCATTTTTAAATTATCCATTGCATATATATTATATCATGTGTCATTTGAAAATTTTTATATTTTTAGAATTACTTTTATCTCTGACAAGTTCCGAAAATATTTACTGCTTTATCTTAAAAATAATTGCCTCCACTGCGGTTAAATAAGAGAAATACTAATAATCCTTGTTTCATATGTTTTATTGAAATAAGAAAAAAATTTTTCTTAATTATATTATATGTATTTAATTATTATTTAAGTTTCCGCTAAATCAATTTTCCTCTTTATCACTGAAAGGTAATGCTTAATATAATATCGATGGAACGCTGATGGAGTTTAGTTAATAATTGCTCGTAGCTGAGGCGCCACTAATACTTTAAAATCGTGGATTCTGACCCCTCAGAATTTCTCTCAGGAATAACTGATCCACCAGCTGAACCACAACACAGTATTTTAACTTAACTTACAGACCCAAACACGATATATTGCGGATTTTCTTGCCTTGGCTAAAGCAAACTCGTCTATTATTGCATCTATTAAAGAGTACCTATATTTACAAATTTTTAAAAAAGACCTTTAAAACTATCATAAAAGATAGTTTTACATCTTAACAGATATAAATAATAATAAAGCTACGTTATGCCCATATAAAGTAGTTTCACGCGTTCCATGGCATCGGCGAAGTGTTAAGAATATCTGATACCGCCAATTGAACGCCTCACGAAATGCCCGACACATTATCTGCCGCAAACATAATGCGTCATTTCTCGCGACGCCGTCTTATCGGTAGGAAACGAGCTAACGAATTATTTCGCGTGCCAAAAATGACCCTCGCTTCGCTCGGAAATCAAAGAGCGACGACACGGAATTGCTCCGCTTTGCACGGAAAGCTACATTGCAAATTTATTTCAAAACTCATTTGAAATTGTACAGAATTAATTGATCCAGAAATCCGAGATGTTACTTTTCCTCGTTGTGTACTCTTCTTCGCAAAAATTACGAATGGTAAATTTCCACAGCTCTTAATTGTTCTGGAAAAAAAAAAAGTATTGGGCGCCGTCCTTTTCAAACTAAATCGAAACAAGCACGGACATGATATTAATGTCTTTCGTCCTAAAGCCCTTTTCTTCCTTTTCTTTTGTTATATGAATCTCGAGCGAGGTTTAGGCTAAAATAAGTAAAGAAAAAACGCGACGTTTATATTTATATAGGTACCCGTCTGAAAATCCAACGTGCGACAAATCAATGGGAAGCGCCGGGTTGAAAATTTATCGTCTAGCTCTTGCTGAAAGGCCAGAGGCGTATCTAGGGGTTAGCGAAACTGTCCCTTGCCAGAGACGCAGGCTCAGGGGGGCGCAAAAATCACTCTACATAGAAATCTGATTCTAGTTATCTGTATAAGGTATCGGCGCCCCCCTCTCCCCAGAAAAATCAACATTTTATTAAATGTATAAACATTTCATTACTTATAAATGTATATATTTATGAAAGTTTATACAATTTTATTTTTCTTGCCTTGGCTAAAGCAAATTCGTCTATTATTGCATCTACATTTATGTGTGAAACCACTTCTTTTTCTATTGGTGATCTGTGTAATGAATTTAGACAAGAGCGGGAAGCTAAACGATAGGAGAAATGGCGAGACGGTATGAAGATTGGCCTCCAGAGACAATAGAATTTAAAAATTATTAAAAAATTTATAAGATATTTAAAATAACTTATTATAACAAATTTTATTATTAAATTTGTTAAGTTAAAACTGACATAAAATGTCGAATTTCATTTCTTACATATTTAGATTAAATTAATATAATGCGTTAGAGCCCTGTATGTTAATGATGCCCTGATGAAAATAAAAATCGGAGCGTAAGTCGAATGTAAGAGGAGAATGATAGAAGCGTAAACGAAACTTTTAGGAAGCTAATTGAAACGCCTCTTTTATGTTTCACTGTTCCAACTTACGTTTCCTAGAAATTTTGTTTACGCTTTTGTCACTTTCCGCTTACATTTGACTTACGCTCCGATTTTTATTTATGCCAGGGTGCGAGTACCCGTGTAATGCAGGTACTCATATGAAATGGGTGTTCGTATGCACTTTTCGAATTTATTTCAACTTTACCAGTGACTGTAGCATCTTGCAAACGCAGTTTTAGCAAGCTCGAGTTAATAAAGAATTATCTCCGTTCTGCGATGAACCAAGAAAGATTAACCAGCCTTGCATTATTACCAATAGAAAAAGAAGTGGTTTCACACATAAATGTAGATGCAATAATAGACGAATTCGGTTTAGCCAAGGCAATTAAAAAAATAAAATTATAACTTTCATAAATATATACATTTATAAGTAATAAAATGTTTATACATTAAATCAAATGTTATTTTTTCTGGGGGAAGGGGGGCGCCGATACAGATAGATCGCCGATACCGATACGCCTAGATACGCCTCTGGCTGAAACGTCTAAATTTAACCTGCGAAAAGTATCAGCTGAGTAAAATATATGTATATCCCGGATGTTTCCGCTCAAAGGTTCTCCTTGATGTTTCCCCAACGGGAAGGTCAACCCTTTATCGTCATTAATCTTAAGCTCGAAGCCCGAATTTTATTGCGAATGCACGCAGTAAAGGAGTTACCAACGCGCTCAGCAAAAAGTAAACAGAATCTTCTTCTCGATGCGCAATTATATTTTCACGCGCGATTGTTCTCATTGTATACATCGTCATTTAGTTTCGCCAACTACTTGACAACATGATATATCATATTTTAATATAAAAAATCTATTTTATATAAATATTTTAAATATAAATGTATAGTTATATTAAAAACATATTTTTAATCTAAATGTTTTTTTTTAAATTCATTTTGTATCTGCTTTATATTATTTGCAATCTCTGTTGGTGTTGATGAAGAAAAAAGGAAAGAAAGGGAGAGAAAAACTGTTTTCCTCATGTCCATACCCGGCGGCCCAGCTAATGAGTAATTTTCTGGTAAGTATCCCGCAACATACACGCGGAATGAGATATAGAGCCGCTATTCGAAACGCCATCGTAAATATTATGCAATCGCAATTAATAGCTCTCGTGTGTGCTTACCGAGATATCGTACACGCGCGATCGCGCGACAACTGTGACACATATGACACAGCGCATACCAGCATAGAGACATTCAGTCGTGTATAAAATTACGTTATTCTATTAATTCATTTCTTCGACAGCGTCGAGTTTCCGAAGTATGCAGAATTTGACGCAAATGCGATTTTAAATGTCAAAAACACATTAGTATGAATTGCTGCCCAAAATTAAGCCAAACTTTTAATAAACATATGAAATTCTTACGAATTATTCTTTTTAAATTAATTTTTTTGCTTTAAATTGTTTAAAAGAAGCCCGCCGCTTTTCAATATTTCGTTAGATATGGGATTAATAAATGCGATGACATTAAATTTAAAATTATTTCGAAACAATGTTAATATAATTAAGAATGTAAAATGCAAAAAATCTCCAATTTTTTTACACGCGCCTCTTATTATTTTTCTTTTAATTTAGCCGTGTATCTTGAATCACATTTGAGGTAAATCTGGCAATCTCCCGGTTATGTTATTACGCGTTTCCAGGATCTAATGTTATGCTCGCCGATTAAACATTTGAACTTCCGACCGGCCATAATGCCGGTGCGAGAGCTTTCCGCGGCCCCCGAGGCCGAAGGGCTTTTAGGTACTAATTTTATGTAAAGTTATGAGACGTTGCGGCGCGCTCCAATGTGCCATCATGTTTCCCGCAGGTGCTATAATCGAGAGGTTGCGCTTCACACAGTCGCCGCGCTGCAGTATAACTAAATATTCTGACTCCAGAAATTTCGTCTCTTTTGGAGATGATAGAGCTTTCGACGAAAATAGACCACGGCGCTTTCAAGCTCCGTGAAAAGTTAACACATAGATGAAAAGTGAAAAGTATGAAAAACTTGAAAGCAGCGAGATTTTATTTAAGCACGCGTTCGAGCAAAATCAAATTGCTAAGGCGTATGCGGAAGGAAATAATTTAGTTATCATCACAGCAACATCGTTGCATACTACGACATTATACACATTTATAATTTAAGAGAGCAAACACACAAGTTTGCGATAATTTTGTTAGATGTTACAGTAAGATCTGTGTTGCCAGAAAAAAATTCAGCAGTTGAGTAAGTTTGTTCACACAAGAATTAATTTTTTTCGTACAGAAGTAATATATATATATTTATTTTTTATTTAATTATATATTATATATATTTTATTAGATATATTTTTTAAAACTTGAATTAATTACAAATGCTATGAAAAGATATCGCCGTATAAACAAGCTGCAACAGGCACTATGCGCGCCTTCAGCGGCGAAGTGTTTATGGCATCATAAAAAAATAAAAATAGGAAACATTTTTACGGGCTGATCATTAAAGCCGACTCGGCGAAGCAACGAAGATGTCCGCCAATTAATGTCCGTGGCCTCACGTAACTATAACTCTCCGGTTGTGCACAACGCGATAGGTATATCGAGTTATCCTCGTCTGTTTAAGTTTTTCTTTCTTTTCGCGCGTTTATCGTTGTAAGAGAGAGAAATTATTTATTCTTCCATATTCAATAGCACGAAGTTACGAGCCATAAAATTATAAGATAGAGAAGATACAACTTATAAATTAATGGAAGAAGGTTAAAAGTCATGGCAAAAAGTCACAAAAGTTAAAAATTTTTTAATTAAAAGTTATATATATGAAAATTGCATATATTGCTAACTGCGATAGGGTCTTTGTTGATTATATTTTAATAACATTAAAATTATTATATATTTACATTATATTCGAGTTCTGTTCATTTCTACTAGCTTTTGCGTTCTGTTACAGTTACTTGCTTTTTCTAACGAAAAGGGATTATAGGTTTTTATGGAATTTTATTGCAGATGATGTGTAAAAGGAGCGAGAATAAATTCACTTGCTGACAGACAAGATTATCACGAGACGTTTCATATATATCTGTGTTATTATAAAGTTAATATATAAAGGATAAGTTTCAAACACCTAACATGGTCAATGATTAATATTTTTGAGCACATATTGAGGATACCATAAAACAAAAACTTTACAACTTAAAGTGAACTACCTAATCTATAAAGACCCACAATCTGTAATAAAGGAACGTGCCACGAGACAAGTGTAATAATTATTGTCTGTTTTATTGTCTGACTAACGTCACAAGCTATCTCAATAAATTGACGTTTTTACTTTTTAGTCTGTCCTTATTGTAAATATTATTGGTATATGGCATAAAGTTTAGTATCCGTTTGAAAGTGACTGTTAGGAAGAAAGACTAATAATAAGTGATTGAGTCACTGAAGCATTTATGACTAACTTAGGATAAACCCTTTACAGACAGATCATAGAGAGGACATGAATATAATCTCGATATAAAACAAAAATACATAAGTACGATCATAATAGAAGAAAAGTAGAAAGTTAACGCGAATATTTACATCGAGCACACAGCAAGAGAGATTATATTAATTGTTTTAAATAATAATAATAGAGATCTGGCATTGCGTAATATGAACAAAATGGATTCCATATGAAACTAGACGAATAAAGGGCGTCAATGGATATTAATCCGACAATATGGAAATTTCGTGGTTATTTGTAGGGGTGACCAAAGATTCTATCTTTCAAATAAGGAAATAATTGAAGGTCAGAACTGGCCACCAGGAAGGAAAGCGAAGAAAGAAAGTTGCGGAAGAAGCTTCCTCTGTGCTATACTAAAGTGTGGTAATCGGAAGCGTGGGAAACCGTCGCAGTAGGTGGTATTCAGAGAAACGTAGAACGGAGAAAGGAGAAGAAAAGAAAAGAAGAGCAAAAAAAAGGTGAGGAACATTAAAAAGAGAAATATTATAGACTTTGCCTTTCCACGTCATGTTCTATAACATAAATTCCGGAAGTAACAACGCACTATGCAAGCTATTCTCGGAAAATTAGGTATTTTTCTTGCACGCCGGGCATACGAAATATAATCCATTTTTAATAAAGAAAGGGTTAGAATAAGAATGAAAGGAATAACGGGAATCTTATTTAACTATTTGGAATATCCAATTCCCTCTATGTTCTTTCTATTCTTCTATTTCTATTCTAAAAATTTCTCTCTCTCTCTATCGAAGCATAACTCTGTTCTTAGAATAGGGGAGACCGTGGCTTGTTGGTACAAGGAGCAAGTTGGTATTGCGTTCCGTTTTTATATTTATGGCGAAAGAAGCAATGTAAAAACAGAATGCAATGCCAACTTTCCCTTTGTGCCAACGAGCCCCGGTCTTCCCTATTCCTGCCTTTTTGCGACTCAGTGCACAGAAAAAAAAAATATTCTTGATTTTAAAATATCTTTAGTTTTAACGTGGAAATCTTGAAATAAGATTATATTGCGTTAAACGAAGAATTATATAGTTAAACCAAGAAAAATAAAGTTGAAATAACACGTTAAAATTCTTATAAGAAGATTATATTGTTTCATATATACGCAAGATCATTATAATCTTCTTATAAAAATTTCAACGTGTTATTTCAACTTTTTTTTATTGGTTCAACTATATAATTCTTCGTTTAACGTTAATTTTCTTCGTTTAACGCAGTATAATCTTATTTCAAAATTTCCACGTTAAAACTAAAGATATTTTAAAATCAAGAATATTTTTTTCTCTGTGTGTGACTAAAAAAATTAATTTAGTCAAGATTTACAAAAGTCATCGCTCGTATACCACAAGCTGTCTAAAACTTTTTTAGTGCACAGTTAAATTGTTTTTAGTTGGCTCACGAACGTTCTAATTTTGAAGAGAACCGCATTTAATGCGAGCAAAATGCGATTGTTTTCTATCTCGAAATTATTCTCGAGAATCGTATTTGCAGGTAATGTCATAGAGTATTATAGGAAGTTGCTTCCTTACTGAAACTTCAGTAATTAATCTATTTAAAATATGTATCGCCACACTAAAGCTACACACAGCACAAAAGGTTACAGCACAAAAAGTTGAAACTTTGCAATGTTGAATGTTGAAATAGATATGATTCTAATATCTTTTCAACATTGAATCTATGTTGATTCTTCTACATTGATTTTTTTATGTCGCTACAACATTGAAACAACATTGAGCAAATTATTAATCTTTTGAAATTCAAATAAAGCTAGATATTGAAACAAAATTTTATATGTATATCTATATTTACATACATTCCGATAATAAATCATATATATTTCTCTCGATCTTCGCTCGACATTTGTGAGCAGTTTTTCAAACGCTTGTTGATTGATTTCTATACATTTAGTATCGACTCTGTTATGGATCGTTTGGTGGGACGTTCATAATGGGTTTACCAAAACGTTGCGAGTTGTGGAATTATTTTAACGTGTTAGACGTTAGACTTTAGTGGAATGTAAACACTGTAAACAGTGCTATGCGCACGTTCAGATTAGCAAAACTATAAATCTTTAAAAAATGCGCGTTTACTTATTTAAACGCAACGTGTGTATATATGTTGATACTAAACATAAAATACCGGCAGAATTGAAATATTATTACTCGAAATATTAGGAGGCTATAAAGCTGAATGCAATATCTGTAGCCGTAAGATATATAAATAACAGGATATAAATCATTAAAAGCACCTTATAATAAGTAACCACCATAACAAAATCTTAGTACAAAATTTTAAGTTATTTTAAAATTGAGTAAGTATACACTCAAAAACTTATTAAAATAAAGTAATTCATTACTCTTGAGGTTATTATAAAACATCAATATCACTATACTGACATTTGCAAATATAAACGGCGTGTATTCAAATAAATAAATATCTAAATTAAATTTTGACCGTTTTGATTTTAAATTTTTAATCACATTACATTTTAATGCAGACCTAATAGTACTTCAAACTCGACGAACGGTGTTATTGTACTTTCAACACTTTCAGTGTACTTTTAACATTCATTCGTAATATTGATTTTAATCTTTGATATTGAAGGCATGTAGAATCTCCATGCTCTAATTTTATCTTCTAGCTCTTATATACGCGAAATAAATAAATAATTATAGGTATTAGCGTTAATGCAATAAATTTTATATACTTTATTACCTACATTTTAAGTAATTTACTTTAAAATGAGCCCTATTTAGCATTAATAACTCAATATTTCCTAAAAGCGTGATTTTTTAGATATGCTGGACCTCGCGTCCCATCAAACAAGTTAAACGCATTTTAGTCTTTAAAGCGATGATGATTTTCAGCTCCTAAAACGCTTTCCTGACAAAAAAAATTTTTTTTATTCATATTTCATATTTCTTCAGATATAGGAGTATAAAATAAAATTAGTCTTGTCAATAGAACGCATTATCGTTTTGAAGCAATTTTTATAGCCATGAAGCAGCCTAAATTAGCATATTGTCACTCTACTGGAATTCTATTCTTACATTGTTGTGAAGAATTTATTGATTTGAGGATCATTCACTTTCGAGAAAACTTACATTTTTACTAATATTATTTTTACTAAATAATATTAGTAAAAATAATCTTGTATGTATAGATTTTTTAATTATAGTCATTTTCATCATATAAATAGTACAACTCACTATATATAAATCACATATTATAGTGTATAAAACCATGTTATGATTGAATAAATGCATGATGTTAAAACTATGACAACAATCATGTATTGAGTCAGCTATAATTCGCATTGTTAAAATAATTATAAAAATGCAGTTGGTTCCAAAAATAACAAAAAATTATAGTAAAATTGTGGTAACCATGCAACTATTTTTTTCTCTCAGTATAATAAGGGCAACAAAAACAGCACAAGAAATATAGAGGTGCAGTTTGTAATAGCGTGCATGACAGCTGTGAACAGTCATATAACTATAATGCTCTATTATTAACAAAAGAATCAAGTGCTTATTACGCGATACTAGACAACGCATCTACCGACAAGTAGACTGATGGGTATATTGCTATATCTAAATTACCGCAATAAAAATAAACATAAAATGGTAATCAAATGCTCGACACCGCACATTGGCTGGATGGTGAACCTTTATTATTGCAACAAAAACTTAATCTATGTCCAATATCATATAACTGCTTGTGCGAAAAAAATACATGTTTATTATATACTTACTAGACGCCACAGACGCGCGCTTCGCGCGCGCTATTTAGCCTTGATACACACAACTGTCAAAATATACAATGACTGCAGTCACTCACGAAGTAAGCACAATGAAATAACCAATCGGCATTGCGGAAAAGAGGCAACAATAAATTTATTTAACACGGCAATTTTAAGAGAGGATTTGTGATTCACGAATATACATTTTATTATTAATCTTTCGGACATAATTTCAGATATAATGAGTACACATGTCTCAGGAAATCTTTAAGACATTCTTTTAAAAATTGCAAAACAAATTTAAGAAATGAGAAAAATGATTATCACAAACTACATGTATTTTGCGATTTACTTATTGCAATTTTTTCATTGCGCGCATAATGTAGATACATTAGGATAGAGAAATAAAGAGAAAGCACATAATTTTACCATACATATAATCTTGCAAAGCCACTAACATTATTATCATGTTCATGAAACGTATAACGACATATTATGTAGAATGAATATCATTTGCAATAAAACATTTTAGCAAATAGGTATGGAATAAATATAACTGTGCACAATTGCGAAAACAAAATTGCGAAGAAACAAAGCGAGATTTAAAAAAACAAAAATTGAGAAGTTATTATAAATAAGAAAAATATATGTATTCAACTATCCCCTTATTAATTAGTTATTGCAGAACAGTGTTCGAAAATAGCGTTTGTATGTAACTTACCTATAAGCTACAAAGAATCTCACATTGTTGGCGAGGGAACCCACTACTATCTTTGCCCGGGATCATTAAATCATTTTTTTTTCCAAGAAAGGCAGAACTAAATCGAAGGACACGACAGAATATGGTCGTAATTTTCACCTCTTTTTTCACAGCTATCGTAAATCATAAATGTTGGCGGCAGGAAACAAAAATCGACCATAACGAAAAACCTACAATATTTCCAGAGGCTGCATACAGTAACATTTAGGCCATTTGCTGTGACCAGATCTTCTCAACCCTTTCAAAGTACAATTTTATTTTAATCTCGACATCGATGACTTAATTCCAATTTAATTTTGACGGGGTAGATTTCTCAATTCTCACTAGCCATATAAAACTGCAATATAGAAATGAGATCGAATCTCAAAGTCTGGCAAACTCAAAATGTTTGTTGAAATAGATTTCAAATAACGCTTATTTGCGATCTTAATCCTTTTTCTGCATATTAAGCATAAAGCTAAAATTAAAACAAAACATATGTTATATGGTTATATCTTTTATATATAATAATAAATATTATAATTATGTATTTTATATACAATTAATTATTACATAATATATATAATTTACACATTTTTAATACATTTAATTATATAAAAACGCAGTAATGTTTAATTTTTTTTTCTTGAGATAATTGTAAAATAATTCATCGACGTTTAGCAGAATAAATAACCTCAGATTAATATAAAATCATTGTCTAATATTTCGTTAATATGTAAGCATCTTTGTCAATCAAAATAAATAAAAACGTTTAAAATTTTCGATACTTCTAAATAAATATAAAAATTTTCTTAGCAAAGGGTTAAGAGAAAACAGGCAAACGTACATGAATATATGCAAGATAAAATTTGACCAATGTTTGGGTAAAATTGTTTAGATAAATATAGATATATATAATTATATAAATATACATAATTATATTATATAGATATATATACAATCAGTATTAAAATACATACAGGTGCATGGGCGACTTGAATGCGTCACTCAACAGTGCGACTTTTGAGTAGTGGCTCCGTTAAAAAAGATGATTACTTGGTCCTAAAATTACAAATAGTTCCTTAATAGAAAATACACAAGATTTTCCTATAAAATCAGAAACTCAACATTATCGGGCGTTATGCGCGAGTAAAGTAAAAGAGTCATTGACTTATATCAGCATCATTCAGTATAAGTAGTTTGTTACACACTCATCTCTTATTAAACACATAGCGTTCCCACTTCAACTTGAGTAAACGTAATAAACAATGATTATCGATCTTAATCGCAGCCGCGATAAACTTGAGTTTTCGGTTCTAAATCATCTAAGTGGCGAAATGATTTATGAACTTCACGTACGGTTTATAAGTGTTATACATCCCGGAATCGGTATATACGATTTTGTTACGACTACCGCAATAAAATAATATATTACGCGAATGTACCGATTAATACTGTATAGATACTGTATAAGATACTGTGGATACTGTAGATATATGATTCGTGTACTGTGCCGTGATTTATGTGCCACTGTGATATCAACTTATGATTTCTTGTTAATACAAGATTTTAAAAAAATTATGATATACATATTTAAAAACATAATGTAGAAATACTATGTATTTTATTAATAATGATGTATCAAATTTCAAAATAACGATCAAATGTATCTTTTTTAAAATCACAATCACATTTTTACACTATAAAATAAAGTCTGATGCGAGCCTGACGCACGATACGGATGCGAATAGGAAAATTTTTCATCATATGCCAATCAAATATTTAGAAACACTACAATTTTTATCTTTCTACTTCATTTTCAACTAAAAAAACAAATTTAAACAATAAATATTAAGATGCAAATTTTCTTACTACTTCTTTAAAATCTCTTGCGAATGTAGGCAGCTGCCTGAGAAAAAGCAAGGACCAAGAAAGTAAGAAGCATTTTGTTTATTAGACGGTGCATGTGAAAATAATTATACATGCATCGTCAGAGGAAAATTGCGTTATCTGATCGATACCATCATCAAAGCACCACCCGTCCAGAAGATCACGAATTTCAATATCCTAAAATTCTAAGTTAGCAAATTTAATTGCAACCTTTCCAATTTGAACAGTAAATAAATTTACGCAATTAAATCAAATCTTAGAATATCCTGCGGATATCTCTGGACATCACCCTTTATAATTCAGCCTAATAAACACAAATTTATAAATGTAATAGACAATTAGGAATTAATTTCCGTCTGCCATTAGAAGATTAAAAATTAAATCTATTTTCATAATGCAGTCGACACGAGGAAAGCAACCGGTCAATTTTCTAAAAAATGTACATAAGGCCAGCAACACCGTGCCTTATCGAGAGGTGGAGCTACAAGAACCGGCTTCCCACTCTTTCTCGGGTTCTCTTTTTGTAGGCGGGCGACATTCCTACCGTTCGGCGACGTTCTCGTTGGACACCATTATGTTGGGTGCCGGATGTAGATTGGTCGTTCGATGCCGCTCGGTAGGGGCGGAGCCTACTAGATCCCCACCAAACCTCGTGTCTGTTGGATTTACTCCTGAGTTAGTAAACGTCGGAGTTACGTTGTCAGTTCAATATCGATATCGGACAAAACGCGTTTGTCGGGCACCAGCAATTAACGTTCGTACGTTTCATCTGCGCCGGTTTCGTTGTTTGTGTCGCTAAGTGTCGTGAATGTATAACGATTCACGTTAATTTACAATTTTCTGGTGACTTCTATTATTTGTGTTTAAAGAAACGTTTGTTTATGTTGACGTTCATTGTGTAAGCCAAGTCCAATTCGTAGAACCGACATGCCATCATTTCGTGACGATATCATCTCTGGAGAATCCTCAAACGCCATATCGAACCTCAGCAACATCACCAACATGATGCACTATAATCAAGCGAGCCTTGCATATCGCCAGCAGCAGCAACAGGTCGCTGACAGCCAACAGCAACATCAACTGTTAATGCAGCAGACACATCAGCAAACATCGACGCAACAGGTCCAGCCACACACCGCGGTTGCGGTTGCGGCTCCCGCCGCGATTGAAGGTACCCAACTCTGGTACGGATACTCGTCCAGGCCCATACCCGCGACACCGGCTTTGCACCCTCAGCATCAGCCGAGTCAAATTTCTTCGCAGTTCTTTAACCACCCCGAAATGCCACCCGGATGGCACTACACGACTCAGTATTCACCGTATCTACAGTATCAACCGCACCATCTACATTTTCAAACGCAATCGCACTCGCAACAACATCTTACGCAAGAACTGGAGCAACATTCACCATCTGAACGTATTCAGCAACACTTGTCACAGCCACATCTGGAACAGAGTTCGCCGCCCGAGCAACTCTATCAGCACTCGTCTCCACAGCAGCACCTCCAACATAGTTCGCCACCCCAGCAACTCTGTCAACAGCATCCGTCGCCTCATCAACATCTGCAGCAAAGCTCGCCGCCTCAACACGGTCAAACATCACACAGTCGACAATTAACCACTTCATCGCCACAGCAATTGCAGCAAAATTCTCCACCGCAACAACATACCCAACCAAATCCATTGCCGCAGCAGCGCATTCAGCAGCGGTCGTTGCCAAGACACCACTTGCAAGAAAGTTCGCCGTCGCAGGTATTCCAACAAAATTCACCGCCACAATATCTTCAGTCGCAAATACCATCGAGGGAACAGGAATATGTTGCTTACAGACGACGGATGTTGAGATGCATAAACGTGAATATCGATATGGCGATCCGTAATCAATATCCATCGGCGACCGCAAGAATGAACGGTAACGTAGACGGCAATATGAACGGCAGTGTGAATGGCAGCCTGAACGGTAGCATGAACAGCAGCAGCCACAGTAACAATAGCACTTCTCCTTCAACACCACCTAATTTTCATGTGCAATACGATGACTTGCCCTCTACTTCTCGCAACATGAATTTATCGTCCACATCTGGCAATACAAACCTGCTGCCGACCAACATGAACGTGCCGTCCACATCTAGAGATATGCCGTCTACATCCAGAGATATGCCGTCCACATCGAGAGACATGTCATCCACATCAAGACGTCATCACCAATTATACACATCCCATAGAATCCAAGGGAGAAGGAGCCCGTATGAGTGGATGAAGAGGCCGTCGTATCAAAATCAACCTAAACCTGGTTAGTAAAACATTATGTTCCTGGCACTACTAAATTTTCTTCGAACTTGCTTTCGAGAAAATATAAAAAAATTATAGCACAAAAGAGTGTTTAAAATTTAATCTTAATTTAAAAAATTTGCAATTTTATGAATAACAAACGCTAACAATTTTGAACACTGAACAAATACATATTCTCAACATTGTTTGTCGTTTAATATTTTTCTTGAAAATTCTATACGCACAAGAACCATTGTAAACAGCATTAAAAGATTTGAGATAGAAAAATTGTACGTTTTATTTCTTTGCAATTATCTTTTTCGCCGAAAATTCGACGTGTTATACGTATAAAACATGATATTTGATGTTTGGTATAAAATTCTCATCTCTCCTAAAAGAATGAAATTCATTTACCGTAAAAAGTTTTTATAATATATGAAATAAAGGTGAAGAGTACTTTTTCTATCTTGTAAGCAATGTAAGCAAGTACAGCAAAAGTTCGCCAAAATTAAACACAATTAATATTAAATTTGATGAATATCAATTTGACTCATTTCACAGTATAATTGATAGATGTCGAAAACATTTGTTACCTATCAAAATTCGATAGATTCTATATTATTGTAAATTATATGTTGAAGACTGTTTCTCTCCTTTTCTCTTTTACTTTATAAAATTGATCAAAATGAAATCAACAACGTGAATAATGAACACAGCGCGCGCCGTCGGCGTCGGAATCACTTTATACCTCGATTTATCACTCCTTTTTCGTGATCCCACTTTATTTTTATCTTATCTTGCAATTGACTAAATGTACTGTAACGCAATTTACGTTAAAATTGTTGTAGATCACAATTAAATTACTTAAATTTTAATTAAGAGATAAAAACAACTATTTTAAGATGTTATAGGATGTTCCTAAAATATATTTGATCAAACTTCATCAATACGTGTATTTTGCTCATCATATAAAATGATAAAAATATTATATAAAACCCACAAATATATTCTTTTCCGATTATAATATCGATAGTTTTATTAACAAAACTAAACCCTCCAAATAAATCGTCAAGAATATAATTATCTACTCCGATATTGCAAAATATAATTAAACATTATTAGATATTAAATTTATAACACTAGACACCACAGACGCGCGCTTCGCGCGCGCTATTTAGCCTTGATACACACAACTGTCAAAATATATACAATGACAGTCACTCACGAAATAAGCACAATGAAAGAACCAATCGGCATTGCGGAAAAGAGGCGACAATAAATTGATTTAACACGGCAATTTTAAGAGAGGATAAGCTCTTTCTCTCTCTACCATTGTTATTTATCAATATCTGTTTATTATTTAACACGAAAAGCATGAAGTTAGCTCTCTTACGGTTCTGAACTGTATAAATTCACATTAAAGATAATTTTTGTGAACGTGTAACGAATATTTATTAACGTAATACAAAATTCTAAAAACTCATAGAAGAAAATATTAGAGAAACTTTTAAATATAATTAAATTCAGATGCGGTTTCAGGAAATCACGTTTTAGCATCATTTTTTTTGCCATAACAATGATTCTCTCACTCGCACCTGTCTTTAATAAAAAAAAAAACAAATATTTAAATTTAATCAAGTTCTGAATTAAGAAAATTGATTCAACATAGAAATTCAAAAGATGTCTAAAGAAATTTTTTTCGATATTATATACATATATTTGTATTTTTTGATAATACATTTAATAAATCTTAGAAAATATATACTGTGCAGATTTGTATCAATAAACCTTTTATCTCAGCGAATATCAACAAAATTTGATACTGACAATGAGAAAGCGATTCTGCAAATCGCGATTGCGAACCTTGAGCAAATGACTCGCGTGGCCGAGCTCTGCCCATGAACAGTTAATCTTCAGTTTCAAGAGCTCGATTAAGAAATCGGATTAAAAAGCCACGTGACGAAGTTACGCGCCTAACGAGCACTTCTTTCGTGCATATCGCGCGCGGTCATAAACACATCTCCAGCGGTCTAGATACGGCAAACACCATGTAAACACGGTAACGGACGAGCAAACATCTAATTGCACTCAAATATTTGTGAGATAATCCCCTTTCCTCCCTCCCTCCCTTCCTCCCTCCTTCCCTTTCTCCCTCTTGTCGTCCACCTCGATTTTTCACCGAATTCGAACGAAAGTCCCATCCGTTCGCACGGAACGCGTCCTGAATCAACACACGCGACGAGGAACAATTAACTCTCACTACGCTTCGCGGGACCGTAATTCGGTGTACACGAGCCGTTTGAAAATCCGGTCAATTTCCTCATTTGATATAAACGCACTTGAAGAGACAGCTTTTTGATGAAAGAGATGTTCTTCCCATTGCAGCGTGCAACACCGAAACTGTCGGCAGCGCGGATTCAACATCGCCAATTAATGAACTCTGTTGCCGACTTGAAATTCTTGGTACGAATCATAATCAATTGATTGTTGTGTACAATATTATATAATAAATTTGATGTTTGCATGCGTTATTGAACCACGATTGTGCATGCAGCTCCTGATTGTTCTTTAACTGGTAGCTACGTGTTTTCTAACTTGTGATATACGTTAGTTCGCAAACGTCCAAAAAGAATGACTGACAACAATGAAAAGTAAGATATTTTAGAGAACCTGTAGATTTTTTAAATCTATTTTTAATGTATACAATGTATCATATTAGTCAAAAAAATCATGTAATATATTTTATAACGACTGTCATGCTGTGTTAACAACGCTAAACAAGGGATTGATTAATTTTAGTAATCGAATGTGACAACATTATTCATTTATCGGTTCGGCGTGCTCCTCCGCGAGGGTGTTTTTACTTACACCTCATCGAGACTTCGATACTTTTTTATTTTTATGCTAGCAAAATTTTTCACCATATATTCAAAATTGAAATAGCGTTAAGTAGTCTAACAATTTTTCTTTCCAATAAGCTCGTGCATCGTTCGTACACACAGTGTCTAATGCAATTTCTTTCAGTATCTCCGAATTCAAGTACTCATATATTAGAAATAGCATATACGCGTATCAAAATGTGCATTTTGAAATTGTAAACAAGTAGATGATTATTTCTATTATCATCATTATTGTTATTATTACTCTATAAGTCTAAACGCATGTGTTTTGCGCGTGTATATGTCGTAGCCAGATTACAAAGTCCGCCGTTTTATAAAACGTCTAGGCATTTTATAAAGCGCGGCCACATTCTCAAATCATGGTTGAAAATGAAATATTTTAAAATCTGGCTAAGAATTTTAGTCGTTTTATAAAACGCTTATAACAAGCGACCCGCCACATTGTCAAACGCAACGATTTGTACATCCGTTTTAGATTCTGGCTGGTTTATTTTACAATTAAAATCATACAATTATGGTTAAAGCAGAAAATACCATTAAAAAGTTATTAACAAAAAATGTTTGAAAAATATAGCAGTTATTTTGAAATGCATGAACGACTAATATGTATGTGGAAATAGTACCTGTATGAACGAAAGAAAGTCATTTAAAGCAGCGAGTCGTTGGTATATTGAATAGTCTTTTTGTTAAAGCAGAGAATAGTTGGTATAGAAAAGTAGAATATATACAATTTTATGTGTTAGAAAGCGTAAATATAAAGTATTCTCTGCTTTAGCCATAATTGTATGATTATAATTGTACATGAAATGAATCAGCCAGAATCTAAAACGGATGTACAACGTTGCGTTTGACAATGTGGCGGGTCGTTTGTTAGCGTTTTATAAAACGACTAAAATTCTTAGCCAGATTGTGAAACATTTCATTTTCAACCATGATTTGAGAATGTGGCCGCACTTTATAAAATGCCTAGACGTTTTATAAAACGGCGGACCTTGTAATCTGGCTACGACATATACATTGCATGCACACATGTGCAGAGGACAGTTTCACATATAATATTATACGTATTCACGTTTTGGTTTTCGCTCGACTCTCGAGTGCCTGTGCGCTCCGAATTTTTAGATAAGAAGCAGAAATATTTATGTTTAAATTCTACTATATTATACATTTTTTCTTTCGTGAGCATTGACAAATCCTCTTCTATATAAAGAAAAGCGCAGAGCCACAGTGTATCTCGTGGACATACTTGATCAATCTATTTTTAACCGCGCTATCGGGATTAATATGCTAATACATTCAAACTGCTTTGCCCCAAATCCCAAATTAAGTATTCTTCATTTGGTGCCTGATTGCCACCAGGCGCTTCGCAGAATCCATCCCAATTCTTTTCCTTCGTCGGCTGTCTCTCTCCTGTTCTCTTATTTGCATTTTACCTCACGCGTGTGCAGTAAGTACGCACCTTAAGTACCTTGAAACGAGCGTCCCGTACCTTCCAGCGGCAATTACCTGCGTTTTATGGTTATATTGCGGGCAGAAGCCGCATGGCAAAGCCTCTCACCACGACAATACAAAAACGCGAGGCGTGCATTACAATTTCGTGAGGGACGGCCTCGTGCATGCGCTTTCTCGTTCGCGCATCGCGAATCGCCGCCGTGCCGTTCGGTTCCGTGAGAGCGATCATCCTCCGTGAACACGCGATTTCTACTGCTTTTATGGCGCCTTCGTCTGGCTACGATCCTCTTATCGGCGCGATTAAAGGTAAACAACAAAGAGGCAAGATTTAATATCATACAAGTAAAAAGACATAGGTCGCTATTATTTCTACCGATAATTATATGGAAAGTAATTATTTAAAAGTTGCATAAATTTCAAAACGTGCTCCAGTCAGATTTTGCTATCTGGGTGATTAATTAGCCCTTTATTGTATACAATTTTTCTGATCTTAGCAAAATCTAAGATATTTTCCTTCAAGACGTAGTATTTCCTTCACCTTGTAGTTACGCACACCTTCGTCATTCATCCTGTGAGCTTTAACGTCTTCTTTAGAGAAAGGTTCAACCTGATCTTGTTGCGATTCCCTAAAATAGGCTCCACCTACCGTATCCGTGACTAGAACTCTTATAATTACGGTCGAGTGTTTTGACAGTAGCAAGATCGACGGCGGGATCGGTGCCGATGTTGTCGAGTCTCTGGTTAAACCTTGTCGCCAGTCGATTCACAACGGAAACCCTCGAGCTACGAGAGAGTTTTGGTGTTACGCGATTCGATCGGCTCACAGCTCACAGCATGCCATCAGTCCAGAAATAAGTATTTTTCCATTCAAGGAAGTAAAACGATTCATCATTGGCGCCGCTCAGTCTCGAACCGAGTGAATTACATATATGATTGAAATAAAATACTAATGGCACACGAAAAAATTTAAACGCGCGTTCTTAAGACCGTTCTGGATATAATTCGACTAAAAATTCAGCTCGAGAATTGGCCACAGTTTAATAGAATGAAATCCATGCGACCGTGTAAGAGGCGTTGAGAGATTTGGGAACTTACGGAAATCTTCCAGTAAATAAAAAATTGACACTTTGGACTTCATTCATTCTTGTATCCTATGACCAGGCTGCAACCATATGTCCAAGGTTATAGGATAACATTTTTTAGTTATTTTACGATAATATTCTCTTTTCTTGTCGTCACTCGTTCTAAACTTTGAATGCCGAGGAAGACAATAAATCAATCTAGAAGATGTTGAGTTCCGTTTGGCCACGCGCTCTGCAGGTATGCGATAAAATTTTCTACAGTTTCTGATCTTTTGTCTGCCAATACGTGTTTGTTTGCGATTTGTTACATTTGTCACTGATCATAGGATAAAAGAAGTAAGTGTTCACTTAACGCACATACTTGTTGCTTCTTTTCCATCAATTAGCACTTACTGTTAAACTTTTAATCCTCTTTTTAACCTTCGACAGTTTTCTCAATTATTTTCTCTTTATTCTGTGCATCGTACATCTTATTTATAAACAGTTAAATGTGAGATCCGAATTAAAATAGAATTTTTCAAAAATTCGCCAAATGTGATTATTATTAAATTATAAATTCGCTAAGTGCGATTATAATGAAGATTATAATCTTAAGTTGTTATAACACACATATGTATCATGTATGTATGTATTATATGTTTAGGTATATATCCTTTTATTTTTCTTTCTTAATATTTTATAGCTCAATAAGACCTTTGTAACGCTTGAAATAGTGCAGAAATGTTAATGAATGAATATTCTCGAGTACCTACATTTAACTTGACTTATAATACCGAATTCTTTTATACAATTTAATGTTACCTATATTATATATATATATGTATTTTATGTATATATATTTATATATATAACATTTATGTGCATTAATTTATAACATTTAACCGCAGCACGAAGCAAACTAACAATAAGCGAGAGAACCAATCAGCATCGCGGAAAAGGGCAACAATGAATTCGATTCTATTTAACACGACTTTTATAAGAGCGGATTTAATACTACATTATACGAATTCGTTATCTACGTTATGACAATATAGACGTTACAAGGATATTAACGATCGAGTTACATATTAAAGTTGAAATATTAAAAAAGAAAGAAAAAAAGAATTTTCTCTCAAATATTGAAGAACAGATAGTTACGGTTACATCGCGACTAAACCGACTACTATAGTGTGCGGTAAAAGATGTCTCGCTCTCTCTTTCTCTTTCTCTCCGCGTTCGCAGGCACTTGATATGCGATATACAAATGCGAGGTGGCACAATAGAGGTAATTGTGACGCCGCTGACGAATGGCACCCGCGCGAGTCGGCGCGCGGCTCCGGCTAGGCCGACACGAGATATCGTCGGGGGTTGTCAAACGCCCGCAGGAAAATCGGGGCACGCGCTTTTGCCATTCCGCGGCGTGAAATGGAAGAGCAAATGCTATAATGGGGTGGCAACGAGTCCCAGGAGCACCGTTTCTTCGCTCCCTCGCTCGCGTCTTTCTCTCCACGTCTCTCTGTCCTCCCGCATCTCGTGGCGTTCGTAAAATCCGTCGCGTTTCCTCTCGCTCTCTCTCTTTCTCCGTCGCGCTCGTTCGCATTTCGCGCACGGATACTCGGGAGAGATAGCTCCGGTGGATTCGTTCGTTCGAAAGTATAGACAATGACGGGTCCAACGAGCTAGATACATTTTAAGAAATCGTCCCGATGCTCCGCGGTGATAAATTTTAGCTAACAATAATTGGTATAACGCATTATAGATTAGAGATTGAAATATTTCCAGTGCTAATTACTTTTAGAATATAGGCTCGATTAAAATATCGATTATTGACTTTCTTTCCGAGTTGAAGTTAATATAATCTTGAGAGCTATTGAGATCATCTGGTACATTGTGGTCGCGATCAACGCGTTGCCGGGGCCGAATAACCATAGGTGCGATATCGGCAAGATGAAAAACGCCGACGGTAATCCTTCCCTAACTCGTACGCTTATGTGGTCCGTGCATGAAACGAAAAAAGCCGACGACTTGCCCTCTCGAACAACAGCCTGTGTACGTGCAAACTATCCGAGACTTGACGGACTCCTCCGAATGTAAAAAGTTCAACTCGGAGTCGCGCAAAGTTGCTCCGTTAACCGTAAAAAAGTTCCAGAAACTAGAAACGTCGATTTCTTAAGTCTCCCCTTCGTGTCGGATGTTATACTACAGCGAAAGAGCAAATCTTTCACCTTCGATATTAAAACATTTTTATTCATAACTACTATTAATTTTATTTATTTTTCCCGTTTTATGATTAATTAACAGTTTATTAAATAATTTTATAATCAAAACTATATAAATATAGTTTTGATTATAAAATTATTTAATAGTATTTAACAGTTTATTAAATAATTTTATAATCAAAACTATATAAATATAATTTTGATTATAAAATTATTTAATAGACTGTGCTACTGCTTGTTTAAATTATCATTACGAGAATTGCATAATGACGGAATTTAGTTTGTTTTCATATTTGTCATTATCTGGATAGAGATTTTTTCAGTAATTTTTATTGTATCATGATATTAAAACATTTTAATTCAATTTTATATTTAACTTTATTATTAATCATTCATCGTTTTCATTGTCATTACTAATGTGCTATGTATATATTGTAGGTACATACAGCTTTGATTAAAAATTATAACTGATAAAATTATTTAATAGACGATGCGCTAATTATTTATATTATCACAACAAGAATTGCATAATGATGAAGTTTAATTTGCTATTTCTTGCGACAGTTTGCTGTTAATATTTGCTTTTAAACAGCTGATTTCTTTAATTCAGTTTTTATTATAATAGGTGAATGGTGCAACTTCTTTCGCCTTGCGATAAAAATTGATTTGGAATTATCTTTGCGAGTGTGGCGTGGCGAGTGCCTGTCGCGCACTCACGAGAAATCTATCGTAATTAAGGCCAGTACCGCATACAGTTTGGAATTTTTTTTTGATTCGATTACAATCTTCAAAGATAAAGAGTCTGCCTTTTGATAAGGTTTAAGGATGTTTCATGTGTTTGTTTACGTGCATCAGGCTGCGCGACGTTTACTCTTAACGCGTCAAATATTTGCACATCTAACAATGCGCGCAGCGTAACAGAAAAAAATGAGTGAGAGAAAGGGAAAAATCCGAGCTACATTACGTGGTATCATATTGACAAAAACCATGGCGAACGCTGTCTAATATTTATTCCTCCGTTTATCTCGTAACACTTTATTGATATAACAGAGATTTAAACTAGACATTATGCAATCGCAAAGTAATCGATCATCGCGAAAAGAAAATTGATTCTAAGTGACAATATTTTGTTTGTAAATGCGTTTAGCTAATATCTTCAAATTGGGCATGATACTTTTTTTTAGAAAAGAAATAACACGATTTCTTTTTTATTCATTTGTAAGAAAGTCGACTCATGTCTCATGCCTTTTTTACGCGTACTAATTTAATTACATCTTGATATAATTGACAAGTAAGGAGGGCTGAAGTTCGTAATTTACAATTAAAAATCGAAGTTGGAAACCAACTGATCGGAAAACTCGGTAGCGAATAAAAGTGATTAGTAATGAATATGTCGATTTATTATACAGCACTTCTTTTACATGGGATGTGTAGCAAACGTGATTCAAGCATTATCATAGATACGGAGAGCTGGAAGTGCCTGCGATAACAATCTCTCAATCTCATTCTGAGTAGATGAAAACTCAAAACCAGACAGTCCGTAATATATTGCTGCGTTATTTGAACAGATTACACGGATTTAATCGTGAACACGTACCGCATGCGCCAACATGTATGTCGCCTAAACGCCAACGTATCGCCTAATTCTTAAAATTCTCATTGTTTACATTGCCTCATATGAATTTTCTACACAATCATGTATAAGACGTCTCACAAATAAGATAAATCTTTCGTAAGTGACTTATATAAAGACATAGATATATAAAATTTGTTTTATAAAATGCGTGTATAGGTTTAAGTTTATGTATAAGTTTTGATTTAAAATCCATATTTTTCTTTAAATATGTTTATTGTACATATATTTTATTTTATATACGTAATTAAAATTATTAAATTATATTGTATATATAATTAAAATATTATTTCATACTCAAAAATGTAGGAAAGATTTTAGAGAAAGCTCTTTCTTGCTTAGTAGATCTCTGACCGACGTGATATATTTTCGTAAGAATTCGCACTTTACGGAATCCTCAATTAAAAAATTAATTAGATAAAAAATTAATTAAAAATTTATTTTGTAAATTGAGAGTTAGAGTTTATCTTTCGGTCTCTCTTTGATATCAAGATTTCGCAATCATTGATTTAAAAAATATATATATACACAAAGAAAAAAATCCAAAAAGAAACACAAAGTAATAATCTCAGATCTCGAAGATTAGCGGATGTTTAATTGAAATGGATGTCAATTCGATTCTATGAATTCCTTTCACAGAAACACTCGACTTCTATGGATTCCATTGACTCTATTATTTATTCTTGCCATCCTTGCTGCGCATCCTTGCCACTAGGATATCCTGCTGACCCGATATCAGCCATGCTGGCCTCAAACTGTAGCCATTCTGTGTACCGACGAAAAGTCTAAGGTCGCTTGCTTATTCGTAACGCCGCGAAGGCCTCGGAGTTCCCTTATCGAGGAGTGGTGGATTAACGTGCACGCCTTTGATCTCGCCGGCGGAGCCTTATCTAATCGTGTCCCTCTCTCTTGAGCCCATCTCTTGCCGTTCCTACACACACTCGTATCCCTGTTTCCCGTTCCTCTCTCTCTCCATTCTATATTTTGTGCGCGTGTTACCGCCAAGACCACGTCGTAAGAAACGCATTCACACCGTGCGATTGCCAACGCACCTCTTCTTCTTTTTGCCGCCTTCTGGCGCGTCGTTTTCTCCCATAAGAAATAATCGTGCTTCGCGTTATTTATTGCAAATCGTAGATGCATCTTTCATTCTGCAAATACCGTTGCTTCAAGCTACCGCAATTTCGTATATATTGTGCGTGTATGATTGTGTGTATTACCTTTTCTTTACTTATAATAATTATGATTACCGTAAAATATAAATTATTTTGCATTACAAGTTAATACCACCTTCTTTATTCTTTTTCCATATCTTCTCACAATTTCTCTGTGTTAGAGCATGATCATAATCGTTTTAAACGCAAGCTATTAATGTGACAGTATATTTAATATGTATGGCGTTCTATCTATTGATGTTTTTTTAAAAATTTGTAATATTTCGAAGTAAAACTAATTTTGAGATACGAAAAGAGTTCGATAAAAGACAATATATACAATACATTAATAATGTACAATTATCTTTCTCAATTGTCATCTTAATATTTTGTTTTCGTATCCTAATAATCGTTTCGCACTATTGCAACTCTAAGGTAATTAATTTCCTTCAGTGAGAGAAATAATTACTGTAAATTGTAAATGCGGCTGTTCTCACATCACTATTTCAAACTCTCTTTCTTGCAAATTTTATTTATATTAAATATAATTAATATAAATATATTATTATTAAATTAAATTTGTGCTAAACGTAATATAGATGGGACGAATGTTATTTTAATATGTACAATTAATGTTACTTGTATATTAATAGAATATTCTTTATTATGCTTTCGCGAAATTTCAAATAAAACGATTGCTCATTGCAATCAGAACATTTTTGGCAAAAATTTATACGGCTGTTTCTATCTTTTTTCTTATATCTTTTTTTCATTTTTATCTATTATATAGGATGTGGTGTATTTATGTTATTTGCATTTACAGAATTGGCAAGCAGTTATTTATCTCAGGTATAGATCTTCTTGCGGAATGACTAAAGCAAATTGCCTCTCACATTTTTTTAGTTCGAGACGTGAAATTAATTACGAAACATCCTTTACTTTGTTAATGTCGCCACGCGGTATACGCGCTCGCTAAAAACGTTATCTCTTTAACGCATTATTGACAAGAGAATCAG
Source organism: Leptothorax acervorum (assembly GCA_035220615.1). Taxonomy (NCBI): domain Eukaryota; kingdom Metazoa; phylum Arthropoda; class Insecta; order Hymenoptera; family Formicidae; genus Leptothorax; species Leptothorax acervorum. The sequence continues at coordinate 659,790 of JASTWQ010000084.1, forward strand.
CACGATAGATATTAACCGCGTAATAACACCGGCCGTTATCTGCCTCTTTTTTTCAGGAAAGACTCGCACAAAAGACAAATACCGAGTGGTCTACACGGACTATCAAAGACTAGAACTCGAGAAGGAATTTCATATGAACCATTACACCACGATAAAACGCAAGGCGGACCTCGCTGCTCAGCTCAGTCTCACGGAACGTCAGGTAAATAATGTTCATCTTTTGGGGAAAAATCTCGAATTATTACGCGGGACGATCGTCCAACGTAACCGTCGCTCTCTTTTGCAGATAAAGATCTGGTTTCAAAATCGACGGGCGAAGGATCGGAAGCTGGTGAAGAAGCAGCTAGATCAATCAAGAGAGCGGCAGATGAGGGCACAGGACGTAGTGGCGGCGGTATCCACAACGATGGAGGCGATGGCTGGAGGAATCATGGGTTATGCCGCCGCCGGCACGGAAATGGGTGGGATGCTGGGCGGTCTGATGCAGACCAACGAGAACACCTCCTCCGCACCGCTCCCAGCGACGCCGACAACGTCGACATCTCTATCCACGTTGTCCACATCTCTGCCCACGTCGCAATCTACGTCGCAACCCACGTTGCTGCCCACGACACTGCCTATGCAATACCCGAGCCACTCTAATCCAATGTAAAGGGATCCGCTGTCGAGGACTTCCTGAACTCCCCGGAAGTTCGGACGGCTCACGAGGTGAAACGATGGAAGCGGGACGATGGTGAGATATCCATCGTCTATCACTTCGGACACAACGTACAAAAGGGATTTGCAAGCAGATAAGCGACACTGGACACCGCGTAAAATAATTAATTAAGGCGCGTAATAAGGTAATTAATTGTAGCTCGCACATGATAAACAACGGCCTGTGATAAACGACCGCTAATTAAACGGATCGTTTGTGGATTGCAGATCGTGGAATACGCTTTGATCTCACTAATCTCGTCTCGGGGTTCAACGTCCACAGCGATCCCCGTTAATATGACGGTCGTGCTTCGATATTTTACGTTCTACGTTCGTTAATCCCGCAAGAATCTAAGTCGAAAGTGGAATGTCGAATGTGGTCTGCATGCATGGATGCCTTCGCGCTTGGAAATTCTGAATAAAATCTAAATGTATAGGTACACCCGCGTGTCGTGTATCTAGATATTCATGCATCCTACTGCACGATCGTGTTTCGTAATTGTACCTGGATATTAGGCGGGATTGAGGGGAAGAGTTAAAAATAGAGAGAGTTTGTTTGACTATCCCGATAATAGGGAGATTCGACCGTATGCGCGAATCGAGAATTGCGCGCACAGAGTCTGACGTTAGCTTTAAGATAGGGATAGTAATATCCGAAAATAATCGAGTTATCCAAACAAATATATTAACTCTTTAACTACTGCAAAGGAGCTTCTTTGTAAGTAATTTACAGAGAAAAATACGCCGCAATTATGACATTGCACTAATTTATTATCTCCATCGGCAGATCGACGTCGTAAATTAACCGCGAGAAGCGTCGTAAATTTCACTTGCCTTTACACTGCAACTGTTTCAATTCCTACTAGATCTATATGCACGCATATTATTATATGTATATGAATAAATATATATGAAATATATATTATTATTATATATATAAATAATAGAAGCGTGCAGCATTCACAGCTGAAGAGTTAATTGGTCTCGGATCGGATTCAGTTCAAATCAAAGAGATCGGAATCGAACGCTGGATGCTCGAAAATTTTGGATATCACTCATATATCACTAGTCAACCAGTAATTTACGGCGATCGTAAATGTAAAATTGCAAGGCGCGCACTATGTACACGTGACGATGGAACGTGTGCGTATTAGGCGCAGATGAAAAGTGCGCATGACATCGCACAAATTACTCTTTCTCCTATTTGTTGTGATTGATCGTTAGTTTTCTGTATCGACATTATTCGCGCGTGTGAAAGCACATATTTCACGTCACGCCGCGCGCGCGCCTTTTTCCTTTTTTTTTTTGTTTTTTTTCCCCCCTTTTCTCTTTCTTAACAAACCGATATAACCACGATCGTGCCGTTCCATTCTTGTAATTTTATGCTATTTATTATACTGAGTACCTACGCCTTTTTTTATCATCGTCGCATAAAAGCCAATAAGTGAGTACTCAGCTTTGATCATAATAATCATAAACGATGACGAAGAAAATAGCAGCACAATCGTCGGTGCCGCTTTCGTATAACGACGATCGGGTTTGCCACGATTTTAGGCGCACCCGTGATCACGCTAAATAGCGTGAAACTATTGTTAATATACTGTAAATACGTGAATTTGTGAATATAAACGTGTTGTAAATGAAATGAAATTGTAAATTATGAAATTAAAAGGGATACAACGTGCCTTAAGGTAAATTATATGGATCGAATAATGGATATAAATGTCGATATGAGAATAATCATTTCTAATTCGATATACCTTAATATAATGGCATAATATAATAGTGTTAATTTGTTAATAGCAAAGCAAGTGTTGCTTGAATATTACGATAACATCCGCGAAGTCTATATTTTCCCTAGACTTTTCGTATATTTCTTATAGTGAATATTTACACAACAAAAATGGTGATCGCCTCGACGGAACGCTATCGCCATAATTGTAAAATTAGCAGATAATATTGTTCATTGTTTTATAACGTGAGAAAAAAAGTAACGATGTAATATTTAAATCTCCGGTATAATAGTTAGGAATAAATCTTATCTGTTATAATCTTCTTTATCTATAAGAATGTTTTTTTTTATTGCTGCAATCCAAAAACTGTCCAATCTTTTTTTGGATTATATTATTATAATAATGCCTTTTTTTCGTGGACGAAAATATCCTGCATTTTAATTCATTTTTTAGATACAAAGTGATATTGTTAACATAATATTTATAGAAATGTGATTCGTTTCTGTCCAGTACTTTATAATAATAATAACACGCATTGTAATAATATAATTTTTTTGTAAATAGTGTCATATATATTCCCGCAATGAAACTATAGATGGAACTTTCAATTGTCCGAGCCACCTCTTTGTCAATTCTTAATAAATTATATATATCTTTTACTTGCCTATTGACAAATCGTCTATCATTTAAACATATACAATTTTATACAGTCGATACTTCGCTCCGTAATAAAATAAATTGACTCACCATTCGATCACCGTGCAACGCTGTTGCTTCTTGCTCATATTATTCGATCGAGTAACACGAAGTAAACGGCCGTGTTCCAATCCTGGCTTATTTTCCCGTATTTGTATAACGTAATAGACCAAAATTCATCGAGATTAAAGTCGTCGTTAACGGTAACTCGCTCGCGATGAATTTTCGGTTGAGAAATTTGAAGGTGACTCGGTGCGACGTTAACCATTATGGTGGATGCGACATGCTGACCGTTATGCCGTTATCCGAATATTATGTATCTATGGCAATTGTTGCAATCGATTCGCTGTGACGATCTTCCGCCTGCCTTGCTATTGATACTTGGAGTCGATACTTGTCTAGTATTCCCGTCTCGCGCAATGTCTAATAATTAAAGAAATACGCACGTTGAGAGGTAAGATGAGGAAACGAGCACCTACTTGTCGCGCGACCGAGATATTCAAAGATAATAATAGTCGCCTCCGGTTAATCGGCGCGACGATTAACCCTTCTCGACGCACGTCTCCGTCGCGCGCCCGATTTCGCACGTTCGACATAAATACGCACATTAAGGACCGCAGCTCGCTCGTGTAAAAAAACGGGAGATATATCATCGCGGCGCGCCAAAGCCCGAACCGAAAAAGCGACGTGAACTGACAATGAGCTTGCAAGAGATTGGACGTCACGCGCGCTTACCTTTTTCCTTGGGCGCCAAATCCCTTCGTGATTGGAAAAGGCCGTTTCTGTTGTAAAAGCTAACTTGACATGTCATTCCGTGGGCGATCCACAGTTTGAAGTTCTTTCACGGTCGGTTGCGAGGATAACACTGGGACAAAGAACAATGCGGGAATGTGTCCGATGATATGTTTATTAGCATCCTTTTTCAATAGACGTGTATACCTATTCTTTGCTCCTTATTCCTCTCATTGTGGCCCTTACTTCACGGTCGATACGGTTTGACTGTTTGGCCGATTTTGAAACGTCCGGAAGGAGTATTGTATATAAGAAACTAAAGAAAAACATCGGCGAGAACCTCTAAAACGTTCGTTGTCGGGTGTACAAACTCTAACTTTGAATAATACGTTACCCAACTTTTCAATCCGATATGATCCGGATTAGCTTCTTCGTATTTTTTAACAAATTATTAGGATTAGATTTTGTTTCGCTTATTTCTCTTTCCTATAAATATCGCTCATTTAATCGGAGGTGACTAAAGTAGATGATTGAAGATTTATAGAATAATCGAAAAATAAAGCGATCGATCGTGATTCTGAACGACTGATTATCATAGAGATAGCTTCGTTCGTTTGATATCGAATATGATCGCTTCGCGGGCGAATATATTACGGATTCGAACATTACGTACAGTCCGGAGCAAAAAGATGGCGCATTATTTTCTGATTGTTTTTAGATAATTACTAAAAAGCGTAATATATGCGCTATATACATGCAGATATCTTCGAACAGCTTCTTGCGAATCAATTCCAGCATCTTTGTATGAACGTACCTTCGGAGCATTTTACAAACGCAAAAGTTATCCCTCTAAAGGGGGTGAGAATGCATCTCGCATCTCTATCGTTACATCGTTAATTAAGTGTTATCGTTAATTAATTCTTTAATTATTTCGTACATTATTTATCGTTTGTACGAATCTCTATCTGGGATAGAAGAGTAGATATAGTGTGTTCATAGTCATTTAATTCTTAATAAATAAAATTTTTTTTTAGTTTTTGATTAGAGAATCTCTAGTGAATAAGATTAATTTCTCATGTATTTATACATGCATGCGTATAGGGAAACATCAGAAGCAAACAAAAATAAAGGAGCAGTAAAATAATGGAGCATCAATTACGGTAAATAAATTTGTTTAGCGTCTACTTTAGACAATCTATAAGTTGGAATATAATTTGAAATATATGAATAATCAATAATTAACGCATGCATGTCTATTCTCAATAATAATAGGTGTAATGTTAATAAGATAAAATAATATGTCAATACGAAACGATAGTGAAAACATTAGTTAATCGCGCGTTCTTTCCTCACGTCGTGAAAGTCGGATGCGACTCTGTAAGCGGTCAGTCCGAGATTATCCAATTCACACTGCCGGTCTAATCCCGATTTAGGAATTACGGCGTGCGGAGTGTACCCTTTAGCGAATTGTTTGTCGCTCCGCGGCGGAGCTGTCCGCTGCCGCTGTGGGCGCGAACGAGTCTCGTTAGAGATCGCGCGGTAAACACAAACGTAAAAACGCGTAATGCGCTTTATGCGAGCACGCGAATCATCATCCCCCCCACCCCCCCTTGTCCTGGGTCCTACCCCATCCACGCATACCGCGAGAGCAGACGAAGGTGGCAACGAGTCCCGCGGGGGCACTGAAGTTAACTACCAGATCGATGTCCGACCCCAGTCCACCCTGGTCCCCCTTTTCCCTTTCCGTCCCTAAAACCAACCCCCCGACACTTGGACGCAATCGAGCTGGTCTGTCGCGGCGAACCGAGAACTTTGTACGGTTTATGCGACACACAGCTCGAGCCCGATGATTTCTTCCCGACGGCGAGACGTCTCTCGAAAGCTCGCTTCGTAAACACGATTGTCGCAATCCTGGAGGTAATGGTTTTAAAAAAATTATTCGGCGCGATCGCGATCGTTTCATGATGGATTAGTGGTAAAAACCACACGCTAATAAAAAGCAAAGAAAAATGCAATTTTTGTTTACGGACGCACGTTTCAGCGCGTGATTATTTCGGCACAATCATAAAAAATAAAATCTACATCACGCTCTTTTCAAAATCAGAAAACAGATCTACAATAAAGCAAAATTAAAGTAGATTTTTCAAATATGGTCTTCCAAACGGTACTGAATTCATATAAATCGGTTGTATGTATACATAATAATGTAGCAACATGAAAAATTGGAAAAAGATTTGCGTAAAAGATCATATTTCGATATAAATTCCCGAAATTACGAGGAATGTTCTACTTTTAATCGCAGATGATATTGTTGGTGAATGAAGATAATTTTTTCTCATCAAGAATATCGAGAGGTGTCTCTCATTTTACTTTTTGAAATAAATATAATAAAATATATAAAAAATACAATAAATAATTATATTATTTTGTATAACTATTTTGCTCTATCTGTGCCAGAATAATTTCGTTAACAAACAATGCAATGCAAGGTCTCGGATGAATCTGACGATTGCGCCCGACGGAATGAGAAATGAGCGCTGCGGAGAATTAATGGACGTGCTGTGCATAACCGTATCTGTGCTCCTGCAATTACTGCTAGTGTTGATTATACGAGGGTTCGATATAATACCTCGCCATCGGTGATGTATCATTGTTTTAGCGGAAGAGGAATGTGAAGGGATGTCACCGCGGACGGATATTAAAAGCGGAGATACATCGGAATTTTTGCAACGCCGTGTTTCTATATTCACTTCAAGCTTATTTGTCAAGGACGACCACGATGGAGGAGTCATCGATTGATATTTATTCACGCGTCTAGACAGAAACGGATATCATGAACACATAAAGATTTTTACAATAGCACGATATCGTGTCTCATAAAATTTCGTAATCTAGTTTTTGACGAGAATGTGATTTTTACTCATTTACCCGTCGTAGTATTTCTAGGAAAGATTAATAGCGATTTGATGTTGCATGTTTTATGTATTACGCACGGCGTATCGAAAGTAGCGAACATTAGGTACAGCCGTAAAGGAGACATTCAAATTAAATTTATTCAGCGACGTCGCGCCGACAAAAAGGCCGCTCGCTGCTCATTCTAAAACCGCGACATAATAAACAAAAATAAATATAAATTCTGAAGCGTGTTGTCATGTTTTATTCATTATTCTGATAAAGATGTTGATACGACATTTAATGAAATTATTTATCTCAATAAGAAAATTCGAAGAAAATTAATTGTACATTATATATCCTAAAACATTTGTATTTACTCTAAATTATAAGAATACATTTGATAGGTTTTCAAATATTTATTATACATCTTTGGGTTAACATTATTAAGTTTTGAAATGAAAAAAATAATAATATATAATAAAGAGTCCTATACGTTTGTGGCACATCTGTCCACCATTGTGCCGCATTGAGAAGTAGATACCCCAGCCATATTTTTCGGAACGCGAGGAGACTACAAAAGGCCGTAGGGACTGTCATGATATTCGCGGAACGCACGTGAAAACACGGTGTCAAAGATAACGGGTAGGAAAAACGGGTAGGATAGAGACTGGACTCGAAATGTGTGCATCGGCGTCATCCTTTGGTATCTTCGAGGATTAAATTCTGAAAAGGAAGGACACCCGGTCGGCAACCTGCGCGTAATTGGAGACCCGGAGACACGTAACTTAGGCTTTACGTAGCGTGTATATTTGAAAATTCCTCGGGTCTACGCCAACGTAAAGGTACCTTTTTGTTCGATTCTTGCCTGAGTCCAGTCGGGCCAAGTCGGAAACACCAAATAGATTTTATGAGGGGCTATAAACTGTCGGAATCTCGATTCTCGAGTATCGATGGTTCCAAAGGGGCTAATCTGCGGATGAAAACTGTAATAAAACGTTCGCCCTATGTACGTACTTCGGAATCCTTTTGCGCATTCTTACTTAACGTAGGGTAGACCAGGTAGCCTCTGCCGGCCCCTTTTCCGCACAACTCCTGAAAAACTCGATGTGTTTTGTATGGTTTTGTTTCTTATGCAAATCGATTTTTTTACCTCATTTGTCGCAGACTAATACTTAATTTATTTTGTGCTGTCAAATTCTATTAAAAAATGTTATCAAATTTCATGCTGCTAAAAATTTTACGGTGTATATAAATAGAAAATAATTTATTTGCCATATTCAATACGTAAAATTTTCACAATATATGTTGACAGTTTCTTAGATCATCAAGTTTGTTGAGAGAGAAAACAAATTTTGCCAAATGACTCTTACAGATTCTGAAGAAAGAATTGACATAAGATCTATTATCTTATTGATAAGACTCAGCAAGATGTTAGCAGAAATCAAACAAAATCTACTATTAGGCCGTCAGCAGAAATCGAGATTTGTTTAGATCTACCATAACTATTTCAATAAAATAATAATCCACGCGGAGTAGTGGACTGTTTAAACTTTAAATAATATTTAATTGATTTATTAATAATAATATGCCTAATTTAAATAATCCATATCAAGCAATATTATTTAAGCAGTATATTATCGGACTATATTTTGAGAGAGAGAGATTATACAAGATATAGTGTATAACTGATACAATGTATATTTATTATTTTCTTTAAATAAATTCTTTTAAGTTAATCCAAAATATAATAGTTTGTGAATTTAAATTGTTAAGTTTTTAATTAAAGATAATAAACAAAGTACAAAATAAAACATCATAATTTAAAATTATTTTACTTATATAAAATCAATGCATTATTTAAACTACATATATACGGAAAAAAATAAAGTTACTTCAATTAAACGTCGACGTCACGGGCTGCACCACAAACATAAACAGTTAACTTAATTGGATATTATTTGATCCAAATATTTGGATTATTAAAACAACTATCTGATGTTTTCGTTCAAATAATATCCAATTGAATTAACTGTTTATGTTCGTGGTAGCTCGTGCGACGTCGACGTTTAATTGAAGCAACTTCATTTTTTTTCCGTGTATAAATTTATAATTTACATAAAATATATCATAGTTAATAAATTTTAAAACTTGTTATATCTGCTTATACAATTTAAAATTACAATTAATTATAAAAATTCCATTACATTTACAGTTTAGTAACAAATTAATTAGATACAACTAGATACAATAAATAAATAAAAAATATTTCAATAATATGAGAATATAAAACAACTGCAGAGCTTTACAAAGAAGTATTTAAAAGAGAACGTAATTAGTTTGCAAAAAAAATTATTGTTTCATTGAGTCTTATTAAAAAGTTAATGGGCAGATTTTCTTTAATTGTTTTTATTATTACATTATATCAGTTATTACATTGTATCAGTTTTATTTTGAAAGATATCAGAGAGAAATCCACAGCTTGTAAAAAGTTAGAAAGCTACCACATCAGTTTGATTTGCAAGATCATTAACCATGGGCGCAATTTAGCTGTTACATTATTTAAAGCGCCTCTATGTTCATAAAATGTGGACATTGAACTATGTAGCCAATGTCAATGAATCCCGTAGGTAATGTACACGATTTTATGGTTCTCTTCCGAAAAGAACCATCTCTTTTCTTTATTTAAAAAAGAAGGCATCTCTTTCATTAATTTAATCAGTTATATTTACATTATATGTTACTAACTTGTTAATATAATTATTAATTATATTGCTATGTATAACTTTATATTGTTATTAAAGAACCCGCTTTTATCGGACATGTTTGCAATTGAATGTAGGTACATACTTTGGCTAAACTCGGCCTAGATATTTCTAATGAAACTTTTTTTAAAGTTACACTTTCAATTTTAACTAAAATTCCGTCCAATAAAAATAAGTCAATCTATAGACGCCCTCCACCACCCTCGCCAATTCCAATTATTGGTCCTCTTTTTGAAATCTTTATTTTTATTTGTTTATTATTAATTATTTTTTATACAATTTATTTTGAATTAAAATTTATGCACAGAGAGGCCCTCCACCACCCCCGCCAATTCGAATCAGCGGCCCTCTTTTCTTTAAAAATGCTTTATTTTTTATTTTTTTATTATATTAATAATTTTTTATAGAATTTATTTTGCATTAAAAATTATGAACATGTAAAATTGTAAAATACACTTTGATTACTCATACATCTACAATAATTTAGGTAAAATTACATAAAAATATTTAAAATTTATATAAGACAAAACAATTATTATGTAGGCTGTTCCGCTTTTTTCGGACATAGTTGGCATTAAAGAGACTTTGGTAATTATTTAGATTAACGTACCCCTTCCAATGGCCTAGATTTTTTTAAAAAAATTGAGTTATACTAAATACTTAATACTTGCAATTCTAGCTAAAATTCCGTCCGATAAAAATGGATCAACCTGTAGAGGCCCTCCACCACCCCCGCCAACTTTAATCGGCGGTCCTCTTTTCTTTGAATATGTGCTTTTTTATTATTTTTTATTTTTTATAGAATTTAAAATATATAAAAATCTATAATTACAATTTATTTATTACAATAACATTTAAGTTTTTTTACTGATGCCAGATTACACGAAGGCGTTCGAAATAAATATAAAAGTACAAAAATTCATATTTTAGAATGAGTATTTAACAATTGTAAATATTTCAAAAAATAACAATCAATTTTTTATTATTAAATTTTCTTTATGGAAAAAATATGAAAAATTTTGAGGTGCAAGTCAACTATCAAATAAAAAAATTGCAGGAAAAAACACGTTACCATAGTGTTTAGAAAAGGGATAACTGATCCAATGGTTTGATCAGAGTAAGTTCTTCCGCCGGGTGATACGCCCGTCAGTTGCCGACGTAGAGAAGAACGATTCTCAAGATGGAAAGTGAGCTCAATATACCCTGATTTACCGAGCCCCATGAAATCAAAAGAATATTTAAAAAATTAATCCCGTTGTACGTCGAGGGCCCCCGCTGCAGGAAGGAATGAATCCCAGATCTTCCGGATTGCTCCTCGATAGCGGTCATTTCGGCAGCGAGTTAACGACGATCGTTTTCAAATCATTGCATTCCGTATGGTTACACTATTGAAATATTCTCCCATTATTAAAGTACATTTCTTTCTTATAATTAAAATATATATGATATATATTTATCTTAATAAAAACTGAGAAAAGCATGACTGATATAATATTAACGTTAATGAGAGAATATTTATTGAGAAGAATAAGATCTCTTAAAATGTTCTATTTAATTTCACGAATCGACATCGCGTTACTCGCACCGAAACCACTGCTTTCAGGGGATCCGAGATAGAAGAAAATTAGAGATTAATTCTGGTTCTGCGACAGGGGTCTGCAATCTTCAACGGGGCACCAAACTAAATTACTCTCCACGTTGAAAATCGCTACTACTCCCCACCGGTACGAACGTTTATTTCTTAACGTCCATCTGACGCGAAGGGCAGCGATAAAAACTTAGATAGCGATCGCATTTTACCATATCGCGTATTCCGATTAATAACGAATTGTGATCATTTCATATTACGAATTTCGAAATAATTTTTAAAAATCAAATCGTAATTTTGTAAGATTCAAATTCCCAAGTGTTAAGATCTCAAATTTTACGAGCGAGAAGCTATTACTTGATCGTTGATTTAGCATTCAAACTTTGTTTATAAAATTATAAAATTTATAATAATTGACGATAATCTTAGATACGCAAAATTTTGAACAAAGATAAATTGATAAATATTCTAAAAAATTATAAAAAACTTATTAAACGCGCTAATTTAGCGATTTTTGTATTATCGACATTATCGTACGTCTTCTGTCGATTTCGTGCACTATATCTGGCATTAATAACACATAAGTAATTTGTATCACATAATTTCAATTTTATAACAATCTTTCTTACAAATTTTCATTGCAATAATTACATTATAATTAACGTACAAAATTACCTTTTACAAAAAGGTAAAAAAAAGACGCCAAGCACGCGTGGTGTACCTTGAAAAAATCGAAGTAGTTATCTTTGTACCTCGAAAAAAATCCAAGTAATATCTTTATCTTGAAAAAATCGAAGTAATATATTTATTACAAAAAAAAAGAAATGATATCTTTAAATTATGCGCCAATTAAATATATATTATATCGACAAATAACTATTGTTCTTTTAAAAAATGTATTCCCATTAAAGTGAAAAAATTAATATAAAATGTGAAAAATTTTAGTGAAAAAAACTTGGCGCTGCTAAACATAATAATATATATTAATAAAACAATTTCTATAAATGGAAAAAACTTTAAATTAATGTGTGAAAGTCTCTACATTCACATTGTAATTATTAATTTAATATTTTAAATTAGTTATTTATTGCTTTCAAATATTTTAAAATTTTGCAGCGCCAAGTTTTTTTCACTAAAATTTTTCACATTTTATATTAATTTTTTCACTTTAATGGGAATACATTTTTTAAAAGAACAATAGTTATTTGTCGATATAATATATATTTAATTGGCGCATAATTTAAAGATATCATTTCTTTTTTTTTGTAATAAATATATTACTTCGATTTTTTCAAGATAAAGATATTACTTGGATTTTTTCGAGGTACAAAGATAACTACTTCGATTTTTTCAAGGTACACCACGCGTGCTTGGCGTCTTTTTTTTACCTTTTTGTAAAAGGTAATTTTGTACGGATATCACCCCTTTTTGTTACAGATACATCAAATGCCATAATGTCTATCGACATCGACATTTATATCTGATAAAATCAAATGTAAATATTTTTTGTATTATAACTTACAAGAATTATATCTGAGTTTGATATCCTTAAATGTGCAGTGTAGTTCGTATAAATTTATAAATTATTTAAAAAATTAAGACATAAAATATGAATATATTAGGCAAAGTCGAGTTTGTCGAGAGCACGTTATGCAGTGTTTGCTTTAAATAAATTTTGTCGAAAGAAAAACAGATTTGATACAGAATTTGGCACGTACGATGCTATTGGCAGAATGTTATAGTAGATAATATATGTATAGTAAAGTTTGTTAACAAAATAAGGCAATTAATAATTTCTAATACAAACTACACTGCACATTTAATTAAGGATGTCACTGTGAGATATAATTTTTGTGTTATAATACAAAAAAATTTAGATTTAATTTTATCAGATATAATCGATAGTCATTATTAGAGAAAAAGAAAAGAGAGAGAGAGAGAGAGAGAGAGAGAGAGAGAGAGAGAGAGAGAGAGAGAGAGAGAGAGAGAGAGAGAGAGAGAGAGAACGCGAGCGGGGAACGCGAGTGGGGAACGCGAGCGGGGAACGCGAGCGTGACCGCGAGAAAGAGCAATACGTACGATAGATATAACCTCGCCATCCTCGCTCAGGGTGTATCCTAGGAACCAGCCATCCACAAGGCGCGAACTCTGTCACTCTAGCACTCATGTACTCTGTTCGGAGTGTTCGGACGCGACGACGCGGACGGAATATTTCTCGACGACGCGGACGTCTGAAGCGGCCAATTATATGTACGAGTTTGACTCGCGAGTCCGGCTCGGCGAGCTTGATTCGCGAACCGGACTCGATCGTTTTTCACCACACACACACACACACACACTCCCGAATAGTCTCGATTCTATAAACTTTGATCCCGTTGATCTAATCTCGACAACGCGACGCGGACGTCTAAAGCAGCCCATAACATGTACGAGTTTGATTCGCGAGCCGGACTCAAACGTTTTTCACCACACACACACTCCCGAATAGTCCCGAAATTTGGCTCGTCGGACGCCGAGCCCGTCTCGTAACATCTCACCCACGAACGAGTAGAAACCGAGCCGAGCCGGACTCGCGACGTGTATGGGCAGCTTTATGGTTATGTTATGTTTACATGTGTCACATCACATGTGATCGAACTAATGCCAGCGCCGCATCGCATAACGGCAAGGCTACGAAAGTTACAAAATCAGCAACTCCAGTGCTGCTGCCGCGCGCCGTGGCGAACGAAGCAAACGGAGAACGTCGACGTTTCTGAATTGAAAATTTTACACTTTATCCTATGCATCGTAATATCTCCGCTCGTAGGGCACGTAGCGGAAAAATAAAAACACTTTTCTTATATAAATTTGGTCCAAGCTTTACGATAAGCCTAGTTAGAACTTGATCCGTTTACTGGTTATCGAGATCTAAAAATCTCAGGTACTGGCAACTCGTCGCGTCGCGTATATAGAGCCACGGCTGTCTCGCTCCGCGCGTACTTGGCGCGAGACACTACCGTGTCTCTTGATATTACATATAATTAAGTAGGTAACATTATATAATATTACATAGTTATAATATAGGTATACTCTAAAATTACGTACCTTGTAATAAATTAAAAATTTATTACATAATTAGTAATATGATAATTAAAATAATATAATATTGTATATAATGTTACATAACTACAATATATACTTAAGATTTACATAATTTGAATTTATTACGTAATTATTCTATATAACTAATCCCTCCGTGTTCCTACTTACCCGAACTTTTATATTTTATATAATGTTTATATATGTATTTCCTACCTATATGTTCCCTGATATTCCTAATTATATTCCTATAATATTTACCTAACTCATCACATATATTTCTTCTCACCCGTATTTATTAGTTTATTTACTTTATTTTTTATTTAGTTTAAGTACAACATTATATAGTACAACATCATATAGTGCCTGTATGTGTGTCAATTTACATTATTAATCAAAAAATTTATAATAATATATGTTAAGACCGTTAAGATATAAATCAATACAAAGGAAATAGCCATACGGTCCAAGCTTGGATCTTAGGCAGCTCAATATAATTATTTACAATATGTATTTAATACGCGTATTTTTCCAACATATTAAACTGCGCGCCGATTATTTGTCGGACTTAAAACACAGCTATTGTTGGAACATTAGAAATTCCCTCTCCCTTCCCTAATTAAATCGATATCGATTTAATATTAAAATTACTGTAAAGAACTTATTGCGAAAAATATTACCCCAGCCAGGGTTCGAACCTGGAATCTCCCGCATTTCGTTCGGGCGTCTTACCAATTAAAAAAATTTATACCTTTTTTGAATTAAAAAAATGCCGCTTACTTGCTCTAATAAGCTCTCATTCATAAATTTAGGATATAGTATTGTTTTCTAATGGTTATGCGGTCAGAACCGATTTTCTTGAAACCGGTGCTAGTTTTTCACGAAAACAAAGCTTCCTCTTAAAAAAAAATTAAACCCATCGTCACAATCCCCGAAAAATTAGAAAAATTTTGGCACCTTTTGCAAGAGAATTGGTCCATTAATTAATGAGTAGTTCGCGGTCAGACAAACAGACAGACAGAGATTCGACACATATATATATATATGTAGATATAGATTTATATTAAATCGAACGTTACCAAAAAAAAATTTTTTATATACAAAAAAAAAGTTTTTTTTCAAAAAAATTAAACCCATCGTCGCAATCTCCAAATAATTAGAAAAATTTTGACCGGTTTCAAGAAAATCGGTATTAGATAATTATATAGATAGAGAAAGCTTCCTTTAGAAAAAAGTTAAACCCATCGTCGCAATCCCCAAAAAATTAGCAAAATTTTGGCGCCGCTTTCAAGGGAATCGGTAAAATAAAAATCTAACCCCATCGTCGCCATCCACGGGAAATTCTACCACTATTTCATATACACCACTTTAAAATTCGGTCCATTAATGAATGAGTAGTTCGCGGACAGACAGACGGACAGAGATTAGAGACTTATTATATAGGATTTCTAAATCTAAACGGTCAATAATTTCGGGTTTTTTTTACTAGTATTCCTAAAGTGCCCTTCTACTATATATCCGTTTTTTATCACTTTCTATAGATTCGTTCTAATTATTAAAATTTAAAATACGAGATTTTGCGTCTGCTTTGTGTATCCAATACATGTAAAAAGTACAATTTTTGATAGCAAATATCTCGACTTTGGTACGGGCACGGTTCTTACAATTGAGGAGGTGTATAGATAACACTATTAATAGCATATGGTCCAAATTTTAAGCAAATACATAGAAAATCGATTTACCTGTGAACGTCCTTAAAATGCTTATATACAACTCTAGGGTCCAAATTAATAGACGTTTCTCAGTTTTCGAGATCAGTCTGTCTTTGTCTCGCGTATACCGTTTTACCATACGCGAGACAAAGACAGACTGATCTTGACAACTGAGAAACGTCTATTAATTCGGACCTAGAACTATTCAAAAAAATGCCAGAACTCTAAAAAAACTGAGATTTTTAGGTATGGTGTGCCAAGTTCACAGAACCCAGTTTTTTACCACTTTTTTGAAAAAAATTAAATATTTAAATGCTTTAAGCGACCTCTAAATATTAAGCTACATCGCCTACTCTCCAAGGATGTTTATTTGAGAGTTGGTAGAACAAATTTAAGAGGTAAGACTTAAAATTGAATTTTTGACCCAAAAAATTGGCACCCTAATGTACATATAGTGTAACACAAATTTCTAAATTAACATTGTTTTAAAAAATTTTTGATTTAGATATTACAAATCTTTAAAAAATTACGATTAATATAAATTACAAATATTTTTTTCTAATAATTCCCAAAAGTATATAATGTTTAAAGAAAAAATTAGTACAATTATTTCACTGTCCATGATCGCTTGAACCAAGATCCACTTTGTTAAAAAGATTGTCTAAAAGAATTTCAAAACAATCTTTTTAACAAAATGGATCTTGGTTGTCACTATTAGGAAATCGGCCAGCAATACCAGTGATAACGATTTCTTCTTCAGCATCGACGCTGATATCTGTATACATGAGTTCAGTCGATTTACAGTATTTATTTAAAAAAGTAAAAAGACTATGAATCGACGGAAGTTATGCATACTTAGACAAATAAGACACATCAGATAAATTCTGCAACAAAATGCCATTATCTATTTTTCTTTGAAAAAACAGACATAAATATAAAATACGGGAAAATAATCAAATACAATTTAAAATTACATATACGTACCAATAGGAAGTGGGAACACCGTGGCAATTAAAACACTCAAGAGTGAAGTTAAAACGCAACTAAATCACATATCACCGATCCTCTTATTTTATACTTCTTTTACATACATATCATACATATTGATTTTGCAGCCGATTGAAAATTTAAATATTTTAGTAGCTGGCGCTTCCGGTATGTTGCTACACAATCGCGCGTAGAAACTCATACTGAGGTGGGAGAGGGAGACAATTTACCAATACTACATAGTAACAGAATGAATTTAGAAACAGAATACCAAAATATTACTATGCGTTATCATTTTATGTTTGTGTGAGTATTATTATAGTAGAGTATTATTAAGTTTAATTTATGTTGTGAAATAATTTAATTAAAGAAATAAAAAAATCGTTATTTTACTATCTAATAATGTGAGATGTAATAATTATACATATATATATATGTATGTAAAATAATCTAATAATGTGAGATGTAATAATTATACATACATATACAGGGTGATTCAGAATAAGTATATTGTCCCGAAAATCTCACATTCTTGACGCAATTCTAAAACGATTTTTCCTCTACAAAAAATTTCTCCGAAACTTAGGCATAATTTACTGATTAAACAAACTCACCGAGTGAAGTTTGATCGTAATTATGCTAGAGGATCTCGTCCGGATGGACCTCCCTCCCCAGTTCTTTTTAGACTTTGCTCTTTCCCACCCATTAACGTCAATTGGCGACCTACTGGCCTTTACTGTTTTGAACTATGAAGGAATATAGCGGTTGCGCACGGGCCTAAGAACATGCGCAGGCCCACGGCAGCGATTAGAGCGCTCAGGGCGCATTTTTTCTTTCTAGTGGTAAAATTCTGTTGGCTCGACGTGCAGGGATGCACTACTACAAAGTTACAAAGTTATAATCCATCCGGACGAGACCCTCGGCATAACTTAAAGTATAGCCTTTAAGGGTTAAAGTTCTATAATATTGACAACTTTTCTAATTCTATTATATTCTTCAGTCTTTTCTACCCCTATTTTATATATAATTCTTTAAGATTTGGTTGATCAGTTCTTGAGTTATAGAAATTTCGGTAAATTTGACACATACATACACACATACTGACATATAAAAAAAAAATACGATTTTGTTGCACGGGCGCAACAATATCATACATATTGATTTTGCAGCCAATTGAAAATTTAAACATTTTAGTAGCTGGCGCTTCCGGTATGTTGCTACACAATCGCGCGTAGAAACTTATACTGAGGTGGGAAAGGGAGACAATTTACCAATACTACATAGTAACAGAATGAATTTAGAAACAGAATACCAAAATATTACTATGCGTTATCATTTTATGTTTGTGTGAGTATTATTATAGTAGAGTATTATTAAATTTAATTTATGTTGTGAAATAATTTAATTTAGTTTATTAGTGTTAATTAGTCGCGACCGCGATTACCCGAGATTAAGTTTAAGAAAGATTTTAAGTTTGTGGTTAATAATGATTAACATGGAGACGTCACGTTTCTGTCTCCGATAACATGCACATATGTGCAAGAATGCGCAGTCTTGCCCTGCCCGAACATTTTACATATATAATACCTATATTGGTGGTGTTGGGCACCAACCTACCTTGTAGATTTTCTTCTCTCGCCAAATCCACACTGGTGGCATAGCCAGAGACAAAATGAAGAAATACTCCTTTCGTTGCCGGCCGCTCGTAGCCAGCAGATGAGCGTAATGATTTTACGCTCTCACATTCCGCGAAACACGACCGCGTCGCGAAGGGCCATTTATAGCAATTAAATTAATTAAATACAGATTTACTAACGTCTTAAATATATTATTTATCTTATATATACTGTAATTTACGCGATAACATCTCTGATTAAAAATAAAAGAAATATTAATTAATCAAAAGCTTTTAATGTTGAAAAAAGATCTTAATCAACCGCGTATAATTCGTATAAATTCAATTACTTTTCGCGAATGATAGAAACTTTACTTTAAATGGCATGTAGGACTTTAATAACTGCGAAGAAAGTGAGTGAAAATTAAACGCGAACTGAGAAGGCCCATATTTTTGATTTATCGTTTCGAATATCGAATCTCACCTCAAAAGGGTGAAAAATAAAAAATTAATGACGTGAGATCCAAAAGGAATAATAAATTTCCCGCACAATATTATGCTAATGTGAATATTTTGTACACTCGAGCGAATACAATATGAATTTTGCTAACTATTTTGTTATTATAATTATATTTTTCAAAATCAAATATTTACATTAAATTACACGAAATTGAACTTTAAAATAATCGCTACACAAAATTTTTCTGTTTTACGAGATAACATTTATTAGATCTCACGTCATATCGCTTTAACTGGTATAAGAACCAGTTATCTGTATACATATATCTACAGACTAGGAAAGTTTAGGTTAAAATTGGCGTGTTATAAAAACAAATAATTTCAACTAATGATCGTGAATATACACAAAGGATTTTCTTAAACAGTTTATATAATTTTAATCGTGATGCTTGCTGAAATCATCCGTAAGTATGATACATCTTACATTTTTACACCAATTTATGTAACATTTAATCCTGGAAAATATTTGGGAAGAGAACACAAATGGGAGAATAAAATAAAGTCTTTGTTACTCACAGTAACAAATAATGCGAATTTTATTCTATCATGGAATACTATATTAATATATACATATGCAATACAATATATACAAATTGTAATTATCTATTTATTAATTCTATTCATATTTTGATTAGGTATCTCATTTTTGTTTAATTCTATATACATTAATGTCATTTATTCCATGATAGAATGCATGCATGATAAATCAATATATGTGATTTATCCAGGATTAAATGTCACCTAATCTGTTCCAGTCAATATATTTTAAGGCAGCGGATCTATGAAATGTGATATATGTAATAATGTATTGTGGTAATTTAAAAGAAACATCTCTGCCACATATTTGACGTAATTGTCATAGATCCGTTACCTAAACTATAAAAATTTATTCATCACTCACCGACCGATGCGCAACGTCGCTACGATAATTCTGTAACAAGCAAAATATAAAGTCTAAATTAAAGCAGAGCAGAAAAGAAATCAATAGTTGTAGCAGTAAATATTTAAAAAAATAATTACTAAATACAGAGCACTAAATTCTATATTTTAGTTCACTAAGCAAAAATAAAATAACCACGCGCGTAATCTTTTATATAAGAATGCTCTATATCCATTTAATAAAAGCTTCTATATATAGAATTTATAAAATAAAATTTTTTATCTCTAATTTTTATTTTCCGAATAACTATCCAGTTAAAAAGTGGATAACCCTTCCGCATAAAATATAAAATATGTATATAAATAAATTTATTTACCGTATATGTTGCTCCGCTGCGCGCCGGTGCCTGATGCCTCTTCTAGTCCTCCTCCTCCTCTCAGGCTCCTCGGCTGTCAGGATCGTAGACACTTGGCACAACACTCGCGAAAACGCGAACAATTACTATCGCGCGATACTTTGTACGGCACTCCCGAAACGGTTATCATAATGCAACGATCGCGCGATACTTTGTGCGGCACTCCCGAAACAGTTTCTATAGTGCAGCGGAGATGTAATCCTGTAAACTATGATGTTATCCTATAACATAAAAATATAAAATCCAGTTTATAGCAACGCTCAAAATAATTAATATTTTAAAGGATATCTATTTTGCTCATTAAATTTTATATTCATATACTTTAAGCAAATATTTAAAATAATTAAATGATTTTAAAAAAATCTCTCTCTCTTAAGTATAAGATCTTTTTTAATTTTACGACTAAAAGTTTCTTTGTCCTACTGTTTATTTAAATTAAAATAGAATATATATAACTAAACTTTTATAAAATTTTACATAAATTACTTTCTTCTAATTATTATTTCTAAATCATGAGAAAATAAAATAACTAAAGGATAAACAGGAAAAGAGATTACTTTTAAACAAAATAAAAGTGTTATATTTACCGAAAAGTTGTTACGCCGACCGTGACGCCCGATGCCTCTCCTAGGCCTCGTCCTCGTCTCAGGCTATAGTCCAGTCATTTTAGACGAAAATATGGCTTCTGTGCAAAAAAATTAGAACCTACATTTTTTTTTTAATCGCTTTATTTCGTTGTTTTAAATAACATATTAAAAATCGAGAACAATATCGGCAGGGCTAAAAAGCTATTCAAGGTCAAAGGTCACGAAAATCAGTTTTTTGCGAAAATCCTCGTTTTGTATGGCTCGGAGGTCAATTAAGGTGGTTACAAAAAAGAAAGATCATGAAATTCTCTACAAAAATGGTTCTATTCATTTTTTACGTACGATGAAACCGTTTGCGAAATACAAAGTGACGAATGTGTACGTCGAGCGTTGTATCTATTTCCGCACCACCTTTGAGGTAAGATACAAGGCGCGTTTTTTTTACATGGTGTCCCTAGTAGGCCTAATCCATGTCAAATGTAAAAAAATTACGTTTCATCATCTTCGTCATCTTTATCATTTAAAAAAATTAATTATTAATTTTTATTTTTTAATTTTTTCTAGTTTTTTCATTTAATCTTTATCTTCATCATTTAAAAAAATTACGTTTCATCATCTTCTTCATGATGTCATGTATTTCATCAATAGGTTCTTCTAGTTCTACATCTTCGTTATCTTTATCATCTTCACCTCGTGTTTGTTAATAAAAGATCAGTAGGATCAATCTCATCATACTCAGTGGAATAATTATCGGACGTATTAGCAGCAGAAGCTTCAGGCATGGCATTAAGACATGATTGTCCATACAGTTGCCGCATACAATGGAGCAAGATAATCCGATTTTCCTGCATCCGCAGTTTGCCACCGCATCCTTTTTTACAATTGCAAAAAATAGTATTAAGAATACTGTTCGGAAAGATCGCGTTAACTTCGTGTTTGATTTAAGAGCTGTATTGCTAAATATCATAAAAATTGTTATGTACAATTTGTAAAACATCCAACAAGCAGCAAGATAGGCCGACCAATCGACATACAAAATTGCTCTCAACAACTTATATTTGAGAATGGAGTACGGATAATTTTGGCGATGTATGGAGCTCCTAAGTCGGAAACATCTCTTGATAATTATCGGTACTTGAGTTTTGCGAAATCGACTACGTTCAATACTGCTGTAAAATTACAATCGCTTCCACCTACAACTGCAGCAGCTCAACAACACCTGTACCGTGTATATTACCAGGTCCAAACATGGCTGGGAAAAGATATAGATCCACAACAGTGGGGCTGGATCTTAAATAACAATATTTTGGAGCCCGTTACAACATTGTTACCACCTGCGCCGAACAGTATTCTTAACACTATTTTTTTGCAATTGTAAAAAAAGATGCGGTACAAACTGCGGATGCAGGAAAATCGGAATTATCTTGCTCCATTGTATGCGGCAAACTGTCATGGACAATCATGTCTTAATGCCATGCATGAAGCTTCTGCTGCTAATACGTCCGATAATTATTCCACTGATTGTGAGTATGATGAGATTGATCCTACTGATCTTTTATTAACAAACACGAGTGAAGATGATAAAGATAACGAAGATGTAGAACTAGAAGAACCTATTGATGAAATACATGACATTCATGAAGAAGATGATAAAACGTAATTTTTTTTAAATGATGAAGATAAAGATTAAATGAAAAAAATAGAAAAAATTAAAAATAAAATTAATAATTAATTTTTTTTAAATGATAAAGATGACGAAGATGATGAAACGTAATTTTTTTACATTTGACATGGATTAGGCCTACTAGGGACACCATGTAAAAAAACGCGCCTTGTATCTTACCTCAAAGGTGGTGCGGAAATAGATACAACGCTCGACGTACACATTCGTCACTTTGTATTTCGCAAACGGTTTCATCGTACGTGAAAAATGAATAGAACCATTTTTGTAGAGAATTTCATGATCTTTCTTTTTTGTAAACCACCTTAATTGACCTCCGAGCCATACAAAACGAGATTTTCGCAAAAAACTGATTTTCGTGACCTTTGACCTTGAATAGCTTTTTTAGCCCTGCCGATATTGTTCTCGATTTTTAATATGTTATTTAAAACAACGAAATAAAGCGATTAAAAAAAAAAATGTAGGTTCTAATTTTTTTGCACAGAAAACCTAAAATGACTGGACTACTATCTTCTCGGGTTGTCAGCTTGGATTCCTTCGATGCGACACTATCCGCGTCGTTATGTTCTGAAACATATAAATAAATGGTTTCATATTAAATAATTCTTACGCGCATTAAACTTCTTATTCGTTATTCAATCGCCGAGCCTTTTACGGACTCGCAAATTGCGTATAAGTACTGTTTTTATCGTCGCAATTATTACGTCGTCCGAGTATCCCCGTGCACGGCGCGTAACCCCGTAAAATGCATGTTTTCCAAAAGAATTAACAGAAAACGTTGGGTAATGCATTCTTTGCGGAAAGTGAATTACGGCCGCAGTAATATTTTATGCTACGTATGTCGCGGGATTTAATACGTATATAGATAGTAAAAGACGCGATCTCTGAGATCGGGCGTCACAAAATCGAGCATCATACGCAGTAGTGAGACATAAAACTGATTTACGCATCGTTTCTCTGTGTAAAATTAAGGAACTGATTGTCTCGTCTCTCGAAAGATTCTATCGATTAGATTGCTATCGATGCGTTATCATATTAGTATCTTAATTAATTATTTTTCTATCATTACAATTATTACTAAACGATTATTAATAAACGTGTACGAATTGATAGTATTAATAGTATTTTATCCTGACACTCATCGTGATCATGTCTCGGAAAGTGATACCGTAAAAGTAATACGAAACACGGAGCGACTCTCGCTGCTGCCAGCCGGCTCGAAATTCGGTGACCGAATGATAGCGCGGCCCGGCCGGCGCGATCCCTGCTCGGCGCGACCCCCTCGCGGCGCGACCCCCGCGCGGACGACCTTGCGTAAACAACGTCGACCGTTAAGATTTTGTTGTCCTGGCGAAATATGAAATATATATAATATAAGTTAAAATGAACACACACATAATTAACTAATATCACGATACACAAGAACAATATTTCAAGATAATATATTCCAGATAATTTCATTGGTTCTTAATAAAATAGGCGTGTGTCTCGATGCACATTAATTTAATGCTTTGGCTTAATGAAATCTAATCTTTATTTTATCGGCGGCCAGTTTTCATTTTATACTTTTACTTGTACATTATAAATTTGTATGTACCCGGTAGCTTGCGAGAGTTCTAATAAAATATATGGTATTTCGATTAATTATAGAATCTAACTCATTGCATTTATCTCTAGATCTGCGAGGCACGTTGTTGAATAACGAGGATGCGAATCATAGTATTACTAAAATATATTTAATTAGAATTGTAAAGTATATTGTATTTAAACTAATACGCGCGCGATTCGGCTTGAAGGAAACATTGACTAGATGAGTAAAACGTGCCAACAGCCCTATGACAATTATTAATAAATCTGACTATCGTAAGAAGTGCGGACAAATACTTATATAAAACCATTAGATTAAGTGTTTTCACTGCGCTTTCATTGCACGTCGATACGATGCGTATAAATGAAAATTATGTTAAATTATATAAATGGTTAAAATATTTCTCCTATTTTTCTCTCTTAATTTCTCGCACCACGTACGCAATAATAGATTTGATTAATCCTTGCGTTACTGCGATGTGCAATGCAGATTTGTGGAGAGCTGTATTTTTAATTTACATGTACTCGCAAAATAATTACATTAGCGCGTTAATTCTGAGAAATCGTAAATGCACAGCTGTACAGTGTATGTACATATCTCCGCGGGAAATATGGAATTTGCTGTTTTATGTCACAATGTCTACGTACATTTATAATATTAACATGCTTTTTTAATTATTTTTTGGCATATACTTCTTCGCTATAACTGCCGTATTAATAATGACATATTAATTTTTTAATGTCTTCCAGATAATATTTGTTGTATTATACGTAACGTTGTAAACATGCGGGCATGTTTTCTGTGTCGTCGTGTAAACGTTGTACATAAACGTCATTAATACACTTGTTATACTATAAAATCTGACTCAATAATATATCTTACTTTCCACATATAGTTCCTTACGAGTAAAAAAAACTCAAGGTATAATATACATATGTATAGAAACAAATTTTTAATAAATTTTTTGCTGAACACATACCTGGAAATGAGACGTTTTCTCGATGTATGTCGGCGAGAAACAGCATAATTGCAGATTTTCTGTTAAGCACAATAGACGCGCGCCTTAATTATTATTAAAAGAATTTATAAATTAAATAACATAGAAGGCCTTGAATTATTAAATTCCGCCACTGATACTTTTCGCAAAACTCTCAACACTACACTCCTATTTTTTTCGCGATATTCTTAATAATTTGAAATAATTCAGTTATGATAAGATTGTTGTAACCGTAGTTAATTGCAACATTAATCGCACTGATTTTATGTTTTTAATTGGCAGAATATTTATTATTTTATTGCATATTTCAATTAAGTAATGAATATCATCTTAAATGTATTATATTAAATATAGGTATTTTATATTTTTTAAATATAGGTATTTATATATTTGTATATTAAACTGTATACATTGCAAAAACATTAGCTACAGGAATATTGTGTTCCTAATTTACAAAACAAGCAGTGATCGCGGCTAAAACAGAAATTATCTCGATCACTGCTAATTACTATATTTTACCAGATTCATGCACATAATTTCCTAAATATAGCAATCACAACACCAACTATAGAAATTTCGCGTTTCTAATCTACAAAGCCATTACAGCAATCGCGGCTAAAAGAGAAATTATCGCGATCACTGCTAATTATTCTACTGCATATTTTAATTGACTCATGCACATCCTAAGTATAGCAATCACAACACTAACTATAGAAATTTCGCGTTTCTAATCAAATCTACAAAGCAATTACAAGCAGTGATCGCGGCTAAAACAAAGTTTATCGTGATCACTGCTAATTTATTATAATGCATAAAATATTCTTAATTACTATAAATATATAAATACCGTAATTCTCGATTAGCTTATGTAGGTATATAATCAATCTGTAGCAAATTTATCGTAATTACTGTTGCAATATTGCTATCAGTAGTACTACAATCTCACGAAGTTAAAATCTCACGAAACTATTATATGAAGTTAATAGAAATGTCGCACGCCATTCTGTGATGGCCAGTAACGCTACGATTGCACGAAGATTATTTGACGAACTTGTCGCATATTCGCATTATTGATGAAGAAGCAGTACCTAGTGGCAGAATTTTTTTATTAGGCGCGCGTCTAGGGCTTTAGTGCTGCAGAGGCCTTCAATTCGTGTCTTTCCGCATCGTTATGGTCTGAAACATTTAAATTAACAATTCAATTAAATATTTGTTACGCGAATATCTTTTCATTATTCCATTAGCTACTTATTTAAATAATTATACATTTTAACGAAAGAGATCTTCACAAAACAGAACTTTTATAAAAATTCACACAAATTACTTTTTTCTAATTATTATTTCTAAATTATAGTGAAATAAAACCGACCAAGAATAAAAGAGAGAAAAATTACTTTTACATTTAAAAAAATAATATTTACTGTAAAGTTGGTATGCTGGCGCCCGATGCCTCTCCCGAGGCCTCCTCGTCCTCCTCTCAGGCTTCTCGGTTGATTTTGTAGGATTCCCTCGATGAGACGATATACATCTTCCCGCGTGGATATTTTCTGAAACATATAAATAACCGATTCGATTAGGTACATAATTTTTACGCGCATTGAACATCTTATTTATCTTATTTATTATTCAATTAGATATAAAAATTATTATAAATTTTCCGAAAAAGTTCTTTAATATATCTATAATACAATATGTATATATCTTGTACGCTTAACTGGTAATTGTACTTTTTTAAATATATTGATAATCAATGAATAAATGCATTCAGATATCAAAAAGTTTGTGAATATTTTACATACTGTATCTATTATTGTTGCAAATTTGAAATTTTATATATTAATAATTGCTGAGAAAAAAATTGAATTTTATAAATATTTTATTAAATATTTTAAAGCTCTCAAATGTAAAAAATATATATTTTATATGCTACAATGTTATACGTAATATTACTGTGATCGATACGTGGAATACTCATTGCTGTCGCGTGTGATTCTCGCGAGAAAAACCGTTTAAGTCCACAAGTAAATGATAAATTAAATAACTGTTCACCTCGTGATTGCTTTGTTGACACCTCCCTAGACCTTTTCCTCCTCATCTCTCGTCCCTCCGTGGCCATCCTTTCATGACGCTCACTCAACATTCGCTAGAACATAATTCACTATTATATTTCTTGCGATTGCATGATTAACTGTACCTATACGGCACTCCCGACGTCAAATCATTTCCACGACTCGAGCTTCATTACGTTCGGATGGAAAATCGATGCAGGAAATGCGTACAATTTCGCAAGACTACAATCCGCCCGATACTCGCGTGACATTTGATCGCGACGGATGTATCTGGAAATTGCGAAGAAGAATTCGCGTGAATTGCGCGGTCAACTCCACGCGTCCACTGCACTGGAGCAATTTCCGCCGCGGCGATGCAATATACCGAGCGTCAAATCTACGTCGCGCAAGTCTTAAATACTAACACGCGATTGAGTACGGAGCTCATAATTATTGCGCTTACCAATTAACCTGCCACGATGAATAGACTCGTACGTAACCACGACGTTCCGTTCGCGGCGACGAGAGATTCGAGAGTGACGCCGCGCGCACTTCACGTGACACCGCCATAACTTAACCGCAATACCGCTCGGCGAGCGATAGCTTTCGATCGGACGCATCTCATTTTAAGCGATGCGATGTACCGAGCGTTGAATCTACGTCGCGGAAGTCTTAAATACTAAGACACAATTGAGTATGAAGTATATAACGATTGCACTTACCGATTAAACGTGCCGCGACAAGTAGATCTGCCCTGTATCCGCGACGTTCCGCTCGCGGCGACGAGAGACTCGAGATCGAGAGTGACGCGCGCCAACTTCATTGCGATGCCGTGCGACACGACGCGAGTCAACACGGCGCCCGATATGAAATGATATTGGCCGGTATTCATAGTCGGATCTTATATTTAAGACCATCTTAAGTACAATCTTAAGATGTCATAAGCCAATCACAGGCCGGTATTCATAATCGGATCTTATTTCAAGATCGTCTTAAGTAATATCTTAAGATGCTAATACGGTCATTTTATTGGCTGGATGGAGTCTTAAGACTGCCTATGAACAAACTTAAGAAAATCTTAAATATAAGATCCGACCACGAACACCGGTCATTGACGGGACATTTGCGTGATTTGTGCGTTGGTTGGTATTTAAAATGTGGATTTTCATAATGTCAGACAATAAATTAAACTGATATAAAGAGGTAACGTCTACAGTGGCGGACAACGACGGACAACATAATAAACAAATATAAACAATGACGAGCTAAGAAAGTTATTACGAGTTTATTATTTTGTCATATAATTCCGAGAAAATTCTGTACGGCGTTCTTTGAACGGATTTTTTTTTTTTTTTTTTTTGTTTCGGAGGAAGAGTGAAAATGCCTCGCGCATCTCCCGGGCCCCGGCACCCGAGGTATGTGGGGCTTGCACCCACTAAAAACACTCTTCCAAAACACACAGCACACTGGACATACAATTGCGACACGCGGGAGACACGAGGTATTACTTCACGTGCCACAACAGTCCTCACGCAGAGGCGACAGAAAAAACGTAAACCGAACACGAAATCACTCGGTGGATCAAACAGGGACCTCGTGGATCCCGCCGGGATGACGCTCTAGTCAAAGGTCTGACACAAGTGCAAGCCTTTGACCACCTCGGAGGGCCCTCATGATAATGGCCGCGGGCCGTCATATCATTGAGAGCGCTCTTCATTGGCTGCGAGGCCATTCCATAGGGAAAGCACAAAGTCCCAAGGAAGAACGTACAAGGCCACAGGACCTGTACGTACAAAACGAAGCGGGAACCCCTCTATCCGGAAAGGGATTCCACAAAGACAAAAGACGCGAGTGCGAATCCACGCACTCGTCTAACAAAGAGGGGATCTTTGAACGGATTGCGTTTAGTGGAAATAACAGAAGCTCGGTGAACTGTCGGATTTAAATGTCAAAAGTGCGCCGTGAGCCGTGATATACGTATACATTTCATTTCGGGAGTGTCTCGTAAAGTATCGCGATCGTATTGTAACAGTTGCTTCGCTCTCGATCGCGGAATATTGAACAGTGGTTTTGTGAGTGTCCTGTGCAACGGAAGGAGGAAAAGGAGGCTTTAACCCAACATTCTGAGAGGAGTTGGAGGCCTGGCAGAGGCATATCGGGCACCGGCCGGGCAACCTTGGGGTAAGTATCATTTCTTATCTTAAAATTAATTGCTCTTAAACATTTCTTGAGAAGGGCTAGCAAACAAAGCTCGTTGGTAATGCTTTAGTCATATATTAAAAATAATATATTAAATAACAAAAACGTTTCGACCCTGAATGTGGTCTTCCTCAGTGTGTGAAAAACAATCATTTAAAATTAACCGAAACTTTACATGTACATTAAAATTAATGTCAGTTTGACAGACCTCGCATGTCGCTCTCTTCGTACCTGATATTCGCATACGTCGTTTATATTTAAATGCGAAGGTATCAACTCTGATCTAATACAAGATCTAATAAACCTAATTTTGATTCGTAATGATATGCTTGTTATTTAATGTATTATTTTTAATACATGACTCAAGCATTACTAACGAGCTTTGTTTGCTAGCCCTTCTCAAGAAATGTTTATTATTATGCGAACGTGTTAACGATCAATATTTTGTTTAATTGTTCTTTCTCATTTATTCGGGCCGTTTTATCTGAAATAATTAGAAATTATTAGAGAAAGAAAAACCATTTAATATTTCATAAAAGTTTTTTCTTGTAAATATTTTCCGGAATAAATAGATAATTAAGTAAGTAAATTTAATTAAAAATCGAATTAGACGCGCGTAAGAATTGTTTTTTGAAACGTTGATCATTTTCAGCGTCTCTATAATTTGAACCTTTCACTTTTGTATCAATAAATAAAATAAAATAAACTGACGTAAGATCCAGCGAATACTTCGTCGCGTAACAGAGTAATTTTATATATTATAAAATATAAAATATATATATATAATTAAAATATAAATATATATATATATAAAATATATATATATTATTTATTTTTATAAATATAGAAATATCTCAAAATTGATACATATTTCATATGTCATATTAAACAAAATTTTAATAACGTTTGGCAGAAAAATAACGGGACGTTTATATATAAATATACATATAATATACCTGAAAATTTCTAAAGAGAAATGTCACATTCGCGAGAATGCGATAAATTCATTATATGTTGATTACGATAAGTATTGCCTGAATATATTTGTTTCGGCAATTCTTGTCTCTTTTGGATCTCACGTCATTCATTCTGTATATCTCGACACGCGTTCGTATTATAAGTATTATAGGGGTTTACGCGCGGGGAGAAGTACACGGTGCATGATGGTTTTGTGCATCAAATATTTTTAACCACACCAGGTATACTGTAAAAGTATTCCTGACAGTCCGCAATCTGTAAGTGGGACGGAAAAAATTTGATGCACTTCTTTATTTTAAATAATGTTACTTGTCGGATATATAACTAGCTGGTTACCCGGGCTTCGCCCGGGCGTCGTTTTTCTTCAATCGACTTCATTTGTGTTTCAATACCCATATTGTGGACAAACACAATGAGTGTGTCGGGTGGTTGATTTAAAGGTGGTAGTTTAACTTTTCCGTTTGAACAACACATTCCACGTGCTTAAGTTTTAAACTTTTTTGCTTTACAGTGATCACATATTGCATCCATTTTCTCAATTATTACTTTCGGAAGAAATTGATATTCGTAATTTGGATCATAACTAAATGCCTCTAATTTCAAATCGGACCGCATAAATGTTTTCCTTGATTGAACATGTCGTAACCGGTCTTTTTCTACTCGAGTTTCACGCTATTGAGTCATTTTGGCTTTTCCGATATTTTACTCACCGATCAGCGACTTTATCCCTTGCCGGGATTTGCTGATCGGGTTTTTGCAGGGCGTTTTTTCGGGAATTTCGAGATTGTTTGCTCGCATGTAACGTAATTCGTTGTCTTCCGCAAATGCCACATATAGGTACATACAATATTTTTTGTAAAACCTATTGCGAAAGTTTTATTTGAGATTGAAATTAAATTTAAATAAGAAATAGTATTCAACAAATACTGTAATCATTTCTTGGTTTTCCCGGGCGTTTTTTCGGGAATTTCGAGATTGCTCGCTTGCGATGTACACAGAACCTCGATATTTCACTTAAAAAACGTCCGGGAAAACCAAGGGATAAAATCGGTAATTGGTAAGTAAAGTATCGAGGTTCTGTGTACATCGCGAGCGAGCAATCTTGAAATTCCCGAAAAAACACCCTGGAAAACCAAGGGATGAAGACGCTGATCGGTAAGTGAAATATCGAGGTTCCGTAGTAGCCTATGTATTACGCAAGGATGTAAAGAGTAACTGTGCAAAAGTTGGTTCAGATCGGTCGAATAGTTTAAGAGTGTATAAAGACCAAACAGACTTAAAAAACACCCGAGAAAACCAAAAGATGAAGTCGCTAATCGGTAAGTGAAATATTGAAGTTCTGTGCGTACATCGCGAGCGAGCAATCTCAAAATTCCCGAAAAAACGCTCGACGAAAACAAAGGAATAAAGTAGCTGATCGGTAAGTGAATAATCGAGGTTCCGTAGTAGCCTATGTTTTGCGCAAGGATGTAAAGAGTAACTGTGCAAAAGTTGGTCCAAATCGGTCGAATAGTTTAAGAGTGTATAAAGAACAGACATACAGACATTCTATTTTATATATTACTAGCTGGTTACCCGGGCTTCGCCCGGACGTCGTTTTTCTTCAAACGACTTCATTTGTGTTTCAATATAGACATACAGACATTCTATTTTATATCTGAAAAAATTAATTTCAATCTCAAATCGAACTTTTGCAACAGGCATTACAAAAAATATTGTAAGTATGTGGCATTTGCGGAAGACAACGAATTACGTTACATGAGAATAAGCAATCTCGAAATTCCCAAAAGAACGCCCGGGAAAACCAAAGGATAAAATCGGTAATCAATAAATTCTCGAAATTCCCAAAAAGAGATAAAATCGCTGATCGGTATCGAGGTTCCGTAGTAGCCTATGTTTTGCGCAAGGATGTAAAGAGTAAGATAAATTCTCGAAATTCCCAAAAAAACGCAAGAGATAAAATCGCTGATCGGTATCGAGGTTCCGTAGTAGCCTATGTTTTGCGCAAGGATGTAAAGAGTAACTGTGCCAAAGTTGGTCCAGATCGGTCGAATAGTTTAAAAGTGTATGAAGAACATACAGACATACATACATACATACATACAGACATTCTATTTTATATATATAGATATATAGATTGTATATATGGGAAAATTTTTCTCACATAACCTGAAACTTCACTTTTATAATTAATATTTGATTTGTGAATTATACAGGCTTTAATACACAAATCAATTTTTATTTGTGAATTGCATCGGCTTTAATTTATAATTAAAATTTGATTTCTGAATTACATAGGCATTAATTCAGATACTATAAACGAGATACTATTCCTCACAGCTAAGAAGTTTCACTTCTGCCGCGCGTAGAGGCCACACGTGTAATTTTTTTTTATTGTAAATTTATTTATCTTCCCTTTGTTATAATTCATAAAGTATTGACATTTATATACAATCTTTAAAATATCTAATTCAAAAATAAATATATGAATAGGTACGTATATGTTACATTCTCCTGATACTTACTTTGTCGATATTTTGGCCGGTTCATAGTTTGTTCTTATTTCAAGATTGTCTTAAGTAATGTCTTAAGATGCTAATTCACGGCTTTGTGATTGGTTTGTGACATCTTAAAATTGTAGGTACTTATAAAGATTGTTTTAAATATAAGAACAAACTGGCCTTTATCTTGATTTCCACGATTTTCACAATCCCGTTTTTTGTAAATTATTCACATTTTTATATTTAAATTTTTAAACTTATTGTTCTATAGGAATGGCTATTCTTGAAACTTTTGTTAGTTCAGCGTATGAAAGAATATGCTTATAATTATGAGACAAACATTTCGTGCAGTAATTAATGTAGATTTGTATTATATTTTAAAAAATTGCAAAATGTCATACATTGTACATATATAATATGCGTCATGCATTATATTCATATACAATAGATATTTACAATTAAATCTTGTAGCTAACAATAAGGATAAAATTTTATTTGTCGAATAATTTTAAACAAACTTCATTTTGATGATTATAAGTTAATGATAGTTTAAGATTTAGTAACAGAAATATTTTTAATTTTGATTGAAAGATATATTATAAACCGAAAATTATGACAAAGTAATGCAAAAGAAATTAAATTTTAATCAAGAAAAATTTACTTGGAATTAGTTGAAGAAATTCGAACACATTGACTTCGAACACATTGTATATTCTCGTAACTCCGCTCCTTGTAACGAAAATAATAATACACACACGAATTAAGGCACATGCTATGTATATGTATACAGAGAGTAATAACCATCTTCCACTAATTAGTTTGTTTGTCAGGATATTTGTCCGTACTGTTAAATCATTTCTATTTTCGCATCTCTATAATTGCGAAAATGTACATCGTAACGAGCAATTGTATAAATTTTGTAAAATGATTGAATACCATTGAATGCCATAAACGCAAAGAACATATAATTATTTACGGTTGTCTCTTATGCATGATGTTCTTAGAATCAACGCAGACAGTAGAAGCAAGCGTAAAAGCAAATTAATTATATTATCCAAGACGTGTCCCAACTCGTTACAAAACTTACACAAAAATTGCTTATACAGACATATTAAAAGGACTAAAGTGAATATGACTTAAAATATTAACAAATGCTATAAAAGTTACGTGTTAACGTGAGTTTATTTTTCATTTTAAACGTAAGATATGTTCCAGCAAATATTCCTCGCGGATATCTCACTGCAGCAATGCTTGTGTGTGTGTTTACGTTTTATAATTACTACGTAAAATCTGTGGAAATTTTTCAGGATAACGTCACGATTCGACACGAATGTCAATTAGAAATCATTAGAGACGAGACTTTTGATTAAGTAAATTTTTTGTGAAATAAATAATTCTAAATTTTATTAGAACAATTTAAAAAATTATTTTGTTATGCAATTTAACCAGTTATTAAGCGAATTAGAATATAATATAATTTTTCTTGAAGAACCAATACCGATGGGCACTGAAAACTTGTAAATACTTGTGTATTATATAAATTTCTAAAATAAGCTCTAATCGAAAGATAAGCTTTAAAACAAAATTTTCTAAGCAATATAATTGTAATATAAAATATTTGACAACATAAACGCTGTGTTTCTTTGTCAGATACTCATTGCTTTAAGCGTTTGTATCGCACAATATAATAAAGTGTAAATTATGGTGCAAAATTAATATATGTTATAATATTATCTTTGTATCTTTATATCTTGTTTTCTCAGAATGTCACAAAGTAATGTCATTACAGTGTCACGAAATACTGAAACGAACAATCGATGTTGCGTGTAAAGAATTAAAAATTGCAAGAGATACACGCAGAATTGTGAATTGGTATTTGATTTTTAAGCAGTTTCTAGTTATATTTGTTGAGCAATTTGAAATCTTTTTGAAATCTTGCAATTCTTTTAACAAGAATATTTGATTATTAAAATACGAAATATTATTAAATATGGTTGCACGGTTTATATTGCTTATTACGAATTCTTTAATTATTAATAAACACGTGTTACATTATGGGAAAATCCTGACTTAGCGCTGATCTACATTAAAAGCAAATGCAGTTCAACGAGGAAACTGCATGTCTTGTGAAATTCTTAGGAACATCATTCTGGCAAATAAAATGTATCAATGCAATACGCAATGTAAAAATCTCCAGGAACGTTTAACTGACGTCACAGTGACGTACTGTAATATTGCGGTGCGAAATATGTGAACAGTGACGTCAATAAGAAATGCGAATAAAAATTAAACGTTTACAATCAAAGCAGTAATCATATATTTGATAATAATACCTGAAATTTTACGTAACATTGTGGAAAATTATAAAAAATTTTGAAAAATGTTACATTATTAAAGGCAAAATTATGACGATTAATTACATATTTATTGATAATATTATATGTAAAACAATGCTACATAAAAGGTGCTA
The DNA here is from genome assembly GCA_035220615.1 of Leptothorax acervorum. NCBI lineage: Eukaryota > Metazoa > Arthropoda > Insecta > Hymenoptera > Formicidae > Leptothorax > Leptothorax acervorum. The sequence continues at coordinate 695,147 of JASTWQ010000084.1, forward strand.
CATAATATTTCTGGAGACAACATTTTTAATTTAGTTTCTTTTCCTGAGAATGCAATTCAATGTTTTTTCAAACAATTTCTATTAAGAATTATATAGTCTATACAAACGAATGAGCTTACTGTTCTATTTTTATTATATATGTTCATTGTTAGGCTATTTCAAATATTAGCTATTCGACTTATTATCTTATACCATTTCTGATATTCTATTTTTGTATTGGAGGCAAACAGATGTAATTTGCATAATTAGCATAATTTGGAGGCGAATCAACATCACGTTGCAAACAAGTTGCAAATGCATTAATCTCTTTAGTACAAATCAAGCTTTAGTTGTTCGGTTATTCCTCCATCAATATACACACACATATACATGCCCCGAGGAAACAAGGACAAAAATCTTTTTGACAAATTATCTGATATCTATATATATAAAGACAAATGTCCCGACTGACTCACTGACTGACTCATCAACGCCCAGCCCAAACCCCTGAACCTAGAAACATGAAATTCGAGGGGTGCATTCCTCTTATGACGTAAGCACCCACTAAGAAGGGATTTTTAAAAATTCGGCCCTTAAGGGTGTGAAAAGGGTTAAAATGTATTTTTACGGATTTGTCAATATCTCTTAGGTCCGATGAGATATCGACTTGGTTCTTGCTTACGAAGGTCACCCATACAAATGCTCAAAAACATATTTCAGGATTTTGCCCTAATCAACCTCTGAAGGGATAAATCTGGATTTAGGGGTGAATTATAGAACCCTTCGTATCTCCTGTAAATTAATTAATTAATAGTATTTTTTCGGTTGTTATACTCAGCCCAACAATTATTTTAAAAAAAATAACATTTGCTTCCGTATTCCACAATAAATTTATTAACAAAAATAATTTTAAGGGCCGTAGGGGAGAGTGGAAGAATTGCAAACATCTAAGAAAAAAGTTAAATAAAGCCGACGTTTATTTATCAATTATAGAAGTCTGCATTTTAAATGATACTCCAGTTATTTGGCTTTAAATTACGATAATTAATATTAATATTTATTTGCCATTCGGAGTTAACCGCCGCACGCGGAGCAATGCCGAATCGTAGCTGGGGTAATTACAAACGGGTTTTGCTTATTGTTTAAAATTATAATTTAGGTAAATCTATATACAGGGTGATCCAGGTCACCCGGAGGAGCCGGCACATACGTGTTCCTCATGAAAAACTGAGTCGAAAATGTCAATACAAATTGTTGTGAGGTCAATAGTTTTTAAATGGTAAGCCTTTGAAACTGTCCAACCACAGGGCGTACAGTTCGCGCCATCAAGTGCGGCGCAACCAAGCGGCCGGCCGGGCGCTTTGACGGGTACCGTCCCAGCGCGGCGCTCAGACGGGCACGGTGTCGAACGACAAAATTCCGTGAAATATTTGTTAATATCTACTGCTATAAATGGAGTACAATTTAATTGATGAGAAGTAATATCAATTGCAAATTCGATAAAACATTATTTATATCAGTAAAAAGTATGTGCTGTCAAAATACATTTTATGTATAAAAAAATTAATTAAGAAATAAAATAAGTTTTAATTAAATTATCCATCAAATTATCAATCAAATAATATTAAATACATTAGTCGACAAAGTTTTTCAAACTTCTTTTCGAAAAGTTTTTTCACAAATATTAGAAATAATTACTTAATTAATATTAGAAAAAAAATTACATTTAAAATTCGTATTTGATATACAATAAATATCTTAGATTAAAGAATAAAATGAACAAAATTCCGATTTACGAGTGAGAGGAAAGGGAAGTATTACATTGAAGGAATCGAAGTAAGCGAGTAATAAGCCGAATTGTTACTACAAATTATATTTTAAATATTATTACAATAAGTGTTCGAAATGGCCACCTTCCATTTCACTACAAAGCTGAGCACGTCTAATAAAATTCTCTCTTGATCGTTGTATCATTTCAGGTGTGATAGTTGCAAACGCTTCATCAATGCGATCACTTAATTCCTCGACAGTATTTATGGGCATGCGATACACGTAGTCCTTTATCGTCCCCCACAAGAAAAAATCAAGTGGAGTTAGATCTGGTGATCTCGCTGGCCACGCTCGAGGACCTCCGCGGCCAATCCACATATTAGGATATTTTCTGTTTAAAATATTCCGTGAGCACCTTGCATAGTGTGATTTCCTCTCCAATGAATTGCCCGAATTACTTGAAGATATATCATTGGAGGAGCGACGTGTTATGTGGTTTCAGCATGATGGAGCTTCTTCACACTATGCAAAATATCCTAATATGTGGATTGGCCGCGGAGGTCCTCGAGCGTGGCCAGCGAGATCACCAGATCTAACTCCACTTGATTTTTTCTTGTGGGGGACGATAAAGGACTACGTGTATCGCATGCCCATAAATACTGTCGAGGAATTAAGTGATCGCATTGATGAAGCGTTTGCAACTATCACACCTGAAATGATACAACGATCAAGAGAGAATTTTATTAGACGTGCTCAGCTTTGTAGTGAAATGGAAGGTGGCCATTTCGAACACTTATTGTAATAATATTTAAAATATAATTTGTAGTAACAATTCGGCTTATTACTCGCTTACTTCGATTCCTTCAATGTAATACTTCCCTTTCCTCTCACTCGTAAATCGGAATTTTGTTCATTTTATTTCTTTAATCTAAGATATTTATTGTATATCAAATACGAATTTTAAATGTAATTTTTTTTCTAATATTAATTAAGTAATTATTTCTAATATTTGTGAAAAAACTTTTCGAAAAAAAGTTTGAAAAACTTTGTCGACTAATGTATTTAGTATTATTTGATTGATAATTTGATGGATAATATAATTAAAACTTATTTTATATTTATTAATTTATTTGTTTATACATAAAATGTATTTTAATAGCACATACTTTTTACTGATATAAATAATGTTTTATCTAATTTGCAATTGACATTACTTTTCATCAATTAAATTGTACTCAATTTATAGCAGTAGATATTAATAAATATTTCACGGAATCTTTTGTCGTTCGACACCGTGCCCGTCTGAACGCCGCGCTGGAACGGTACCCGTCAAAGCGCCCGGCCGGCCGCTTGGTTGCGCCGCACTTGATGGCGCGAACTGTACGCCCTGTGGTTGGACAGTTTCAAAGGCTCACCATTTAAAAACTATTGACCTCACAACAATTTGCTATTGACATTTTCGACTCAGTTTTTCATGAGAAACACGTATGTGCCGGCTCCTCCGGGTGACCTGGATCACCCTGTATATAAAGACAAATGTCCTGACTGACTCACTCACTGACTCATCAACGCCCAGCCCAAACCCCTGAACCTAGAAACATTAAATTCGAGGGGTGTATTCCTCTCATGACGTAAGCACCCACTAAGAAGGGATTTTTAAAAATTCGGCCCTTAAGGGTGTGAAAAGGGTTAAAATGTATTTTCACGGATTCGTCAATATCTCTTAGGCCCTAATCAACCTCTAAAGGGATAAATCTGGATTTAGGTGTGAATTATAGAACCCTTCGTATCTCCTGTAAATTAATTAATTAATAGTATTTTTTCGGTTGTTATACTCAGCCCAACAATTATTTTTAAAAAAATAACATTTGCTTCCGTATTCCACAATAAATTTATTAACAAAAATAATTTTAAGGGCCGTAGGGGAGAGTGGAAGAATTGCAAACATCTACGAAAAAAGTTAAATAAAGCCGACGATTATTTATCAATTATAGAAGTCTGCATTTTAAATGATACTCCAGTTATTTGGCTCTAAATTACGATAAAAAATATTAATATTTATTTGCCATTCGGAGTTACCCGCCGCACGCGGAGCAATGCCGAATCGTAGCTGGGGTAATTACAAACAAATTTTGCTTATTGTTTAAAATTATAATTTAGGTAAATCTATATATATAAAGACAAATGTCCTGACTGACTGACTCACTGACTGACTCATCAACGCCCAGCCCAAACCCCTGAACCTAGAAACATGAAATTCGAGGGGTGTATTCCTCTCATGACGTAAGCACCCACTAAGAACTTTTGAAAGTTCAATCCCTAAGGGAGTGAGAAGGGGTAAAATGTATTTTCACGGATTCGTCAATATCTCTTAGGCCCGATGAGATATCGACTTGGTTCTTGCATACGAAGGTCACCCATACAAATGCTCAAAAACATATTTCAGGATTTTTCCCTAATCAACCTCTAAAGGGATAAATCTGGATTTAGGGGTGAATTATAGAACCCTCCGTATCTCCTGTAAATTAATTCCTATGTATTTTTCTTACGGTTCTTATACTTGGCCCAACAATTACTTTAAAAAAATAACATTTGCTTCCGTATTCCACAACGAATTTATTAACAAAAATAATTTCAAGAGTTGTAGGGGAGAGTGGAAGAATTTCGAACATCTAAGAAAGAAGTTAAATAAAGCCGACGATTATTTATCAATTATAGAAGTCTGCATTTTAAATAATACTCCAGTTATTTGGCTTTAAATTACGACAATTAATATTAATATTTATTTGCCATTCGGAGTTACCCGCCGCACGCGGAGCAATGCCGAATCGTAGCTGCGGTAATTACAAACGGGTTTTGCTTATTGTTTAAAATTATAATTTAGGTAAATCTATATATATAAAGACAAATGTCCTGACTGACTGACTCACTCATCAACGCCCAGCCCAAACCCCTGAACCTAGAAACATGAAATTCGGGGAGTGTATTCCTTTCATGACGTAAGCATCCACTAAGAAAGGATTTTCATAAATTCGGCCCTTAAGGGTGTGAAAAGGGTTAAAATGTATTTTCACGGATTCGTCAATATCTCTTAGGCCCGATGAGATATCGACTTGGTTCTTGCTTACGAAGGTCACCCATACAAATGCTCAAAAACATATTTCAGGATTTTGCCCTAATCATCCTCTAAAGGCGCAAATCTAGATTCAAGGGTGAATTATAAAACCCTTCGTATCTCCTGTAAATTAATTCCTATATAATTTTTTTCGGTTTTTATACTCAGCTCAACAATTACTTTTAAAAAAATAACGCTTCCTTATTCCACAATAAATTTATTAACGAAAATAGTTTTAAGGGTATGGGAGAATGGAAGAATTGCGAACATCTAAGGGAAAAGTTAAATAAAGCTGACGATTATTTATCAATTATAGAAGTCTATTTCAAGTAATATTCCAGTTATTTGGCTTTAAATTACAATAATATTTATAAATTTTCAACATGAACAATTTTAAACAAAAAGCAAAACTTTGCCATTCGGAGTTACCCGCCGCACGCGGGGCAATGCCGAATCGTAGCTAGGGTAATTACAAACGGGTTTTGCTTATTGTTTAAAATTATAATTTATGTTGATAATCTGCCTTGAAAGAATCCAAGTAATATCTTTACCTTGAAAAAATCAAAATAATCAAGAGACACGGTAGTGCCTCGCGCCAAGTACGCGCAAAGCGAGACCGCCGTGGCTCTATTAACGCGACGCAACGAGTTGCAAGTACCCGAGATTTTGAGATCTCGATAACTAGCGAACGGATTAAGTTCCAACTAGGCTTAATGGATAGCTTGGACCAAATTCGTATAATAAAAGTGTTTTTATGTTTCCGCTACGTGCCCTACAAGCGGAGATATTGCGATGCAAAACTCGAAGCTGAAAATTTACAATTAAGAAACGTCGTTCTCCGTTTGCTGTGTTTGCCACCGCGGCCCCCTTTGCATCCTCCCTCACAACCCTGTACAGAGTGGACCTCGCTTTAACTTACAAAGCATACTTTTCATATACCAACTATTCTCTGCTTTAACAAATTATTTCTGCTACAGATATTAAGCGTCGAAGTTAAGAAAGCAGAAATAATTTGTTAAAGCAAAGAATAGTTGGTATATACAAAGTACATATTTATATAACAACTATTCATCGTACATATAAATATGTACTTTTCATATACCACCTATTCTCTGCTTTAACAAATTATTTCTGTTTCGTTAACTTCGACGCTTAATATCTGTACAGCACATTCTCTGCTATAATAAAAAGGCTATTCAATATACAAACGATTCGCTGCTTTAAATAACTTTCCTTCGTTCATACACCGTCAAATATAACTTTGACACTCGGATTACCGCATTCTTTGACGCAACGGCTGAAATCGATTTTGACTCCAATAAACTTTCGTTTGATTGTAATGAACAATATTATCTCATGACATGATAAAGATGAATTAAAATTATGTTAGTGTTTGTTCGTACTTTTGCTCCTATCGCTTCAGATTTAAATTTCTTCATCGCATTGTTCATTTCCTCTGTTGTCTATGTACTAACTGATGTCTACAATGGGGCGAGAGGTCCTCCGGGGCGAAGCCCCGGTAACCAGCTAGTATATATATATAGAACATAGAACCTTTTTAAAAAATCGAGTAATATTTAAAAAAATGAGAATTGTTCAAACAAATTAATCTACAAGCTTCAAAATCGTTAAAAATTTTATTATCGCAATAAAATGTCGTGTACAATTATAATATTATAACATATATTAATTTTGCACCATAATTTTCTCGAACATTGGACATATCGTTTGCGCTGAAACTCGTAATAGAAAATAATTTAGTTGCAAGTTAATCTTCTTCCTTGAGAATATAAAATTTCATCTGTTTCCGTTTCTTATCCGTGCCGGAAGTATAACCACGAGCTTATCTATTTCTACTTTTGCAACCGGAAGAATCAACAGGATTAACAATTTCATATATTTTTGCTTTACTTTTTATAATATTTAAGGTAAAAGCAACTGTCTTTTGAGATTAATACCTATTTAATAAGATAGAATTTTATATAAGAATTTTTTGTAAAGTTGAAAAAATAGTGATTATTAAAAGTTGATCCATCATGGACGAGGTACCCTGCATATTGCTGTATATCTTAATGAATGTGTAAGCGACGTGTTTCGATGATTTATTCTTTCTTGTTTGCTATTTTTATACTTTTATTGCACGGTGAAATATTTCTGTAATGATAACTGCGTCTCTTTGTTTGCTAATTTTTGTGGTACGCATTATGGTATAACATAACACGTTTTATCGACGTGTCTCTGGATTCTCCGGATTTCTCGATAACCCATCGAACTACTCGGGACTTCCACATCGTTGAGTATCTTGTTTTTCTTCTTTTTTCCACCGATGCTCACTGCAAACAAGTTTGAACAACGGGCAATTCCCCCAAAAAATATATACAGACGCGTTTTCCGTTTTGTACGAGAGATTTGTATGCTCAAGCGCATTTTTTTACATTTTTTTTTCAAGACCTGAACGCATGCAATATTCTTTCGATTTTCTTGGAAACACACAATAATCGCATAGGTTTCATACAGGAAAAGGCAAAGCTTGCTCGTTTGAAGCAAGCTTGAAAAAAATAAAATCGAGGATATAATGAAAGGAAATACTAATTAAAAGTCTTGTTTCTGTAGACGCTGGCATACCCATGCAGATTGAAAGGAATACGATTAACTAAAGATTTTAATCCTTTGATTGATGAAAGATGACGAAACTACGTCACGGATACCGATTAAACGCAGGTGTGAGAGAAGGGCAAGCAAGAAATAAAGACGAAAAAAAGAGAAAGAAGCAAGATAAAGGAGAATTATTGCATGACGGTAATTTTTCGAACGTACGCTTGCATAACTAGTTGGATATGCGCGTCATCGAGAAGATACACTAATAAGTCTTCGGTTTTGCTTTAATCATAGTCGCGATGATGGTGAAACGATATACGCGGAGCTGGCCGTGATTCATCGGATGTTCGTATGCGGATTCCCCGCGGTTTTCTTCCTTCTCACGCGATGTCGTCCAGAAGGAGAGGGTACTCGAGGCACACTTATCTCCGATTTTCCTCGTTGCGTTCGTCAGCCTACAATGTTTCGCGTGCCGTCTCGGGACAAGTTGAATGATACGAGATACGACACGACCCGACTCATGGTCGCCTCGACTCGCGATACCCCACTACCGTGCACCATCCGTACGCGTCTTCGCGGTGTGGAAACTGTAAACGTGTTTCCAGGCGTTTCGGTAGAGAACTGGTCAGTCTTATGAAGGTTCGGCGAAGCTGTGAGAGCGTGCGGGCTCCAAGAATTAGCACGTTGAACATCCAGAGCTGGTCGTCGCAACGCGTTGAATTCCGCTGGGCACTGCGGACCATCGAGAAGCGCTTCAGAGTGGTTCACCAAGAGTGCCTCGGGAATAAATATAGGAATAAATAGTAAATAAGAATATGTGAACAAGAAGATATTGAAGAGAAGTATAACTTGACATGCATAAGACATATTCTGGCAGGCATTAAAACAATGCATTACAGTATTCTAATAAAAACACGTGTAACAATCGTACCGATATCGACAGTAAAGAAGTATAATAAAGTAGAGTATTAAAGTGAAGGCGCAGACAGTTATACGTTAGTTGCGTTGATTTCTGTTAAAATTTGAAACCCATTTAATGAAGCGGTGATATTATACGTTATTTACTATAACCGGTTCGACGACTGTTGAATGATCAAGGTGCAAGATAAACATGTGCTCGTGGAATGCTCAAGATACTTTGTGATTCGTGCGTAGGTGTCGATTCGCCTTATAGAATCGTTCCCCTTCTAAACGTAATCTAGAAACGTGACTAAAAAGAAGATTTTAAGAAATTATGTGTTTATTGTCCGGAGTCGACTTTTTTTGACGAAATTTTTTGACGAAAACCTAGACTGCTCTTCAGTGGAAACGTTGCCAAATTTGTGAGAAAGTGAGTTGCGCCATTAAAATTTTTATTTTTATTATTTACTTGATTGAATACATATATCGCATACATTTGCTGTCGACTTTATACGCTACATCGCTCGTCATACTATTATCCCAAACTTTCTATTTACTAATATAAATGATAAGTATTCGCCGTTTTGTTTGAGTCTTAAACTGTGTGGATCTATATAATAATTTCTCTTTCCTCAACAGTTTTGTATTAAAAGATCTTTTTTGTTCGAAGCTGATTGCATAGCAAGATTATTGAATTTTAATTGTTCAATTTTTTGAACAGATTGAACGTAATTAGATTGATCAACTTTTCGAATTAGATTTATTTGAAACGTATATACCAATTGAAATCTAAATAAAGTTGTAAAAGCAAAATTATTATCTCATGCCCTGACCTCCTCATGACGTATTGGCATAAGTAAAGTGTTATCTTTCAAGGGTTATCGAGCTCTTAAATAGTAAATACAGTGTTCAGTAATAGATGCATTTAGTGCGCACATATCAGCTTAATATATTTTATCAAAAAAATATTTCTGCATTAATACAAATTATTGTGATAAGAGCAAAATATTGTTGGCACAAACAGCTTACAATAACTCTGTTATAAAAAAAATGGATGTATGCAATTAAATCAGAAAGTACAGAAACGGTCCATATGGACAGCGTTCAAATGTTCTAACTGAATTATTTAATGTTACATGTTAAAAAATTGCAAAAAATATAATGTAATAAATTCATAAAACCGTAATAGAGCAAAAAATAATTCTAGTTTCAACAAAAGACTGTAGAAAGGAGTATCATTCTGTTCATTAAATGCCTTTATTAATAAACACACAGTATTACATTATGCTTGTATGTGAGTTTATCGTATTCATTACATTCTACCTAAAATGTATTCGAGCTTATCTGTGTATTCTAACAATTTTCCTGGTTCGCTTGTGGTAAACGGTAATAAATCATTTCGCACTATGTATCGAAATCCTGTTTTCTAATCTCATCAACATATCAAAATTTGATGTATAATAAATAAATGTATGGATATTAATTAGTAAATGCCAATCATAAAATTGTATTTGCATGATAAACTTGTCGTATTTCTAAATTTTTTTTGAAACAAAGTTACAAATTTTAAGTTTCTTTTATCACAATTTTTCTTTTTGGATGGAAAGATTCATAAAGCTACTGATGATCACTCTGATTAATAATAATTATTTTGAAATTGTGTTAAATAAAATATTAAACACAATTGTAAAAATAAAGTACATTTATAAATCATGTATTTTGTTACGTTTGTAACAGGACCTCACGAGATGGCTAAGATTTGTATCCTGATCGCGTTGTTGCCGCAATTGCTTTACACGCTAGTACAAGGACACCAATCTCCATGTCCACAATATTTCACATATATAACCAAACCTGGGACAGACGAAACAATAGGACAGATCGAAATCCAATCCCCACCAAGAACTGGTGAACTCCATATGAAAGTGGAATTACGAATCGCCGCTCAGTTGCCTACAGTAAGTATTTTTTTTATATTAATAATAATAGAAGAGAAATTTGCACAACATAAATTTATAGTTAATGCAGACAGTTTCTAATAATTTCTATCACATTGAATATTAAAATCAACTGTGGCCAGAAAGTTTTTCTCTGAAGTATTCAAAGTTTCAAAAACAAAATTTGACTAAACTACCCAGATAGCACAGCTAATCTTTATGAATTCATAAAGATCAGATTCAGATCTTTTTGAATTCATAAAGATCAGCTCTCGGATCAGCTGTGCTATCTGGGTAAACAAAAGTTGAAGTCGTACCGTTTCTACAATTAATGTCACGGAGAACAGAAACTTTTTAAAGGGAGGGTATCTTAAGAGAAAGGATACATACTTGAAAATGACCAAAATATAATTTAACAAAATTTTTTTTATAAAGAGTAGAATATTTCCTGTATATTTTAAACTATAAATAATTTTCGATATATCTAAATAAAAACAAGGTCGAACGTATATCCTCTTGCGATTTGAGTAGTTAAAAATGAATAATCAAAAAATAATTTAAAAATTTTGTTTTAAATTTTTATTTTATTTATCACCTGGTAGCACTCTAATAAATAGAAATAGTTTAATCATTGATGTGTTTCAGACGTACGTCGGTCGACTGGATTTGGCGCGATCGAAAGAGGAATCTGCTGAAGCTGTTCGACAGGGCAGACATTTGTTGTATCATGTTTATTTTCCCTTACGCAATCCGATTCCGACATTGTCTGGGATATGGTTCAACGGTGAACGATACTGCTCGGGCTCCTATGGTAAGTATTTGTTTCAAAGGCAATATAAATATCATATGTTTGATGATACAGGAGCAAAAATCACGGACTTCTATCCTTTCGAGTCACAAATTAATTCTTATTTATATCTAATCATGTAATTTCCAACTGAAACGACAAAGATAAATTGGAAGATATAAAGCTTATTAAAACACTCGAAATTTTCTTGCTCCATAAATTGAATATCATTGTTACGTTTTGTTTTAGTAACCGGAAATATCATAACTACTATCACGTTGGAACATACTCTGTACCTGCCGAACGCGCTTTCGCAAAATTTCCAGCCATCGAGTCAAAACTCGAAACCGAGACCAACGCCTCAACGGAACATTCCGAAGAAACGCACCACCGTCAGTCCCTCTCAAAGATTTGACAGAAACATATTTCTGAATAATATTACGAGGCAACCACCCCCACAATACAACACCAATAACGTTTTTTTGAGGCCCACCCCGGCTCAACAAACTCCACAACATAATAATAACAATAATAATAATGATAATAACTACAACGAATGCGGTATCAGCGGTCGCAGCCGCGGAGGCACTAATCTTCTGATCGCCAACGGACAGAAGACGTTGCCAGGCCAGTGGCCGTGGCTGGTGGCAATCTTCGTCGTTAGAAATGGATACGAGTTTCAGTGTGCTGGTACTATTTTGACTACAAGACATGTTATAACAGGTATATTAATTGAAGAAAAAAAAATTTTATGTTACTAGTATTCCATATATACAACAAGCTTCTTACGCTATATCCATTTCTTTTCTTGGATCGCAAGAGATTTATTTATACTTATTTATATTTGCACAGTAAAATGCGATTTTATAATTTCCACAAATATTCATGATTGATCCGAATATAATCGGGAAATGCGCATGAAAAGATTTTGGGATAATTAATTGTTTATTAGATATTTTGACGTAATATCTTCAGATTGGTGTTAAAATACACAAATACAAGAATATCTCTGATATACATTTACCGCGGTTTAGTGTCGAGAAAGATACAAAGAGTTGTATCTTTCTCGATAGAGAGTGCTGATTACAAGAGAAATCTTTCATACACATGTTTTCTTATTATAGCGGCACATTGTTTGAAGCTGAGCATGACCAGCAACGATACCTTACACCCCAATGTGTTGGAGGTGGCCTTGGGGCGGTTTAACTTGCGCCGGTTTCGCGAAGAGGGAACTGTTAATCGGGAGGTCGCCAGCTACAAGATCCATCCCGATTATGCACACGCGATCACCGGTGACTCGGATCTGGCAATTTTGATCCTCAGGACGCCAGTCGAGTTTAGCCCTTTCATCAGACCCATTTGCCTGTGGTCCCAATCACACAATCTTCAGGATGTCGAGAATAGGGTAGGATACGTCGTTGGATGGGGCCAAGACGAGCACGGTCTTCGTTACACCGAAGAACCACGGATGGCGATGATGCCGATAGTGAGTCAGGTAAAAACCTTTACGAGAGCTGATTTTCCACTGTCTTCAATGCTCTTAAAGTAACACAATTCCACACAATACCAAGAAGCTAACGATATATCCGGGATACCATGGATTTCGCGCTACCGTTGTTGAACCAAATGCAAATGATGAAGACCCGGTGTTGTATGAATTATAGGAAATCTGTCACTGGAGCTCCCCGAGTTTCGTCTCTCTCACCTCGAACCGTACCTTTTGCGCCGGTATGCAAGACGGGAGCGGTCCTTGCAACGGTGACAGCGGGAGCGGTCTGGTGCTTTTCGACACTACCACGGGCCGCTATCAGTTGCGTGGCGTAGTTTCGCGGTCGGTGCTCGGCAGTGAACCATTGTGCGATCTCACAAAGTTCATCGTCTTTGTCGACGTGGCCAAATACCTATTTTGGATTCTACAGCAAGTCTCCTCCACCTAAACCTAGTCACTCGCCTCAGAATGCAAGATGTAGGTATTTAATCGACGAGCTTTTTACGTATAGTTTATACTTTATCCGAAGCGACACTTATATACGACGACGTAAAGATTAGAGTTTCAAATTTTATTTTCAACTTTTTACGCGGTAATTCCTTTTATCGTAATGCATTTATCATGAATATAAAATGTGAAATATGTAAATTTATACAAATGTAACTACATCATTGTGGACTTATTAATAATTAAGAATAAATCGTATAATTATGATACGTGTTATAATATATGGTTACCGATGTGCTTATACTCCGTCATATATATGTTTCTCCGAAGCAATGGCACTTATATATGACGACGTAAAGATTAAAGTTTCGAATTTTATTTTCGACTTTTTGCGGTGATTCCTTTTATCGTAATGTATTTATTATGAATATAAAATAGAATATGTAAATTGATACACATGTAACTATCTGCCATTGTGGACTTATTAATAATTAAGAATAAATCGTATATCATGATACGTGTTATGATATACCTACTGATATTATTATGTATTATGTTCCGTCATATATTGTATTACTTAACTTATTAAATGCATCATCAACATTTTATATTACAAAAACATTGTAAAAAGTACAAAGAATATTGTCATAAATTCTGCTCATAAAACTATATAAAATATAGAAATATATATAAAATAAAGATATATTAAATATATAAGTCTAACCACTTAAGTTTTGTCTGTCTAACATATACAGAAACATTGTTTAATACTTTAATCTTATAAAATCAACCTACAAAGTTAAGTTATGACTTATGCATGTACTCTTTTTACACGCGTTATACTATTTTATAAGTCTTAAAAAATATTTAGATATAATAATAAAAATTGTTTCCTATTTTCTAAATATGTATATGCGTTATCTTTTGTAACCTTGCTATCATCTTAGAAAATTTTATAAATAATAATCGAACGAAAAAGGCTAAAAAGAAGTTTTAAAATCGTAATCTACATAACTTCGTGACAAGATTATTTAAATAAGGTTTAATGCTGTCGGAACCGCACTTTCATTGACATATGCAATCGCCACGGCAAACACAAATTGACCAATTTTACGTGTCCTCCAATAAATACTCGTTGATCGCCAAGACATTGTTTCAAGTCAGTCCCTGCAAATCCTAAAATGGCTTTAAACACTCGACTCTCACTTAGATTTCACTTTTTTATCAATTTGAATAAAATGCACAAAATAAATGTTCTATACTTGGAAATACATCATTAAACTTTTGCGCAACTACTCTGAGGAAAAATTCTATATTTTTGTCTTTCGCTGGCACTGTTCGCCGTTTTCAGAATAGTACAAAAAATTCTGCCGATAAGCACTTTAAGCGACACGCAATATCGGCCGTAACTTATCGGACGTACGTCCAATGGATTTCGCAATTATTTTTCCTTTTTATGCGATATCAGAGTAAAAAGATGCGATATCCAAGAAAAGAGGATGCTTTGAATATACTTATCTCTTATTTTTTTTCCTTGCGATTGTTAGCGTAAGATATTTTGCGTGGCGCCTCAGATAAACTGAATGATACGACTCAATTATTCATGATCGTCTCGACTCGCGGTATCCCACTACCGAACTCGCACCATCCGAACGCATCTTCGACGCGGAAAGTGAGAGAACTGATCAGTCGGTGCCTCGGTGGAGACTTGGCGAGAGAGGCTATAGAGAACCGTAGCTCCAAGATTTAACACGGAACTCTGGAGCCGATTGTGTTGAATTCCGCTAGGAATTTCTGGCTATCCTGAAGCGCTTCAGAGTGTTTCGCCAGGAGTATCTCAAAAGTGTCTCAAAAGGGAATAAACAGGAACAAATAATAAATAAGCAAATAAGTGTAATAATGTATAAACGAAAACATATTAAAGAAGTGTAATTCCAACATTTAAAGCGTATTCTAACAATCAAGCAAAAAATGCAGTACCTGTATAATAGTATTCCAATAAAACGCGAGAGATAAACGACGTCGACAGTACGAAAATATAAGTGGAATAAAAAAGTGAAGGCGGATAGTTATACGCGAGAATCGCATTGACTCTCCGTTCGTGAGTTCGAAATCCGTTTAATGAAGCGGTGATGCATGCCAATGACTGCCGAATAATCAAGGTGCAAGATGAATATGTGTTTATAAAATGCGCAAGATATTCTAATTCCCGTGTAGATGTCAAATCACTTTACGGAATAGTTTTTCTTTAAACGTAATCTGGAAATGTGACTAGAGATTGAAATAATTCCTCCGAAACGCGTGTCCGATTGTGCGATACGTGGCAGGGATTTGCATATATTTAAATAAATTATCTGTTTGCCATCTTAAACCGATATATCTTTGAAAATATCCGGTCCATTTTCTAATAAAGAAGCTCCCGAATTTGTGTGTGTGGAAAAGAGAATTTCGCCGTTCAAATCCTATAGCTTCAATTATCTGCTTAATTGGAACATATGTTGTACAGGGTGTTGCAGAGACATACAGGTCTACGTCAGTCTACGCAACTGTGAACGACCATGCGCGCCTGCATGAATGGGCAACCCGTCATACTGACCTGTATCTGTATGTCTCTGCAACAAGCGGTACATATTTGTCGACTTTATCTACTGTATCGCTAACATTTATGTTTTTTACTTACTAATGTAAATGAATGATTTAAATACCGACCGTTTTTTCGATTCTGGTTTGCAGCAGTGTCTAATAATTTTTCTTTCTCGAGCATGAGTTTCATAATAAAACATCTTTTTTATTGGAAGCTGGTTTTGTTTATCGAGATTATTAAACTTGATTTGTTCAAATTTTTCGATAAGTTTTCCAAATTTACAGATCCTTCGAATTCTTTTTGAGACAATCAACAAGTTTTTTTCTGGATAGAACAATTCATTTAATGATGATCTTTTTGATTAATAGTTATTCCGAAATAGTGTTAAATATTAAAATATATTCGTAAAAATTAAGTATCAAATTTAATTTAATTATGTGATAGTACTCTTTCTAGTTTAGTTGTAGCTATGTTTTAAGACCGTAAGTAACGGTCGCGTGGTTTATTATGAATTGTACAAAAATTCACGAATAATTTTATTAGGCAACCAATATCCAGTCCTGACCGATTACGGCGCACAGTGGGAAAAAAGGCACTCTTTTTGGACAAAAATCGCTGGACGGTGTAATTTTTAACCGATTTTAATGCTTTTTTTTTAATTTATTCGTTATAAATTGCTCTACAATCGTATCGTGGCCGTTTTTTAAATTAGGGCTTTAATTCAAAATGGCGGACGCAAAATGGTTGTCAGAAATATAGAAACTGTAAGATATTGAATATTCTTGCACCAGACTAAGGATATACGGGTTTTAGGGATCCCTAATAACATATCTGTGGTCAAAATTGTAATGTTTGTGCCATTGAAAACGAAGATTCGCTCTAATCGAAGATTTGCAGGCCGAAATGTTTTACGACTTTTTGATATCTTAACACAATATTGGTGCATTCAGATCGCATTTTTGCTTACGTATTAATACATATTATCTGAAAATTTCAAAACAGGATAAAATTTATATAACTGCCAAAATATCAAATTTAAATCACAATGTAAAAGCAAAGAAATAACATAAATTTTGTTATGTGTGACTTTAAGTGTTTTATTAATAACGTAATACTCAAGCCTTTTATCGTCAAGGCACAGAATGTTAAGATATACAATCAATAGACAAAGGAAAGAGCCATTTACGGTCCAAGCTTGGATCTTAGATAGCTTAATAATATTTCTATATTATACGCGTATTTTGCAACATATTATACTGCGCGCCGATTATTTGTCAGACTTATAACACAGTTATTATTGAAACATTAGAAATTTCCCCTCTCCTCCCTAATTAAATCGATATCGTTATTAATAAAACACAAAGTCACACATAACAAAATTTATGTGATTTCTTTGCTTTTACATTATGATTTATGTTTGATATTTTGGCAGCTATATAAATTTTATGCTAAGTTGAAATTTTCAGATAATATGTACTAATACGTAAGCAAAAATGCGATCTGAATGCACCAATATTGTGTTAAAATATCAAAAAGTCGTAAAACATTTCGGCCTGCGAATCTTCGATTAGATCGTTTTCAGTGGCAAAAACATTACAATTTTGACCACAGATATGTTATTAGGGATCCCTAAAACCCGTATATCCTTAGTCTGGTGCAAGAATATTCAATATCTTACAGTTTCTATATTTCTGACAACCATTTTGCGTCCGCCATTTTGAATTAAAGCCCTAATTTAAAAAACGGCCACGATACGATTGTAGAGCAATTTATAACGAATAAATTAAAAAAAAAAAGCATTAAAATCGGTTAAAAATTACACCGTCCAGCGATTTTTGTCCAAAAAGAGTGCCTTTTTTCCCACTGTGCGGAGTTTCTTTAATTCTTAATTGTTATTTATAAAAAAGGTCGTATTTTAAAATTACTTAAAATTAAGTATATTTATACACCATGTATTTTAATTCTTGGTTTGTAACAGAACTTCACGAGAGATGGCCAAAATTTTTATCTTGATCGCGTTGCTGCTGCAACTCTGCACGATCATGCAAGGACTGTCACTGTGTTCTGAATACTATACGTATATAACCAAACCTGGAACTAAATATGAAATATTGGGACAGATCGAAATCCCAACTGCGTTAAAAGGTGCTCCATACAATTTAAGAGTAGGCTATCATACGTACCCTTTGGTACATAAAGTAAGTATTCCTTTTTAATTTTATCAGTAATATAACAGAGAAGTTTTTTATGGCTGCTAATACAGGCGATTTTTAACAATTTGTAGCACTCATAATTTCTTGGATTTAGCCATGACCAGAAATTTCTTCTCTGTAGACTTTCTAAAATATAATTTGTTTAATTGGAGTCGTATTGTTTTTACAAATTGTGCCTTAAAAAATGAAACCTTTTTGCCTTATAAGAAGAAAGGTTTATTTAAAAATAATTATAAATAATTTTAAAAAATTGTCTTTTGAAAAGAGTAGATTGTCTTCTGTATAGTTTGTGCTATAAAATTGATTCTTTGATACCTATGTCTAAAAAACAAAGTTGAGAACATATAGTTCTCTCGCGATTGAGTGGTTAGAAGCGGACGATCAAGAAATAATTTAAGAAAGTTGTTTAAAATTTTTATTTGCTACCCGGTTGCATTCTGTATTTATATATTAAATAGAAATATGTTAATCATCGGTGAGCGTTTCAGATAGAACCAGTCGCTCGAATAGAAATAGAACAATCGGTAGAGGAGGCCAATCAAACTGTTCAACAAGGTAGACCTTTGTTGTATCATGTTCATTATGCCTTGGGTCAACCGGTTCCAAGACTAACCAAAATATGGTTTAACAATCAGCAATTATGTCCAAACTCTGAAGGTAAATACCGTATTTACTTGAAGGGCTGTATAAATGCTATATATGTAGATATATTCAAAGAGACAAAAGTAAAAGTTACCGTTTTATCCATTCTTTCGAGTTACATCAAATTAGTTCATATCTTGTGTCTGACTGCGTAATTTCCAACTAGGACAGTGAAGATAAAAAAAAAAGATAACGCTTACTGCAAACATCCGAAAGTTTCTCTTTGTTGTACACATTTTCTTTGATTCTATAAAAAAGAAATATCTGACAATCATCCCCATGTGTTTCGGAGATTATTTTTTTCCCCGGAAGAGAAAGACTTTCCTTATTCTAAAAGATTATAACGTGATTCGAGTAACAATGTTACATGTATTTCATTTTAGAGACAGAAAATTACACAACTACTGTCGAGGTGTTACATCCGCCAGGCGAAGTGCTACCTTCGCTGAATGGTCCATCGCATCAAGATTCAAGCGTCACTGAAAACTCATCACCTACCGCCTACCTCTCTGAAAAAAATGACGTATTCCTGAAGGAGGCAGTTCTGGCCAACACAACCGAACAATACAATAACAATAATGATAACAATAACAAATGCGGTATCAACAGCTATAACAATAGTCGCCCCAATCCTTTGATCAATTTCGGAGAGGAGACAATACCGGGCCAATGGCCTTGGGTGGTGGCACTTTTCGTTGTCAGGAGAAACTATAAGTTTCAGTGTGGTGGTACCATTCTGACAAACAGACATGTTATAACAGGTAGGTATATTAATCAATAGGTTATATACATTTGAAAAAAATTCAATATTACTAGCTAGTACTCTCTGTATATAGAACTATGTAAGCTACTTGTCCTACATCTGTTTTCTTAAATCTTTGTAGCAAGATACTTATTTGTACTTATTTACATTGCATAATAATATATAATTCTACAAATTTTCCTACACAATTTATCTGAATATAATTGGGAAATACACGAATGGAAATGTCTGCGATGATTACTTACAATTAGTTAACACACGACGTTCTCATGAGCATCCTCAATGATATCCAGGGTATCTTGAGATGTTAAAGAACGTTCTACACGCGCGATGTGTTATTATAGATATTTTTTAGGAATTCTTATAGCATATCCTTTATATTCTTTTTCAGGTCATTCAGAAAATATCTTAGAATTGTATATAAACTAATTATAAGATGTCCACAGAATATGTATTATACATCGTATATTTTTCTTGTTTTGCAGGAGACATATCCTGGATAATTGTCCCTTTATTTAGATACAAGTAATATTTTCAGACAATCGTTAAAGTGTGCATTTCGGAAATATAGCTAAAATACATTTGCTATTTATATTTCTTTATATTTTCTGAATAGAGAATATTAGAAAATGTATCTCATGGCATGTATCACCTTTTTACAGCGGCGCATTGCTTAAAGTTGAGCATGACCAGCAACGACACCCTTCATTCCAATGTGTTAGTGGTGGCCTTGGGACGATTCAGGTTGCATCAGTGGCGTGAGCCGGGAACCGTGAATCGGGAGATCGCAAGCTACACGATCCATCCCGACTATGCGCACGAACCCACCGCAGACTCCGATCTGGCGATTTTGACTCTCAGGACGCCCGTCGAGTTCAGCCTTGTTATTAAACCTATTTGTCTATGGTCTGGTGCAATCAATCTTCAAAACATTGTCAACAAGATAGGGTGGGTTGTGGGATGGGGCGAAGATGAATATGGTCGTCCTAACACCGAGTTACCGCGGATGGCGAGGGTGCCGATAGTGGACCAGGTAAGAATCTCCAGCTTCACTGATAGTGAGCCAGATTTTTGCTCTCCACAACTTCCGTTGTTCGGTCGAATACAAGTTGAGTTCCAATGTCAGGCAAGGTTCTCTAAAAATAAAATATCCAAAACATGAGGAGATACCAAGATGACGATAAATCTGGAATATTTATATCGCGACAGAGAAAATCTTAATAATTTTTGCATTGTTAACGACGACATAGTACTCCATTTCATTTCGCTGTGTTTAAAGTTACACAGTTAATTGCTATTATGACAACATTGTTATAATAATAACAATATTTGCCGCATATCTCCATGACAAATGGATTTGTCAGTCATTACACACCTCGAGTAGGATTGACGATTCCGCTAATTGATAAGCGCGATCATCGATTACGCGAATTTTCGTGAGAATTTTCTTGAAATAATACAATTCCGCATAATTCCGAAATGCTAACAACATCGGGAAATCGTTAAATCGACGCTATCATTATACCAAATATTTCAAATAATGAAGATATGTTATTGTGCGAATTTTAGGAGACCTGTCTTCGGAGTCATCAGGCTTTCTACGCTATCACCTCGGTGGGCACCTTTTGTGCCGGTTTGCGAGATCGCAGCGGTCCATGCAACGGTGACAGCGGGAGCGGGCTGGTGCTTTACAACACTGCCACGGGCCGTTATTATTTGCGTGGCATCGTTTCGCGGTCGTTGGGTGGCATTATACCGTCGTGCGATCTCTTAAATTATATCGTCTACGTTGACGTGGCCAGGCATACACCTTGGATTCAAGGGCAGATCTCCACCACGTAACGCTGGTTTCTTGCTGCAGAACACATATGTGCTAATCAACAAACTTTTTATATAGATTTACTTAAAGTCACGTTACTTACATTTACATGAAGATTAAAATTACGAATTTTACTTTTAAATACATTTTTACGGCAATTCTTATTATCCTAATAAATTTATTACAATGGTAAAATACTTATGTAAATAGATATAAAAATAACTATCTGTTTTGTGGACTATTAACAATTAAGAATAAATCGTATTATGACATGTGTTGTAATGCATTTATTGATGTGTTTACTTACTATTCTGTCATTATATCGTATTATTTAATCTAACATTTCGTTAATGTTCTATATATTATAAAGCATTATAATAAGTACAATAAATATTGCCAGCAACTCTGCTCATAACTATTAGAGAGAGTATATTAAATATATATTATAATTCTAGCGTGATTTAAGTTTACCTGTCTAATATATGTATAAAAAAATTGTTTAAACTCAAAATTGAACTACAAAGTTAAACTATGATCTATATGCGTATATTCTCTCTTTTTTATTATTTAATATTTTGTGAATCTTAAGAAATATTTTAATGTACACACCTTAATACAAATTGATTTTTTTTTAGAAACACGTGCATTAATCTTTTTTTATATATTATAAGTAATAATAAGGCGAGAATAAGATAAAAAGAAGAAATGTTGAAATCGCAGTTCACAGAAATCGCTTCGTGACAGGATCACGGTTTAATGCTGCCCACGTCCGCACAATCACAAATCTTTATACCGTTCCCGATCGCGAAAATTCAATTCACGTTATCAACGTTCACACCCGCACGCTTTAATAAAAGTTATTTACGATCGCACACACGTACACATAGGTTCAAACAATATTTTTATATATACCTTCAACTAGACGCCGTCGGCAGTACGATAGAATCAGCTCTCGATACGGAAAATATGTGGCTCCATTGCTGTATACTGATCCACCTATTCGGATTTCTCCTCGCAAAATCGCCCAAATTGTTCAACGATGATGCGGGGAGACAAACCTCGTCTCTGGAAAGAAAATTGACGTTGAAATTAAAAACAGCGGCACGACTGAAGCACAATCTCGGAAAAATTCTTCACGAGTTGCCGGTAAGTTTTGTTTTCCAGAAAGCAGAACGTAAGAAGTCATATCTTTGCGTGACAAGCTTGAAAAGAGATCGCGATGTCGAAGAGGCATTTTTGAAATAAATTAACAGAAAAAACAAATACGTACATATTCCATTAAATCGTAAAGGTTGATTAATGATTATGCTATAGTATTTATTTCGATAATTTTTATCTAACGTAAATAATATCGGCTTTTACTGTTTTTATAAATAATTCCGTTTGAGAACTTCAGTTAGACGTACTTTAATCCGGAGCAACGCCAGAATTTACGCGATATATGTTCTCCACTCATTCACATTTTTATTCTCACAGATACAGAGTTACGAGATGCATCACTCCGTAAAGATCCTCGAGGATTACTTGAAAAACGGCGGTTCGCTGCTCGAGTGTCTCGACGTCTTACCTTCCGTAACATACGCGCCTATCGCGGAGCAGATGGACAGCATCCTTGGATCCATGGAAGACCGCTTGCCCGGGTATCTTCTGCCGGCGATATCCTTGATACGGCGATCCCTGTCGGAGGGCCTTCTGGACGCCGACGAGATCTACAGACCCACTTTCGGACCGCCGAAGGCTGATCCGTTGGAGAAGATCTCTCTGAGAGAGCTGAAGGAAGCGACCTCGCCTCTGACCTATCGCGCGCCGATCAAGGACACCAAAGGACCCTGGCCGAAGATTGTCGGCGAGACAGCGTCGTTGATCCACGACAAGATCATTCCTCCGCGTTCTGAATTAATTGCGTACATGTTAGCGAATCTGCGGATACCTGACGCGACAACAGAGGTAAGAGAAGCGGTCGTGCTTCTCATCGAACACCTGAGATCGTACGGCAAGCACGAATTGACCGGTTTCCGCATGTCCTCCGATCCGTACGCCCTGGTCGCCAACGCTGTCTCGAGTCTGTCCCTGCAGAACGAGACGCTGATAGCCGCCAACGTATTACTGCCGTTCTTGCGGAGACCCTCGGAGTGTCGAGGATCCGCCGAGTTCACCAACTTCTTTCAAAACAACGCTCTGAATTACACTCTACTGATATCTCGGGACAGGAAGATCTCCAAATCGAAAGACGGTATAGAGTTTCTTTCCATGATACAGCAGAACAATACGAATGTATCGGATATCATAGAACAGTTTTCCCCCTTTGAATATGCGTCCAGGAAAGATCTGTTGCTGGCTTTTGTTAGCCACCTCAGACGTCAACAGACTCATCAGGGCGAAGTATCGAACGCTGTAGACAGCGTCTACGGTGAGCTGATTCTGAGAAATAACCGGAAGCGTTGGCAACTTCTGAGGAACTCTATTATCG
Source organism: Leptothorax acervorum (assembly GCA_035220615.1). Classification (NCBI taxonomy): domain Eukaryota; kingdom Metazoa; phylum Arthropoda; class Insecta; order Hymenoptera; family Formicidae; genus Leptothorax; species Leptothorax acervorum. The sequence continues at coordinate 718,660 of JASTWQ010000084.1, forward strand.
CCGCACCGGTCCTCACCGCGATAGCCAGAAGAGAGAACTTCGTTAAGACTCGAAGACTACTCATGGATGTGGCTGCGGACAGAACAGTCAAACCGGAAGTTTGGCGGAAGGCACTTGCTTTCGCTTCTTCGGAGGACACTAGTGGACCAATAAACGCTGCACTGAAAACGCTGAAGGCTCTACTAGCTTCGGGTCTTCTTCCGTATGACGTCCTGTCGTTGAATATCGCCGAGTTGATAACCACGTTCGATAACAGACTCAATCAAAAACAGGCCGAGTGCTCCAGTCGATTAGAAATATACTTGGGCAATTTTACTCAAGTAAAAATCGAAAACGATAAGAAGGCGATTGAGAACGTCGATGTCAAGGATCTTCTTCAGGCTTTGCTGGGCTTGGACACCTACACAGATGAATACAGAAGCTTGGAGAGCTTCCTGTCGCAGAGCGGCTTAGAGACGAAGTTAGGACAAGTTGACCTGAATGACCATCCCACCAGGGGTAGATTACTAGCGCAATTGTTGCAGATGATAGAGCGTGCCGACAGTGTCGACAATAATCTACGGCGTTTGGCCAAGCAACTTGTCGACAACGTAGCTTACGAGGGCTATGGCGCTGGTGCTTTGTCGTACCGTTCTAGTTAGTTCGATAATGAGCATGATTTTGCACTATTTCAATTAGTAAATCTCATATTTGACATTACCGCTAATATCTCGTCCTAAACAAATAGCGAATATTTTAATTTAGTTAATTGGACTGAATAAGAATTGTGAAACTGCAATCATAATTAGTTATTATAATATTTGTGTATCGCATGATTCTACCTAGTAAATTTTCGGAGAATTTTTTACCTATTGCGCGAGCGTTTTTCGGTAAAATACGATCTAATTACAATTATGCAATAAAATCAAATAAAAAGTGTTAATAAAATTTTTTCTATTACAGCGATTTAAGAAATCGGTGTCAGACTAAAATATTTGGTTGAACTCTAGTTAAGTATAAAGAGAAGAGGTGTTACAATTATCCTATACAAGATCCGCGAGCGTTGGGAAAAAAATATATATATTGTAATTTTAAATCAATACAAAGGAAATGGCCATACGGTCCAAGCTTGGATATTAGGCAACTCAATATTACTTTCAATATGTATTTAATACGCGTATTTTCCAACATATTAAACTGCGCGCCGATTATTTGTTGGACTTAAAACACAGCTATTGTTGGAACATTAGAAATTCCCTCTCTCTTCCCTAATTAAATCAATATCGATTTAATATTAAAATCACTGTGAAGAACTTATAATGGGAATTTATAATTTTCCAATAATAGCTGTGTTATAATATTTTTTCATTTTCTTTTCCTCCTTTTTCATTTTCTTGGTGTGATTAACTTGTAAGTAAATTTCAGTTGAGAGCGAATATAAGCAGGTCCAGGCGAAGCAAAATCATGACATCCGCAAGACATATCTTTGCCAGCAACATTGCTGCGATGATATAAACATATAAGACTATATTTTGTTTCTATAAATTTATAACCAACTTATCCTATTTATATAGGATAATAGACATATATAAGACAGTATGTGGATATCCACGCAGATATCTAATCGATATTCACACAGAACATAATATCTAATAAATATCTAATGGATATCTTCAATGGATATCCATGATATCTACGAGATATCCATTAGATATCCAAATGTCCGCAATTTGAGGTCTAATAGATATCCATTGGATATCTATAAAAATATCCAGTGGACATCCATACCATATCCATTGAATATTTATATAATTATCTGCATATATATCTAATGGACATGGTATGGATGTCCAGTGGATATTTTTATGGATATCCAATGGCTATCCATTAGACCTCAAATTGCGGACATTTGGATATCTAATGGATATCTCGTAGATATCATGGATATCCATTGAAGATATCCATTAGATATCTATTAGATATTATGTTCTGTGTGGGTTAATAACTATGCTATGGATTTTACAAATGTAGTATTAACTCCGACAAGAATGGAAGAAATACAGAAATATATAATAAGGTAAGTTATCCTATACCAAGAAGATTTACAGATTTAGCTTTAACATTTTTTTTTCAATTAGATATTAAAAATTTTGTTTTTTTTAGAATATTATGGATGGTATCTACGCAGTGAATGCTGTAAGAAAAAGATATAAATTCTTCTTACGTATACGCCAAAAGTACGCAAATATTTACTTTATTGTTTAACGAACGCTTTCTATCTGTGCAGTGGTTGGGTTTTGTATTTCCCGAAGCGAGTATATACGTGGACAGCTTAAGAGAATGCTATGAAGCTTATGTAATATACAATTTTATGATGTATCTACTGGCCTATCTGAACGCCGACCACCAATTTGAGCATAGACTGGAGATCTCTCCTCAGGTGCATGTTTCCTCTATTCTGCCTTCCCGATTGGGAGATGGGCAGAGAATTTGTACATATGTGCAAGCATGGGATTTTACAATATACAGCTGTTAGGCCTATATCAACTTTAATTATATCATTGTAAGACGTAATAATTTGAGTTTTTCGAGTATTTTTTTTTTTCGTTTCTTGTTGTTCCAAAGTGAAGAGGCAAGTACACAGTTGTGTTTTTCGTTGCTTAAAATTTTTTAAAAAATTTTACTGTGTAATTATTCATGAAAAGTAGATGGCTTATAACTTGCGCTTCCGTACTATTCGCGAGGAATTGCTTGAGGAGTCCGAAGAACAGCCAATTCTTGGCGGCGATAACACTGATGGAGCCGAAGACCACGTGTCCGAGCAATATACATATATATTATATATATAATATATATGTAATATAATATAATAATATATATATATATATATATATATTATTATATTATTATATATTATTATATATATACATTGTGTATCGTTCTTGCAGGTGTGCCTTGACCAAATGTAAATATATATGTATATATTTACATTTGGTCAAGGCACACCTACAAGAACGATACACAAAACCAACAATTCGCAAGGACATCAAATGCGGTATTGCGAATATCCTGCACCTCTAGGACAGGCCTGCATTTGGAGAGAACCGCCCAAAATTGGATAGGCAAAAAAGATGTCAAATTTGCCCGAGAGGAACTGATAAAAAGACGGGCTCCATGTGTCCCACTTGCCTTCGACCAATGTGCGACAAGCATCGCGCATATTTATGCGTTAAATGTGCCTATGGCATCGAATAAAAAATTGTAACTTTTTTATTTACTTAAAGTATGTAATTTGCAACGTAAATATATTTTTTTCATATTTTTTAAACCATTTTTCATAAATATGTTGCTATTTTTTCCATAAAAATGTCTTCTCATTTTTCCTCAAAAAATCGCGCCTTCATACCTCAAAATAAATATACTATTAACTAAAACCAAACAGAGGTAAATTATTGTTAATAATTTCATTGAATATTTTTATTAAACTTCTAGTTGAAGTAAGTCTAAATGAACTTCTAATTCATTCCTATATGATACTATTTCATATTACTTTTACCTCCGCCCCCCCTTTTTTTAACCCAAGTTAACATAATATGCCTCTTATAAATATAGTTTAAAAAAAACATTATATTTTCATTATAAAATTAATTAACTTACTATTTATTTATTTAAAAATCCACTGATTTTATTAATATCTTCAATATTACGCTTTAATATAAGCTATTTAAATTTTTAAAATAATAAATAAATTAAAATAAATAAATAAATAAACACAAATATAAATATATACATCTTATAAATTAACTTAATATTAAAATACTTAACTAAATAACTCGTAAAATTTTTAAATTTAAATTCAACCCAAGTATTATCAACCTCTATAAATTTTACCCTTCTTCTATTAAACTCCTTATAAATTCATAAATATAAATAACTTAAATATCACATAGATCTTAAATAAAAATTCAAATAATAAAACTTACTTATAAAATTAGTTAACATTAAACATGCCCCCATTACTAAACCAATAAAACATCTTCTTAAAGTTAATATTTTCACCCTAACTTTAAATAAATATTATAAAAATCATAAAAAAATAATCAATTTAATAACGACCCAATAAAAATTCTTATAATCACTAAAACTATTATAGATAAATTTAACAAATTTTCCTCCTTAAAATTATAATAACTATAAAATTTTACATTATTAAAAAATATGTAATAAAATAATCGCACAGAATATATTACAGTAAACATTAAGGACATCACAATTATAATTATTAAAATTAAATTTAATTGAAGCCTATATAATAATTCTATGATAAGATCCTTTGTATAAAACTCAGCCATAAAAGGAAACCCACATAAAGCCAAACTAGAAATATAAAATCTTATTATAGTAAAAAAAATTACATTTCTTAAATTACCAAAAAAACGAATATCCTGATTATTTAATATTAGATGAATAATAATACCAGCACACATAAATAACATAGACTTAAAAATAGCATGAACCAATAAATGATAAAAAGCTACAATCCTTATCCCCAACCTTAAAATTATTATTATTAAACCCAACTGTCTTAAAGTAGATAAAGCAATAATTTTTTTAAAATCATTTTCAACAACTGCCATAAATCCAGATATAAATATTGTTAATACAGACAAAAATAACAACACTAAGCTCATGCCCCTACTAAATAAAAATTTATTAAAACGAATTATTAAATATACTCCTGCAGTAACTAATGTCGACGAATAGACTAAGGCAGAAACAGGAGTAGGGGCCGCTATTGCCATAGGTAATCAAGTAGAAAAGGGAATTTGAGCCCTCTTTCTAATAGCAGCCACTAACAATATAAAAATTAATAACTTATCCCCACTTAATATTCAATATCTTCATCTACCTTTTATTATTATTAAACTAATGGATATAAGCAACCCAACATCCCCCACTCGATTATAGAGTACAGTCACCATCCCTGAATTATAAGACATATAATTTTGATAGAAAATTACTAAGCAATAAGAAACTAAACCAAGGCCATCCCACCCAAATAAAATTCTAAACACATTAGGTGAAATAATTATAAACACTATAGACGCAATAAAAAAAACAACCAAATAAACAAATCGAACAATAAATTTTTCTCCTTTTATATACACAAATCTATAAATTATAATTATAGAAAAAATTAAAAAAATAAAACTGATAAACAACAAAGAAATTCAATCAACAAAAATCAATTTTTCAATGTTAATAGAATTACATCTAATAAATAATCACTCCATTATAACTATATAATCAATATAATATACATCCCTAATCCTACTATAAATAAGAAAACAAATATACTAAACATTAAATAATAATAAACAAAAATATTAATAATAATTTAAGATACTAATTAAAAGTATAATTTTAATCCCACAAATTAATGTTTTATTTTATTAAACTACTTAAATTTTATATAAATATTAATAAATTCAACAAAATTAAAATTAAAGAATAAACATGTAAAATTACCACTATTAACTCCTTTAACACCCCCTCACTAAATCTTAGTTCTCTGTACATCCCCCAACCATGTTAAATATATGAAAATAAATATAATGAATAGGCCCTTCTAAAAAAACAAATTATTACTAAATAAAATAACATAAACAATTCCCAATTTAATACCACACTTAATATAAGTACCTCACTAATAAAATTTAAAGAAAAAGGAAATGCAAAATTAATTACACATAATAAAAATCATCATAATGCTAATGAAGGAGCTTTCCCCATTATACCCTTATTTAACAATAACAACCGACTCATTGTACGACTATAATATATATTAACCATGTAAAATAAACCAGACGAACATAAACCATGAGACACTATTATAATATAACCTCTTAAAAACCCTAATTTAAATAATGTCATAAAACTACATAATATCATATTTATATGAACAACAGAAGAATAAGCAACTAACCTCTTTATATCAATTTGTCTTATACAAACTATTCCTACTAACACTCTCCCCACTACACTTACTCTAAAAATAACAAAACTATATTTAAAGCTACTTTTAATAAATATACTCAATAATCGAACTAATCCATACCTCCCTATTTTTAATAATACCCCAGCTAAAATCATTGACCCATATACAGGGGCCTCCACATGAGCCTTAGGTAATCAAATATGTATAATATACATAGGTATTTTAATAAAAAAGGCCATATAAAGTACCAAGTACCCGCCAAATCTAAACTCACACCCTCATATAAATAAACTCAATAAATCAAACTTTAATGTTAATTCATATAAATATAAATTAAAAATATAAATCAACAATGGAAATGAAACTAACAATATATACACCATTAAATAATACGAAGCTCTTAAACGTTCAGGATTACCCCCCCAATAAACAATCAAAAAAAAAGTAGGAATCAACCTAACCTCAAATATCAAATAAAATACTATTAAATCTATAGATATAAAAAATAATATCAGTATTATCAATAAATTAATAAAAATTATAACCTTTATAATTTCAGAATTATTTAAACACATTAATATTAATCTAACAATTCAAAATCTCAAAATAATCAATAATACTGAATAATACCCAACACTAAAATTTATTCTTACCAATAATGATACTACTATATCTTTAAATATATAAATAAAAATTAATATAAATGTAATAAAATACATTAAATTATAATAAAATACAATTATATTATTATAAAATAACATAAAATTTATAAAACCAACTATAAAAATAAATTTTATCATAATTTAAAATTTCCTAATATTAAACATATAATATAAATCCCTCCCATAAAATCGAACAATCATTACTAATAACCTTAGTCCTAAAACCCCCTCACATACTCTAAAAACCAAATAATAAATCAAATAAAACTCTAATTTATACATTCTATAAACTAAAAACATTAATAATGATACATTTATAACCATTAATTCTATTAATATTAATAAAATTAATATATACTTATATATAAAAATTATAGTCATAAAAGAAACCCCAAAAATTTGAATATAAATTAAAATATTAAAAAAAATAAGTTTTATAATTTAATTCTAAAATATTAATTTTGTAAATTAAAAATAAATTTAAAATTTTAAAACTATCAAAAAAATAACAACCCTTATTATACCTTTAATCTCCAAAATTAATATTCTTATAAACTATTTTTTGATATATTAAAAAATCCTTCATATATGATAAAAATACTTATTATATTTAACCTTCTAATTCTAATTATATTTATAATTAATTATTTACTTATAACTAATTATATACACCCAATTCACTTAATTATCATAATAATTCTTTATTCAATCATAATTTGCCTATTAATATCCATTCAAACACATAATTACATATATTCAATTATATTATTTTTAATTATAATTAGAGGATTATTAATTATTTGTCTCTATTTCTCAAGCCTAATCTCTAATGATCAAAATAAACTATCTATTAATATATATATATTACTAAGCATTATTATAAATTCACTGATTATATCTTATTACTTACACACAAACAAATACTTTTTATATTTACCTTACATATCCCAAGAAAATTCTTCTTCCTATAAATTAAATAATAATATATTTATAAATATCTTTAAAATTTATGTATATCCATTTAATAATTTCACCTTTACATGTATACTATTCCTACTAATTTCACTATTTACTATTATCAAAATTTGCAGAATTAAATCTTCCTCCCTACGAAAAATCATTTATGAATAAAATTATAGATAATGCTAAAAAATCACTCCTTAAACTACCATCTCCTATTAATATTTCCTACTGATGAAATTACGGCTCATTACTTGGACTATTCCTAGCCATTCAAATTATTAGTGGATTTTTTTTATCTATTTACTACTGCCCCAATACCTAACTAGCTTTTTTTAGAATTATTCATATTATACAAAACATTTCTAACGGATGAATAATACATAATATTCACATAAATGGAGCCTTATTCTTTTTTATCTGCATGTATATTCACATAAGACGAGGAATTTACTATACTTCTTTCTCTCTATCCAACACTTGATTAATTGGCACAAGAATCTTTCTCATTTCAATGGCAACAGCCTTCTTAGGATATGAACTACCATGAGGACAAATATCTTTTTGAGGGGCTACAGTAATTACAAACCTAGTATCCACTATCCCCTACATTGGACAAATATTAGTAATATGAATTTGGGGGGGATTTTCAATTAACAACGCCACCCTCAACCGGTTTTTTTCACTATACTTTATTCTCCCATTTATAATATTAATAATAATTATTCTTCATTAATATTTCTTACATATTACAGGCTCCTCTAACCCCCTTGGAACCAATAGTAATCTTAATAAAATTCCATTTCACATTTATTTTTCTTATAAAGACATACTAGGATTTACAATATTTTTATTCATTTTTACAATATTTATCCTTCAATATCCTTATATTTTTGGAGACCCTGACAACTTCATCCCCGCTAACCCCATAGTTACTCCTATTCATATTCAACCTGAATGATATTTTCTCTTTGCTTATGCCATCCTTCGATCTATCCCAAATAAACTAGGAGGAGTAATAGCACTTTTAGGCTTTATTTTAATTCTTTATACCCTACCATTACAGCCCCTAAAAATTTCATCTATATCATTCTATCCTATAACACAATTATTATATTAAATTTTTATTAATAACTTTATTATACTTACATGAGCAGGCGCCCAAATAATTGAAACCCCATATATTCAAATCAGACAAATCTTTTCTCTCTCTGTTACTTACTTCCTCTTTTTTATTGCGTTATCACTAGTTAATTCATTATGAAACTTTTTATTAAATTTAAAATAAAATGTAGTTTTGTTAAATTTAAAATAAATTAAAGTTAATGATCTTGTTATAAGACTATGTCTTGAAAACATATAAAAGAAATTTAAATTTTCTATTAATTTTTTCATAAAATACAAATATAAATATAAATTTAAACCCCATAACTAATATCATATAAACTAAAACAAAAGGTAAAATAATTTTCCAACACAAATATATCGCAACCACGTGCTGTGTGTTCTTCTTTTTTAAATAAATTTTAATATTAACTCTCCGTTGTCACTCGAGCCGTATTTTAGGCAGGCAAATATTCTAATCTATTTTAAAAGTGTCTTATCTTATTTTAAAGTAAAGATACAGAAGTTTGAAAAAATACTTTTTTCACAATTTTTAAAAATGTTTTTACAAATATTTGTTACGTCCAAACCCCAGGAGTTTCAGTGGAAAGGAAAACTGGGAAGCGAAGGAAAGGCTACCCAGGGGGGACGAGGTAAGGAAGGACGTAACCGAATACTTAAAGGTTATCTCGAGTCGCGCGAGTAAACGCGTGCCTCGAGTCGAACGCACTTTTCGGAAGGCTCCAGTCGAGGGTCAACGTCCGAAGGGACGCTATTACGCCTACTGCAAGCCGTGCGATCGTCGGTCCTGTTTCAGGTCAAGGATTATGCAATCCCTATTACCTGGGATCGGACCTTGTGCGATTTAACGAGCGGGAAGGTTGGTGACGAGGTGTTAATTTAAATAATTAGACATTAATTTGAGAAATTAAAACACTACAATTATTTATTATAAATAATGAAAATCAATGAGACATTTACATTTATATGTACATAGAAAAAACATAAAAACAAAACGCAAATGGTACGGATTTAGTGTGGTGTATGTATATGTGTGTGTGTGTGTGTGTGTGTGGAATACGCGGGTGTTACATTGGTTCGGAGGTCATCGGACAGGATTACTGAGGGGATGCATCGACATTTAATATGATCTCCTGCCCGGTTAGTACATTTATAATTTAAAAAACACAAAGAAAAAGAGAAGGGTGTACGAGTATGAGCGAGTGTGTGTGTGTGATATAATTAATATTTAGATTCGCGGTTTATTTCTAACGTGATTAGTCTAAAACTATTATTTCGGATAAAATCTCCACATCTGTGGTGGAGAGCGCTGGGGAGGTTGGTCTGTCTGAGGGGAGCAGGGGTGTTTCAAAGAGAATCGATCTCCACGCTAGAGGTGATGGAGAACGCGCTGGAGAAGGTGTTCTCTCGGGATAATTGTCGCGTAAGTAAAAAGGGATCGGGGAGTGTGGGAGCTCCGGATAGGGGAACTGGTCAAGTTCCTCGGAAGGAACCGGGGAATAGGATGGTCCGGAACAGGGAGAGGAATCGGGGGTGTCGGGAAAAATTTTATACGATAGAGAACGCGGGGGAAGGGAAATATGCGGAAAACGCGCGCGGTTCATGTTTTCTCGCTTTTCTTGGAGGAGCTGTCGCTCCACGACGCGTGCTCGCCTGCTTCTTACGTATCTTTTCCTTATTTTTATGGCCAAGTTTTTGCGCGTTGGACCTCGGGTACCCACTAGAAATTGTTATAAAAAAGGGGTGAAAATTTATTTACTGAAATCCGTTTTAAGAGAAAAATATAAATAATTAACTAACACACATATATACATGTATATATGCAAATAAATGTGTACATATACAATATATATATATTAGAGTGGTCCTTAAAAAGGGTAATTTTTAATTTTGACTGCTCGAACGGTTCGGAAGGCTCGAAATAAATAAAAAAAAATCTGTGCAAAAGCGCAGCTTCCTATCTCAATTTTAACACGTGCCACAGAGCACTTGAATTTTCCTATTAAAATCAAATAGCGAAGATTTTAGTATGAATGCAATAACGATCGGAAAAATTTGAAACTTGGCAATTCTCTTACCTATAGTTGTACCTATCTTCTGAAATTTTTATAGATTTTTATCTACATATTTCAGGTTGCTAGTGGTCGATAAAAATAATTTTTTTTTAAATTTTTTAAGCAAATAGCAAATGATTTTAGTATTAATGCAATAGCAATCGGAAAAATTTGAAACTTGGCAATTCTCTTACCTATAGTTGTACCTATCTTCTGAAATTTTTATAGATTTTTATCTACATATTTCAGGTTGCTAGTGGTCAATGAAAATAATTTTTTTTAATTTTTGAAAAATTAAAGGAATCTTGTTTATTTATTTCTTTCTATAATTTTGTTTATATATTTATTTATTTATTCGCAGTCTTAAATAAAAATTTAATACTTTTACAAAATTATTAATTTCAAAAATCTTTCATGATTTCGCATCTCGGAATATTTTTTTTTATATTTTTTTATTATTTGGACAATAAATTGTTTCTGATCTTCGTTCTTTGTTAAAATATTATTATATTCTTCTTAACTGTAAAGAAGTCTACGAATAAATAAATAAATACATAAACAAAATCATAGAAAGAAAGAAATAAACAAGAATCCTTTGATTTTTCAAAAATTAAAAAAAAATATTTTCATCGACCACTAGCAACCTGAAATATGTAGATAAAAATCTATAAAAATTTCAGAAGATAGGTACAACTATAGGTAAGAGAATTGCTAAGTTTCAAATTTTTCCGATCGCTATTGCATTCATACTAAAATCATTTGCTATTTGCTTAAAAAATTAAAAAAAAAATTATTTTCATTGACCACTAGCAACCTGAAATATGTAGATAAAAATCTATAAAAATTTCAGAAGATAGGTACAACTATAGGTAAGAGAATTGCCAAGTTTCAAATTTTTCCGATCGTTATTGCATTCATACTAAATCTTCGCTATTTGATTTTAATAGGAAAATTCAAGTGCTCTGTGGCACGTGTTAAAATTGAGATAGGAAGCTGCGCTTTTGCACAGATTTTTTTTATTTATTTCGAGCCTTCCGAACCATTCGAGCAGTCAAAATTAAAAATTACCCTTTTTAAGGACCACTCTAATATATATATATATATATAATAATCAAGAATGATTCTCGAGGTCCTGGCTTATAAATGCAGGTTAAATTGACTTACTACTTGCTGGCCTTTGTATGAGAGGATGTAGGTATGTATGATGCTGCTCGGCGCCGTTGGTCGCGACTCGCGGATCTCGGTGTCGGGGCGTGCTGAGGGTCGTTGGCAGGACCCTGGGTTGGCGGTAGACACACATAGAATTTAGAAAATAACAGAGTTGATTCTCGACTCGATTGTCGGACTGACTGCGTGGCAGTTTAAAGAAACTGAGCGAATGAGGCGTCAAAGTGCAAGAGCAAGTGCTAAGTGCAAAGTGCGTTGAGGTAAATTTAAAATTTGTATATCAGTCAAACTCAAAAATTTGTTTACTATTGTATTATTATGATGTAACAGAATAAATTTTTAATAAATAATTATTTCATATATTTTAATTTTAGTCTCAAATTTATATTTTTTATAACATTCTGTTATTTCTTATAAAATAAATATATATTTATATATTATTATAAATATATAGTGTGTATTATGTATGTACATACATATGTACACAACACATATACACATATTTTACATTTGCAAATATATTTCTTGCAATATAATTATATTTTCTAAAACTATATCACATATTGTTATAGCTTTCGAAAAGGAATAAAAGTATATAATAAAATTAATCGGATAAAATAAAGTTTTTTCTTAATTTTAATTATTTAATAATAAATATATTATTAAATAATTAAAATAAGAAAAAACTATTTTTTAAACTTCTAAAAATATAGAGAAATATCTCTGCAAATATGAAACATCGCAAGCACGTGCTTTGTGTTCTTCTTTTTTAAATAAAATTTTAATATTAACCCTCTATTGTCACTCGAGCCGTATTTTAGGCAGGCGAATATTCTAACCTATTTTGAAAGTGTTTTATCTTATTTTAAAGTAAAGATACAGAAGTTTGAAAAAATACTTTTTTCACAATTTTTAAAAATGTTTTTAGAAATATTTTTAAAGCTTATAAATTTTGAATGTTTTAACTATGATTATCGTTTTCTTGAGATTCTGAACTTATAGTTAAAAAAAAAGTTAAAATCGATTAGACTGGCTCCGAGATATAAGCGATTGAAAATTGCTCGGGTGTGCCATACCGGCCATAGTGCAAACGACGGGAAATTCCGACGTTGTGACAACTGACAATGAGGGTTAAAAACATTATCGCTCAAACGCTCAATCGCTGAAACAAGCGAATTAATTTAGGAATGGAGCTCCAGTGACAGAAGTCGCCACGTGATCCTTTTTATCGCTTATTTAAACGATCGGTTTTAGCGGCTCGTGAAAATGCACCTAGCTTTATTGTAAATCTGAAATATCGCTAGCACGTGTTCGTCTATCGCACCACGTGAGCACTTAACTCGAAAGAGTCGCCATCCCCGAGAAATTACAAAAATTTTGACTTCTTTTGCAAGAGAATCGGTCCATTAATGAATGAGTAGTTCGCGGATAGACAGACAGACAGACAGACGGACAGACAGAGATTAGAGACTTATTATAGTAGATACATATTCTGAACAAGCATTAATATTTAATTTCTTTTCGATTACGCAATTTAATTTTCTGTTTGTTTATATTATTTTGCCTTTTTGTCAATATTCTAATGTTTTAAAAATAAAACATTTCTAACAAAAAATTCTAACCAAATAAAAATAATTGTCATTTACGAAAAAATTATTAACCAAATATAAAAATTTATTTACGAATAAATTATGCTTTACCTCTCTTTTATTTATATGTTGGAAACTTACGGAATATCGGATCTTGTGTCTCGAAATTTAATCAGTTTTAATTAAAATTACGCATTAAGTACCACGTTTGACTCTTATGGCCAATTATATTGCATTTCTTTTTTATTTGTTATCTATTATTCGAATAACATTTTGCCCATCTCTGCTCCGTATATGAACATTCGAGCACATTCGAGACAGACTTTGGTAATTATGTCGCGATGCGTGAAGAATTAAGAAAGTACGCTATAAACGTGAAAATTCATCCAGCCACATCCATGTGGGCTGCTAAATACAAAGCGACATCGTGGTTAGAGCTTATACTTATAAGTGCTTCATTAACGAATCTAACATAATATTTTTGCCAAATAAATGATATTTGTGGTCAACATACTTGCGAATTGTAACGACTATAATCTTCCCGTTTCAGCACGATTTGAACACGTGTCGTCAAAGTAGACAGAAGAATTAATGAAAGCGTTTTGCACACAGAGAAACGTGAAAATTCATCCAGCCACAGCCACGTGGGCTGCTATAAATACAAGCGACATCGTGGTTAGAGCTTACTTATTAACGAATCTAACTTAATATTTTTGCTAGATAAACGATATTTGTCGTCAACATACCTGTGAATTGTAACCAATAGTTTCAGCGCAATTTGCACAGAAATCGTAAAAGCAGAGAGAAGAACGAGAGCGAATTGCACTTGCACAGGATATGAGCCGTAAAAGCAGAGACCGAGAGACGCCAGAGACAAGAACAAAAACGGCTTCTTCTTCTTGTAAAATAGTACTTAATGGCTCCCACCACTGGGATCGACTTGGCTGGTGGGATCCGATTGATCACGTTGCCAATTGGCCGATAAAAATTTCTGATTGGCTGGTCCAGTGGAAAAACTCCCCGGCCCAGGCACCGGGGGCTATGAGTAGCTGTGGTCAATCGCAACGTGGTCAAACGGGACGCTCTCGCTATGTAGAAAGAAATTATAGTAACTAGCTCAATTTCCCTTATTGAACGTGAAGTCTTATACGGACAAAATTTTTGTAAGACTAAAATTTAAAAAGGGTCTCTTTCAAATAAAATTACTTATTAACCAGGGTTGGGAAAGTTACTTTGTAAAAGTATCTAGTTACAGTTACAGTTTTTTTCACTGAAAAAGTAACTAGTTACAGTTACAAGTTACCGATTCTGAAAAGTAACATGTTACAGTTACAGTTGCTTAAAAAGTAACGATTCAGTTACTTTTCAGTTACTTTCTTGCAATAATTGTGTACTACTATTTTAAATATAAGAATCTTATATATTTCAAACTTTTTACTTAATTTATTATGTACTACATACTAACATACTTAATTATGTTACCTTACAATATATAATATAATATTTTGATATGTTTTAATCTTTTAATATAATGTTTAAGTTTAAATATAGGTAAAACATAATATAATTACATTTTTTAAAAATTAATAAAACTTTTAATAAAAACTTCTAACTTTTCTTGTAAGGTTTTCAAAACTGGTAAGATATAGTCCATATACATCCCTGACTCACCTTGTAATATATCTAAGGCTTGTGGGTTAAAACCAAAGGTTTCCTATTAATCATTAGATAATCCAAACGAAGAAAATGAGAGATATATTCAAATTCACTAAATGTATACATGTTACAATCTGTCTAGAGGCGTACCTGACAATATTCATCCATGAATTTAATTTCGTTTTCTGTTAGTCTTTGCAAATTGCAATGATCCAGACATTGATTAATTTTTTTTCAGAATCACTTTTCAAAAGTGTTACCAATTGCAGCATACAATCAAAAGTTGAATTCCATCTATTAAAATAAAAGATAAAGATGTAGGAAATTATCATTATTCTAGAAAAAAATACTTATATTTGTATGCAGAGCTAAATAAAAACGCAATAAGAAATAAAAAAATCAATGTCTTGACTAATGTAATTAATATTGAAAGATAAATATGTAACTATTTAGTCGTAGGATTGGTAATGATAACAGTTGTAATTTCTTTTTGTACCATTGTATCGAAAGGATAATATCTGCGATATTTATATACAAGCCAGCAAACCAAGTAACATAACTCACATATAAACATCGCAAATATTACCTTTTCAACATTGAGTCTAAAAAAAACGTTACCGACTATCACCAATGTAAGACTTATTTGATCCTAGAGTTTACGAATTTTGGAACGCAGCCCTGAACGTTAAGTTTTATATAAATATTTAAAAATATAAAGTAACTATTAAAGTAACTGTTAAATTAGTTACTAGTTACCAAAAAATGTAACTAATGTTACGTCCGGGGTTTTTCGAGTGGCGCGATCACGCGATAGTCAACCGGCGGACGTAATTTATACCGAAAAGTCGAGAATTCGAATTAGACTTCGGTATCTTTGAGAACAATATATTTATTTTCGTATAAATTTCAATTAGTCACGGGCCGAGCGGAAACTCGTGACGTTCAGAGGAGATAGGCTTTATAAATTTTACGCGGATAACTATCGATTTTTTTTTTATAAATTAACGACGTTTAGGGAAAGACGATTTAGACAGGGAAGCCCTTTTCCTTTGCGGGCGGAAAATAAGCAGGATATTTTAGAGAGGAATCTTATTATGACAGGCGACGCAGGAACCTCAGCCGAGAATCGCCGCTCTGCAGGGCGCTTAACGGAGAGGGGTTTAGAGTCGGGGGGGACCCGTGCCTCGCCCTCTGTGAGGGGCGCGCTGCTCGGGGGGTTAGGGGGAGATTTTTATGAGAAACGATCGCGAACACGTATTTTGGCGAACGGGGAGACACTTACACAAGTCACAGGCACTTATTATGCACGATACGTCGAACGGCGGAAAATAAATCGGTTGCACTCACCGTATTTAAACACAAGATTCACAGTATCGTTTATTCAGTCGATTATGTCCGTTCAGACAAATGCAGGTTCACAAACTTAATTTATTTCGAATGGCGCAGTCGAAATTGTCGATCAACTATCGAAAGGCGACGTGTCGCATACAGCGGAAAGGAATATACGCTAAAACGTTTAATAATTAGAGTGACACGCGCGGAAAGAAAAGAAAAGAAAATTTTGACACAGAATATCGTTGCAATATTCGATCCGGGAATTCGACTGCAATCAGTGGCCTGAATTAAATATCGCATGCACGAAAGAAAAATCCTTGAGGAGGATTTTCGTTTTATATATATATGTATATATGATATATGAAAAAAAAATTATAAAGATGAGAAGCGATCCGATCGCAGAAACTCAGTTCCCGGCACGCCCGGAAGCCACCCCGATGATCGCCCTTCACAAGGCGTCCACCGGTCTGACTCACCGAATTTGCACGGAAACTGGACTCGCAAGACAAGGGCCTCGGAGGCTATGTCTTGCACTTCACTATACGGAAACTAAGTCTCGAGCACTCGGATTTCGGCTAAGCTCTAATACCGTGATTCTACTCTCAAATTGATGCCACTGATAACGCTGTCAAACTCCGAAATCGAATACGCGCGGCCCTCGGCGCGGGCCCTTTATATACTCTCAGCTCGATGGCCCCAAGCGGGAGGGGAATGATGATCGTAAATCATCGAGCTGTCAGCTAATTTGTTAATTAACAAGGGTATTGAGTTGAAACTTACTCGCTAAGTTACGATTTAAATTTACATTTATATTTAATATTCACGATTTAATTAAATGTCTCCTTCTATCTCAATTAACGATCTAGTTTTTATAAACGCGGATTTGCTCGCGGTACTTCGATCGCGTACTAGAACTTATCGATCGCGTTCCTTAGGTTGTTATTCGCATTCCTGAGTGCGCAAACATCTCGGTACCCGAATAACAACCTGCGAGGAATTATCTTTAGCGTTATACAATTTAAATTATCCTCCGCTTATAATTTCAATCGATTTAACGTTGTTTTAAATGACGCGCCTTGCGGATCGCGCGGGCCAGCGGCTGTCAAACTCGCGGTGCGCAATTTCTCGGAGAGCAGCCGCGAGTTTGTCTCGGGATCGATCAGAACGCTTTATTGCTAATTATGTTCGGACTAGATTTGAATTACATTAGCAGTTTTAATTAAGTTTATTAAGAGATGTTAGTGTTTTTCTTAATTTATAAATTTAAGTATGATTAATCGCTTCGGCGGTATGCTTCGCAAAAGCGAATTGCGCGATTAGCGGGCGGTCGGTTAGCCGCGAAGCGGCTCAACGCTGAATAAATGTTGGTTAATTTAATCGGTATGCTTTACAAAGTTAGCAGGACTAAACATTTTTACAGTAGTCTTTTAATTGATTCGCGATACATA